>CM060889.1:15615000-16317500 GCA_030762935.1 Hymenopus coronatus | reverse complement strand
AACCAATTAGGGAAACACAAAAAGTTTCCGACATAAATTGTGTGCATCTACGGTTGTTCGCGTGAAAAATATTCATTCAGAGGGAGGAGTACTTCAGAAAATGACTTAAACATATTTTAGTAAAGAAAACTTTTTAGACAGTTTTTAGAAAATCAAAATTTTCGAAAAATATTGCGTGTGAAGTTAGATTAGATTGCAGCTTTTTCTTCATTATCTTCGTATCGCATCCAGAAATACAATACTAACCGATTTTAGTTTTACACAAGTGTCTACACAAGTAGACACTAGCAGTAAGACATGTTTACTATAAAATTGTACAATACGAGATTATTTTTTCTAAAATTTATGAAAACACCAATTACCACTCTATGTTTGATCATAGCATCCCTATTTCTAGTCGTTTATCTCAATAGCGTACCCAATGGAGGGATAGTTTTCACCCCAACTACTTGCATACTAGGGGACAATAGAACAGTAGAATGAATACTCGCTAGCTACTGGAGCAGTTCTAAGGGTACGATGATCAAAAGGGTGAGTGAAGGTGAAACCGGAAATCTTGCAAATAAAAGTGCAAGGATGGGGAGAGATTCGCAACGTTTATTTACAGCTTAGGAGGAAACTCAGGTATCTTTTCTGGGTTGACTACCAAACGATGCAATATAAATTAAATTTAGCTGAGTTTAATATTGGATGCAAAATACCACTTAATTTTGCTCTTTAGCAGGCTTGAGGCTTTTACGGGCTGTAAATGTAAGACACGCAACCACTGGCTATACTATCTTTTCCTTTTCCTTTATGTAATTTTACGCCCGAAAAAATCCATTGCCCTCCACCGAGTCAGAACACGTGACCTTCGGAACCAGAGATTAGCATGTTACCCTTAGCCCATCAGTGACGCACATCTGCAAAGTATAGATATGCTTGATGTTGCATATTACGAAAAACTCCTAGTGCTCTTTCCTCGGCCTAGGTTCGCACAGCACTGTTGATAGATGAGGTCATAGAGACAATTCCGACCTACTGTATAGTTTTTTTTTTCTTTGTTACTAGTTTCCCCTAACCTCAGCATAAAACAAATCATACTATGTTATGTGGTCAGCAGTGCCAGCTACACTACTTCTTCCAATATCGGTTGCTTAATCTAATGCAACTTTGCTTCCTGCTGACATATTTAATTTACACAAAATTACTCTCCGGTACCCTACTATACATAACACTATATTGTTTTTGCATTGATTTCCTTTGTATGACTAAGCATTACATACACAGAACTAGCTTTTCTAAAGCGACTATTAATTCTGCAATTACCGTGCATATTTCTAGACTCACTGGTGAACTTTACATATATGGTGGAAAAATATCTCAAATACAACTTTTGTCTTAATCGGTAGTTACATAATTATAACCATTTTACCTCTTAGCTTCAAAGCATAATACCAAGAAAAGTACAAATCTAAGTTGCATTTAATTGTTTTGAAATTTGTATCCACATTTTACATTTATTATTCCATAAATAAGTAAACAGCTTGATATGATACCGGAAATAAAAAAGACATTTATAAACATAGGCAATTTGAGCCTTGAGAATGTTCTTGATAGATCATTTGTTAGAAACTTTAAAATTTGAAATAAATAAAAAGCTTAAGCATACATTCAAACATTCCGGTCATTCAAACCAGAGAAAAAGGAAATCAATAATAAAGGATTGATATGGTACATTCACATGAGTTTCTATGCCATTTCCAAGCGAACTTCTTAGAGGCTCAAGGGGTTCCGTTAAAGTGATTGTCAAATCATTTAAGATCGCTGTGGCTGGTCACAATATGGTAGCCTTAAAATTCCTGTCTCTGTGTATAACCAGAATGAAGAAAAGAAGAATAAATATTAATGTTTGGAAACAGATCTAAAAAAAGGGGGGGGGACAAGGAATATCTGGTATATTGCAACAGTATATTAGTATGACACATATATTACTAGTTCAAACATTAATTTGTACATATTTAATATAAGAAGTATCTGCTCAGTAGAACGCAGAACCTTAGCGCGTATAAGCTCGCATGGCATTCTTAAAGGCTACGTGCTTTGTTAAAAATAGCAAGAATTTTAGGGCATTAGGGACACACGTAACAACCCTTTGGAGGAAGGAAGGTTCAGCCTCTTATATTTTGGAAAGAGGGAATTTCTCATTGTAGAAAAAGGTCACGTGGGTGGAAAATAAAGAAAAATCCCAGACAATCACGTGACAACGCTACTTTGCGCGCCTTCATTCAGCCAATCAAAAAGGAGGGCAATACTAGGATCTTTTGGTATATAAGTGATGCACAGTCTAAGAAATCGCGCGGGGCCCAGTGTAAGAAATCGGCGTGTTATAAGTAATGTGACGGGCAACTATTACCGTAAATGTTATACGGACTATGAAACTTAGATTACGGTGACGGTTGTAAATCTTAAGAGCTCAGTAAGAGTGGAACTAGCACTTATAAAGATTAGGTCATCAAGTTCGCGATCAGTTAGTGCCTCAAACCAGCAACAGATAATCAATAAAAGAAGTCATCAGTGAAATTAAGTGAAATTTCACTTTTATTTGAGTCTACCAAGTGTTACACACCTTTGTCATTCTTTCCCCCTGAGCAAGAGACAACACACGGTCTACAGGAACGAGCTTAGCCAGTGCAACAAAGGGAATCTGCAAGGTATGCACACTCTTAATGTAGAGAGTTTCACGAGCATTAACCCTCGATCAACTCCAAGTAGACTCACATGATAGCGCCATCCTGCTGCACAAGCAAAACTGCGACCTATTGATACACTAACGTGCGATGCGAAAATCACGACAAGATGGATAACTTCAGTAAAAGAAAGTTTGTATATGATACAAATATGTGTTTTACTGAGATTCACATTTTTTGTTTAGTAGGATTTAGGTCGTATCTTGGGAAGACAATGAGCTTAAATACCAGTTTGGTACTTAATCGCCCATATCAGTGATACTCGTACCATATAATTTTAGGGGAATACAATGCTTTTCCATCTACTATGTACACTGTACGTGATGGAATAACTAAAAATCTGATGTATTCCATTCACATTACTTTATCTCCATCTCTGCAACAAATTATTGTTAAATCTTATGCTTCTATTTACTAATCGAGGAAAAATTAACAGAAATAGTCTTATTACTTGCCTCCTTAGAAGCGAAATAAGGGAGTACCATAGGTTGAAGCGATAGTCAAAAGCTGGTTGCTGTGTGACCGAAGTTCCTTTGTTTGTATGGACAGGAGTTGACAACCAAAAACAAGGAATATCTCAAAAACGACCAGCTCCACGAAAAAACTGTATATAACATAAATGGTGTGTTTTAACATTTCTTGTGTTGTAAGTTTTTGTCCATCCCTTACGGTTTAGCAGTTATGCAACATTCCGTAAACGTCATCCAGAATAAAGAAATCTTCAGAGGCTATTTCCAGAAAATTCAAGATATATATTTTATTTGTCGCTTAAACATCTTTCATGTACGACATTTTAATCAGAATCGTTATAGCCATTTTTGAGAAAATAAAAATTTCTATGTAAAGGGTATTATGGTGTACAGGTATTTTTCTCAAAATCTTCGTATTGCATGCCTCGAAGATACTGAACTTAAATACCAAGCTTGGTATTTTACCGATTTTTCGTTTTTGAGTTATCGTGTTCACAGACACACGGACACACATAGAGATTTTTCTGAAAATGCTTTTTTTGGATACAGGGGACCCTAAAACATATATAAATCTCGGTATCGAATTTTTGGGTGGAGTGTAATACCTTCTCTATACACTATGTACATGGTACGTATAGAGAAAGTAAAAAGGAATAAGTATAGCAATATTTGCATGGATAAGAAAGCATGCTGCTATTCTTTTAATGAGATATTTTAAGCTCAGTAATATCATTTTAGTGGTATGCACATGCATTTCGAATGGACTTCGATTTAAAACATTTTATTTTCGAAAAATAAAATGTAAATTTAAGCCTTCGCATACAAAATTGTATGTTTATGTATGCCTGCAAATTTCTACGAAATAAAAATAAAAGAATTGGACAGCTTTCAATTTTCGTGTTATCCTGCTACGACAAACCATCTAGAGTCATTATTCTGTACTAAATCACTTGATATATTATTTTCCTTTAAGGAGCCCCTGACTTTATCTCCAGAAATTCTGCTCATTCTAGCGTTATTTCAGAGTTGAGACTTCAGGTCTTTAGCGGTCGGATATGCGTTCACAGCGTCACCCTCATCGTCATTCAGAGGAAACATGATAAGGTTGGTGCCCAACATTTAGCGGCCCCCATCACTTCCAACTTGCAAGGATCCGTGAAAGTTTCGTTTATCTCGCAAACACGTGGGGAGAATTAATTATGCGCTGAACATCCTCGTCTTATTCACACACTCGCAATTTTTGCTTCGTAGCAACCGGAAACGCTCTATAATTTTAAAGGATATTTACTTTGGCAAGGTAACGATAGATATGAATCCTCCAACAAGAGCGCTAGATGTTGTTATTCCATTTGTCATGGGTCGTCCTACGGTTCGACGCTACAATTTCTTTGGTTGTATTTTAGACTTAAAAATGAAATGGAGTTTGGGGCGGTATGGTGGTTACGGGTTCGAATCCCGGGCGCAGGTTTTGGGTATTAGGAATGGTGTGGGTATGAGGGTGCCCTAGCTCAGGATTTTTACTAGCATGGAAACTCTTTCAGGGTGTGGTACGATACAAGTGCTTTATTCAGTTCGTTCTGCCTTTTTCCGCCGACGAACATACACGCATTCCTCCTAAATGTACTGTAAACTATGCTTTACGCGACCACGATTATTATTACTTATTACTTTTGATGCCGTGATTTATTCCGTACTTGGTCAGTATTAAAATAACTATTTCCCTACGACTAAAGGTAGCCTGTAAGATTCCACCACGGACACTCAATATCTTATCTTTGCTCTGCCGCGCTAAAGATTTTTACGCCCCAACAAAACCATCGTCCTCCGTCGGGCTTGAACCCGCGACCTTGCGTATATGAAGCTAGCATGGTAACTATTACACCACGGAGGGCGGCATACTTTTAGGATTAGACTCATCTTTTGTAACTACCAACAGAATACTTCGGAATGCACTGCATTACACACCAAATGGTAAAAATCTGATGTGTTCCATTCACGTGACTTTCTCTACATCTCTGCAATAAATTATTGTTAAAAGTCTTATGCTTCTATTTACTTCATGCTAATTTTATTACTTGCTGCCTTTAAGTAGAAGCAAAATAAGGGAGTGCCATAGGTTAAAGTGATAGTCAAATGCTGGTTGCTATGTGACTGAAGTTCCTTTGTTTGTATGGACAGGAGTTCACAAAGTCCTGTGTGAGAAAAGTATAAACTTTTGTAAAGCTGAAACCAAAAACAAGGAATATCTCAAAAACAATCAACTCCACGAAAAGAATGCAAATAACTTAAATTGTTGGGTTTAAAGTGCTCTACATATTTTGTAGGATAAGTTTTTCTCCATCTTTTGCGGTTAAGCAGTTGGTTTCGAATTTTTGGGTGGAGTGGAATACATTCTCTATACACTATGCACCTAGTATGTATAGAGAAAGTAAAAATTAAGCCTAGTTATAAATTAATATCTTCGTTATAAATTATGAACCGAAGTTGCTCCTGATGGACATGAAATAAGAACAAGTTTTATTCACTGAAGACTTGCTATTTTCTGTAACGTTCTTCATAAACATTTTAGTGCTCTGCAGCTCTGCTCTTATTTTGAAGCATGGTACATTAAGACCGTTGTATAATTACAGTCTAATTATCGCTAACGCCATAAATTCTTTAGCATGTTGGACAACTGTGCATTATATTAACTACATTTATGTTTGCTTATTTCACCTAGTTGGAATCAGAAATGAAGTTGTAACTGAAATTATATGACAAGTTTGCAAATGAGAAAACATTTAAAACATGAATTTTGCTGTAAAATATAAAATAAATACAAATACACCTAATCTGTTGTTTTCACATAAATTTCTATACTTACTTTTCTAAAAACTTATTTATTAAACACTTTTAGTAACGCCGAACCTTAGTGTCATATTGCTTCTTCATAATCCTTATAAAAACGCATGCAAAAATAGTGTTATTAGCAATGCAAAATAATTGTGTGAGAGTTAAATTCTTAGATACTGGGGCGCTGTTGGCTGATATGGCTTTAAATTTCTACATTTATATCCACGAAAGAAAACAAGATATGTCTCATACACATGGCTTTCTTCCCGTAATCACTGAATAACTTATTTACGACTTACCTAGAGTAAGCAGAGGAAATATTGTACATGTACCACCTAAATTTTGATACCTAAATTTCACTGCAATTAGACTTTCAGACTCTCTGAATAAAAACAAATATTTAAAAACCCGCGGTGTGTGTCTTTGTATTTATGTGTGTACCTGTAAATCATAGCTCAAAAACGAAAACCAAATTTGGTACTTAAATTCAGGATCTTCCAAGGATGTGGAACGAACATTTTTAAGAAAGTTTACTCACTCCAAACAACTCCTATTATGGAAAATTTAACATTTTAATTTTGATTTTCAAAATTTTGAGTTTCTCAATAATTGTTCTAACGATGTTTATTAAAATGCATACGTTTGCAACATTTTCATGAGAACCTGAAAACCAAACGAAGTTTCTTGGAGTAGCCTCTTAAACCTTTTTAATTCTGAATAACTTTTGCATAAAGCGCAACAGATACAGAAAATCCTTCTGTGTAAAAATGTAGATCTCGTTAAGTCGCATGATTAATATAATCTTGTAAGTTCACAACCCTGGGTTTCCTAAAGAATCAGATAACTTTGCTGCCGCAGGAATTCCGGAACTATTGGGAAGCATGATAAGTAAGGACTCCCATGCTCTAATCCATGCATAAACGAGCATCGAGTGCCCTACTAAAGGACACAGTTGGAAGACAGCAGAGTATAGTTGGCCTTATTTTACCTTGGTTCTCACAAATAAAAATACCAATAAAACGTATTTATTTGCAAACGCGCTAGTTCCGCAAACCAGCTATATAGTTATTAACTAAAAATGTCCTGCTCTGCACGTGCTAAACTGGATTGTTGTAAAATAAGAACTGAAGCTTTCCTGGCTTTCCGTAGGAGATCTTGAAAGACTGACAGATATTTAACTTTGGTATGTCGCTTAAAAGAGCTATAGGAAAATAGTTTAAATCGCAAGAAAATCTCAGGTGTATTCATAATGCATTTTATTACTGCTGAGCGAAATCAAATATCTAGAAACATAACCGCTTCCTCAACGAGTCGTTCTGATATGTTTTCAACATATGTTCTAGGGTAGGTTATTTCGAGACTAACACAAATATCCACAGAGAAATAATGTTTCGTTGCACATTAGCCATCTAGTTATATAATGTATATGAAGTAGTCGCAGAAACTGTTAGACCTATCTTGTTTTCTGAGAGATAAACCTCAATACCTTGCACTTTTTTAGTTTTACCATGCATTACTTAGGAGAAATAAAAGCTTTCGAATTCAGCTCATATAACTAAATCATGTAGTCGTTACAATTAAATAAAGGGAAAGAGCAAATTGTCATCTTAGGTGACACTGGAATTCTATTCTTATTGAAGTACATTTTTGTTTATACAGAGATAATGGAGAAACAATTGTAATAAACAATATGTTGTGGGTAAGTCATTCATGAGGTATAATGTTAAAAGGGCACAAGTTACTTAATATGTTGCAACGTAAAATTGATATATTAAAGACAAGTTATGCTAGAGAAAACAGTTACCTTGAGGTCAGAGTAGACAAGGTAATTAAGGTCCAGGAAAACCATTAAATAAGGAAAACATTTTGCTAAAGTTCAATTCATCGATTTAGTGTGCTCCCAAATCGAAGGGATGCTTAAAAGGTTATGTATAAATCACGTACACCATTGTGAGGTATTTAGCAAAGAGAAAGGATAGTTAGAATAAAGTAGTCAAAGAGAATGGAAAATTTATCTCAGTTCATAATATGAAGTGTAAAATTTGGCAACATTAAACATAGGAACTATAGGTCTTCTGCAAATATAAGTGCATGTATTTCAAAAACTTGGTTAATCCATGTTTCCTGCGGTTCAGACACACACACACACACACACACACACACACACACACACACAAGGTTCGTGCTTCAAGTTACCCTTGCTACAATGATCATAGTATAGCGCATCACCCGCTTAAGGGATTCGCCGTGTAGCAGTCTAGCGAGTCGCACCAACTTAACTCTTAACTTTAAAAGGGAAACAGACTTAAAATTCGCAATACTCTAAAAGTTCGCAGATTTAACTCACATATTTATAATTCCTATGCTTAGTTATATGAAACAGTTCAACTCACCTTCATATTACTATGTCAAAATGGCGCCATCTCGGGTCTTCGTATTGGAATGAAAGCACAGAAAGAGAGGTCACTCAGGGAATTAAACCCAGGATCAACAATGCGAGAAAGAAAGAATATAATCCAGGACTAAGGTAGCTTAGGCATTACAGGACAGGCGAGCTGGAAAGAAAATAGACATAATCAGATATCTCTGAGTATTTCAGCACACCAGCTATTGATTTTAAATTTAGATAGATGTGTCTAGGAATTGGAAAATATAAGGTTAAAAGAGTTCAGTAGAAATAATATAAGTTCAGGAGAGAAAAAGTATTGTAGCCAAAACAATTTTCCAGAATATAGTGGTAAAAATCTGATGTGTACCATTCACATGACTTTCTCTATATCCCTGCAACAAATTATTCTTAAAAAGCTTATACTTCTATTAACTTCATGTTAATCAGTAAAACATTAGCAGAAATAGCCATATTACTTGCTTCCTTGTAAGTAGAGGTGTAATAGGGGAGTACCATAGGTTAAAGTGATAATCAAAAGCTGGTTGCTATGTCACTGAAGTTCCTTTGTTTGTATGGACAGCAGTTGACAAATTCCTGTATGAGAAATGTATAAGTTTTTCATAGCAGAAACCAAAAATAAGGAATGTCACAAAAACGACGATCTCCAGGAAAAAAATGTACATAACATAAATTGTGTGTTTTATCGTGCTCTACATTTTTTGTGCAGTAAGTTTTTGTCCATCTCTTACGGTTTAGCAGTTATTCAAAATTTAGTAAAATTCATCCAGAATAAACTACTCTTCAGAGACTATTTCCAGAAAATTCAAGATATACATTTTATTTATGAGGTAAATATCTTTAATATACGAAATTTTAATCAAAATTGTTTGAGCCATTTTTGAGAAAATCAAAATTTTCGAAAAAAGTTCCATGTAAAGGGTAGTTGGGGATGGGGGGATTTTTGTCAAAATCTTCGTGTCACATCCCTGGAAGATACTAAACTTAAATACCACTTTTCGTTTTTGAGTTATCGTGTTCACAGACACACGGACACACACACACAGATACACGAACCTTTTTCCGAAAATGCTTTTTTAGATAAAGGATACCCTAAAACATATATTTCCGATGAAATCTCGGTATCGAATTTTTTGGTGGAGTGCAATACATTCTCTATACACTATGTACATAGTGCCTATAGAGAAAGTAAAAATGAATACATGTGTTCAAAATATGCAGAATAACGCAGGCAGGGAGCACGAAACAAAAAGTTATGGAGAAGGTGTAGATATTTCAGGAATAGGAGGAAGTACATTTAGAACAGTGAAGAAGATGACTGAAACATAGAAGGTAAACTAACACAGGATTATGTGAAGATGACAGAGTAACTAATACTGGCAACAGATTGAGAAACTAAATTTAAGTTAGAATAAAAGCGGAAAGTGTTGAAGGAAGTAGATAGGAAACAATATGTCATAAGTCAAGGCAATGGAAATAAAAACAGATAAGGAAATTCACAGAAAATATAATAAATAAGTATTCTAGTTAGTGAAATATCAAAAATAACCAAAGTTGGAATGGAAATATAATAAAAAGCAACTGATGTTTGTTACGGCTGATACTTTTGAAGTGGACGTGCTGTGTAATACTGAAATGACCTAATATTTCAATCTGTGAAATTTCATCGAGTATTCTGGATTACTTACTTTACTGCACACCAAACCAGTTTCTTCAAATGTACATACTGGAACTATTACATGTCAGTAACTTAAGTTTTTCTCATGACGCTTCTTGTTAAAAGCAGTAGCAGCTCTGCGGACAAAACGGGTTTCAACCCCGTAAATAAATATCATTTATTTTCTCACTTTAACGGAATACACCATTTTACAATCATTTGATCCGCAAGAGATGTTCAAGAATCAGGAAGAAGAATCCAGGATTATTTCATATTTAAGTGTAGAATACAGGGCTGACGTTTGAAATGTCAAAGTTAGGGCGACTGAGGGTGAGAGGGATAAACCTATACAATTAAGATCAGTTCTATGTTGTTATTATCATAATTATAATTATCATTATTTTATTATTATATCATTATCATTAAGTTATTATTATCATCATCATTTTGTTATTATTTTATCATTATCAATATCATTATGTTATTATTATCATCATCATTATCATTATGTTGTTATTATTACTATTATAATTATTTTGTTATTATTATTATTATTATTATTATTATTTTTTTGATGTTTTAACGTCCTTTAACCTGGTTTGGTCATATCGGACGATGAATGCAATTGATGATATGATGCTCAAATGATCTCGGGGTCCATGGAGCTTAAAGTTACTCGACATTCGTCTTCTCAGGATAAGGGAAAACCCCGGAAAAAACCTTACCCGGGTAACTCACCCTAAGTGAGATTCGAACTCACGACCTTTTGAACGTGAGGCAGACATGCTACCACCACACTACCCCGGCGGGCTATTATTATTATTATTATTAATTATTATTATTATTATTATCATCATGAATATCATTATGTTATTATTATTATTATTATTATTATTATTATCATTATCAATATCATTATCCCTATGATATTATTATCATTATGTTGTTATTATTATCATCATCTTGTATTCCATTTTACAAAAGAATAACCGCCGGTGTAGTATATAACACATATCTAGTATAAATAGAATTCCTGGTACTGTTTTGGTATAATTAACTTTTCATTTATTTTGCCTCCAGATGAGAGTATTCTTGGGAAGGGTTTCTAATCAACAAAAATAACAACGTGAAGGGAAGGCGGTCGACTGTGAGTAGATGTTAACAATAAATGCATTCAACTGAAAACGCTATTATTATTTGAGTTTTACTCCTTGTCTACAAGAATCGACAAGAGCTTCTTTTACGAGTTCAGTTTTACAATCATAGAATTGAATTAGCAACTAAAATCGTAGCGCAAATAGGTCATGAAGCACTCACAGTTTTCTTCTTTGTATTAAACAAATATATACCATTAAATTTGTTTCCAATGTCTGTGTGTTGTTTCTCATTGTGCGCAAATAGTATTAAAGAAACCACCTAAATTATTGGTCTTTCAATTGTGGTTTAGTTGTTAAAAATCAGATGGGTTCCATTCACATGACTTTCTCTACATCTCTGTAACAAATTATTGTTTATTCTTCTACTTCAAGCTGATCGAAAACAAGAAATATACTAGACTAAAGCGAGTCAAATCTTTTAAAATCTGCTTGCCATGGGGCTGAAGCCCGTTTCTTTCCATCGCCAGAAGTTTAAACATTTACGTATGAGAAACGTTTCAGTATTTTAAAACTAAAACCGATTACAAGGATTATTTCAAAACTAGTCAGCTACACGAAAAATGTGTAAGACATAAGTTGTGGTTGTAACGAGATCTACATTATTTGGCTTAATACATTTGTCTAAATTTTACGTTTTACTAGTTGTACAAAATTCCGCAAAATTAATCCAGAATGAAGACCTCTTCGGAGGCTATTTCCAGAAAAGTCTAAATATACATTTTATTTATATGTAAATATATTTAGCGTACGGTATTTTACTCAAAAACGTTAGAGTAACGGTTCAAACCTTTTTGTAAAAATCAACAATTTCGAAAAATGTTCCATGCAAAGGGTAGTTTGGGGTTGGGAGATTTTACTCAAAATATTCGTGTCGCATCCTTAGAAGATATTAAAATTAAATACAAAGTTTGGTATTTTACAATTCTTCGGTTTTGAGCCAAATTATTTCAGACCTGACTTTTTATGCATCATTGAAAAAAGGATCTTTGAACCTCCTTGTCCATCTTGTAACAAAAGCTCCAAAGTAGTTCTAAACTTGGCCACACATAGCAGCACAAAACTGGAAAACTTGAAAAACATATCAGTCACACCCCCAGTGATATAAATAGTAATTACAGCTTTTAAATTTATTACATAGTCTGTAGAAAGTCATGTCCATTCCAATGGACACCGGGACTGAAAGGGTTAAAGAATATAATGCTTGTAGTTCAATTTCCTGTTGGTTTTATTACGATGCAGTGCTTTAAACCGTATCACGTGACGATTTAAATGTAAGTGAGTTTGGTTTCACTATTCTGAAAAATTGTTAAAAATCCGAAATTTGGTTTTGACCAATAACACTTGCCCTTAAATATGTCTATTTCAAGTTGAAAATACAATTATATGCACTAATACCTAAAAAAGTGAGTATAGTAATATGTTTCAACATTTACAAACAGGTCTCACACCGGGTGCCATCATCATCTAGGCATGCTGTATCAGCATGAAACTCAAAACATATTGATAGTTGTATCACAGCAGTATGTAAAAAAATTCAAAAAAATTGCTTGAAAAATTCAAAATTTAGAAATTTCAGTTTAGGGTACCCTTAAATAAGTATCATTAGCTGGCTATATGCTCCAATTATTGCGCTAGGGTTTAAGAACCTTCATTTCAGACTTTTTGTTGCTACTGATAAGTAAGGAAGGGCTTCAGAAATCTTTCATTAGTGCTGTAAATGCAGTGCGAAGGGAATCGCGGTATCCCGGGTATGTATTTACGTATGATAAGGGTAGGTATTTGTTTTTGGTAACAGAATCATGGAGGACTTGAACCAGACAATTCACATCTCTGTAAACTTACTGCCAGGATTCTTGAGAATGACACAAATGACGATTGTAGTCATTTTTGAGAGGAAACTAGCAACACAAAAACAGTGTAGGAGTAGAATCAATTGTTCCATAATGAGCTTGTTGTGACTAGCGAAGTTTCATTTCCGGAAAAAGTAATTGATTATAAAGAGAGGGATCTTGAGGATGCATAACCAGGGTCGATATTGATGTGTGTGGAATACATTTCCTAGATCTGGAATCAGAACACAGGAAGCCTTATTTGACGTTAGGCATGGAACAAAAGAGTAGCTTAACTTTCGAAACTTGGAAACTTCTGTTTAGTGACGCAATGTTGGAAACCGTAGTACCCCTTGCCAGTCAAGAACTTTCTTGCCAGAGGTACAATATACAAGTTATGCTCTTTTAGTAAATGAAACAAGCAAATATAAAATAATTGCTGCCGTTGGTTATTTGAACACTAACACTTGGTTGATGTATCGTGATATAATGTCGGAGACCAGGTTTTTGCTGTCTCAGTAGCACTGTGAAATTTTGTGATAATATAATAATTTTATGATACAATGCGCAAAAGAGAAGACAGATTTGTACTAATAATTTTGATAGTGTTTTAAGGCTAATTGGAATTGTTATTATTATTATTTTATAATCCTTGTGAATGTTGCACTTTATAACATGAAATGCTGGTTGTCTTCAGAAGACATTAGTATTTTAGTGTCCATATTGCAAATAATTCCAGTGAATATGGACTGAAAAATGTATCTTTTCGTAATAAACCCACACATTATATGCTAAATGCACTTCTAAGCAGAATGAGTTTATAAAGAAACAAAAGAACATCTGCTAATATATAATATATATATTTTTTTTTATTTTAAATACTGGAAGACCACCAACAATACTATTGTGAGAACAATTGGGCGAAACAAAAAGGAGATTCCCGCTCGTTTCTTCCTCACAAAAAGAACATAGTAGGACATTTTGATTTTTGTTTGATGAAGAGAAAATACTGGTTTGAGATTGTGCAAAGAAAGGCTCATCCTATTATCGGTGAGAAATTACCTTGTGATTGACATTCTGCTGACACGTGCTTGTCTCATTACGCTGTTGCCATACACCTTCCACTATTTCCTTTAAAAATTCTTCTTCTTTCCATGCATTTTCTATTACACTTCTTGTATGTTGAACAACTTTTCCCCAGTTCTCACTAGTTACCTCATTTATTCCTTTCAACATTGTGTTCTGTACTTCACTAAGCTTAAAAGTTTTATTATTTTGGCTAACGTGACCTCAACTCGTTTATTACAGCTGTAAGACGTTTTCAAATGACAGTGTCACTCCTGGATGAGAACAAGAGGAATATCCGCGACATATAAAAGGCAAGTAACGACTATAAATGTAAATCCTTAAGGAATCATTGCATATAACATAACAAAACTTTTCACAGAGTAAAAGCAGACTGCAAACAATCAGATCAGTCATGCATGAGAACGCGCGCGTAAATTTTCACTGAACTCATAAGTGTTGCAACACCGATGACAGGCATGATCTCTCTGACGGTTATGATTGGTCAGGAATCTGAAGAGCCCCTGCCAGCAGAGGACACACCCCACAAGTGTCAATCACAAGGACATTTCTCACCCACAGTTAGTCACCTAGGCATTATATCTAAATAAGTGAATCGACGAATAAACCTAACCTCATTCCATTCACTAACACAACGATACCAGAAGAGTTGTTCATACCCTGGACCAGCTAATGCACACATACACAATAGCTACAAAAATCTCATGTGTTTATTCACATGCCTTTCTCTATATTAGCAACAAAATATTGTTAAAAAGCTTATGCTTCTATTTACTTCATGCTAATCGGGAAAAAAGTTAGCAGAAATAGTCTTATTACTTGCTTCCTTGTAAGTAAAAGCTAAATAAGGAAGTACCTTAGGTTAAAGTGATAGTCAAATGCTGGCTGCTATGTGATTGAAGTTACTTTGTTTGGACAGGAGTTGACACATTCCTGTATGAGAAAAGTATAACTTTTTCAAAGCTGACACCAAAAACAAGGAATATCTAAAAAAGCGATCAACTCCACGAAAAAAATTATATAACATAAATTGTGTGCCTTAACGTGCTCTACATTTTGGTGTATTAAGTTTTTGTCTATCTCTTACGGTTTAGCAGTTATGCCAAATTATGTAAAATCCATCCAGAATAAAGTAGTGTTCAGAGGCTATTCCTAGAAAATTCAAGATATTTATTTTATTTGTCAGGCAAATATCTTTAATATATGACATTTTAATCAAAATCGTTAGAGCCATTTTTGAGTAAATCAAAATTCTCGAAAAAAGTTCCATGTAAAGGGTAGTTTGGGTTGGGGTTTTTTTCTCAAAATCTTCGTGTCGCATCCTTGGAAGGTGCTAAACTTAAATACCAAGTTTTGTATTTTACCAACTTTTCGTTTTTAAGTTATCGTTTCACAGACACACACGGAGCTTTTTCTGAAAATGTTTTTTTTTTTTTTTGGATACAGAGGACCCTAAAACACATATTTCCGGTGAAATCTCGTTATCAAATTTTTGGGTGGAGTGAAATACCTTCTCTATACACTATGTACGTAGTACGTACAGAGAAAGTAAAAACAATGTCAGAGACCACGAATTTGAACACAGCCTACAATTACTCGTCTACGAAGCACTTCTGTATTTAGCTGTGGAATTTTAATTTACACCCAGCAGAAGCTTGAGGTTTTAGATAATTGTTATGTCTATCTCATTCTCAAAGCAGGCATTCTCTCGCTACGTATTTAGCGCACAACTAATCACAAAAGGGTTGCTCTTCCGTTGCTTCGAGGACTTTAGGGTAATCACATGCTCAAAGAGGAGAATTTAGCTTTGGAGATTGCTAACCAGGAATGTTTCTTAAATCAACGATTTAATTCAACACATCCAGTCTCTCGAGGGTTTTAGTGTTTTTGAAAGTTAATTACTGTAGAAATAAACTGAAGCTTTTTGATACTGTAAACAATTTAAAATCAATTAATTTCTATACTTCTCAATAATGTTATTTATTAATTCGAAATAATATATGAATAGTTACATTAAATCCTATGTGTACCATTCACATGACTTTCTTTACATCTCCGCAACAAATTATTGTTAACAAGTTTGTTTCTATTTACTTCATGGTAATCGATAAAAATTAGCAGAAATAATCTTATTACTTGCTTCCTTGCAAGTAGAAGCGAAATAAGGGAGTGCCATAGTTTAAAATGATAGTCAAAAGCTGGTTGTTATGTGACTGAAGTTCCTCTGTTTGTATGGACAGGAGTTGACAAATTCCTGAATGAGAAAAGTGTAAGTTTTTCAAAGCTGAAATCAATAACAATGAATATATCAATGCGATCAGCTCCACGAAAAACGGTATCTAACAGTGTGTTTTCACGTGCTCTACGTTTTTTGTGTAGTAAGTTTTTGTCCATCTCTTATGGTTTAGCAGTTATGCAAAATTCCGTAAAAATCATCAAGAATAAAGTAACCTTCAGAGGCTCTTACCAGAAAATTCAAGATATACATTTTATTTGTCACTTAAATATCTTTGATATACAACATTTTAATCAAAATTGGTAGAGCCATTTTTGAGAAAATCAAAATTTTCCAAAAAAGTTCCATGTAAAGGGTAGTTTGGTGTGGGAGGATTTTTCTGAAAATTTTCGTGTCGTATCCCTGGAAAATACTGAACTTAAATACCAAGTTTGGTATTTTACCGATTTTTTGTTTTTGAGCTATCGTGTACGGATACACGGACACGAGGACCTTTTTCTGAAAATGCTATTTTTGGATACAGGGGACACTAAAACATATATTTCCTGTGTAATCTCGGTAGGGAATTTTTGACTGGAATACTATGTACATAGTACTATAGAGAAAGTAAAAATATTTCAACAGACGTTAACGCAATTGTTTATTCACTTAAAAAATTACTCCATCCTAAGTTTGATTGGTTTACGTAAGTATTCTTATTGGTTTAAGAATGTGAGTTGTAATATAAGCCCAACTGACCATTAAGATATGAATATACAGTGTGGTACTGAAGTTAGTTTTCTGTCAACTAACACGGGCCCTAATAATTGGGTTTTATCTATGTAGTGCTTTCGGGGGTTTGCGTCAAAGTAGCAAACAAATTATGGCGATTTACTCACCCATTTAGTTTGAAAATATCAAGTGTTTATTAAATTGCCTGGAAAACTATATTTCATTATGGATTGTAAACAACTCGCAGAACTAAGTCTATGTCAGAATCATCTCCATGTAATGTGTGAACTTAGTTTTTCCAAGCGAAAACACTAAACTTTTGCGAATTATAGTATACTATGTTGCCTTCACTGACAACTGTCTGCATTTTTCGACGTAGTGAGGGTTTCTAGAAATTAATTTAAGAAACCAATTGAGTATTTTCTATTACGGATATTATGTTATCGATCGAATCTTGATATGTAGCATTCTCTCCGATCTTTCAAATTTGGAATTAAACTTTCGCAGTTGATGCCAAGTTGGCAATAGTATATCAATAAAGTTGATACTTAAGTTCTAATAATGCCTGATTCAAACAATGTAAGCTCGTGAAATATATACACAGTTGCAAATGTGTTACGGTACCCATAGAAAAGAACACACGTTCCATTGGTATAGCTGCCAACTATTGTTATCCTAATACATGCTTGTCTGTATTAAATACAGAGTATGGCGAAATTAGCTTCAGCGCCTCATTGTGTTACTGCTGGTAACATTATTTTCTACCTCAGAGATACTACTATATTTCTGAAGGGAAACAGGAATATACAAGAGTAAATCATGCTGCTATTCATTAATTAGTTTAATTATATACAGATGCTATATATATGCTAGCGGCCCTGTAGTCACGTCTTTAATTCGAAAATTTAAAACTTTTGAATTAATTGAATTAATTAAATAAACAATTTCCATTGAACCTAACTGAGAACCGAAACCATTCTCGAATCCACTTAAACACACACAAAAAATGTCATTAAAATCGGTCCAGTCGTTTAGGAGGAGTTCAGTCACACACACACACACACACACACACACACACACACACACATACACACAGAAGAACTATGAGTAACTTGTTGAAAATAACATTTTTATTAAGTAACAGGACTGAAAATATTTATTGTTCCAAATTTTAGATAAATTATGTGTAATTTTATTTTTTAGCTTTTTCTTGTTTAATATTTCCAATAAGAAAATAATTGAAAAAATTTGTTATGAAATTAATTTGCTAGACAAATACATTTGTAGGTTAGGGTGGCTGTTAATTAACGCACGTGTAAATTTTATAGAAAATTATACAAAGTACTCACATCAATTCCAAACTGAACTTGCAAAATGTATAGTTTTTTATGCACACTTTAAAACTCTTCGAACATTAATTGAATCTTATTGTAATATTTCAATTAGCACACTTTTTTTTGTAACACAATAACACGAAGTTATAAAATATCTTCCTGAATTTGACTGTAGCACCACCTGTCGGGAAAAACTGGAATTGGAATAAAATGTTATTGAGTATTGGATACTGCAACTGTAGCGCTGTCTGCCGGATCCAATCTAAAACATTCCAAAATCAACAACAACAACAATTTATAAATAAAAAACTAATTAAATAAACAATTTTCATTGAAATAAGAACTAAAGCTTTCCTGGCGACCTGTTAATTCAAAACCTTCTCGGGCTTCCAGCCAGGTAAAAACTTGGCTTGACTTGCTGATCAGTTCATCCTGAAGACGAGGAAGATGCACTTCTTCGAAACGTTGGTGTCAAGCCAAGTTTTTACCTGGCTAGAAGCCCGAGAAGATTTTGAATTAATTTTCATTGAACCTAACTGAGAATCTAAACCATTCTCGAATCCACTGGAACACACACACACACACACAAAATTTTATTAAAATCGGTCCAGTTGTTTAGGAGGAGTTCAGTCACATACACACGCGCAGAAGAATTATATATATATATGTGTGTGTGTTTTATACTTTAGTAATATTTTTTCCATAAGACATTTTGGACACTTAATACCCTGTTTCAATCACTAAAGGCAAAGAAAACTGGATATGAAGTTATTGAAGAAATAACGAAGGTTTTTTTTTTCAATTTTCTACATAAATTGTCCAAGTATGGATGTAAGGTTCAGGACACACGAGGCAATTACTACAGTGATCATGTAGTTAAGTTATTGGAAATATCTGGTTTAACAGTAATTTCCAAATTAAAAGGCTTTATAATGTCATGAGCCAACTGTTTGTATTGCAAACTTAACGATACTTACGCACACACATGACTTCGGGAACGTAGCTTCAGAGAGAGCACAGAAAGAACAAACAGGAATTTATATTAGGACCGGGACTCACATTCCTAAATTAATCACTAATTCACATCAAGTATATTTTACATAAATCTGATGTGTTCCATTCACATGACTTTCTCTACATCTCTACAAAAATTATTGTTAAAAAGCTTATGCTTCTATTTACTTCATTCTATATGAGAAAACATTAGCAAAATAGTCTTACTACTTGCTTCCTTGTAAGTAGAAGTGAAATAAGGGAGCACCATAGGTTAAAGTGATAGTCAAAAGCTGGTTGCTATTTGACTGAAGTTCCTTGGTTTGTATGGACAGGAGTTGACAAATTTCTGTATGAGGAAAGTATGTTTTTCACAGCTGAAACCAAAACCAAGAAATATGTTAAAAACAACCAACTCCACGAAAAAAGTGTATACAATATAAATTGTGTGTTTTAATGTGATTTACATTTTCTGTGTAGTAAGTTTTTGTCCATCTCTTACGGTTTAGCAGTTATGCAAAATTCATTCAGAATAAATTAATCTTCAGAGATTATTCCCAGAAAATTCAAGATATACATTTTATTTCTCAAGTAAATATCTTAAATATACGAGATCTTAATCAAAATCGTTAGAACCATTTTTAAGAAAACCAAAGTTTCGGAATTTATTTCCATGTAAAGGGTAGTTTGGGGTGGGGGAATTTTCTTGAAAATCTTCGTGTCGCATCCTTGGAAGATCCACATTTAAATACCAAGTTTGGTTTTTAACGGTCTTTTCATTTTTGAGGTGTGTTGCCCCCCCCCCCACACACAAGGACATTCTTCTAAAAACATATATTTCTGGTGAAATCTCGGTATCGAATTTTTGGGTACAATACAATACCTTCCCTATACACTATGTACATAGTACGTATAGAGAAAGTAAGAAAGTGCTGAATATTACATACTTAGGTTTTTGGTACAAAACATTTTATTGCGTGGTATTCTGACGGATCATTAAGGCATACTGCAACTATCCACTAGTACATTCCTCATATTTTCTATAACTATACCCCTATGTGCCACAATACTTAGAGGATTATTGTATCCCATTATTTATAGCTCACATTTGTGTGTGAGGCAATGAATAATTTTATGTGGTTTACTGAGCGTGACAACACATGGGCCCAGAAGTTCAACAACATATGCAATGTAATAGATGTTTACATTTTGTTACAAGTTTAAACACCTGTTGTGAACTCTATCAGTGAAACAACAATACAATACATTGTGCTTTGCAACTGATTTGTTGCTCAGCTTTAATTGCTCACTAAAAACTAATATGTAGTCCTTATGTTCAACGTAGTGTGAACTAAAATAAACGTAGCTGCTTAAATATACATGGTGTGCTATAAGGTTCAGCAACAAAGTTACAAAAAATGTTATTCTGGCAGTTTCGACTATCTAAGGAAAAATGAATATATTTTTCGTCATTTTTAGTATTTTTTTTTCCGGATTTTTACTTTCTCTATACGTGCTATGTACATAGTGTATAGAGAAGGTATTGTAATGCACCCAAAATTCCATACGAGATTTCACCGAAATACATGTTTTGAGACCTCCTGAATCCAAAAAAAAAAAAGTATTTTTAGAAAAATGTCCGTGTGTGTGTCTGTGGGCATTATACCTCAAAAACGAAAAGTCCGTTAAAAACCAAACTTTGTATTTAGGTTTGGTATCTTCCAAGACTGCGACACGAAGATTTTAAAGAAAATCCCCCCACTTCCAAGTACCCGTTACATGGAACTTTTTTTCGAAACTTTTGATTTTCTAAAAAATGGCTCTAGCGATTTTTATTAAAATATAGTATATCAAAAATATTTACCTGACAAATAAAATGTATATCTTGAATTTTCTCGGAATAGCCTCTGAAGACTACTTTATTCTGGATGAATTTTGCGTAACTACTAAACCGTAAGAGATGGACAAACACTCAACACACAAAGTATGTAGAGCACGTTAAAACACACAATTTATGTTATATACAGTTATGAAGTGAGTTGAGATAGTGACATGTTAAGAGTCCAATTGGATATGCGAAGTGTGAAACAGTGAATGTGCTAATAGTGTCGCGCAGTAATAACATTAAACTATATCCGCGTTGGAGCAGTGATTAAAAAATCTGATGTGTTCCATTCACATGACTTTCTCTATATCCCTGCAACAAATTATTCTTAAAAACCTTATGCTCCTATTTATTTCATGCTCCTATTTATAATCGACAAAAAATAGCAGAAATAGAATTATTATTACTTGCTTCCTTGTAAGTAGAAGAGAAAGAAGGGAGTACCATAGATTAAAGTGATAGTCAAAAGCTCGTTGCCCTGTAACTGAAGTTCCTTTATTTGTACGGACGAGAGTTGACAAATTCCTGTATGAGGAAGGCTAAGTGGAAACCAAAGACAAGGAATATCTCAAAAACTATCAAATCCATGAAAAAAATGCATACAACATATGTTGTGTGTTTTAATGTGAGATTATCAGTCCACAATTGAAGCTATTACGACATAGAAAGTCCAATACAAGATATTTTTGTAGGACTCTTACGCTTGGCTTCAAAAAAGACTGGAAGCAGCACTAAAAACAAAAGACAGAGATCAGGACAGCCATCTCATTATGGCTGGAAACATCAAGAAGGAAGTATAGTCTATCCAGGAACATTACTAGTGAAGCAGCGAACTCTACGGTTTCAATGGTTCTCTACTTGCTATGGAACATGACAAGGTTGTGGTGACTTGTGAACTTGCACATTTCTTGGGTCCAGAGAATGTACCAAGTACGAGCAGATAAACCATTTTATAAAAAGTATTATAATATAATTCAAGCACCCCAGGAAGGACGCTTCAAACTTATTGATAGAATATGAGTGTGCCATAATTGTTTGCAGTTTTTGTACAATATGTCTGTTCATTTGTGTAAAAATATTATATTGCCAATAAAGCTATAAATAAAAAAAATATGTCCTACATTTTTTGTGTGGTAAGTTTTGTCCATCTCTTACGGTATAACAGTTATGCAAAATTATGTAAACTTCATCCAGAATTAGGTAGTCTTCAGAGGCTATTCTCAGAAAATTCAGGATATACATTTTATTTGTTAGGCAAATATCTTTAATATACCATATTTTAATCAAAATCGATTAGAGTCATTTTTAAGAAAATTTTCGAAAAAAATTCCATGTAAAGGGTAGTTTGAGGTGGGGGAACTTTTCTCATAATCTTAGTGTCGCATCCCTGGAAGATACTAAACTTAAATATCAAGTTTGGTATTTTTTGAACTTTCGGTTTTGAGTTTTATATATATATACAGGGGACCCTAAAACATATATTTCCGATGAAATCTCGGTATCGAATTTTTGGTTGCAGTGCAATACCTTCTGTAAACACTATGTACATAGTACGTATAGAGAAAGTAAAAATTACCGCCACCACACTAAAGGGAGCAATAAAATAATCAATCTATACTGTACGATATAAATTTGACGCTACTATAGAATTTTATCATGTTGAACTTTAACTAACATATTATACTGAGCTTCATCGTTCTTTGAAGCTCTCCAATCCAGCTATTCCATTTTGTGATATTCGGTGACATTATCCTCCTTTCTCCCTACAACTTCCTGGGTTGGGAGAAGTCAGAATTTATGCCAACATTCTGCTAATAGAATAAATGTCCTGTAAGGTCTTCCTGTGAAATTCTGAAGGACGGAGAACAAAACAAAATGGTCGATTAAACTTGCGTGCTCTGCAGCAACCCTGTTAATATTACAAAATTTTATACAGGGAGTTTCTGTTTTGCCCATAGTACATCCAGTCTGATTGTCAGTGCTTTTGGAAGCTAACTTTGTCAAAATCAACAGGGAAGTATCCTTTTTACTTTCTTTACCACTTAACAGTAGTGGACAAAGAAGAGTTGTATTCCATCTAAGAATGTTACACCATGGTTTATTTGCAAATTCGCGCTTTTAAATAACTGAGGCATACAAAAAGCACATTCTGTTTCAACCAAGAAAGTGTTTGACTCAAAGCACTGAGAGTATAATTGAAAAGATTGTTCTAGACACAGCTTAAGGATGGCAGATGAAAATGTTCCAAAATTCTCATGCCCCAAACTATCATATATAGGAAACAACTTTTGTTATTTATCATTCTGTAACATTTCTTCCCAATAACTTCAATTCAAATACTTAAATATGTTTATAACATTGTTATATGAAACGTATTGATAGCCTTTGCATATTCCTCTTCATATCGATTGAATGTTACTGATTTAATTTAACAGCGAAATCATATGCTATAGAAAAAAGTGCTGTATGAAATTGTATCGCTTCTTGCTTAGTTTTAAACCACCCCATTCCATTATATTCCACTAAACCTAGCCTACTAAACCTAAGACAAGCACCTCTCATATGAATATAATAAATTAAACATATGCGAATTTTTAATCAGTAGTAAAATTCACCTTATATCCTTTATTTGTAAGATGTTTATGCCCATTTCATTCGCTGATGTCTTTTTTTCATCTTATCATTTTCTAATTGACATAATAAATCTTCATTGCTATGTTAAAAATCTGATGTGTACCATTCACATAACTTTCTCTACATCTCTGCAACAAATTATTCTTAAAAAGCTGATACTTGCATTTACTTCATCCTAATAAAAACTAAGGTACTAAACTTAAATACCAAGTTTGGTGTTTTACCGACTTTTCGTTTTTGAGTTATCGTGTTCACAGACACACGGACACACACACACACACACACACGCGGGGACCTTTTTCCGAAAATGCTTTATTTTTTTTTTTTGGTTGAATGGGGACCATAAAACATATACTTCCGGTGACATCTCAGTATCTACACTATGTACGTAGTACGCATAGAGAAAGTAAAAATGTTTACCCTTCATATCTGCTTCATTTTAAACACCTTAACGCGAGGTTCTTTAACCAAATAATTTATGTATCCGTTTTCATGTACACTTTTATCATTAAAAAACTAAGTCAATTAGCGTATTTCTGTGAAAATATAATGAACTCTATAATTAGCATGGAGAATATGCATTTTTTTTTTTTGTCAACACAGGAGAGATTACGAATGATCCCAGAGGTCTGCGAATAACATTTTTAGTCTTTAATGAATCTGCTAGACATGGCAGATAGATAAACCAAGAAGTGCATTAAAATAACTACGTCAGATAAACTTTTTTTTTTAAAAGAACTTATTCCCTGACTGCACAATACTTTTCTTTAACTTAAGTACCTGCGCGTATTTCACAAGGTTTGGCAACAGTCCAAAGCAGAGCTAATCAACATATTATTTTTCTGTGGTGGGGAATCTGTTTATTTGTTCGTATTTTACTCTTTGTGAAGAAGGTGCTTAAATAAATAGGTCTATAAAAGGTTAGAATCATAAGCACCGAGCCAAATGACTCGGGCGTTTCTTCTTGGACTGGCACTCGGGTAGTCACGTGATCGGTTCCCCGGGCCGCCACGGATCACTAGGCGAATGCTGGGGAGGCTTTTTCATTTCCCCGAAACTTCATATCCCCACTTTTCATCTCCATTTCATCCCACCAGTCTCTTTCAGGGTTGTAAGTATCGGCGGGGATCGTAGTGGTGGCGCCCTCTCGTGGAGGTGACTCCGCTTTTGATACTCATCTCTCGGTGGCGGGATGGCGTTGGGGGCTTCTTCTTCGACTCTTGAGGATGGCTAAGAAGAGAAGCACAGACTCGCCGCTGCTAAGGCAGCCCTCGACGCCTCTCACCCGGCAGCCGCCGAGGAGGCAGCTCCTCCGAACTTACCGGTCGCGGCAAGCTTTGCTTCGCCGCCGGCCGCTACCGCAGTCTCTCCGCAGCAGCAACCGCAATTGCCGCCATCACCGACGCCTCCGCCCAGCTCCACGTTGCCGCCACCCCGGTTCAGTGCCATGGTACGGGGGGTCCCTCGGGACCTTTCCACCCGGCATCTGCTCACCGCCGCGCAGTCGCGGTGGCCTTTTTGCTTGAGGGCCACCCATATATACTGCGACCGGGGGCCAACGCCGCTGGTTCGCCTGGAGATGTAGGACCAGGCTGACCTTGAGGCTGCCCTCGCTTCAGGGTTGTCCTTGTTAGGGCGACGCCTGGCAGTCAAGGCAAGCCGACAGGAACGCCACAGGCCCTGTCGACGCTGCTGTGCCTACGGTCACACAGCTGGTCTGCTCTTCGCCGCCGAGGTGCCACTACTGTGGTACCAACTCCACCACCGCCGAGTGTACTGGGCACGATCTCCGCCGTCGCCGCCGATTCTGTGCCACCTGTCGTGGCACAGGACACTTCACCAGGCAAGCCCAGTGCCCTCTCTACCCAAGGAGCAGCACTTCTTCACCACCTCCTGCCCGCCGCACCACACCACCGCAGACATCAACTACCGAGGCCTCATCACCTGCACTCTCAACAGACGCAGCGACGCGAGAAGCCATTCAGGAATTCCACGCGGAGATCCTGAACGTCGCGCTCGACTAGCTGCTCTGGAAGAGACATGCAGCCTCCTCACTCAGAAGCTGCAGGAATTGCAAGCTTCCAACACCGCAGCAGTCACCAGCCAGCAGAACGCAGTCGACGCCCTCATGCAGCCACTGAGGCAGGTTCTCCTGCAGCAAGCTACTTACTCTGCTGAGCTGCTCAATTCAAGACGTCAGCAGCCCAACACCACTCTTCCTCCTGTGCAGGCTGAAGGTCAGCCGCGGCCAGCGGATACCCGATCGTCAACCATCTCCAAGCAACTACATGACCTTCAGAAAGGAATCAGCTCTGACATCCTCACCTACAGCGCTACCGGTCCGACCCCCAGGGAAAGGAAGAACCGGTAGTACCGACATCATCACCACAGGGAGAGAGTGGCAGCTCTCCCTGCACTCCCAATCCCATGTTTCACCAACAAATTCTAACCACCTACAATTTCCTCAATTCCTCACTTATACTTCGCTACGGGGGCCGGCTGGGCCTCGGTCAAGCCGGTCTGCTAGCAGAACCCTCTCCTCTGGCGGCCGCACAGCGGGCCAGTTCACCTTTACCTTTGACTGCGCGGGTGCAACAGCGGTACCGCAGCATCCTTACCTTCCAATACCGGTGGAGGGGTTTTTTAGTCGGTAGGCCCAATCTGGGAGACCCCGACACTCCGGGCATGCCAGCCCGGGCTAGTCCTTAAGGTGGATTTTTCCCCTCCACTTGAAAGTAAAAAATGGCGTTGGGGGTGCTTCAGGGGCGTTCGGTCAGACCTAGCTCCTAGCGCTCCCCTCGTCGAGATAAAGAACAACTTGGGAATTATTAGGGACCCTCCGTGATGGCACCCTTCCTCCGTCTAGTTCCGGTTACCCGCTGTAATTGCTCTCATCTCATTCTATCCTCCTGGCATCTGACGTACAAATAGCCAATCACTGGTTCTTGACACTACTACCACATCCACTACCACCACTACTACAAAAGCGTATTTTTCCACCTACTTCGTGAAACCGGGATAAACATTTGTAGCAGTGGTTTTGTTGTATACTTCGCTGGAGAAAAAAATGGAATGTAGAAATACAGTAAGCTTCAGCGATATTTTAAAAGCTAGTTCCTCTGTTATGGTTTCTAAATTACATTCTCTTTGCTTGACGAGGAGAAGGAAAAGCGAATAGCGCTTCACAATAGGGAGAAGTATTGATTTTACAGCGTTTTCATATAAGCAGGTCTAGGATAATAATGCGCGTATTAAAAATGAAACTATGTTCTATTTATCAATTATGCATGACGCTGAAAGTCTAAGTTACTTTACAGTCCACCAAAATAATACTAAATGTGTTATGAAACTCACGTATTTTGTGAACTGCAGCTACTGTTGGAGTGAACTTAATTGATCCCATTTTAATATATAACTGAAATAAGTTATTTTAAGAGTTGAGAACATAAGTTATTCTTTGTCGCCTTTAAGAGATGATTTACATTGAGAAAAGCAAGTTGGCTACGCAGATGTTATAGGCGCATGTTTAAACTTAGCTATTCTTATTGTAATGTGTCGATCTTCATGATCTGGGGGTGATGTGCCACCTTCTGGTCCCCGGGTCCAAACATAGCGAAGGGCGATGGCTTTTTATCAGGTATAAAAATCCTTAGATTAACTTTTTTCTTGGAAGCGAAGTAAAGCCGGTGGTTTCATGTCGTAGATTTACGGCACACAAATAGAATGGGACTCTGAGAACCATAGAAGTTAAATAGAATCCATAAACAGGAAACACAATTTTCTAGTGACAATGCTACTTCAATGTCGAATAATTTACTTTCAGTCTTACAATGTATGGTATGCAGAATCATTTGGAGTAGGGCAAGGAAGAATGATCCCGTCAGAGGGCGATGGCGCTCAAAAGCTTCCAGTGCTGCCAGATTGGGCGAAAAGTCGCCGATTGGGCTACTAAAATCCGCTTTTTACCACCAAATATTGATGAAGGCAATTTCCAAATATTTGAGCTACTAAAATATTTCTGCAAAATATAACTTTAAGTAATGTCTGTTTTTAACTTTATGCGCCGTTTGGTAGGGAAGAGAGTTGTAAATCTAAACTGACGAGAGACAATTACTAAATCCTCTCTGGTGTGAGTAAAACCATTTAGACAACGTTATTTTAAGACTGCCAATAATTGTTGGCATTTACACTTGCAATGTGATTTCAATGAAGCAAAGAAATTTCCGAGCTAGTAGTTAATGTTTCATTAAACCTCTTATATATTAGAGTTGTTGGTTTAGTTATATCGAGATTTTAACAATTAAATTTAATCATGATCAAAAGCATTAGTGGCGGAAGTAAAACCATACGAATAAAAAGTATGTCCCCATAGCAACACATCGGAGAATCGGCTCCTAAAATGTAACATTTATCGTTCTGTTAATAAGAGTGTATGGTTATAAGTCTATATGTCTATAAGGCAACCCTCAACTGAGGGAAGTAATTAATAAAATAAATACTTCAGGTAATATTTCAATATAATTATTGGCGCAAACGCCTCGTATTTTCATACTCTTTTCTGAATCTGTGTCAGCGCAACTCACACTAGTTAATATTCCAATATTATGTTATTTATTATGATTGTGCTGTGCTTACAGAGATACTGGTTATAAGAATCTTTTGACAATATTCCAAGTTAGCGCATATAAAATAGTAAAATAAGTTGCATATTTTAATAAAAATATTCGGCGACTTCAACTGAAAATTTTCTATTTGTTTTTAATGATTTTCGCGAAATTTTGAGAAATGCTTCTGGTAACACTAGTAGCTTCTTCGAAAAACTGAGCAAATGTTTAGTACGATGAAGGTGCCGACTTCTGAAAACCACTTAGTAGAAAGTTGGCGTTCTGGTGTGACCGTGAAAACCTTCAGGTAATCTGTTGTAGGAAGTCTTCATTTTTCTATCAAGGTATGCGATAATATTCTTTCAGAATCGCAGTACGTGGTGAAACAACATTGGTAGGCGTACCGTTTGATTGTATTACCCTATATCGGTTTTTACATTTAACCACGTGTTAGCAGCTTGATAATTATTTGTGGTCAAATTTGCGTGGTCGAGCTATGAAACTCTGATAGAACGGTATCGCCCTTCGTCTGAGTTTCATTTTCCGATACAAAATTATCAACTTTATTGTTTCAGAATTGTACGTGTTAAATGTCCAGTTTAATTTGTTATAACAGACAATACTAGTGGTAATACTACTATTACTCCTAATAATAACAACAACAATAATAACAACAACAACAACAACAATAATAATAATAATAATAATAATAAAGAGTATTAAGACCCCAATTTAATGAATATTAGTCAAATAGTATCTGTAGGCTTTGCGGATAAATATTTAAATTTATTTAGTCTTTTTTTATCCATCAGCTGCAGAGTCAGAGAAAAACAAATAGAGCTTCATGGTCTATAGAAACCATGGAAGCAGCTTTGAAGGCTATAGCTTTCGGGGAGTCAATCACAAAAGCTGCGTTAGATTCAACATACCCTCCAGTAAAGAGGGTAAAAGCTGGGAAATGCTAGCTAGGGCTGTCTCATTAGACCCCAAGTGTGTGTTCAACCCAAAGCAAGAGAAAAAAATGTAGATCATATGGTTCTTCTTGAAAAATTACGTTTTGGATTGACGCCTGTAGAATTAAGGAAGTTAGCGTATCAGTTTGCAGAGAGAAATGGAATGAAGAATAATTTTTCGAACGAAAATGGATTATCCGGCGGCTTTTTAAAATTTCACTTTTTATTCACTTCCAAAATGTTTCATTTTCATCGTGAAAGTGTTTTGAAAGAAAGTTAAAAACAAAGTAGTAACAGGATTCACTCAAAGTGATGTGGATAATGCCCACCTGGGTAGTGTGATGGTAGCGTGTCTGCCTCATATTCAACAGGTCGTGAGCTTGTATCTCGCTTAAGGTGAGTTACCCGGATAAGGTTTTTTCGGGGTTTTCCGAATGTCGAGTAACTTTGAGTTCCCTTTCATCAATTTCATTCATCGTCCGATATGACCAACCAGGTTAAAGGACGTTCAGCTAAAAAAAAAGTGAATAATGATGTTGACGGTGTCTTTGTCGTTCATTTCCTGTGCGAAATTGAATTAGACATATTTCAGTTACTTTCTTGAACACCGTTCACATTAAACAGTGGGTAGTTAACGTCCTACGTTTCTGAATTTTCCTATTGTGCTCCGTGATGCTGATCACTTTCACCAAACCTTCAATGTAGTTAACTTACTTCGAAAATAGGACTGGGAAATAGGACCCTCCAAGATTACTCAGATATGAGCCCATGTGACCTTTTCACGAAAATGAAATTACCACTTACCGAGTTATCTTTAGAACCACCCAGGCAATTACGCAGCAGTAGTGCCATCTGATCGAAGATTAGTCCAAGACACTTTAATGGCATTTGGTGTTTCCTTGGAGCGTGACGGTGGAGAGAATATTTCTTAGAGACTGCTACAAGAGGCGTTCTAAAAGCACTTTCTGTGTTGTTGTTTAACAAGTTTTCAAATGCTCAAATATTATAAACAGATTTTTACTCTTTAAAGTCGTGGATAAGCGATTTAATTCCAAACTAGAATACCTGGAAAGAAGCTTTTCAATACCATGACATCTGGTATATTACACTCTAGTGACCATTTTCTGTGTCGTATTCGTCTATTAATACAATTTATATGTTCCACATGTTTGATTAGACCGAGCCAACTGGAACCATCACTCCAAGTTAGTTGTGTTTATTTCCATTATGACTCCGTGAATGTTTTACGCAAAGATTTCACCGAAACAATTATTTGTTTATTACTCAATTGACTGCCGTATTCGTCGTTTTGCGGTCCCTTAATGAACGATTAATTGCCGTAAAACTATACGTGTTCCCAGCGGATATCTTATCCAATTCAAAAGGATGGGTGCGAAGTCTAGAAATATATTAAGGATAGAAAAAACATAACACGGAGGAATTTAAGGCTTCCTTTAATAGACATGCAGTTCCTCTGTCGTATGCGATGAGCTAAGGCATGCAAACCGAATATCTACCCTTACATAAATCCCCAATCTAAAACATTTAAGGAGTTGTCAATATATTTGACAGTGCTGGAGCTCAAGTGAATATCTCTAATTCATGTAACTATCCATCTGAGTTAGTTTTAGTTAAGGCCCATGTAGAATCTCATGCCTTCGACTTTCGTTTAAAGGCCTTGAAGATTATTATCGCTTTTTCACTATGGTGGAGTCAGAACATGTTCTTCCTTCATAACTTTCACCAACAGGATCAGATACACCATACCCTTTGCTGCTGAGGCTTATAATCGTCCTTGGGTCACTTCCCAGAAAACAGGAGGCCACCATCATGCTTCTCTTAAAAGTTGAGAAGGATCATCATCTTCCGTCAAATCTTCACGCTATTTTCTCGCCATTTACGCGTAAAAAGCCATGGAATGCATAATCAGTGGGCGGTTGGTATGATGAGTGGGCGTTTCATGGCCTATGATGAACACGCATGTGGTTTTCGTCGACGCCGTTTAATTTTTGACAACCTTGTATCAATATCGGTGCATGTCATGATGGGTTTATCACAGAACTGCAAAAGCGTTGTTATAATTTTTTACCCTTAGAAGGCAAAGACACGCGTCAATGAGTAGAGATATTGCATTGCGTACTCACTGAAAAATAAGTGTAAAATTGTCGTTCTTCATTCAAGAGTTTCCGAAAATCCAATTTTGGAGTCAGATTCAACTTTGTATTTACACCCACACATCTGTTGCAATAGACAATAATACTTTGTAGTCTATTTTTAAGCGACTGTTGTGCTATTTGCAGGCTAATAAGGTATTTTAATGGATCTAATTAGTATTTGATACAAAACAATTTTATATATGCCTATATATAGCTTGCAAATAAATATATGAACTCACATGCTACTTCAGATTCTCATATTGCCTTTGAGAATTGTTTTCTTCACGAAGCTTTGTTGATAACCTCTTTTATTCCTTTGGAAAATTCTGATTTTATGATAAAAAATATTGCATATACAGGCTTGAAAAGGCAATTAAACCAAATGTAACTGTATATCGGCAATGTGTAATGGTATTACAAACTTTCAAACACAGGAACAACATTAAATATTCATTCAAAAAATGAAAATATAAAACAATCAAAATTCAATGTCGCTTCCCAATAAATTGGCCAAACAACTATTTAATGCTTCTTAATTTAATTCCCATTTTAATAATATTGGTCAATTGTTTATTAACTTGTATTGGAGCTAGCCTTCAATTAAAAAAACAATGCTTATGTTACCTTCGCACTATCAAAATACTCCGGTCCTTCAAAAATTTTTCATAAATCCCAGAATAATTAATTACATGTTGATTACGGGTACTTGAATATTTAATGGGAATTGGTATATTAATTAATATACAGGGTTACTACAAAAGAAATAGACAACTTCAACTACCTGTAAAACAAAAACTATTAGAGATAGCAACCTAATTATTTTGGAAGTATGTTGAGAAACTCTCAAAGTTTTGTTTGTTACTATTGGTAATGCTGTAGTGTTTTGTTTGTTGTTGCAGAAGCTGAAATGGCGGAAAATCCTGTGGAAAAGGCATATTGCGTGTTGGAATTTGCTAGAACGCAATCAGCAACTGTTGTCCAACGACATTTTAGAACACGTTATCAAAAAATGAAATGATGCGCTCACAAAAACCAGCATCGTCTTCATCATGTCGCAACATGTCGATGCAAAATTCACGCCGTATGACCTTATCTTCTTCACTCAGAAACTGCAACATCTGTAATCTGTAAGGCCTCATGTGCAGTCGCTTCCGCAAGATTTTCCATACAGTTTGCTGTGGAATTTGTAATTGCATGCTTGCCCTAGATGTCGATTTCTGTGGGCTTCTTATGTAGGCAGAACGAACACGTTCAACGTTTTCTTCCGAAACTCTTGGTCTTCCCGAGCTCTTCCCTTTGCACAAACATCCCGTTGTCTCGAAATTTCTATACCTGTCGTAGATTGACTGTCTAGTCGGTGGCGTTTTGTGGTAACGTGTTCTAAAATGTCGTTGGACAACAGTTGCTGATTGCGTTCTAGCAAATTCCAACACGCAATATGCCTTTTCCACAGGATTTTCCGCCATTTCAGCTTCTGCAACAACAAACAAAACACTACAGCGTTACCAATAGTAACAAATGAAACTTTGAGAGTTTCTCAACATACCTCCAAAATAAATAGGTTGCTATCTCTAATAGTTTTTGTTTCACAAGCAGTTGAAGTTGTCTATTTCTTTTGTAGTAACCCTGTATTTTGCTTCCATATTCATAATTAAAACCTTAAACTAACTCAGATTTCCCTTCAAATGGTATAGTTTGTTATTTTTTAGTTATTTATTATCAAAATGTGAAGTCTTATAATGCTGGAATATTAAGTTACTGACAAAATAGTTCTTATATGAATAGTCTCTAAAACCCATACTAAAATAGTGAGTGGAACAACTCATATAAACCTTCCAAATCATATACTGGCTAAATAAAAAGCGTGGTTACATAAATTCATTTATATCATTCAACGTATTCTTAACCTCATACTCTAGTCATTCTGGCTAGTTTATTATAGTATTCCTTTGTTTATATGGAGAAATGATCGTGCCAAGTTTTAAGAATACTCACTAATTATTATGTCATGTTCTCCAAAGTCGGATTGGGCTTTTGGACTTCATTAGGTCCATCTTCAGCATGATTTTCTGGCAGAATGAGGTAGTTGATTTTAAAGTACTAGGCTGACTATCGTTTGAGCTTGCTGGTGAACTCTACAGTCTGATATTGATATTATTTTGTAAAGACAAGTGAATGGTTACTTCTACTAACTGTGCCATCTGTAGGTTGTTATTAACACTAATATTACATTTTAACATTCAACTCAGGAATTCAAAGGCGGTATATATAAATCAAAATGTTATTGTTTTAATTTTTGAAAATTAAGAGGTGTTCCCAAATCTCTAAATCCCCTGGGTTTTGTAATGGTTTTAGAAGTTTGAGCGGTTGTCCAATTTGGAGCTGTTTATCCGAAAAACTATGCGCTACAGCTTACTTCTGTGTTTGTTTTAATTTGATATTTCTTAAATTGTCTTATTGACGCGTTTTCAAAATCCTTTTAGTTTTACTTATGTAAATCCTTACACAGTTTTTGCAGTTAATTTGGTATATACCAGATTGAGTTATCTATTGTTTTATCCAACAATTTACTCAAGAGTATTTGCAAATTATATTTATTTTTAATATTTACTTGTTTGAAAATCCTTCCAAATTTCTTAAAAGCAGGTAATAAAGCCCTCATCTCACATACTTTTAAATGTTTTATATTTTAATACATATTCCTTTGTTTATAAAATTTGGATGCAGCATATAATAGCCTTACCACAGGAAAAAAAAAAGGTAAAGAAAGAAGGAATGAATGAAAGAAAGAAGAAAGAAGGAAAGAATGAAAGAAACAAAGAAAGAATGAAAGAAAAAATCATGTGTGCTTTTGAAGTTTTGTTAATTAGAGATCCTGTGGAACCCTGCTATAGCGCTACGTACGTCATGTAATAAAGAGAATTAGTTGGGGCAAATGAAATTACGGAGTAGATTCTCAACGACAAGGTAAAAGAGTAATGCCATTTACTACTCTTTCGGCCTTTATTTAGTATTTTTGCTGACCTACCGGTTTTAATTCATTTACACTGAGCTCATAAATGCTGTTCCCGAGGTGCTTCAAAAAGCTCATTTTTGTTATTATGTTTTTTTTTTAAGTGTTTTAATGGCACTGTGCTCTTCATTAACATTATTGCGAGCAACTTTGCAAACCGATTAACAAAATTCTTAATTTTTCAGACATATCTAGGAAGTACAACAAAGATGGAGAGAAATTATTAAATGTGATTCAGATTAATAACTCAGCCTTGATAATTTGCCTTGCACTTTCACCATGTAAGTTTGAAAGTTTAGTTTTAATTGAACAACTGAGTGTATGTCACGGTAGGGACTCGAAACACGGGGTTCCGTTACCCACTTAGTTAGGAATTGTAAAGAACTTGCAACATTGAAAGAATACTTTGATGTATGTGATATAATATTAGGGAAAGTTTATCTTGTAATTCAATTACACCATATACAGATAAGGATATTCTGAGATGGTAGCTCCAGCGCAGCGTAAATACGTGATTCGAGTCTTAGTGAAATCTGATTTTTACTTTCTCTACACGTACTATGTACATAGTGTATAGAGAAGGTATTGTATTCCACACAAAAATTCGATACCGAAATTTCACCGGAAATATATGTTTTAGGGTCCCCTGTATCCAAAAAATGTATTTTCAGAAAAAGGTCCGCGTGTGTGTGTGTCCGTGTGACTGTAAACACGATAACTCAAAAACAAAAAGTCGGTAAAATACCAAACTTGGTATTTAAGCCTAGTATTCTCAAAGGATGCGACACGAAGATTTTAAGAAAAATCCCCGAATCCAAACTACCCTTTACATGGAACTTTTTTCCAAAATTTTGATTTTCTAAAAAATGGCTCCAACGATTTTGATTAAAATATCGTATATTAAAGATATTTACCTGACAAATAAAATGTATATTTTGAATTTTCTGGGAATAGCCTCTGAAGACTACTTTATTCTGAGTGAATTTTGCGGAATTTTGCATAAGTGCTAAACCGTAAGAGAGAGACAAAAACTTACCACACAAAAATGTAGAGCACATTAAAACACACAATTTATGTTATATACATTTTTTTCATGGCGTTGATTGTTTTTGAGATATTCCTTGTTTTTAGTTTAAGCTATAAAAAATTATATTTTTCTCATACAGGACTTTGTGAATTCGTGTCCATACAAACAAAGGAAGTTCAATAACATAGCAACCAGCTTTTGACTATCACTTTAACCTATGGTACTCCCTTATTTCGCTTCTACTTACAAGGAAGCAAGAAATATGACTATTTCTGCTAATGTTTTCTTGATTAGCAGGAAGTAAATATAAGCATAAGCTTTTTAAAAATAATTTATTGCAGAGATATAGAGAAAGTCATGTGAATGGAACCACCAGATTTTTTTTCTAGTCTGATTCAACTTTTCAAATATATGAGATTGACTAATTTAATATAACTTAAAACTAATCGAGCTAGGATCATTTACTACTTAAAACATAAAAAACAATAATGGCTAAATTTTAGCAATCATAAAATGTCGTGGTCAAGATTTGTCAGAAAAAGACATTTAGTCCTATGGCTCCCTTCCAAAATATGTGTCGATGCTTTTAATTTCCAAATAAGCTTTTTATTTAATGCTATCATAACCTCCTTAATACTTGTGCTCCAAAATTACGCGGTTGTGCTATTCCCTCATTGGTTTGCGCAAAGTGAATGGTTAAAACAGAAGCATAGGTGCGTTTCCTATTCGTTCGATATAAAAAATGTGATGTGTTCCATTCACATGAGGGAGTAACATAGGTTAAAGTGATAGCCAAAAGCTGGTTGCTATGTGACTGAAGTTTCTTTGTTTGTATGGACACGAGTTGACAAATTTTTGCAATTGACAAAATTTAAAGGCTGAAACAAAAAACAAGGAATATCTAAAAAACGATCAACTTGACGAAAAAAATGTATATAACATAAATTGTGTGTTTTAATTTGCTCTACATTTTTGTGTGGTAAGGTTTTGCTATCTCTTACGGTTTAGCAGTTACACAAAATTCCGTAAAATTCATTCTGAATAAAATGGTCTTCAGAAGCTATTCCCAGTAAATTCAAGATATACATATTATTTGTCAAGTATATATCTTTAATATATGATACTTTAATCAAAATCGTTAGAGCCATTTTTTTAGGAAACCAACATTTTCGAAAAGTTTTCCATGTGAAGGGTAGTTGGGGGTGGGGGGATATTCTTGAAAATCTTCGTGTCACATCCTTGGAAGTTACTGAACTTAAATACCAAGTTTGGTATTTAACGTTCTTTTTTGTTTTTGAGCAATGCTGCCCAAAGACACAGAGAGGCACACCCACACGGACCTTTTTCCAAAAATGCTTTTTTTGGATTCAGGGAGACCCAAAACATTTATTTCCGGTGGAATCTATGTATCGAATTTTTGGGTGCAATACAATACCTTCTCTATACACTATGTACATCGTGCGTGTAAAGAAAGTAAAAAAAGTTGCACTGAAATCCTAATTAAGAAACACAGCTGGTTTCATACTCAGGTATATGGGATTTATGGTGGCACGCGACGGTTTCCCGGTTTGCCCTTCCATCTTTATTCCATGCATCTTCAGTGTTACCACCCGCGATGCCTATATAATAAAATTGGACGTTAAACATTACCACAAAAACAAAATCAAAAGGTAATAACGAATACTACATATTTTGTGATTTAAAAGTAACACAGGGTTTTGAAAATTCAAATCATACTAAAGAATTTCTCGTAAAGTAAAAAAAAGTAATACTTTTGCATAAAATGGGGTAGCGAGATAATTATTTTTCCGTGCAGGAGGACTTTTTCATACGTTTTATCAATAGTAATTATATGAGATTATTTCAGAATGAAGAGGATTTCATAGGCTTCTACCAGAAAACATAACATTTTATTATTATTATTTGTCAGCACATTATATTTCTTAATAAGAGTCATTGCAGTTAATGTTAGAAGATCAAGAATATCTAACAATGTTTACTCTACCTACCCAACTCCTGTCCTACACTCGGCTTGTGTGAAAAAACAATTAAACCAAAACCTAAAAATTTCCGTATCAGCGACAGTTTAGGAAGCATGAAAGAAGCTGAACTTTAATGGCAAGTTTAATATTTAAATGTCTGTGAGTGACACGTAACATACAGTCATCTACACGCATATAATACCAATACTATTTTTACTTTCTCTATACGTACTATGTCCATAGTGTATAGAGAAGGCATTGCATTGCACCCAAACATTCGATACCGAGATTTCACCGGAAATACGTGTTTTGAGACCAGCTGTATCCAAAGAATGCATTTTTAGAAAAATTTCCGAGTATGTATGTGTGGGCAACTTAGCTCAAAAACGAAAAGTCGTTAAATACCAAACCTGGTAAGGATGCGACACGAAGGTGTCAAATGGAAAATTTTTCGAAAATTTTGATTTTATAAAAAATGGCAAACGAATTTGAATTAAAATAAGGTGTATTAAAGATATATACCTGACAAATAGTATATATATATATATCTTGAATTTTCTGGGAATAGCCTCTGAAGACTACTTTATTCTGGATGAATTTTACGGAAGTGTGTATAACTGGTAAACCATAAGAGATAGACAAAAACCTACCATTCAAAAATCGTAGAGCACACTAAAATACACAATTTATGTTATGTACATTTTTTTTGTGGAGTTGATCGCTTTTTAGATATTACTTGTTTTCAGTTTCAGCCTTAAAAAACTTTTTCTTTCTCTCTCTATCACTTTAACCTATGGTACTCCCTTATTTAGCTTCTACTTACAAGGAGGCAAGTAATAAGACTATTTCTGCTAATTTTTTTTCGATAAGTATGAAGTAAATAGAAGCATAAGCTTTTTAATAATAATTTGTGGCAGAGATGTAGAGAAAGTCATGTGAATGGAACACATCAGCCTTTTTTTTTGGATACAGGGGACCCCAAAACGTATATTTGCGGTGAATTCTCGATATCGATTTTTTGGGTGGAGTGCAATACCTTCTCTATATACATAGTAAGTGTAGAGAAAGTAAAATATATACCATATAATGAAGTAAATGGACCTCAGTGTATAATTAAGTGATTTGCTAGTAGGTGTGCTGATTGCAAAACCCGGAAGCCTTTAATACAACTACAGCTAATCTGTGAAGAAAGTAAGGTTTCTTTTGAATGGTTTAATATAAAAAAGGGCTATTGGTACTTACAAAAGAGGTGACTTGGAGCGCCTCTATTCACAGCTTTATCCTGCTGGTTTTAATCAAACTGATTACAGGTCGCTTTCTTCCTTCAGGAAGTTAGTGCTGACTACGTAGGAAGGAAAATCCTGCCCAGGAAACAGATTTTCCAGGTACTTCCCGGAGGTGCAGCGGCCATTTTTGCACTCAAAGGATGGTAGTGACGTGTTCTTTGGCCTGCACGACCTTAAGGATACCCATCGATTCCAAGGATCTTTGAGGTTTTAACGCCCCTTGTTCTCTATTGTTGGTTTACAGAAAATCACTCACAAGACTTTCTCTAGCTACGCTACAAACACGCTTCTTACAAAAGATAATTTTCTTTCAACACCACTTTAATCGAGATAAACATTAGCAGCATTTTATTATTTAGTTCCTTATAAGTAGACTGAAACTAAGGGAATGCACTAGGCTAAAGTGCAAGTCAAATGTTTTAAAATCTGTCGTTATGCAATTATCCCGTCTGAGAAAAGTAACTACTTCACAACTGAAACAAATAACAAGGAATGCCTTGAAAACGGTAAGCTCTACGAAAAAAATGTTTATGACATAACTTGTGTATCTTAACAAGACATATATTTTTTTGTGTAGTAAGTTTTTGTGTATCTCTTACGGTTTACTAGTTATGCCAAATTAAGCAAAATTCATCCTGAATAAACAGGTCCTTAGAAGCTATTCCCAGAAAATTCAAGATATACATTTTATTTGTGATAGAAATGGCTTTAATATGTGGTAGGTATTTTAATCAAAATCGTTTGAGACATTTTTAAGAAAAACATAATTTTCTAAATTTTTGCCATGTAGGAGTAGTTAGGGGTGAGGGCTACAGAAAGCAAACAGAAAGAAAATCTAGGCATATAGGTTATCTTTTTATGTAGTTGCTTCTTTTTTAAAGAACCCATTAATGGCTTTTAAGATCTCCTTATCAGATATTTGTTCAATGGATTTTAGTAGTTTTTGTACGTTGCTGTTAGATTTTACGTTTTCGCAACCCCATCTTCATGTAAATGTGTCCCAAATGTTTGGGAAAAAATGGTTAATCATTTATTTTTGTTTGATAATGAGGTTGATCAACCCGAAGGTTGGTTGGATTCATGAAGGAGACCAAAACCCAACCGCGGCGTACACACATGTGATACTGCGGTTGTTTACCAGTGTCTTCGCGGAGTGTAGGTGAATTGACAAAACACTCAGACGGGAAAGAAATGGCTCCACCTGTTCAGAACCATTTGCTTCCGCTACAATTAACGGTTAATCAACTTAAGTTGGATTTGTTCACTGTTGTGAATCCATTTCAATGTTTGTATCCCTTTTAAGACAAAGGAGAATGTGTCAGTATAGGCACCATGCACGGTACTCTGGCGGCAAGTTTGGTTACTCACAAGTGGATAACAGAGACAGTGGTGTAAGAATATTAGCGATGCTAAGATGTCAAGTAAATAAAATTAAATACTACAAGAAGGCAGAAAGGGAACAATAACTGTTGTGTTGCAGGATGTAATAATACCTACAAGAATACTTCGCCAGCTATTGCCTTTTATTCTTTTCCCACGCGGAAAACTGAAGCGCAAAGAAGAAATCTATGGATTCAAGCTGTACATCGAAAGAAGTAAGTACACTAATTTTATATTGCACCTCAAAGCAGTAATATATGCTTAAAAATCAACTGCAGCATGGATAATGTTGTTTAGAAATTAATGTTAACGTTTTCTAAGTTAATATATAGAAACTAAATACTGTGAGTATTACATTAAACGATACATTATGGGAATAGTCCGTAAATTATTATTTTTATCATTGTTATTATTACTTTCATTTTTATTATTAATATTTATGTACGTATTGTTATGTACGTATTACTATTCATTATTTATATTTTATTTTCAGTCCTGAGTGAGAGCCAAATCACGCAACAAAAATTTACAGCATTCACTTCATCGGAAATAAAAGGTTGAGGACATCCCCACAGTTCAGCATATGTTCCCAGTATATTTCCTGATGTGTACAAAAAGATTTTGACTTTTGAAACAGAGCTTTCAGTGAAATGTATACACTTTATAGGCAGAAAACCACAAATAATATCTACATCACACATGGCTTCCGCTTCTAACTATCCTCCTAATAAATACACGGAGAGGCGCCACCAGTACGATTTTCTGTTCCGTGCATGGTGGCTACAGGGAGCATTATTGCTTTACAACAGGGCATTGTTTTACCCTTAGTTGCCTGCATTAGTATACTACATATACCGTTTTTCCTTTAGTTCAAGTTTAAAAGTAGAGTTCTAGTAAAAAATATCTCATGTGTTACACTCACATGACTTTCTCTAGCTACTCTACAACAAACTTCTTATAAAAGATAATTCTTCTTTCAACACCATGCTTATCGAGGTGAGCATTAGCAGAATTTTGATACTTAGTTCCTTAAAGTAGACTGGAACTAAGGGAATGCACTAGGCTAAAGTGATAGTCAAATGCTTTAAAAGCTGTCGTTATGCGATTGTCATTGCAAATCGCTTCTTTGCTTGGCCAGCAGTAGAACAAAAGAAAAACGGACGCTCCCGTCTGAGAAAATTACTTCACAACTGAAACTAACAAGGAATACCTCGAAAACGGTAACCTTCACGAAAAATATATGTGACATAACTTATGTATTTTAACAAGATCTACATTTTTTGTATAGTAAGTTCTTGTCTATCTCTTACGGTTTAATAGTTATGCCAAATTAAGCAAAATTCATCAAGAATAAACAGGCCTTTAGAATCTATTCCAAGAAAATTCAAGATATACATTTTATTTGTGATAGAAATGGCTTTAATATTTGATATTTTAATCATAATTGATACAGCCATTTTTAAGAAAAACAAAATATTTGAAAATTTTTCCACTTAAATACCAAGTTTGGTATTTAACCGTCTTTTCGTTTTTGAGCTATGCTGCCCACTGACACACACGCACACACACACAGACACGGACATTTTTCTAAAAATGTTTTTTTTTATTCAGAGGGACCAAAAACATATATTTCCGGTGAAACCTCGGTATCGAATTTTTGGGTGCATTACAATACCTTCTGTATACACTACGTATATAGTACGTGTAGAGAAAGTAATATATGGGAATAAACCTATAAAATTATTATATAATAGAAAAAATAATAAACATGAAAATAAATGTAGATACTTTATTAATCTTTTTCTTCTCTATTAAAAGTTTAAATTCTTCCAAACCTGTTTTCATAATCCTGCCAAACGCACTACCAAAAGTAGTTCAAATGGCCATGAGTGTTAGATGATAGGTAATGGACTGTCATTCATTCAAAGCCAAATGTTGCAAGTTCAAATTCTAGTGAGTGTAGTAAATGACGGGGAGAGCCCAAGTAAAACAATCGGTGTGATGTTTGGAAGCTAATCTGGTTACATTTGACTGTATTCATGTGGAGTTTTCTCTTTTATTTATTTAAAAAATCACTGCAATTTTAGGGAAAAAATTATATAAATGTTTACAGTATAAAACAGTCTTGATTACTTGTCGTTTATGGTTGAAGGTTAGTGTAACATGGAATCAATCCCTATTTTTATAGATACGCTTACAACAAGCGGACATTTTAGGTACCGATAGTCAACAAAGGATTAACTAAATTAAGTGTCAGTCCCGTCAAATAACAGCAGATCAAATGCGCTGGATTGCATTAATAGGTAACATTCTCCTGACATCTGTACACTTTTTTCTGAAACCAACTGAGAAGCATCCTTTGCGATCTAATCATAACAATGGTTAGTAATGACTATCTTTGTTACTTTCTCTATACCTATGTTCATAATGTATAGAGAAGGTATTGCACTCCACCAAAAATTCAATACCGAGATTTCACCGGAAATATATGTTTTAGGGTCCCCTGTATCCAAAAAAAGTATTTTCAGAAAAAGATCCGTGTGTGTGTCCCGTGTCTGTGAACAGGATAACTCAAAAACGAAAAGTCAGTAAAATACCAAACTTGGTATTTAACTTTAGTATCTTCAAGGGATGCGACACGAAGATTTTGAGAAAAATCCCCCCACCCCAAACTACTGAAATTTTGATTTTCACAAAAACAGTCGTAACGATTTTGATTAAAATATCGGATATTAAAGATATTTACCTGACAAATAAAATTTTCTGGGAATATCCTCTGAAGACTACTTTATTCCGGCTCAATTTTAGGAATTTTGCATAACTGCTAAACCGTAAAAAGTAGACAGAAACTTACCACACACAAAATGTAGAGCACTTTAAAACACAATTTATGTTATATAAATATTTTTCGTGGAATTTATTGTTTTTGAGATATTCCTTGTTTTTGGTTTCAGCTATAAAAAACCTAGCAACCAGCTTTGGACTATCACTTTAATCTATGGTACTCCCTTATTTCGCTTCTACTTACAAGGAAGCAGGTAATAAGACTATTTCTACTAATTTTTTTTCGATTAGCATGAAGTAAATAGAACCTAATCTTTTTAACAATAATTTATTGCAGAGTTGTAGAGAAAGTCATGTGAATGGAACACATTGGCTTTTTTTTCAAGAACTATACGAGCATAATTAAGAAAATTGAAATAATACGACAAACAGGTGAATAATATTTTATTTCTGAATGATCTTTATGAAATAATAATAATCTGTCATATCGTTTCAATTTTGTTAAATTTGCTCGTAAAATTTATGAAAAGAAGCTAATAACTCACTCAAATTTGCAGTATATTCTAAAATATAAACACCCAAATGTCTGCTCATAGGTCGAATAACTTTGGGCAACTGGGTGTATGGCGGTAAAAACAAAATATATTATTCAAATGCTTTATGCTATGTGTATACCAGGTTGCCCAACTGCCCGTATTTGAAGTGTGCAGCTATCCTTCCGTGCATTCAAAGAATTGCAGAACGTATTTCTAGTTAAAACCGGTAAGCAGGGAACTGGCTGAGCGACCTCGTTTTACCTCTCTTGCATATTAGCGGAGATGTTGGGTCGTTCGCACTCATTGAGAGGGATTGTGTCATTTCCTCACAGATCGCTTTTAATTTGAAATAACCCCGTTGAATTCTGCAACCCTTTAACGCCGACGGGATTTCTACATTCAAATTGGGTGCCACATGGTCTTGTCCCCAATTATTCTTAAATTAGGTGTTGCAATAATCTGTGGCATTTTAAGAATTAATTCAATGACTAGGCAAAGCTGCTCCCTGCATTATGTACATTTGTTACTCAGTCTAAGAAGCTATTAATAATTATTGAGGTGCCCAATTTGGAGTTTTTTGTTGTACTCGTTTTTGTGCGCAGCTTCAGGGCCTAAAAATCCTCAACATGGCTTCCTTTGGAAAGACAGTAAAACCGTTGTCCCATCCTAAATTTATAGCTCGTAAAAATCCTTAAGCCTGATAAAGATGCCTCTGAGCAAAATTCAGCTGCCTTTCACGCCCTGTATATAATGGGGTGCTGAGAACCACGGCAGTTAAAGAACATCCATAAATAAACTCTACTTTCATTTCCATTTGTAAGGAGTATAAGCGAGAGTGTATGTCCATTATTTCAGTTTCTTGTCTGATGTAATTTCCATATGAATTGGAGAAATTTCTAAGATGTTAGAACTTCAATTTCTCATGGAGCACATTTATTTAATGTTTACCTTGAAAACACATTAGATATTTTGGTTTTACCTTGCAGAGAAGGATCGTTAATTAAATGGCCAAATTGCATAAACTCTCAAACGTTGTGGCGGTAACCCTATGTGCTTATTAAAGTCAATGGCAGCATGTTGTATTTAACTTTTCCCTCGGAGCATGGATATTGATTAGTTAAAGTTTGTCTTGCCTCGGCTATTTAAACTGATAATTGTGATATCAATCAGTCGAGCATAAATTAAAAGTTAAATTTGTACTCAGATGATACACGAACTTGACTTACAATCATGGTATTTGTGCATCCGGTTCACTCACGTATAATTTACAACACGTACAAAGAAACAATGTATGTACAATACGGAGCTCAAAAAGCTGCGCATGGTAGACATACATTTTGTGTCGTGGTCACTATTGATTGTTATTTGTGGCGGTAACGGGGTAACGGCTTCGTTTGCGAGTTTAGGGTATTCGGAATGATGTGGATTGGTGGGTGCCATATCTCAGGATTTTTACTAGTATGGAAACTCTTTCAGGGCGTAGTTTGACACAAGTGTTTTATTAATTTAGTTCGGCCTTTTTCCGCCGTCGAACACACACGCATTCCCCTTAAATTTCCTATAACTGTGAAACTATAAATAACTGTGAAACTACACTTTACCCGACCGCGACTATTATTATGAATTCATTTTGAAGCAGTGACCTCGTCCGTACTCTGGTATGTATCAAAGTTAATTATTTCTGTCACAACTAAGGGCTACACCTCGCACCCAAATATAACATCTTTACTCTGCCGATATTCTACGCCAAATGCCTCAAAAAGCGTCCCCTTTACCAGCGGTAGCATCTCTTTTCCCATTATGTTCCCCTCGGGCAGTATCCTCACACTCCCTTCGGTTCCATGTCCTACCCTCTATCGGTACACGGTGCTCCCAGCTTGTGACAACTCGGCTACCTAAACGTGTTTTAAATTTTTCTTCCCTTCCCATTTATATATCCCTTCTTGATATAATTTATATTATTAGCTATAGTTTATCTTTCCCTTCTGAATGACTCTTTGCCCCATGACAAGACATGTACCGTCTCATATTTCATAAGCGTCCGTCCTTCTTTCTCGCAACGGTTTGACTGCTCTGAAACTAAAATCGTTACACTTGACTTTCAAATCTAGCGTTTAGATGGTATTTTCAAAATTCTACCCTCCGATTGGCTGTCTTTTACTCTCCAGCATTTCAGCGTAAACGGTGAGGGACTCGCGCTCATCGAGAAGCATCCAGGCTTGTACTAGAGTAGCAGAAAAACACATAAACAGACAAAAACGTTGTTAACTGTTTTCCACTTTACTTACAGACCCTTTTGTTTTGAGAGAGTACATTTACCTGATCAGTAGGTATTCTGGTATTTGTCAGTATCAGAAATAGGAGTTTGTCAAATGATCCTTAGGTTCACGTGGTATCATTGCGACTGCTAAAAGCAAATGACGGGATCCTTTCAACCAACCAGTTATAGCACACATTAGCACATAGATTTCCGTCTGTTTTGTTAATAAAATAACAATGATAAACATTTCTAATATGAGGAGTAACATTTAGCCTCTGCGCTTTGAAAATGAACTCACCATACACAAAACAAAGTCACTTTTATGATTAAAACAATTTTGAGACATAGTTCTTATACACAATACTCTTTATCATGCACTACAATAGACGGTATTACACACTTCTATTTCAAGTCAATTGACAATGGAACAGAGCACAGAATTGGCTTCTTTCCTTTAAGAAAGCTTCTATTCATCTACGAACTTTACCTAACGATACAATTTTTGCTGGTGAATGTCATTGCTGTAACTGGTGTATTCAAGGCAACAATTACCAAATCTATAAGTAAATTGTTGACACAATGAAATGAAATGCAAATATAAAATACTCAACACGCTCAACGTTCTTTCGTCTCCGATTTTCGTGGAGAGTACCCGAAATAAGACCAATGTCACAGGTTATATCTGTACCAGATCTTGTCCGCAATTTCAATAATACATAATTTAATATACCGTAAATAATAATAATAATAATAACAACAATAATAATAATAATTGAATATCTGCACTGGTGATATTCGTAAAGTTCATTTTCCTGAGGGTGGCATTATAAAGTATTATAATATAAGTACTAATTAGCAGCAGTTATCGCCAGGACGGTCCTCAACAGTGGTCAACGTACAATGAAGTAACTTATTTGAAAATACTGACTAGTAGTATTGTAGTTAGTGTGTCGGCGTCTCGGCGTCTGAGTTTAATATGTATGTGAAGTCTGAGAGAGAAATTAGAACCTTGCAGAACGTTTCCAAGAAAACGTAAATGCCATTTCATTGATTCGTTAAAAGCAGAATTTCCATATATGATACAAGTTAATTAAAAAAATGGAACACTAGTGAACTGTACCGCGTGTATTTCAATATTTTCAGTAGGTAGTGGTGGGAGGATATCAATACTGATCATCTAAATGTAGAAACGCGCACGCACGCACGCACGCACACACGCACACGCGCACACGCGCGCACGCGCACGCGCACACGCACACGCACACGCACACGCACACGCACACGCACACGCACACGCACGCGCACGCGCACGCGCACGCGCACGCGCACGCGCACGCGCACGCGCACGCGCACACGCACACGCACACGCACACGCACACGCACACGCACACGCACACGCACACGCACACGCACACGCACACGCACACGCACACGCACACGCACACGCACACGCACACGCACACGCACACACACACACACACACACACACAAAAGACTGCCACTAAGTACTCATACATCTCATTTGGGAAGTGTATCGAATTAATTTCGAGCTGGTTGCTATGTGACTGAACTTCCTTTGTTTATATGGACAGGAGTTGACAAATTCCTATATGAGAAAAGTAAGTTTTTTATAGCTGAAACCAAAAACAAGGAATATCTCAAAAACGATCAACTCCACAAAAATATGTATGTAACATAAATTGTGTGTTTTAACGTGCTCTATATTTCTTAAGTAGTAAGTTTTTATCTAAGTCTTACTGTTTAGCAGTTATGCAAAATTCCGTAAAATTCGTTCAGAATAAAGTAGTCTTCAGAGGCTATTCCCAAAAATTCAAGATATACATTTTGTTTATCAGGTAAATATCTTTAATATATGATATTTTAATCAAAATCGTTTGAGCCATTTTTGCGAAAATCAAAAATTTCAAAAAAAGTTCCATGTAAAGGGTAGTTTGGGGATTTTTCTCAAAATCTTCGTGTCGCATCCCTGGAAGATACTAAACTTAAATACCAAATTTAATTTTTGAGTTATCGTGTTCACAGACACACGGACACACGGATCTCGGTATTGAATTTTTGGATGGAGTGCAATACCTTCTCTATACACTGTACATAACACGTATAGAGAAAGTAAAAAGGTCACTGTGTGTTTGTGTATGGTGAGCATATCTCAAAAATGAAAGGTTGGTCAGATGCCAAACTTTGTATATAAATGCAGTAACGGACGCCACACAAAGAATTTCAGATATATCCTTCCACCGCAAACTACCCTTTTGTTGGGAATCGAAATTTTCGATTTTCTGAAACATGGCTTTATTTTGATTAAAATGTTCCTAATTAGAGATGTTTACATTCAAATAAAATGTATATCCTTAACTTCTTATGCATAGCCTCTAAAATCCTATTCATTTTTAATGAATTTTGATAACTGCTAAACCTGAAGAGATACCTGGCCAAAACCTTACTACACGAGAAACCTGAATCTCGGTAATACACACAATTTATGTCACATTTCTTTCTGCAGAACTAATCATTTCAGAGATTATTAACTGTAATTGGTTTCAATTTTAAAATACTTAAGACCTTTCGCAAACGGGAAGGCCTTATCCAGTATATTTATTTCCGGCCATGGAAGCCAATTAGTCAATTGAAGCATTGAGTCAATTTCTGGTAATAAATACGATTATCTTGTATAGATAAAAGAATGAACTTTTGTAAGAAATGTGTGTTTGTAGAACAGACAGAGAAATGATGCGAATAAAACACATCAGTTTTCTTAGGAAAATATATTTTTGTCATAAAGGTGAACCTAAACCTTATACACACAAATAAAATGCTTAGGAACTTATACGCAAATAGACACAAACACACATATGTATATTTCAAAAGTGCATAAGTTCTGAATTATATGTGTATGCTGTAAAGTGCCTAATAAAATTTAGAAAATAAAGTAACCCGGTAGGGTTAAGAAAGGATACACGTCAAATTAAGAAACTGCGATAAACATTAACAGTAGTTTGCTATTTGGCCGCTAGAGCCGCATGGTAGTTATGCTGCTGCTGTGCATTTCGTGGTGGCTGCCAACCTTGGTACACAAAATACTGCGTGATGCTGACATATAGACAAACTTGATCATGGATGATGCTATTTAATTCTCTCGGCTCATAGTCTTTTGATCATGCGCCCTATGTACTGAAACCACTTCTTCATAAATTACAAAACTTCTCTGGAGTTATGCATAGGTATTAGTCAATATCAACAATTATTTAAAACGAGCAGGAGGCAAGTGTGGACCGCGACCTAATAAATCGATTGCGTTCTCAGATTTTCTGATTCATTCGAGGTTACTTCTAGGTGGTTTTGTGTGTGTGTTCGTGTGTGTGTGTGTGTGTGTGTGCGCGCGCGCCTCTGTTTGTGTGTGTGCTTAAATAAACTTTTCGTGTAATTAGTTTTCAGTTATTTGAACTGGTTACAGCAAAGCATGCTCGCTTGGCCTGCAAAGGTTCTGTTAGATCTAGATTAGTGTGTGTGTGCGCGCGTGTAAGTTTGTTTGTGGGTAAATAAACTGATTTTCGTATAATTAGCTTTTAGTAATTTGAACCAGTTACACCAATAGTGTGTGTATGTGTGTAAGTAAACCGATTTTCGTATAATTACTTTTTAGTAATTTCCTCGATTATTTATAATGCATACATGCATTTCAATAAACATATAGTTAATTTGTACTGCCGTGATCGATATAAAACTTATGCAGACGGTTTGCATCTTCCTCGCCTAGATATTATTGATTGCGACACACATTTTGTTTTGACAGCCTTTGAAAGCCATTTTTATTTCTCTACACGTACTTGTGAATAGTGTATAGAGAAGGTATTGTAATGCACCCAAAAATTATATACCGAGATTTCACCGGAAATACATGTTTTCAGACCCCCTGAATCCCAATTTTTTTTTTTTAGAAAAATGTACATGTGTGTGTCTGTCTGTGTGTAGTATAGTTAAAAAACGAAAATCACGTGAAAAACCAAACTTGGTATGTAGGTTTGGCATCTTACAAGGATGCGACACGAAGATTTTCAAGAAAATCACCCAGCCCCCAACTACCCATTACATGGATTTTTTTTTGAAACTTTTGATTTTCCCAAAAATGGCTCTAATGATTTTGATTAAAATGTCATACATTAAAGACATTTACACGCAAATAAAATGTATATTCTGAATTTTCTGGGAATAACCTCTGAAGACTAATTTACTATGGATGCTTTTTACAGAATTTTTCATAACTGCTAAACCGTAAAAGATGGACAAATATTACCACATAAAAATGTAGAGCACATTAAAACACACAATTTATATTATATACCTTTTTTCGTGGAGTTGACCGCTTTTAAGATATTTCTTGTTTTTAGTTTCAGCTTTGAAAAACATACTTTTCTCATACAGGAATTTGTAAACTCCTGTCCATATAAAAAATTCACATAGCAACCAGCTTTTGTCTATCACTCTAACTTATGGTACTCCCTTATTTCGCTTCTCGATTAGCATGAAGAAAATAGAAGCATAAACGTTTTAACAATAATTTGTTGCAGAGATGTAGAGAAAGTCATGTGAATGGAACACATCAGAATTTGAGTTTTTCTACTTAAAACGTGTTAAGGTCCCTTTTATTTTGAGAGCCACGCAAAGAAATTAATTTCAATACATAGCAACCAGCTATGTATGGTTTTAGCCTAATTTCCTCTCTTAGTTTCCTTCTACACGTATGCAAGTAATAGTTCAATTTCAGTATTTACCTCGATTAGCATGAAGTTGATAGAAGAATAAGTTTTTTAATAATAATTTGTTAAGAGAGATGTAGAGCACTTCACGTGAATGGATTAAATTACATTTTTACTTTAAAGTGTACCGTCCTGTAGTATTACTGCACTTCTCACCCAAATAAAAATATCGGAAACAAAAGAGTAGTACATAACAATTGAAAGCGAAGGTAAAATGCATGAACTATGTTTTAGTGTGGCTTGGTTTTATTTTGCGTTTGAATGTTTGGTTCAGAGAGTATAGAAATCCTCTTTGGTTTGGTGTAAATCATCCCTGTCCAACTCCATTGACCGAATTGGACTCGTATATGTTTCCGCTGGCTGCCGTGTGAGAACAGTTGGAGGCCCTAGTGTGCTGAGAGAACGTCCCATAATTACCCGCGCGCATTCTCATCTTTCTTCGTCATTGTTTTCTGTTATTCTATGGATGCTGCGCCATATTTGAAATTATATTTGATATAGAATTTATTGTTGAACTACCTCGTTTTATTCTTGACATTTCTATTAATTTCTAATTTATTTTTATTATATTACAATTTCGTTTATAATTCTAGTAGTTTTAAGTTCCCCAAAGCTCAGAAACTCCAAGAACTATCGCAAACATCGCGATACATGAGAATGCAACTATGTATCGCAAAATGGCAAGAAAGATACATGAGAATGCACCAAGGAAATGTGGGAATAGTATCAAGATTAGCCCTAAGGTAAGTGACTACCAATATAATCTTACATTAATTGTGAAGATTAGTATGGTCTTAGGAGTGCCTCGAGGTTGTTAAAAATAAAACTCTTTGTTATTAGGAGGACTTTAGTAGAGCATAGTACAAGTGAAATGCTTAAGTGATACTATAATACCTCGTAAAACAGTAATGAAAATTGAAATTAATTTAGAGTAATTCTTATGCCTTACATGAGAATGCAGAGGTACTTCACCGTGCGCATTTTAAAATATTATTGTTATAAAAATAAACATAATAAATCTCAGGACAAAATATCAAACCTTAAGCCTTATAAAAGGCATATTTCCGTATTAGGTAAGAAAGTTCAAAAGCTCTGGTCTGTGGTTTGGAGACTAAGACAATGTTCTCATATATAGGTGTCAAATTTGCTATATTACAAATACATTCTGGGGATCTTGCAATCATAGTATCAACAATGATTTTAAAATTAATTGTATGTGAACCTATTATAATATCAGGTAAATTACTTTTAAACAATTTTAGATTGTGCCATTATAATTATACAAATAAGCAATTTATTAAAAAATGATTTATTAAAATTTAGATTTTTTTACAGAAATAACTCTACCTTACTTAGTAAATCAATAAGGACATACAATAATTTATATTTAAATAGTTATGTATTACACACTGTCTAAAATAGCGTAAGGTTTTTGGAATTTTAAATGATATGGCTTATAGAATGCAAAATATTAATGTAATTCCTCATTTTCTGTATATGAACTAATTTTCTCTGTCATTACAACAATAATTAATAGAACAGTCTACATGGTATGGAATAGCTAAGTCATAAATATGTTAAGAGGAGAGTTGTGTACAATTAATTTTTCTAAACTGTATAAAGTCAAGTGCTATATTTGAACTAATCATGAGCTGAAATATGGTTTAAAATCTTGCTTTATATTCACAAATTCTGTTGCAATAATTTAAATTATAATAAGGAAATTGCCATTTTTTTGTTTATTATTATTATTATTATTATTATTATTATTATTATTATTATATTATTTTTTATTTGAAAGGATGCTTTCATTCCTAAACCCCTCCCTGGTTACTACCATGTGTGTATGAGAGAAAAAGTAGTGGAAGGGCACTAGCAATATGGTGCATTATTTGATGAAGGCAATTATTATGTAAAAGTTATAGAATAACCTAAATATTACATTGAATAGATGTATCTATTTTTAGTAAATTATTGTTTGTAGCATGATAACTGTTTCATATTCGTATAGCTTTAAAATCTAGGTGTATTTATTCTGTTAGGAAGAAACGAATACCACCTAATTAAAACCTTTTGCCACCTAATTAAAACCCTTTTAAATGTTGCATAGAAAATATTGAATTATTATGCTTTTTATATATTTGAAGATCACATGATTAATTTTTCAGGCCCTGTGTGATTTATGCCAATAACCTGATGCACAATATTCATGATGAAAAATGAAGCACATAATTTTTTCTCTGCAATGGTTCTTTGGAGCTTTATCACAATGTAATATGATTTCAAGTATCGCAATTTCTTTTTAATCAAAATAGAACTCATAGCGTGAACCTTTATGTGATTTGATATTTTTCCATACATTTGCAATTTTGGTTTCAGAACCAAAGATTTTCAGGAAATATTGGCATTAGCACTTAATGTTTAATAAAATCAAGAAAAATTATGGACCAGTGTTTAATTTTTCACTACAGAAAAATGAATAGTTCAGAATACCTAGTACCTCATAACATGTAGCATTTTCATAAATGTTTATTTGCCATCTTTATTCATTTCCTTCTCACACTGCTCCATGTTCTTGTATTTTACTGTAGTTATTTACTATTGCATGTATGAGGTGTAACTTTGTTTGTAAGCATTTCTGTTATTTTTAACACACTAATCACCTCAGCTTAATTTTTTTTTTTTGTGGCTCTTTAGCTTGTTAGAAGTTTAGTTCAGGCCGTTTAGTGACCCAATTATTTGCCGTACAAGTTCATACCCTTCTGAGGAATGCTTAGACATTTCAAAGATGAGGTATCTTTTTTCTAGAGCTTCACACTCCAACAGAAGATTTTTAATTGCTACAGATGCAACAGAAGTAGTAATAAAATATGCCCTGAATATTATTATTTCAGTTCAAAATTCATGTATTTGCACGTTACATTCCTGTTAATCTGCTAAGAGTGTTAATAAATATATTTTTTAATTGCGGCTATTGTATTGCAAAAATTCTAGTAAAATAAATACCAATTTATGGTTTATACCTTTGTAGTGGTTTTATTTTGCATTTAGCAAAATTTGCTAATCATTGTTTAAAATTTCACACCATAATCATTTCAACAGTTAATGTGATAATTTAATATTCAAGGTAGGAATTGATAAGCGCCCTACATAAACAGATTTTCCGAATTAAATTTACAGACACTTTGAATTCCACAATCCATATGATAAAATGATAGTGTATGATTCATAATAGTAAACATTTAAATTTGTCTTATTAATATAAATATATCTGCAAATATAAAGCACAAGTGGTTTTATTGATTTTATTTTGCTTTTAAACTGTTCGTTTGGTGTTATTTGTGCTGTGAGCAGCTAATTTATATTCCTTTCTTGTTATATTTCACACGATATCTGTAATTCCTAAAGTTTTTTTTTTTTTTTTTTTAATTGTCTCATTTATGTAGCCCCATTTAACGCCTATGGTAATATCGGGGACATTAACTTATGAAACAACTCGTTGTTTGTAGATTCATAAACGTTGAATTTTTTAAACATTTTATTTCCTTCACACACACACACTTTCAGAATTTGGGGGATAGGTAATGATTTCGGTTAAAGAAAAATTGCCCGCCTCAGCCGGGAATCAAGCCTGGGACCTCTGGGTGAGGAGTCAGCTCGCTGACCACTCGACCTTGGAGACAGCCAATTCCTAAAGTTATATAATTTTCCCTGTGTTTTTGTCGTGCATAGCTTTAAAGTAGTATTGTATAGTTCTGTCATTAACTTTCGAAATATATTGTTTTATCATTACACTACAGTGTAATTTATTTTGGTAAATTTTCCTTCCATGCATTCTCCATTTTTAAAGATAAACAAATAAGGAAAGGAAAAGAACAACAAATGCGCAGGAATGTCTATTTGTTAAATAGGCTCTACTCACCACTGATGACAGTTGCTGCATATATACATTGCATATAAGAATAAAACGTAACTGGCAAACAAACCAAGAATTCTCAAGTAAACAATGAAATAATAACCGCAAATAAAGTTTTCTCGAGGATACAGTCAGATCAGAACCTTTAAAGCGGTACATAGACTTCTTGAGAAAAAGCTAGTACCGCTCTAAAGATTTCTGATCTAGCTGTCAACTCGAGAAAACTGGCCGAAATCCTGCAGTGGATGGTTTGGCGAGTGGGCGGGGCAGGACGCTACTTTGGTGATTGAGCTACCGTAGTCGGACAAGTTTCTGTGCCCTGCCGTGTGAGAACATTTGGAGTCGCGTCGATCGCCGGAAGTTGAATGCGAGTTAAATTTTTTAACATTGAGCTAACCATCTATTCGTTTATAGTTATCTATGGTGTAAGTAGTGTGTCGAGAACAAGGAATACGCCATTCTTGCGAATTTTTGCCATAAAAATAGATTAGCGATACAGTTTACGAATTCGTAGAAGTTTCAAAATGGAATATGTTGCTAACATTTTGCGGCAATTGTCTAAGCAAGAAGATGTCTTAATTTGAATGGGCATATGAGGTATAACATTTTAATTTTATCTACTTTAAAAAGATACATTTATCTTAATGTTCATTACTCAGGTTACAATTTTAAACACTTCAAACGTGGATATCTAACGTTTAAACAAAAACTGATTTTATTACTCATCTTTTAGCGTAATAATTTCAATTTCTATCATTTTACTATGTGAAAGAACATCTGAGTGAATGTGCAAGTGGCTTAGTAGCGCATTTGATTCTGTTTTCGTTCTCTATACACATGTTATTTTAATCGTTAGACATCTCGCTAATACATATTTTTCCTTGCACCTACGTTAGTTGGTGCTACTCCAGCTTATTGTTTATTTTGCCAAAGAAGCAGTGGTTTACATAGTGAAGAAGTAACAGTAGTCACATGGAAGTGCTCTATGGTATGAAAGTATGTTCTTTCATTCCCAGAAGCATACTATTTGCGGCAAGTAATTCGATTTGCAGAATTCTCTCTCCCCCCTTGCTTGGATGGAAACGTAAATGTAGTGTTACTGTGGTTCTCAGCGTCCCATTCTATATTGGGCGTGAAAGACCGCTTAATTTTGCTCAGAGGCCTCTCTATCAGGCTTGAGGTTCTTTTACGTACCGTAAATCTAGGACACGGGACCAATGGTTTTACTTCCCTTCCGAAGGAACGCCCGAAAAAATCCATCGTCCTTCGCCGGGTTTGAACCCGCGACTTTGGGTATGAAGTTAGCATGGTAAACATTACACCACGGAGGCGACTAGTTTGGATAGAGGTACACGCCTAAATGATGCACGAGCAGGTGGAAGCCACAAGTGTAAGACCTGTTCAAAATATTAAAATTAATATTTAATGTATTTTTCTGAATTCATATTTTTATATTCTCTACTACGTATAGTAATTTTGGAAATATTGTATTCGAAACAAAAATTCAGTATCCTATTTCGTTGGAGATATATATTTTGAAAAAGGGCATATTTAGAAAATGTGTGCATTTGTGTGTGACTGCGTCTGTGAATGAAAAGTCAGTTAAATACCAAATTTAAGTTTAGCTTCTTCCCCACGCCCCCTTCTAACTACCCTTTACGTGAAACATTTTTTGAAATGTTTGATCCTCTCAGAAATAGCCCTAACGAATTTTATGTAAAAAAATCTGATGTGTTCCATTCACATGCCTTTCTCTATATCTCTGCAACAAAGTATTGTTAGAAAGCTAACGATTCAATTTACTTCATGCTAATGGAGAACAAATTAACAGAAATAGTCTTATTACTTATTTCCTTGAAAGCAGAAGCAAAATAAGGGAGTACTACAGGTTAAAGTGATTGTCAAAAGCTGGTTACTATGTGACTGAAGTTCCCTTGTTTGTGTGGACAGGAGTTGACAAATTCCTGTATGAGAAAAGTATGTTTATAAAACAAAAAAAAAAAAACAAAAAAGTAATATCTAAAAAACGACATACATTTGTGTATTTAAACGTGCTCTACATTTTTTGTGGAGTAAGTTTTTATCCATCTCTTACGGCTTAGCAGTTATGCAAATTTCCATTGCAATACCTTCTCTATACACTATGTACATAGTTCGTATAGAGAAAATAAAAAATATGAGTCAACGTTTGCCAAGAACGACCCCGAGACCTCCCGAAAGCGTCCAAGCAACTTAACCCGTTCATACACCTACTTCGCACGTCAAGAGAGCTCGAAAAGAGCTCACCTAAAACCATGCAAGTTTGGGTGGAATCAGTTGCAGGAGCCAGATAAGATAAGAAGAGTCAAGTATTCTGGTAGTCTTTTGCTGTGCACGGTTCGATATGAAGCACGGAGCTGTTAAAGCGGCTATAAAACTCACAATATTGTCTCAAGAATACACATTTCATACACTAAGCACTTATGCAACAGTTTAACCAGAATATCCGCTCGGAAGATAAGGCACAAGGGGCGTCCTATAAGTTCTAAGAAAGTCGAAGAAATAACACTCGCTGTATCGAGAGAAAAAGAAAAGTTTGTGTCTAGTAACCGTCCGTCGTCTCTTACTACATGGCAATTAAGTTTCAGCTATATCCATCATGTGGTTTCATTGCCACAGCTGATTGAATCAATAGTCTCGTGCTCCTTTAAAAGGACGGAAAAAAAATCTGACGTGTTACATTCACATGACTTTCTCTATATCTCTGCAATAAATTATTTTTAAAAAGCGAAATAAGGGAGAACCATACGTAAAAGTGAAAGTCAAAAGCTGGTTGCTATGTGACTGAAGTTCTTTGTTTGTATGGACACGAGTTCAGAAAGTCCTGTATGAGAAAAATATGTTTTTTATAGCTGAAACTAAAAACATGGAATATCTAAAAAACGATCACCTCCACGAAAAACATGTATATAACATAAATTGCGTGTATTAAATTGCTCTACATTTGTTGTGCAGTAAGTTTTTGTCCATCTCTTACGGTTTAGCAGTTATGCAAAGTTCCGTAAAATTGACCCAGAATAAAGAAGTCTTCAGAGGCTATTCCCAGAAAATTCTAAATATAAATTTTATTTGTCAGGTAAATATCTTTAATATACGATATTTTAATCAAAATCGTTACAGCCATTATTTTTAGAAAATCAAAGTTTTCGAAAAATGTTCCATGTAAAGGGTAGTTTGGGGTGGGGGGATTTTTCTCAAAATCTTCGTGTCGCGTCCCTGGAAGATACACAACTTAAATATCAAGTTTGGTATTTTACCGAGTTTTCGTTTTTGAGTTATCGTGTTCACAGTCACACGGACACACACTCACGGACCTTTTTCTGAAAATGCTTTTTTTTAGATACAGTGGACCCTAAAACATATATTTCCGGTGAAATCTCGGTATCGAATTGGTTGGTGGAATGCAATACTTTCTCTATACATTAGTACATGTGCGAGTAGAGAAAGTAATAAGCGAGTTTCGTGCGGTGATTAAACCTTTCTATTTAAAAGGCCTAATACCGAAAGAGATAAAATACGAGAAGAATGAAGTTCGTGGCACATCTGCTCCTGCGTTTACAACAATTTACAATGGGATACATACATTTAAACGAGGCCATACATGCAGACATGATGAGCATTGTTCCAACGTCTAGTAGAAGTGATTTCCTCCGAAATGATTGACAGAATGCAGGAAATGGTTTTAAGTGATCGGAGAAGCAAAGTTCGCGAAATAGTAGAGACATCAGGCAAATAGCTAGGTACAGTGTTCTCAACTTTACAATAAAAACTACGTCTTGACAAGATGGGTGACAGGATTGCTTTCAATGGAGAAAAAAACCCAATCGCATGATCGATCCGGAAGATAGTTTGGCTCTTTTCCGTCACAACTCTGGCGAGTTTCTGCATCGATACATAACTGTGTATAAAACATGAATGTACTACTACACTCCAAAGACAAATGTGCAGTCGAAAAATTTGGTTTTTAAAGGTGAGCCGGTTCCTAAGAAGGCAAAGGTGGAGAAACGTGCAGACAAGGTGATGGCCTAGGTTTTTATGAAATACACGAGGAATGATCTACATTGGCTACTTGCAGAAAGGAAGAATCATAAATGGAGAGTAAAATGATTCATTATTGCACCGGTTGAACGCAGAAATTTAGAAAAAAATCTGATGTGATACACTCACATGACTTTCTCTAGCCGTTCTACAAACTTCTTACATAAGATTATTTTTCTTTCTGCACCTTGCAATCGAGGTATTCATCACAATGTTCAAGGTTCTTATTACTTAGTTCCTTATAAGTAGGAAGAAAATAAGGGAATACATTATGCTAAATCGATAGTCAAATGTTTTAAAAGCTGTCGTTATGCGATTGTCATTACAAATCGCTTCTTTTTTGGCCAGGAGTAGAACAAAAGAAAAACGGACACTCCCGTCTGAGAAAAGTATAAGTACTTCACAACTGAAACTAATAACAATGAATACCTCGAAAACGGTAAGCTCCACGAAAAAAAAAAGGTATATGACGTAAATTGTGTATTTTAACAAGGCCTACATTTTTTGTATAGCAAGTCTTTGTCTATCTCTTACGGTTTATTAGTTATGCCGAATGAAGCAAAATTCATCCTGAATAAACAGGTCTTTAGAACCTATTCCCAGAAAATTCAAGATATACATTTTATTTGTCAGGTAAATACTTTTAATATACGATATTTTAATCAAAATCGTTAGATCCATTTTTCGAAAAAAGTTCCATATAAGGGGTATTTTGGGGTGGGGGGATTTTTCTCAAAATCTTCGTGTCGCATTCCTGGAAGATACTGAACTTAAATACCAAGTTTGGTTTTTTAGCTACTTTTCGTTTTTGAGTTATCGTGTTCACAGGCACACGGACACAAACACAAACATGGACCTTTTTCTGGAAATGCTTTTTTTGGATTCAGGGGGTCCTATAACATGTATTTCCGGTGAAATCTCGACATCGAATTTTTGGGTAGAATGCAATACTTCTCTATCCCTGTGTACATTGTGCACACGGGGCTAGAGAAAGTAAAAAATCTGATGTGTTTCATTCACATGACTTTCTCTATATCTCTGTAACAAATTATTGTTAATAAGCTTATCATTTATTTATTTCATTCTAATCGATAAGATTAGCAGATATAGTCTTATTTCTTGCTTTATTGTAAGTAGAAGCGAAATAAGGGAGTACCATAAGTTAAAGTGAAAGCCAAAAGCTGGTTGTTATGTGACTGATGTTCCTTGGTTTGTATGGACAGGAGTTGACATATTCCTGTATGAGAAAAGTAATAAGCTTTTCAAAGCTGAAACCAAGAAAAAGGAATATCTCAAAAACGATCAACTCCACGAAAAAAAATTATATAACATAAATTGTGTGTTTTAACGTGCTCTACATTTTTTGTGTGTTAAGTTTTTATCCATCTCTTACGATTTAGTAGTTATGCAAAATTCATCCAGAATAAAGTAGTCTTCTGAGGCTATTCCCAGAAAATTCAAGATATACATTTTATTTGTCAGGTAAATATCTTTGATATACGAAATTTTAATCAAAATCGTTGGAGCCAATTTTGAGAAAATCAAAATTTTCGAAAACATTTGCATGTAAAGGGTAGTTGGGGGTGGGGGGATTTTTCTCAAAATCTTCGTGTCGCATCCCTGGAAGATACAGATCTTAAATACCAGGATTGGTATTTTAACTACTTTTCGTTTTTGAGTTATCGTGTTCACAGGCACACGGACACACACACACACACACACACACACACCACACACACACACACACACACATACACACACACACGGACCTTTTTGTGAAAATGTTTGTTTTTTGATATTGGGGACCCTAAAACATATATTTCCGATGAAATCTCGGTATCGAATTTTTGTACATAGTGCGTATAGAGAAAGTAAAATATTCCCTTTCATGAAGAAAATGCATTTCGATGGCGAAAATAGTAGAATTAAGGTTGAAATTACTACTACATCCCCCGTATTTAGCAATGTGGCTTCCAATGACTTATTTCTAAACTTAAAAAGTGGTTCAGCAGAAAAGGATTCATGTCTTACGAAGAGGTCACTTCCTAAACAGATACCTCCTGATAGACCTTCCGGAGTCCTACTTCTTGAAAGGTTTAAAACAGTTGGAGAAACGTTGGAAAAAGTGTAACGCGCTAATAGGAGAATATATTGAAACAAAATCTACCAAATGTAATTTGTTTTTACGTTCTCTATACGCACTATGTACATAGTGTATAGAGAAGGTATTGCACTACACCAAAAAATTCGATACCGAGATTTCATCGGAAATATATGTTTTAGGGTCACCTGTATCCAAAAAAAAAAGTATTTTCAGAAAAAGGTCCGTGTGTGTCCGTGAACACGATAACTCAAAAACGAAAAGTCGGTAAAATACCAAACTTGATATTTAAGTTTAGTATCTTCCAGGGATGCGACACGAAGATTTTGAGAAAAATCCCACCACCCCAAACTACCCTTTACATGGAACTTTTTTCGAAATGTTTGATTTGTTCAAAAATGGCTCTAACGATTTTGATTAAAATGTCATATGTTAAAGATATTTACCTGACAAATAAAACGTATATTTTAATTTTTCTAGGAATAGCATCTGAAGATTACTTTATTCTGGGTCAATTTTACGGAATTTTGCATAACTGCTAAACCGTAAGAGATGGACAAAACCTTACCACACAACAAATGCGGAGCACCTTAAAACACAGAATATATGTTGCATACATTTTTTTCGTGGAGTTGATTGTTTTTGAGATATTCCTTGTTTTTGGTTTCAGCTATAAAAAAACATGTACTTTTCTCATACAGGACTTTGTGAACTCGTGTCCATACAAACAAAGGAACTTCATTCACATAGCAACCAGCTTTTTACTATCCTTTAACCTATTGTACCTCCTTATTTCGCTTCTACTTACAAGGAAGCAAGTAATAGATTAAATAAGATTAAGCAAGATTAAATAAATAGAATAATATGTTGCAGATATGTAGAGAAAGTCATGTGAATGGAACACATCAGACGTTTTCTGTCTGTTTTTAAGAATTTGTTTTGAGCGCCCCTCGTACCAGTTTAATTATTTATCAGAACAGACGGAAGACAATGGAAAATAGTATGAGGCGTTTGAAGAATCTTGAGCGCCTGGCTGGATCATGGCGAGCTGTTTTAATTTTTCTGGCCCATACGTACAACATACATAGCAGATAGAGAAGGTGTCGTTTTCAATCCCAAAATTCGATAGCAAGATTTCACCGGAAATATACGTTTCTAGACCCCCTGAATGGAAAAAATGAATGTTTAGAAAAAATGTTGTGTGCGTCTATCTGCTTGTGTGTATATGTGATGTATATAAGACTGCATTTTATAACTAAAATCGTAAATCGGTTATATACCAAAAATGGTATTTTAGTTTACTATTTCCCAAGGATGCGACAACAACATTTTCGAAAAGTGCCTCTTGATTTTGATTAAAGAAATTTACATGACCAATAAAATGTATATAATTTCCAGGGAATAGCTTCTGAAGCCCTGTTCATTCTGAATGCATTTTGCTGAAATCTGCCTAACTGGTGAACCGAAATAAATACGTAAAAGCTGACTACACAAAAATATAGATCTTGTGAATACCCACAATTTATGACACATTGATTTATGACGTAGCGTTGACCGTATCCGACAGGGTCCTTGTTATTGGTTTCAATTGTAAACTACCTATGTACATTTATCAAGTTCGGTCAACTTTCTTTTCATCTCTTTTGTTTTATTGTTCACATTTCGACCAGCTTTTAAAAAAATTGACTATTGCTGTAGCCTAGCGTTTCCCCTCATTTTCCTGCTGCTTAGAAGGAAGCAAGTAATAAAACTATTTCTGTAAATGTGTATCTCTTAACAGGATGCGCGCGCGCGAGCGTGTGTGAATGTGATGGCGAAGACGATTTCACACAGCAGTTATTGGCTTATTGTACGTAAGACCTCAAGGGAATAGGAGAGATGAGGTAATTACAACGGGCGGCCTAAACCGAATGTCTGGGAGGGAGCTACTATGTAGGGTCTCTAACTGTTTAAAAGCAGTACTTCATCATATTGCAGGAAACGCTGGAAGCCTGTGTCCCCGGCCTGACCGAACACCCTGCATCTACAGATGACTTCCAACGCCTCCCGCCGCCGTCGCCGTCCCTATCTCCAAATCGCAGTCAACACTGCAGACTCTCCGACACTTACAACCCTGAAAGAGACCGTTTGGAATGAAATGAAGATGAAATGAAGATGAAATGAAGGGATAGGAAGGGGTAGAAATATACTCACACTTCCTCCAACAAAATAGCTGGTGGTCTTTTATTAATTTCAAGATGATTCATCCCAATGAATGCTGTAAGTCCTGGGCTTCATAGCTTAAATAGTACTTAAGCCAATCAATTACAATTGTGGTTCATACAAGTAAGTAAATCTTGGAACGTCAGAAAAGCGTCTGTAAAATTCAGTGTCAGGGCCGGGTTTGAATCACACATCTACGAAACTACCATGGTTATATGAACGCATATTCCCAAGTGAGATCTCAAATTCATTTTGAGATGATATACCTCATTTATAATTTACTGAATTATAGTTTACGTTGGGCTATGGCAGGAATAGAAACGTTTTTGTTTTTGAAACACAATTGTAAACCACAAAATACAAACAGAAGAGTAAGACACAAATAAAGGAAATGGGAAGGCATAAACAAATATAACCTAGAGTAATAACATATACATATGCTTCTTGAATAGAGTGTAACGCCCGATTTTACTTCTTGTGGCACCGCAGGCGATGACATTGATCATACATGGAATAAAAATGGAGCACCGGTGGAATACGATGGCGGAGGAAATCGTAGAACCCGCAGAAAACCCGTTCCTGCGCCTCTTTGTCCAGCGCAAATCTCACATTTGGGATTGAGCACAAAAAACATATACTTAGGCTCTTATAACAGTGAAATAACAGTTTCTGCGATACACTTTAGACGTTTTCAAGAATAATTCCAGTGCACATGTCTGTGCCGGATGTTTGCGGTAGAGTCATTTATCGGAAAAGGATGCTTCGCCTGTTGCCACATACTGCCAACATTCTTATCATATGTTGCGTTTTAGTTGAGTTTTTTTGGAAAGCCTTCCAGGTATATAAAACGAAAGTACCTATGGTTGAAGATAAGAGCTTCCGTAAAGGTAATAAATCACTTTTAGAATGCGTACACTATGTTTCATAATAGCTGCGTTTTTCTTGAAGTCTGTATTGCAGTTTCAGGTAGCTAACGACTTATTTAACGGGCGTTTAAGCTGCGCACCTGTACCAGTGGGTAACACGGTTCACTGTGATGAACTTACGTGTCATGTATGTATGTACTTTGATACCTCATGTTATTTATATGGGGCAAATTCGAACAAATAGCCTACGGAAATAAAGTCCAATATTATTATTATTATTATTATTATTATTAATAATAATAATAATAATAATAATAATAATAATAATAATAATAATAATAATAATAATAATAATAATAATAATAGAATAATTGCTTTTTCACACAAGCCGTGTGTAGGACAGCAGTTGGATAAGTAGAGTCCATGGTAGCCATGTTAGCTCAGTGGCAGAGCAACCGGCTAGAGATCAGGAGATCCGTGGTTCAAATCCTGGCTGTGGTATTGAGTTTTTCAGTCTGACTCTACCTATCCAATAATAATAATAATAATAATTAAATGATTATTGGCTTTTAAATTTGCTGGTTTGGTTATGTACTTTTCAGTAAAAAACTGATGTGTTTCATTCATATGACTTTCTTCAAAACTGTTGTTACAAAAGACTATTCCTTTATTTACTTCTTGGTAATTGAATTAAACGAATCAGAAATAGTTGTATTAGTTCCTTCTAAGTAGAAGGGAAATAAGGTAATTCACAACAAAAACCGATGGTAAAATATTTTAAAAAGCCAGTCGCTCTGAGAAACAATTGAAATTCGGTTCGGTTTGCACGGCTAGGAGTTAAAACAAAAGAGAGCTGAAGCGATAGATGACATTCCCTTTGAGAACAGTTTAAGTGGCTTAAAACTGAAAAGGAAAATCACTACATAAAATGTATATAATAAAAAATGTGCATTTTTCTATATGTTTTGCAGAGTAAGTCTTTGTGTATATCTTACGGTTAGCCAGTAATTAGAAATTCATCCAGAATGAAGAAATCTAACATGCACATTTTATATGGCATGTAAATGCGTGGTAGTTTAATTAAGTCATTTGTGAGGAACACCAAAATTTGGAAAAAATGTCCATGTAAACATCTGGTTGGGATGGGAAGATTTTCTTAAAACCTTTTTGACGCATCGTGACAATCTGTTTGTCTTGTAAATGCTTTAATGCGTGTACGTTAATTAAACTCGTTAGTTCCTTATTGAGAAAGCGAAAATTTTTAGAAAATTGTAAAGAGTAGTTTGGGATGGGGAGATTTTCTTGTAATTTTCGTGTCGCATCTTTAGAAGATACTAAACACAAACTTTAAATTTGGTATTTAAGGGCTTTTCGTGTTAGAGCTATGCTGTCCACACACACACACACACACACACACACATACACGCACACGCAAATCATGCAGCAGCGACCAGACTACTCAGGTATTTCCGTAGGATATTCTGTAAGGTTTTTCAGTAGGCCGGCGTGTATCTTATAATTCGTATATGCGCTTTATCTCGAAGTGTATACGCCACTTGCGCGCGTCAATCCATATGGGAAGACTAGCGAACAAGCTCGGTTCTAGCTGCTGTCAGCTAAATCTCCAGGTTATGGCCGCAGTACATTGTGGCCTCTCTCAACCCTACATAGGCATCACCGCACGGGTGTCAATCTCCCACGGGTGTTGGTAACACTGACATGCCGAGTCCAACCCAATCCAAACAGCTCCGTGTTCGTTCCGGTCCATAGCGCTCACACTGGAGCATTGAAGAGATCGGAACCCGATTAACATCAAGACAGATATACACTGACCTTTTTCTAAAAAAAATTATTTAGGAGCCCTCAAAATATTTATTGCAGGTGATTCTCGGTGCATAATATTTAGGTGGAACACAACACCTTTTCTATACACTATGTGCTACATAGTGGGGCAGGGAACGTAAAAAAAGCTAGAAAGTGTTGTGGAAATCTGTTTAAGAACAAAACAGTTGAACAAATTTTAGGTCATGAATGTTTGACAGCATTATACGGAAAGAGGTAATAAAAGAGTAATCCAGCATCAGTACGTCAGCAGAGTCTATACAAATATTTCATGCACATGCACACGCACCCACATGCTCGAGCATTCGATACCGAGAATTCACCGGAAATACATGTTTTAGGTCCCCTTGAATGCAAAAAAATTTTTTTTTGGAAAAAGGTCCGTGTGTGTCCGTGTCTGTGTCTTTGTCTGTGTGTGACTGTGGACAGCATAGCTCAAAAACGAAAATGCCGTTAAATACCAAACTTGGTATTTAAGTTTGGTATCTTCCAAGGAAGCGACCCGAAGATTTTCAAGAAAAGCCCTCCATCCTCAACTACCCTTTACTTGGAACTTTTTTCCGACATTTTTTATGGCTCTAACGATTTTGATTAAAATACCGAACATCAAAGATATTTACCTGACAAATAATATGTACATCTTGAATTTTCTGGGAATAGCCTCTGAAGGCTACTTTATTCTCGAAGAATTTTACCGAATTTTGCGTAACTGCTAAACGGTAAGAGATGGACAAAAACTTAGCACACAAGAAATGTAGAGCACGTTAAATCACTATTTATGTTATGTACTTTTTTTCATGGAGTTGGTCGTTTTTGAAATTTTTGTTTTGTTTTTGGTTTCACCTTTAAAAACATACTTTTCTCATTCAGAAATTTGTCAGCTCCTCTTCATACAAAGGAAATTCAATCACATAGCAACCAGCTTTTGACTATCACTTTAACCTATGGTACTGCCTTATTTCGCTTCTACTTACAAGGAAGCAAGTAATAAGACTATTTCTGTTCATTTGTTCTCGACTATCATGAAGTAAATCGAAGCATAAACTTTCTAACAATAATTTGTTGCAGAAATGTAGAGAAAGTCATGAGAATGGAACACATTAGGTTTTTCTGCATGCGCCAATAAGCTTTGCTTCATGCATATAGTCGTGATGTTATATATATACTGTCAGCAAATCTTGTTTATTGACATTTCTAACACGTTTCTTGCATTCTAAAGTTCTGGAAAAAAGATTTAAAGATATAAAATAAGTTTCAGATAGTGTTTCATTAATCAAAGTCGGAAGAACGTTTTGAAAAGTCGAAGGGAAAGAAATGTACTATGCACAAAAGTTTTCTTAGGCAATCCGCTCCCTGTGTATATTCCGTAGGTTTTGTGCAGTTTCGGAAGCAGACCAGCGCAACAATATTGCGATATAAAGTGTGTGATGCACCCTGATATCTAGGGACTTCATTCACGCACATGCACTTACGGTGTGTTACGTTTAATAATTCAATAAGTTCGTAGTAAATTAGATAAACTATTCGCTATAATGCCTGAGAAATAAACGTATATTGGTTTGACAACACTGCGAAAAGACAGTCTCTTCTTCCTTCGGCCCTCGCTTCCTCGTAAAACTAGCACCCAAGAAAATGTGCGCGCATAGTTTTTAGAGTTTTTACTTTCTCTATACGTACTCTGTAGATAGTGTATAGATAATGTATTGCACTCCACCAAAAAATTCGATACCGAGATTTCACCGGAAATATACGTTTTATGGTCCCCTGTATCCAAAAAAAGTATTTTCCGAAAAAGCTCCGTGTGTGTGTGTGTGTGTGAACACGATAACTCAAAAAAGAAAAGTCGATAAAATACCAAACTTGGTATTCAAGTTTAGTATCTTCCAGGGATGCGACACGAAGATTTTGAGAAAAATCTCCCCACCCTAAACTACCCTTTACATGGAATTATTTTTGGAAAATTTTGATTTTCTAAAAAATGGCTCTAACGATTTGGATTAAAATATCGTATATTAAAGATATTTACCTGACAAATAAAATGTGTATTTTGAATTTTCTGGGAATAGCCTCTGAAGACTACTTTATTCTGGGCCAATTTTACGGAATTTTGCATAACTGCTAAACTGTAAACAAAAACTTACCACACAACAAATATAGAGCACTTTAAAACACACAATTTATGTTATATACATTTTTTCGTGGAGTTTATTGTTTTTTAGACATTCCTTGTTTTTGGTTTGAGCTGTGAAAAACATACTTTTTCATACAGGAATTTGTGAACTCCTGTTTATACAAACAAAGGAATTTCAGTCACAGAGCAATCAGCTTTGGACAATCATTTGAACCTATGGCACTCCCTTATTTCACTTCTACTTACAAGTAAGCAAGTAATTAGGTTATTTCTGCTAATTTTTCTTGATTAGCACGAAGTAAATAGAAGCATAAGCTTTTCAACAATAATTTGTTGCAGAGGTATAGAGAAAGTCATGCGAATGGAATACATCAGATTTTTTTATTCTGGAGCTATTCAATATATTTTACAAACACGTGGACTATTACCATCACAATTTTTTCTACAAATAAAATATTTAAATTCTGAAGCTAACTTGGTTTTCTAGGGAGAGCTGATTGAAAAAAGATTCTACGATGGATATAGTTGAGCGGAGTCGTGCCAAACCTAATGAAATTTGGTGTACAATCTATCTATCATGTAATGACACTTTATCTTCCATTCTAGTACGTTAGATATAGGAAGAACGCTATGTGAACACCTAATACTATAGCTTTATTATTTAGTTCAGCATATGTTTACAAACTTTGTCTAACTTGCATCGTTAATTAGTCGCGTTACAATTACTCCTTCGAAAGCTATTTTTCTATGTACTTCATCTTGATCAAGAGAAACATTTGCAGAAGTAGCTGAATTAATTTTTACTTTCTCTACACGTACTATGTACATAATGTATAGATAAGGTATTGTAATGCACCCAAAATTTCCACACCGAGCTTTCACTGGAAATACATGTTTTGAGACCCACTGAATCCAAAAAATGCATTTTTAGAAAAACGTCCGTGTGTGTCTGTCTGTCTGTCTGTATGTGTGTGTGTCTTTTGGCAGCATAGTTCAAAATCGAAAAGTCCTTTAAAAACCAAACTTGGTATTTAGGTTTGGTATATTTCAAGGATGCGACACGAAGATTTTCAAGAAAATCCCCATACTCCCATCTACCATTTACATGGAACGTTTTTCGACAATCTTGACTTTCTAAAAAATGGCTCCAACGATTTTTCTTAAAATATCACATATTAAAGGTATACGAGGTGGCAAATATAATGTATATCTTGAATTTTCTGGGAATAGCCTCTGAAGGCTACTTTATTTTGGGTGAATTGTATGGACATTTGCATAACTGCTAAACCGTAACAGTTGGACAAAAACTTACCAAACAAAACATATAGAGCACGTTAAGGCACATAATTTATGTAATATACATTTTCTTTCCGTGGAGTTGATCGTTTTTGAAATATTCCTTGTTATTGGTTTCAGCTTTGAAAAACGTATACTTCTCTCATACAGGAATTTGTCAACTCCTGTCCATACAAAGGAACTTCAGTCACATAGCAACCAGCTTTTGACTTCACTTTAACCTATGGTACTCCCTTATTTCGCTTCTACTTACAAGGAAGTAAGTAATAAGACTATTTCTGCTATTTTTTTCTCGATTAGATGATCTAATTAATATAATTTGTTACAGAAATGTAGAGAAAGTCATGTGATTCCAAACCAGATTTTTTTTCTAAAAATCTGATGTGTTACACTCGCATGACTTTCTCTAGCTGCTCTACAAAACTCCTACAGAAGATTATTCTTCTTTGTACACAATGCTAATCAAGGTAAATGTTAGCAGAATGTTGTTACTTAGTTCCTTATAAGTAGAAGGGAATAAGGGAATGCACTATGCTAAAGTGATTGTCAATGTTTTAAAAGCTATCGTTATGCGATTGTCATTGCATATCACTTCTTTGCTTGGCCAGGAGTAGAACAAAAGAAGAACAGAGACTTCCTGTGTGAGAAAAGTTTTAAGTACTTCACAATTGAAACTAATAACAAGGAATATCTAGAAAACGGTTACCTCCACAACAAAAACGTGAAGGACAAAAATGGTGTGTTTTGTCATGAGGCACATTGTTTGTGTAGTAGGCTTTTTTCTATCTCTTGCGGTTTAGCAATTAAGCAACATTCAGCAAAATTCATCCAGAATAAAGAGGTCTTCAGAGGCTATTCCCAAAAAATTAGAGATATACATTTTATTTCGGACATAAATAGCTTTAATATACGGGATCTTAATCAAAATCGTTAGAGCCATTTTTAAGACAATCAAAATTTTCGAAATTTTTTCCATGCAAAGGGTAGTTTGTGGTGGGAGGATTTTTTGGAAAATCTTTGTGTCACATCCTTGGACGGTACTAAACCTAAATACAAAGTTTGGTGTTTAACGGTCCTTTTGTTTTGAGGCTATGCTGTCCACAGACACACACACACACACACACACACACACACACACACACGGACCTTTTTTTTAAAAATGATTTTTTTCGGACTCAGGGGACCCAAAAACGTATATTTCCGGTGAAATCTCGGTATCGAATTTTTGGGTGCATTACAATACCTTCTCTATCCCTATGTGCATTGTACATATGGAGCTAGAGAAAGTAAAAACGCAGGGCTTCTCAACGCATGTATTTCCGTAAAATATCCTGGCGAATTTTTGGGTGGATTACAAAATTTTGTACTTATTGTGTACGTGGTAGAGAAATTAATATTGGTAGATTAATACAAGTACTGTCATTGGTATTCTACCAGTGCGTAATTTAGGGTTTTAAAAACCATCTTTTAAACATATCAAAATAATTTAACAATGAATGTTGATATGAAAAACAGAAGCTATGTTCATACCTGGAGATTCTTTTGTTTATCGTAAATACCAAAGATGAGCAGCAACAGTACACTCGTAAAGAAACTTCGTCTGTGTAGAAATATAAAAAATTGCTTGGTGCCCACAACAAAATAAAGCTACGTGTGGAGAATGCTCTCCGGCGTAAACTTAGGAAGCCACTGGCTTTTTACCAGGAAGTTGGTTTGCTTATCACGTGATTCTTTCCTGTTATCTCGAACACCGCAATGGAAGAACTAACTAGGTTAGAATTTGTGTGTACTTTAATACTTAAGGGTCTTTTATACTCTCGAGAAGAGGATAAGAACTTTTCAGCTTAAGTATTCCATCTGCGTATATTAACTATGAATTTAGAATTCGTTATTAATTTGAATAGTTTAGCCTTTTTTTTTTGGGGGGGGGGAGAAATTCAGTTCTTCTGTACAATATATTCTATTTGCTAAAATACATATTTGTTTGTTTAAGCTATATGCTGTTATTTTTACTTTCTCTACACGTACTATGTACATAGTGTATAGAGAAGGTAATTGCAATGCACCCAAAAATTCGATAGGGAGATTTCATTGGAAATATATGTTTTGAGACCCCCTGAATCCAAGAAAAAAGCATTTTTAGAAAAATGCTCGCGTGTGTTTGTCTGTCTGTCTGTGTGTGTATATGTGTGTGCGTGCCTGCCTGTGGGCAGCATAGCTCAAAAACGAAAAGACCGTCAAAAGCCAAACTTGGTATTTAAGTTTGTTGTCTTCCGAGGATGTGACACGAAGATTTTCAATAAAATCTATCCACCCCTAACTGCACTTTACATGGGAAAAATTATCTAAACTTTTGGTTTCCTTAAAAATGACTGTAATTTTGATTAAAGTCCCCCATATTTAAGAAATTTACTTGCCAAATAAAATGTATATCTTGAAATTTCTGCGAATAGCCTCTAAATACCTCTTTATTCTGGATGATTTTTATTGCATTTTATGTAACTGGTAAACCGTTAGAGACAGACAAAAACTCACTAACAAAAAATGTAGATCATGATAAAACACACAATTTATGTCATTAACATCTTTTTTTTTTCGTGTATTGACTGTTTTTTTTTTTTTTTTTTTTTTAGATATTCCTGTCTTTTGGTTTCAGTTTTAAAAAACTTATGCTTTTCTCATACAGGAATTTGTCAACTCCATACAAACAAAGGAACTTCAGTCACATAGCAACCAGCTTTTGACTATCACTTTACTCTCTTATTTCGCTTCTACTTGCAAAGAAGCAAGTAATAAGACAATTTCTGTTATTTTTTTCTCGATTAGCATGAAGTTTTTTGCAGCATAAATAATAAGGCACCCAGGATAAAACCCTGCTTTATTTCAAACCATTCAGGGTATGCATAAGCTTTTTAACAATATTTTGTTGCAGATATTTAGAGAAAGTCATGTGAATGGAACACATCAGATTTTTTTCTTCACAATATATAATTATCCTTTTAAATAAAGTTAAGAAGGAACAATAGGATATGTCCTTTGGTTATAACACATCCAAAGGAAGACTTTGTAAGGATTAGTTGTGTATTTAGAGAAAACAAATGTTGCGATGGAAGTTGAGCTGCTTCATGCTACCCTTCACCCTCGTCTTACCTTCCTACTCTGCTTCAGCCAGCAAGACTAAATGTAGTCGGATGTGGCCATTTCTGATAAAAACGCATCCAGCATCTTATAGCTTGTCTGCTGCAGCACTGAGTACGAGAGATAATATATGTATATTCTGACTACCCTAATGCTGTAAAGGGCGTTAGGCATTTCTGAGAATCAGGTATTTTTTAGCAACTTCGCACTACAGCAACGAATGTTTGGCATTTCAGACATTAAAACATTTTTCAGCATTTTGTACATTTTATTGTGCTATAATGACCAATGGATGCAACATTTTTAGCAACTTCCTATTGCTGGAATGAATGTTAGGTATTTCAGATAGCAACACGTCCTTCAGCATTTTATAACTTTCTTGCTGCTACAATAGTGTTGACCATTTCAGACAGAAACACATCCTTCAGCATATTATAACTTCCCTACTGCTACAATAGAGTTGACCATTTCAGATAGCAACACATCCTTCAGCATTTTATAACTTTCTTGCTGCTACAATAGAGTTGACCATTTCAGATAGCAACACATCCTTCAGCATTTTATAACTTTCTTACTGCTACAATAGAGTTGACCATTTCAGATACCAACACATCCTTCAGCATATTATAACTTTCTTGCTGCTACAATAGAGTTGACCATTTCAGATAGCAACACATCCTTCAGTATTTTATAACTTTCTTGCTGCTACAATAGTGTTGAGCATTTCAGATAGCAACACATCCTTCAGCATTTTATAACTTTCTTGCTGCTACAATAGAGTTGAGCATTTCAGATACCAACACATCCTTCAGCATTTTATAACTTTCTTACTGCTACAATAGAGTTGACCATTTCAGATACCAACACATCCTTCAGCATATTATAACTTTCTTGCTGCTACAATAGAGTTGACCATTTCAGATAGCAACACATCCTTCAGTATTTTATAACTTTCTTGCTGCTACAATAGTGTTGAGCATTTCAGATAGCAACACATCCTTCAGTATTTTATAACTTTCTTGCTGCTACAATAGTGTTGACCATTTCAGATAGCAACACATCCTTCAGCATTTTATAACTTTCTTGCTGCTACAATAGAGTTGACCATTTCAGATACCAACACATCCTTCAGCATTTTATAACTTTCTTGCTGCTACAATAGAGTTGAGCATTTCAGATAGCAACACATCCTTCAGCATGTTATAACTTTCTTGCTGCTACAATAGAGTTGAGCATTTCAGATAGCAACACATCCTTCAGCATGTTATAACTTTCTTGCTGCTACAATAGTGTTGAGCATTTCAGATAGCAACACATCCTTCAGCATTTTATAACTTCCCTACTGCTACAATAGAGTTGACCATTTCAGACAGAAGCACATTCTTCCCCATCTCATATCGCCCTCCGTGGTGTAATGGTTACCATGCTGACTTCATATACCCAAGGCCGTGGGTTCAAACCCGGCGGAGGACGATGGATTTTTTTCGGTTATAAAAAGCCATAGAGTTGCTCCTTCGGAAGGGAAGTAAAGCCGTTGATCCTGTATCGTAGATCTACGGCACGTAAAAGATTCTCAAGCATGATTGAGAGACCTCTGAGCAAAATTAATCGGTCTTTCACGCCCAATTTAGAATGGGACGCTGAGAACGACAGCAGTTAAAGAGTGTCCATAAATAACACTCCATTTACATTTTTCACCATTTTTAACTTTCTTACTGCTACAATGGTATTATACATTTCATACAGCAACACATCCTTCAGCATATATCCTAGTACTGCTAAGGATGTTGGGCACTTCCGACAGTAACACATCCCACGTATCTTGTAAACATATATTATCTAGTAATATAATTTTTACAACTGAAAAACACTGTGTATTAGAAGGAAAATACTTGGTGTACTCAGCAATGACACGATATAGAAAATAGTTATTTTCAACTGAAAAAGAAATAATTTTAAGTTGAAATACATGAAAAAACATCAGCACAATGCTTTTGGTGATAGGGCATGATTCCAAGAGATGGTTCACTTTGACTTCTGCAACCACTAGATGAACGTCTCCAATCTTCTCGCGACTGGTGTAGGATGTTTGGACGTCAAAGTTCTACCCTTCTTTAGAATTCTCGTTGCTCGACCCCATTGTGTTGGCTGTATTCGTTTTCTGTCCTTTTTGTTTTTTAGACCCTCGCCATGGTGGTCCTTTGGCTTCTGCTTTTCCCAATCCCTTTTTATTGCCGGAATCTGTTTTCCTTCAAGCCCCAACGTACAGGTGGCGAATTATGGAGCATAAAAAGCCTCTTCGTTGTAAATCGGCGAGAGCTTCTACTCAGGGATTTATGGATTCTTAATCCAGACCGTAAATATGGGTAGGTAGCTTTTCAAATAATTCATAAGTAATTTCAGTTCATCTTGACAAATAATTCAGGAAATCGCAGTCATTAGTGATTTTCAGTGTATTTCGTTAATGCAAAACTTCTATCTCGCGGTTTATCTTATTTTCGTCAATTCCGACAAAAAACACCCACTTTCTCGGACTAAACTGTTAAATTACTTCCAAATTCTCTCCTGAAAGTTAATTTATATTCCAGTACAAATATTTTCACGCTCTCCAATCAGCGCGTGAAAGTAACTGCACGTGTCGATTCCTAGGATCCCCTGCCTGGGAAGTATCGTCCGTGTAAAGACACGATCGGCCTCACTAGACCACGAATAGTCTCCGAGTGCGCTTTTCTTGCTTATGGTTAACCCATTTTATATTTTCTGGCTTCACAACCAAGATGAAACTTGTTCACAACAAACATAATCGTAAAGAGAAAATCAAAACACGTGCAACTACGACATTTCAAAGAATAATTGACTTGCATCCACTGCTTTTGATTTCGGTGTGAAACGAGAAAATATCTGAATGATATACATATATGTGTGTGTGTGTAAAATTGAGTAAATTCTGAAAATGCCGGTAACATGCCACGCTTCACAAACGATTGGGAACAGGAATTCATTTTCCAAAAAGAATTCGTCCATTCGATGTATAGACACACAGATTACAAATCAATATAGTGATTAGCGGTATACAGTTTGTCGTTTTACACAAGGTGACTTCCACATCGCATTTAAAACTAAAGAACTGCAAGCAATAGACGTTTGTGCAGGATTATGGCTGCACTTTTTAACAACAGATCTTGCAGAACAAAGTTCAGAATTGCAGTTTAGTGGACGAAACAACTCTACTAATGAGAATTGTACAATTAAGTTGGAAAACATGTTCTACACAATATTTCCAACTGAAACTCTGGCCTCCTTGATAAGGGGATTTGTGAGCATCCTAGTACCACCCATATAAATATTCAGAAGAGAAGTAGCCGTACGGATCTCAGCAAAACAAACAAAAATAACAACAAACAACAAACCAACAAACAAAAATAACAGAACAAAACGGGTTGTTTGTAAAATACTGCGGCATTGAATGTGAAAAGAGACAATACGAAGTAGTTTTTTCTGTTAGAAACGAGAACATTGCAGGAATCTGAGGGATTGAAAAGTATTTACTAAGGTGTTTTATTCCGCAATCTCACAAGTGGGCAAAAGCAAGATGTGTTATATTAATACATAAAACATAAATAGATAATTTAGAATTATACTTGCATTTATGACACGGTACTGAATATTGAAATAACAGTATAGAAATTTTATTAACCTTATAAATGTTTATACCTCTGAGCACTGAGGAAACAAAAACAATAAAATACTTATTATAGAGCTGCAGAAATATACAGATTCGCAAAATAGAAATAATGAGCCAGCGTTTGGTAGAAATTAAAACGCAAGAGTCGGATGATTTTAATGAATGATATAGTAGGTAGCAATGGGAAACCGAACATGAAAGAAAATGACCAATTCCTGAGGAGTTTAAATATCACAAAATGATTGTTTAAAATATGCGCACAAACATAAATGACCAATTATAGGTCAACAGAACAAACTGGACTATACTTTCAGAAATAATAAAGTAACCTCCTAAGTATTAAATGAATAATTCATAAAAGTTATGATGCGTTTGCTGATTATTTCAATCTAATTACTAGAATAAAACGATGGAACCAGTGGAATAATATGTTAAGAAAAGGGAAATCAGAGGGAAGGACAAGACATTATTTAAGGCACAGCTAGTAAAACAAAACAATGTGAAGACATTATCCTGCCATCGATTTGGTAAAAGTTAAAACAGCGACTGGTGAGTTTAAATGTCAATTCAGAATGGCAAGACCTTAAACAAATTCTGGCAAAGGTTATTACTGAAGCAACAAAAAGAGAAAATAAAATATTTAGCAGAAAAAAATACGAAAACAGAGTTCTTAATAAAAGAATATTTGAAATATTTACTAACAAATACCCGAGTAATATTAAGGAGAACATTTCGTGCAATGTGCTATGTGCGGGCGTTAAACACTAAAAAAAATTGAGAAGAAATTGTGCAATAGTCAAAACAGAGTCAATAAAATAATGAGATCTGGGATAAGTAATATAAAATATGATACATATAGGAGTGAGGCAACATTATTTAGCATTATAAAATATTTATACAAATCGGAAACATTCACAGAATAGTTAGACGATAACTGCTTTGGAGTAATATTTACCGTAATTCGTAAGCAGACAAAATCTAGTCCATATCAATCTGAGTGTAGTGCAGGGCTTTTCAATGTCCATACAACACCTTGAATGTGCATACAACACCTCGAATGTCCACACAACGCCTCGAATGTCCACACAACGCCTCGAATGTCCACACAACGCCTCGAATGTCCACACAACGCCTCGAATGTCCACACAACGCCTCGAATGTCCACACAACGTCTCGAATGTTCATACACACCTCGAATGTCCATACAACACCTCGAATGTCCATACAACATCTCGAATGTCCATACAACACCTCGAATGTTCATACACACCTCGAATGGCCATACAACACCTCGAATATCCATACAACACCTTCAATGTCCATACAACACCTTGAATGTCCACCTTGAATGTCCATACAACACCTCGAATGTGCATACAACGCCTCGAAGGTCCATACAACGCCTCAAATGTCCACACAACGCCTCGAATGTCCACACAACACCTTGAATGCCCATACAACACCTTGAATGTCCATACAACACCTCGAATGTGCATACAACCCCTCGAATGTCCATACAACGCCTCGAAGGTCCATACAACGCCTCGAATGTCCACACAACGCCTCGAATGTCCACACAACGCCTCGAATGTCCACACAACACCTTGAATGCCCATACAACACCTTGAATGTCCATACAACACCTTGAATGTCCATACCAGATGAATCAGCCGCCATTTCGGATCTAGTTTTATGAATTGCGCAGTTTATATTTCAGCATGAAAATATCGGGTCCGATTGTATCTCAGCAAACTCTGTAACACGGATATATTTGGCGTGGGACTTGCCAAGATAACTGATACGGCAGATGTGGTGTATTGTTTTAATGGGTGCGTAACGCACAGGTGACGTTAAAGTGACAAGCACTTTTACGTGAACTTATTCCTTTAATTCGCTCAAATTCTCATAAACGATCATGGTATAAAACAATACTGCTTCACGACACTGTTGATATCGTTTTCATTTACAATTATATATATATTTTTTTCATGATTCCTCAGTGTTTGCTTTTGTAGCTACAATTAAAGAAACCCTTTAAATGCAAGATACATACGAGGGTCGGCTGATAAGTCCTGAGCCTCACACAGATATGGCGCCACTAGGGCAGTTAGACGGTAGCATTGTAAACTTTAATTCTAGACTATCCTGTATCCATAGTTACAGGTCAATAGCTTTTTAGTTTTCGAATGACAGCATTTTAAACAAGACAACTTTAGAGTTTTCACGATAATGGAGGATTTGGAAAAACGAGCAGTAATTAAATACCTCCATTTGAGGGCTTAACGCCTAAAGAAATTAAGGAGGAAATGGACAGTACATTGAAAGACTCTGCCCTTTTATATTCAATGATTGAAAGGTGGGTTGCAGAGTTTAAAATGAGACTACGAGCACTGGTGATGAACCTCACTCTGGACATCCTGTAGAAGTGACAACTCCAGAGATCATTGCAAAAATTCATCGTTTAGTACCGGAAGACCGAAGATTAAAGTTGTTTGAGATATAGAGGCTGTAGACATATCAAAAAAGTGCAGGAAGATTTTAAATAATGTTTTGGGCTTTCACAAGGTCTGTGCAAGATGGGTGACGCGTTTGTTGACACCTGATCAAAAGTTGCAAAATAAAACCTTTTGTTAAGAATGTGCGGCTCTACTGTAAAAATCCGAGTGAATTTTTGAGACAGCTTATTACCATGGATGAAACTTGGAGACATCACTACACTCCAGAAAGTAAATCATAGTCAAAGCAGTGGATTGTGCCAGGTGAACCAACTCCAAAAAAGGCAAAGTCAATTTTGTCAGCTAACAAGGCTATGGCGATTGTTTTCTGGGATGCACCGGGAATTATTTTTATTAATTACTTGGAAACGGGTAAAAGTATCACTGGTGACTTCTACGTAAGCTTACTGCAACGTTTGAGTGATGAGGTGAAAAAAGACCTCATTTGGCAAAATTAAAAAAAATATTGTTTCATCACGACAATGCTCCGGCCCATCGTTCAGCCATTGCAACAGGAAAAATGTGCGAATTAAAGTTAGAATTGCTCGAATATCCATCCTATTTGCCAGAACTAGCACCCAGTGACTACCACCTGTTCCCAAACCTCAAAACATTTCTTGGAGAACGAAGATTTCACAGCACCGAGGAGGTCATTGATGCGGTAAACAACTATTTTGAGGACCTTGATAAATCTCTCTACAGAGATGCTTATTATTACTTTAGAACAGCTTTATGACAAATATATTAGCCTTTTTGGAGATTATATTGAGAAATAAAGCAAAAAAAAAATTAAATGCTGTTTTCATTGAGAGGCCTGGGACTTAATGGACGACCCTAGTATTGAGATATTAGCGTTCATGTATGTGACCGTTCTGGTATGCGGTGGAGCAGGAATTTAGGACATCGCAATTGGATGCGTAAACAACACGTAACAACGGTAAGATATAACAGGAACCTTCGGGAACCCGACTGATTCTTCTCCATGCTTCGGCTTCCATTATCTTCTACTAGTATTCAGAAAGTTTGTGACGTTTTTTAATAGCTATAAAAGAGGGAAGACTTGCAGTGCAATGTTGTTCTGTTGTGTTGTGAACTGTACCGAGTCGTGAGTGACTGGAGTGTTAACGCACAGCGGTATGCGAGCCATAGAACTGTCCGCGCTTCGAGTAAATTATTTGCCGCAGTAAATGAAATACTCTTTTGTAACCGATTTTTGAGTATATATAGACACTTGTTACAATGCATTTGATGTTGATGAAGATATCATTCAACTTCGATCTAAAGCAATAAGCAAATATAAGTTTTAGCATGCAAATTGTAAGATTATTTAATGCATGCAAAGAAATCTACTCTTTAGTAAATATTCCCTCCGGTTGGTATGCTATGGTGGCACTGCCCCTTTTGTAACACATCTGTACTTGTTCGGAATCTCGGATGATTACCAATTCTCTTAAAACTTTTACGTGCTCTAAGTGATGTGCTTGTTTGTAAAATTATATCTGAGAACACTGTTGCATAGAAATTCCGATGAAGTGTATTATAGGCGGTGTGATGGGTTTGCAGGCCATCGTAATTCCTTAACAATCGCTCTTCTGCTTGAGGTTCCTCTACTAAGGTTACTCTTCGTAAACTTTTTGCTTTAAATAACCCCAATGAAAGAAGTACAGAGGGTTTAGGTAAACTGATTTTGCTGGTTATTAGACTGGTTATCGACTTCCTATCAAAGAACAGAATGTGCCGCCTTTAAATGATTGAGGATGAGCGTCAACCTGTAAGCTGTAGAGTGACATCACATCGTTAATCCCTCTTGTGGTACATTCAAGTAGGAGATGTTATTGCGCAGAAATTGAAGGTAGAGGCCCTCGAAGAAAACTTGACCATTAAGATGGTAGCACAAGGTTTCGCACCATTCACTCTCCTCTGCTCTTAGAAAGATGCCTCACTCTCCCATCGAGAATGCATATTTTGCTGAGTTACATTTCGTTGTTGTGGAATCTTGATGCATCCGAAAGGTGAAGTTACCCAGGTTTACCCGAGCTTGGAAGTTTCTCTCTTGAAGGGTTTAGTATATATACAAATGATATGAATTAAACATATTTTCTCCCAGTATTCATACCGCAGGCGCTCGATTTAGCTTTTGTGAAACTGACCGTGTGCAGATTATTCTGCATGACATTTTAAACGACTTTTGCATTAAAACGGGACGTCACTGGTGCGTCTCTCCTTCCAATTGGCGATGTTGTAAGCGGCGTTTTTCAACATTCTTAAGGTTTTTGATGTTGGTTGCCATTCTCTTGAATATCTCCCCTGATATAAACGCTGAGATCGTTGTACTCTCGCACTGATCTGTCTATAGTTAAGGAGCACATGTTCTTATTCGTCGTTCAAGTCTGCGAAATACTGAGAGGTTTTCATAGAATGAGGAGATAAGGTTTTAAAAACAATACTTTGGGAAGTATTACCACCAAAATGGGAGAGAAAGGTATGACATCATAGTTTGTGTTTAGACCAATACCATAACAACATTTGTACAAACAATAATTATTCAATCTCCACTTCCGTTAAAAGTTCAGAATTCTGAATATCAACCACTATTATTATTATTATTATTATTATTATTATTATTATTCAATTTCCAAGAGCTACTGAGAAAAATGAAAGTACGAACAACGCGAAGCTTCGACCGAATAACGTCCAGCGGTATAAATACTTCACCCATTTGAACACTGAACTGAGAGAAACTTAGTTTTTGCCTTCCAGACGCCGAGCAGTTACCTATAACTTTTAAGAGACTTCTAAATTTTTGTTTAACGTTTACCAGATTAATTGAATTGCACTAGCTGATATGTATGTTATTTGAGATATATGCGTGGTATTCTATACTGGAATTTAAATAATACTTCATTTGCAATATTTGTAATTTTACTGTACAACGCTCATATGGGTATAGGCTACTATTATATAAATCGTAATATACCTGCTTTATTTTCCAAAATCCCAACATTTTAATATGCTGATACCAAACACATACGGTTGGTTTATTTTATCCTGAAGCGGGATAAACAATTGATTACTATGCACACTATAACGTAGAAGTTCTCAAATATGCTGGAAACCCGGATTCTACTCTCAGTAAAAGAGTCGTATGTTTTATAACTCTACTTTATTGCGAAGTTGTTTGTTTCCCTTAAACCACTTTTTCACCAACTTTGGAGCCTTCGTCTGCCTAAAAACATCAGCTAATAAGTTCATAAGCGAAGAAAATGGAGTTAAAGGACAATTATGGTCTGAAGGGTGATCTAAAATCGTATGGGTAGCTGACTTACTCAACCCGGGCAAAAATACTACTGAAACGTAGTACTAGAAGAAGTGTAATTGTGTTAATTCAGGAAAGAGATTCTGGAAAAGTATATAAATGTAAAAACATATCTGACACCATAAGCGATCATTGGTTTTCATGTTATTCAGGCCAAACATAGGAAGGAGTATAATTGAAACAGCCAAATATAAATTTTAATTTAATTGAAAAAATCGTGGATTACACGATGGATAAAATGGAAACATCTTACCTTTCCATTACCAGAGAAAGACTGGCAATACAAAACTTGCAATGCAAACCCTTTGCTACTAGTTGTTGGAAGACAAAGTAGACACTAGGAAAACAAACCTACCTGAACTATTGAAGGACTAAAGGCGATTATGAATCATAGTTACTATTAATAATAATGATAATAAAACAATAAAATGACAATAATAACAACAATAGTTACCTCTTTTTACAGTTACAGTTCATTCTCAGTCAATTCGTTCTATTGTTTTCTCTAAAATAACTTTAGTTGAAAATAACAATGATAACGCAATTAATAGATAACGGGACAATTAGTGGCATCATTAAGCTCAACCGCGGCCAGAATAGTCATTGAGGGTCTTATCCCTAAGCCTAAGAAGTGCACGCACCGTGCACGCTACTCTGGCGGGAAGTTTGGTTACTAACAAGAGAATAACAGAGACAGTGGAATATGAATATTAGCGTATGTCAAGTATCGAACCTCCTGAAAATGTAAATACTACAAGAAGGTGGAAAGAGAACAAGAACTACTGTGTTGCAGGATGCAATAATACCTACAAGAATATTTCGCCAGCTGTTGCCTTGTATTCTTTGTCCACGATGAAAACTGAAGCGCAAAGAAGACATCTATGGATTCAAGCTACATCAAAAGAAATAAGTACACTAATTTTATATTGTACCTCAAAACAGTAACATATGCTTAAACATTAACTGTAGCATGGATAATGTTGTTTAGAAGTTAATGCTAATGTTTTTTAAGTTAATAAATAGAAACTCTAAATACTGTGAGTATTAGATTAAACAACACATTATGGGAATAGTCTGTCAAATATTATTATTGTTATTATTATTACTTTAATTTTTATTATTAATATTTATGTGCGTATTGTTATGTACATATTACTATTCATACTTTATATTTTATTTTCAGTCCCGAGGGGTCATCGTGAGAACCAAATCCCGCAACAAAAACTTGCAGCATTCACTTCATCGGAAATAAAAGGTTCAGAACATCCCCACAGTTCAGCATATGTTCCCAGAATATTCCGAGATGTGTACAAAAAGATTTTGACCTTTTGAAGCAGTACTTTCAGTCAAATCTATGCACTTTATAGGCAGAAAACCACAAATATTATCTACATCGTACATGGCTTCCGCTTTTAACTATCCTCGTAATAAGTACAAAGCATGCCACGGAGCGGCGCCACCAGTACGATTTTTGAATCCGTGCACGCTGCTTATAACCTACCCTATTTAACAAGAAACAGCATTTATTCAAAAGTAAGCCGCCTAACCTGAAGCAATGATCAAATGCTTAAAAACGGGTCCATATACTCTTTCCATGTAAATGAGAAACAAATGAATTATTGTACAAATTTAAAAAGGTAAACTATTAAGAAGTTGATACAATAAAAATGATTCTCAAAAACATATGATGCTGGATCGTTATTTGAAATAACTTCTGCATTGTCAAAAAAGCTTGATATTTTGTCCAGTAAGCTTTTGTATATCTATTATAATTGACCAACTTTACAAACTAATTAAATTTCTTTCCAAAGTGTCTGACTTTTTCACTAAACTTCTTTAGAAACGTTTGTATGGAACCTACGCGGGGAGTCTTTAAAAATGCTTGCTTTGGATTTAGGGTGACTACAGTCATCATTCCGATTAAGTATTATAGATACATTGAAGTATTCGATGAAATAGAAATTTTATAGTACATATAATACGTTTTAAATGTTTTTTTTTTTTATAATGGAGGGCTCAAAAACTGCATTTGGAATGACATACTAACAACGAATTTTTTGGTTGAATGCAATACTTCCTATAAATATAGAATTTAAAAGTCAATTCAAACAATATTAAACTAATGCAAAAGCACCCAGTATCCAAAGCAGCAATATACAATATTTGTTGATGGTAAATCAAGACTCCTCAAATCCCCTACAGTAAATGAACATATTTAAACCAAAATTTTCCTTTAATACCAGCTTTGATTTCATAATTTACTTTTAATAAAATCTAAAGCTTCAAATTTACATTACTCAAATAAAATTTAATTGTAGTGATTTAGTGTCCGACCAAGAAAACTGAGTTATTACAGGAACACGAACTCCAAAATGGTGCATGTATTCTGTATAATAACCATTTTTAGTATTTCCACGGTCTTATTTCTTTGACAAATATTATTTATTGTATGTTAATTTTATATTACCTATGTTTAATAATCCTTTTGCTGCTTTTAGTTTTCTTTTCGATTGCTATACAATGAAAACTGTCGATATTTCATTATCTTTATAGAACATTTTCAAGTTTTTTTTAGATAGTTAATTTATAATTTGTCTGCTTTACTAAGTGCTTGTTGGCAGCCCATAAATATGGGGAGTTGCTATTGTTTCAATAAATAATATATATTATATTATACCATGAGGAATAATTTTAGAATTACAACTAATTAAGGAGTTCATTAAAATTTTTTGATACATTTTTAAAATAAAACATGTTTTTACATTCTTGTGGGTGGTTACAGGAACAATAGCCAGCTGTTTATGTCAAAAAAAGCTTTTGTAATACCAAGATAAAAGAAAGGAACAAGAAGTAAGAACATGCATTGAGAAATAAGTTAACATTACAATAAAATACACCAATCTTCGAACATTATAAAATGCAGTGTATTTCATATATAATAGTCGTATAAAAGTTCTGTAATATACATTACACATTCTTAAACAGCCTGGTGTACCAAAAATGAGTTTTCAAAAAACTTGTTAAACTTTAAAAGAGAATGAAGAATTGGTTTTTTTTTTCTTTCTTTACTGTTTGTAAAAATTAAAAACGAACACGGTATTTTAAGAAAACAAGTTATGAACAGTATTCTATTTAAGGTTGTTACTTTCACTTTGGATCCTTAAAGCCTGTCCTATTAAAGTACCAAGAGATGTTTATCCATTTTCTTTTCATGTTAATTTTTTTTCTTCTGTTACTCTCCCTCTCCTCTCTCTGATTTTTTTTTTTTTTTTTTTTTTTTTTTTTAGATTTTTTTGTTCATTTTTTGGGTATTTACAGCTCGTAGGTGCTGTGATGCTAACAAAAACTTAGATTTGAAATTTTCCACATTTCCTCTACTACTTATCATTATAGTTTGACCTCATAATACATCAACCGTTTCCACCGCTTATGGTGCTATTATATGCCTTACGAGCGTGCATTCAACTATACAAAGAAAAGATCAAACAAAGCAATATATTAGCCGGAGTAGTACATATGTTTATGTGGTGAATAATCTATTTCAGGCATATCTTGTGTCGCTGTTCCGGAAGAACCTGAAATGGATAATATACAGTTGGCGTAATCACTTACACAGAGCTTATACATAAGTGGCAACATCTATACCACATTTAGACTTAGCGATAATCTGATGTGTACCATTCACATGACTTTCTCTACATCTCTGCAACAAATTATTCTTAAAAAGCTTATACTTCTATTTACTTCATGCTAATCAGAAAAAAATAGCAGAAATAGTCTTATTACTTGCTTTCTTGTAAGTAGAAGTGAAATAAGGCAATACCATAGGTTAAAGTGATAGTCAAAAGCTGGTTGCTATGTGACTGAAGTTCCTTTGCTTGTATGGACAGCAGTTGACAAATTCCTGTGTGAGAAATGTTTAACATTTTCAAAGCAGAAACCAAAAACAATAAATATCTCAAAAGCGATGAACTCCACGAAAAAAATGTATATAGCATAAATTGTGTGTTTTAACGTGCTCTACATTTTTCGCGTAGTAAGTTTTTATCCATCTCTTACGGTCAAGCAGTTATTCAAAATTCCGTAAAATTTTTCCAGAATAATGTACTCTTCAGAGGCTATTCCCAGAACATTCAAGATATACATTTTATTTGTCAGGTAAGTATATTTAATATACGAAATTTTAATCAAAATCGTTAGAGCCATTTTTGAGAAAATCAAAACTTTCGAAATAAAATTCCATGTAAAGGGTAGTTGGGGGTGGGGTGATTTTTCTCAAAATCTTCGTGTCGCATCCCTGGAAGATACTAAACTTAAGTACCAAGTTTGGTATTTTATCGACTTTTCGTTTTTGAGTTATTGTGTTCACAGACACACGGACACACACACATACACATACCCACACCTTTTTTCCGAAAATGCTTTTTTTAGATAAAGGAGACTAAAATATATATTTCCGGTGAAATCTCGGTATCGAATTTTTGGTTGGAGTGCAATACCTTCTCTATACATTATGTACATAGTGCGTATAGAGAAAGTAAAAACTCATCCGTTATAGGATCTGCACAAGGACAAAGGACATTTAACAAACGAAAGTTGGAAAACACAAACTTCTTTGCCCCTTCACCGTACACTATTTTTCGTTTCAAAACATTCGAGCAGTAAGAGCGGAAGGGACTCCACGATTCCGAGATACCAGCGGAAATCAAGCAGGAAACATTTTCAGCTTCGATCGATCAAAACTAAATAATATTTGCTGTGGCAACAGCAAGAGGCCACTGCCAGACATCAGAATTCAAAATATATTGCTGCTTAAACAATTGCAGACATCTGCCTGGCATTAGGAGAAAACCAATGTTTCTCACTTAAGAATTGTGGTTCCTCCATGTGGCTCTTCCGTGATTTTAACAAAAGTAGTGAAATTAGAAAGTATTTTAGAAGAGGAACACCATGTGAAGCAACTCGTCAATGTTGCTATGTTGCAAAGTAACACCATAACTTCACTAACAATTATACAGGATTACTACAAAAGAAATAGACAGCTTCAACTGCCTGTAAAACAAAAACTATTAGAGATAGCAACCTAATTATTTTGGAGGTATGTTGAGAAACTCTCAAAGTTTCGTTTCTTACTATTGGTAACGCTGTAGTGTTTTGTTTGTTGTTGCAGAAGCTGAAATGGCGGAAAATCCTGTGGAAAAGGCATATTGCGTGTTGGAATTTGCTAGAACGCAATCAGCAGCTGTTGTCCAACGACATTTTAGAACACGTTACCACAAAACGCCACCGACTAGACAGTCAATCTACGAATGGTATAGAAAATTCGAGACAACGGGATGTTTGTGCAAAGGGAAGAGCTCGGGAAGACCAAGAGTTTCGGAAGAAAACGTTGAACGTGTTCGTCCTGCCTACATAAGAAGCCCACAGAAATCGACATCTAGGGCAAGCATGCAATTACAAATTCCACAGCAAACTGTATGGAAAATCTTGCGGAAGCGACTGCACATGATGCCTTACAGATTAAAGATGTTGCAGTTTCTGACTGAAGAAGATCATACGGCGTGACTTTTGCATCGACATGTTGCGACATGATGAAGACGATGCTGATTGTTGTGAGCGCATCATTTCATTTTTGTGGTAACGTGTTCTAAAATGTCGTTGGACAACAGTTGCTGATTGCGTTCTAGCAAATTGCAACACGCAATATGCCTTTTCCACAGGATTTTCCGCCATTTCAGCTTCAACAATAAACGAAACACTACAGCGTTACCAATAGTAACAAACGAAACTTTGAGAGTTTCTCAATATACCTCCAAAATAATTAGGTTGCTATCTCTAATAGTTTTTGTTTTACAGGCAGTTGAAGCTGTCTATTTCTTTTGTAGTAACCCTGTATAATAGGAAATAGCATACTCCGGACTTTGGCAATATTGCTAAACCACTATCTTACCTAGTCTTCATTTCACACATTATTAGTATGTCAACCATTTACCCATAGTAATTATGTAGCAGAAGTTGATGATCGTTTGCAGTTGTTCACTTTTATTTTACACAAAACAGTGTTTCAGCTTACTTTGTTCATATTATCGCTTACGTGAGTAATACAGCCGTTTTGAAATAAGATTGTTTTCTTCCTTTTACTTTCTCTAGCCTCGTATGTACAATGTGCATAGGGATAGAGAGGTATTGTATTCCACCCAAATTGTATTCCCAATGTATTCAACATTTTCTAAAAAAGTTCCATGTAATGGATAATTTGGGGTGGCAGGATTTTTCTGAAAATTTTCGTGTCGCATCCCTGGAAGATACTAAACTTGAATACCAAGTTTGGTATTTTACGGACTTTTCGTTTTTGAGTTATCGTGTTCACAGACACATGGACACACGGACACACACACAGATCTTTTTCTGAAAATACTTTTTTTTTTTTGGATACATGGGATCCTAAAAGATATATTTCCGGTGAAATCCGGGTATCGAATTTTTGGTAGAGTGCAGTAACTTCTCTATACACTATATACATAGTACGTGTGGAGAAAGTAAAAATCACTGAAAAATAAGAACTCAGAGCCATATTTTGATCCAAGACCCCATTTTATTTGCCATGAGAATATCTATAATTTCAAAATAAGAACTGAAGCTTTCCTGGCGACGTGTTAATTCAAAATCTTCTCGGGCTTCTAGCCAGGTAAAAAATTGGCTTGACACCAACATTTCGAAGAAGTGCATCTTCCTCGTCTTCTTTCTTTGTCTCGTCACCTGGATAAGAACGCCAAGGAGCTGAGTAATTTACCTTTCTTTTCGCGTAGGTCTTGATGTTTCCTAATTGCCTGGTAAATGTCTTTCCCGTAAAGGAATTTAAAATAAGAACTGAAGCTTTCCTGGCGACGTGTTAATTCAAAATCTTCTCGGGCTTCTAGCCAGGTAAAAACTTGGCTTGACACCAACGTTTCGAAGAAGTGCATCTTCCTCGTCTTCCTTGAAGATTTTGAATCTATAATTTCCTTTAATAAAATAAAAGTTAGTACAACTTGTATGTATGAATGAATGAATAAGTGAATTTATTGACATAACAATATATGTATATAGAATTTCAACAAACGCTCTGGTCCACAGACCGTACGTGCTTTTGTAATGCACACTAAAAATCCTTTTATACGCAGACGATTTAGTATTGTGCTCTACGACAGTAAACGGATTGCAACGAGGACTGGACAAATTTAAGAACTATTGCGATGAATGGCTACTTACAGTTAATGTGAATAAGACTAAGGCAATGACTTTCAAAAAGGGTTGTGAGGAGACTTGGACATATGCAGGACAGATACTGGACAATGTTAAATCTTTTTTGTACTTAGGGCTCACATTTACAATGAACGGAAAATGGACAAAACACATTGACATTACGAAACACAAGGCAAGGGTGAAAGCGACGGAAGCTTTCTGGATACGCTGCAGAATTCCGAATATCTCCATAACCTTAATGGAAACTGTATACGGAGCGACAGTTAGATCCACGATGACATACGGAGGAGAAATATGGTGGTGGGAACAAACAGGGAATCTGGATCAAGTGAAGACCCAATTTTTGAAAGGAATTCTGGGTGTAGGGAGAGGTACGGCAAACTGCGGAATAATGAGGGAATTCGGGGCACATAGTGAAACGATTGAATGCAAAATCAGAGCAGTTAAATATTGGATGAGAATCGTTCACAGAAATCAATCTCTAATTAGGGCAGTCTGCTACCGTGAACAGTTGCGAATGGAAGGTAATTCGACTTGGGCATCAAAATTAAAGAAAGGGTTGGAAACCATTGGGATGGGAGACATTTGGATGGCGGGGCAGGAAAACAGGCGAAGTATTTAGAGAAAAATTAAGAACCGCCTCTGTGATATTGACAGACAGCAAATAATTGCGCAATGCACAGAGAAGGTGTCATTAGAAGTACAGTCTGGGCTGAAATCGGAGTGGTGTATGGAGCAATACATCAAAACAGGTACCAAACTCATTAGAGAGGGGCTCGCGTGGATTAGACTAGGAGCATGGAGGAGCACGAACATTTCTGACGAGAATGGTACGAGAATCTGTCCCATTTGCGAGGAGGAAGAGTCGTGGACTCACATCTTGGCAAGATGTAGGGGTACGGGGGAATGGCAGGAAAAATATTTGCCGCGATTTTTTACCACTACGAATGTAGGGCTAGAAGCATGTTGGACGCTACTGGCAGGCACGGAAAACATGGACGGGCTAGGTAAATTTATACTTAAGGCAAGACAGCTGAGATCTGAGGAGGCTGCCAATAGAGAAGGGGGGGGGAGGAATAAGATCAACTAAGCAAAAGTGACTACAATGTTCTACATACATATATATTATGTCATACTTAGGTCACTGTTGTGCTGTTGTTTTATATATGGTGTATATATTATGTATATATATATGTCTTTTAAGTGTAACTATCTATTATAAGAGGGTACATTTATGAAGGTGTACTCTGTGCTGTAAATTTAAATTGCTATATTTGAATATCTTTGTATTTTTTATTTTCGGGTTCACTCTTAATTCTTTATTCTGGTTTAATATTGCTTTTGACTGTGTATTTCCTTTGTCTTTTTATTTTCGTATTTACTCTTAATTCTTTGTTGTTGCTGTTTTAATATTGCTTGTAATGTGTATTGCAAAAGCACGTACGGTCTGTGGACCCGTGCGACTGTTGAAATTCTATGTATGATATTGCTATGCCAATAAATACACTTATTCATTCATTCACTAAAAAACAATATTAAAACAACAAGGAATTTAGGGAGTAAACACGAAAATAAAAATGCAGAGCTAATATACAATCAAAAGCAATATTAAAACAACAAAAAATAAATAAAGAGTAAACCCGAAAATAAAAATACAAATATATTCAAATATAGCAATTTAAATTTATAGCACAGAATACAGCTTTATAAATGCATCCTCTTTATAATAGATAATTACACTTAAAAGAAATATACACTTAATATATATATATATATATATATATACAATAGATAAAACGATAACACAACAGTGACCTATGTCATAAAATATATATATATATATATATATATATATATATATATATATATATATATATATATATATACACATATATACACACAATAGATAAAACGATAACACAACAGTGACCTATGTCATAAAATATATATATATATATATATATATATATATATATATATATATACTCCTTATTTAATTATTATTCAAACTGCAGCCCATCTTTGTAATCATTATTAATTATATTACCATTGAAATGCAACCTGGATCTTTTATTCAATAGAGTAGTTGTTCTTTGCCCAACTGTTCCCCGATCCAAGGCAGGTTAATGAACAAATTATGTCACGTGTACAGCCCCTTATGTTACTCATCGTTCCCTGCTGTATATATATATATATATATATATGTGTGTGTGTGTGTGTGTGTGTGTGTAAAACATTGTAGGCGCTTTTGTTTAGTTGTTCTTATCCCTCCTCCCCCTTCTCTTTTGGCAGCCTCCTCAGATCTCAGCTGTCTTGTCTTAAGTATAAATTTACCTAGCCCTCTTCCGTGCCTGCCAGTAGCGTCCAACATTCTTCTAGCTCTACATTCGCTGTGGTAAATAATCGCCGTAAATATTCTTTCCACCATTCCTCTGTACCCCTACATCTGGCTATTTTTACCTAGGAAAGGCAGCCACATGCCCAAAAAGAAAAAAAAAAAAAAAACACACACACAGTCACGCACACACTAGCACACTTTCATACACTAGCACAAATAATTAATTTTTTATAAAACATAGCTCTCTATTCATGGGCTTCAATGCATGTTTTATCAGCGAAATCTTCAAAATAGTTTTTGAGCGAGATACAATAGTTCGCTGTGAACGTTAAATGCTATCAATTTATTTAAAGGAGCTGAAGATAATGACCATTCCATCAATATATGAGCTAATGATTTAGTGCAGCATAAGAACAATTGAACACTAAAGAAACTGCTCTTGTTCTGGCCATACCAGATAGATGTCTAGAACTTTAATGCCCCTCTTTTAGAGATTTAAAAAAATGATGAAGAAGATTTCAGGAGATACGTTTATTGTTAGAATAGGGATAAAAATGAGTGACATCTGCAACAGAAAGTTGAATTTTTTCAACACCAAACGCTGCTAGTAGTTTCTTGTTTGGGAGGAAATAAAATACTCTTATAAAAGCTTGTTGTATCTACTTTATGTTTATCGACATAAATGGTTTTACCGCACATTTTCTTGCAGGTTCAACAGTATTAAGAAAGTATATAATAGTCAAACCTTCTAAAAGGTGGTCGCTAAGTGTTAAAATTGAAATGCTTGATCTCGAAGAAAGAAAAGAAAGCGAATGACAAAATCTATTGATTATAGATATTGAAGAAAATGAATGTACATGACCTACTCGTTCCAACGAAACATCTGGTGTTCTTTGTTTCTCAATGAGCATCAATGTAGAGAAAAAGTAGACATGCTCACGAAACTCTTTGGGCCAATTCTAACCGTGTTAATTACAATTGCTTCCAAACTGTTAATACTTACTGAAATTATAACATGCTGTATATATTCTTAATGCGTACTGTCTATTTTTAAGATACAAATGCGTTTTAAATTGTGTGTTTTGTAAGTGAAAAGGTTAACGCAAACGTATTTAGCCATTGCAAGCCATAGATTGCCCTTATTTGGATCGCATACATTCTTTGGTCTCAATTCGATCGCATACTTATTTTAGTTTATTTCGTTTTGTTAGTTTGTAAAAATGCTGAGAGGTTTATCAACTGAAGAGCAGCTACAGAAAGAAGTGCAAGCAGTTAAATATGGTACGAGTTTAAATGGGTCTGGAAACATGTAGGAATTCCTAGACGTACTTTGGGAACCACATAAAAACCAATTCTCTTATGAAGAAAATGAGACTTTGGAGTTACCCTAATCAATCACAGGAATGTGATTTGTGTTTTCGAATACTCAGGTTATCAGAAGTAGGCGTGGCTATTACGCCAAAGCTGTTACGACCTACTGTCATCAATTTTGGTGTTCTAAATAGCATTAAACATCCGTTTTAAGAAAGTATTTAGTTGGTATAAATGCTTGCTTGTATTCTTAAAACGTTATCCAGAAACTGCCTAGAGAAAGACTCAACTTCTGGATCCTTGATTAGCTATAAAGCGAAACCGACTGAAGGTGAATGATCACTTCAACCAACTCCACCATGTATTAGAGCAGCTGCAGTTTTTTAATAGAACACAACTAATATACAATATTGATGCAAAAGGATCTGGATTGACTCTCCACCATCAACACTCATGCTGGCAAGAAAATGAAGTAAAATGGTTCATCTAGTAACTCCAGAGCTCGCTGAAAGTTCACTAGTGTATCTTGTGGTAATTCATGTTTACATGAAATGAATTGAACACTGCAAAATTCAAAAACTTTACTAGTTTTCAATGATGGATCTCACCTAGACGCTAACATGGTCATGTTGCTGAGATGAATGACATACCTCTCTGTTGTCTCCAAAGTAAAACAACTCACTGCCTGAAACCAATGCATAAATCAGTTTGAATTCTTCTGGGATGGCGAATCTTGCGGTTTTGGAAAACACACCCTGAGAGGAAAATCACAAAGGTAAATTTCGGTTTGCTTTTGGAAAAGTGTGGCCTCAGTAGCAACACCATCTACAATTGTTTTGGGGTCTCCTGTGCCTCAGGGATTTACTTCTTTGTTCCCAGTGTTATTCCCGCAAAAGCGCTTGCTCCAATTGAGATTACCGAGAGATAAGATGAGGCTCCTTGTTCTCCAAATAACAATAAAGTGATTAGTATGGAATACCTATTTTTTTACACATAGCCTTGTGAAGGACAGGAGCTGGATAGGTAGAGTCAGACCGAAAAATTCAACGTCATAACCAGGATTTGAACCAAAGACCTGCCATCTCCAGCCAGTTGCTCTGCCACTGAGCTACCACGGCAACATGCCGGCATAGCATTGAATTTCTCAACGACTCGCATGTTTCCGGGTAAACCACAAGGTGATCTCAAATTATTTGGAGATGACAAAGCCCAATGGCGACTTACAATGTTGTAAGAATTTTATACCCAGCATTCATAGTATGGCCCACTATTATGGTCAATTTGTATGGAATCGGGAGATCCGTGACGTTGAATTTTTCAGTCTGACTCTACCTATCCAAATAAAGTGATTCCCTTCAATGGAAGCAGAAAGAGGCGTAGACGTACATCTGCTTCAACTGACTACTCTTCTGATAATTCGTCTGCTTCGTCTTCTTCTAATGATTGCGAAAGGAATCTCACATTTCTACCTCAGCGTCTGCTCATGCCCCTACTTCGCTCTTCTTTTAAGAAATGTTAAAACCCATGAAATATGTGGCCTCTTCATACAAAGAGAGTGCCTTTATAAATCACAAGGGCCTTAAAAATGCTCACATTATTGTTTGAAATCAAAAAGCTCAAAGTAGCCGCTATCAAAACCTCAACAAAAACATCTGAGTGAACCGTGAGCAGGTACTATTTCTTAATAAAAAGAACGAAATCAAACACATAATATAACGCGAAATATTTAAAAAGTACATGAACTTTGTGCAAAGAAAGACAAATTGACAGTTTTTTTTTTTTTGTCCAGAATTTAATTTTGATTAAGTTTATATTGGTTTTGGATATTTCATTTCATTTAAAGCTATGTACCTCATTTGCAATGTGTATAATAAAACTAATGTTTAATAAAATGTATTTGCATTGTAATTTATACTTCTGTCCTACTGCAAATTATAAAAAGAGTGAACTGATCTTATTTGGAGCTCCTGGTTTTAATAAGACCAATTTATTCTCATCTAAATATCCATGGTTTTTAACAAAAAATAACGCAGTTTTCTGAACATTGCGTACAGTTTCGTGTTGCAAGTGAATCTGTTTGTAAGATACTTTAATTGGAAACAATTGTTTCACAAACGACCCAGTGCCAGTCAAACAAACCTTAGCATGGCATTATTTGGCGCATATACTTTATTCGTTTCGCATCAGACTCACAGATTTTGCAACTTGCCCAGAATAGGGCAGACGGAAATGGCAATTTACAAAAAATTAACTTCTGAAACTCTGAAATGAAATTTTATGAAGCTAGAGACAGCAAACGATCACGCCTGAAAATATATTCGTAAACAGCAGAACAATACCGTTAAAAATCATAACTTTTCCATTCACATGAAAAACTTTCACATACAACTTTTTCTTACACAAGATTATTATTCTATCTAATTGAGATAAACATTAGCAGAATTGGTTTTATTACTTCCTTTCTTGTAAGTTGAAGGAAACAAAGGAATGCACAGGCTAAAGTGACAATCAGATCTTTTAAAAGTCTGTTGCTAAATGAAGCAATTGAAATGCAGTTCTCTTTGTTTCCTAGAAGTAAACAAAAGACAGGCGAAAGAAAAGACGTCTCCAGTTTGGAAAATTAATTAATTACCTCAAAACTGAAACCAATAACTCAGCAAATCTTGACATTGGTTAACTTTAAATAAAAAATGTAGCTGAAATAAATTATTTGCTTTTACGAGAGCTATATTTTTGTATACTAACCTTTTGTCTAACTCTTACTGTTTTCCAGTTATATACCTTTTATACAAAGGTCATCCGAATGAAGAAGTCTTCAGAGGCTTTTCCAGAAAATTAGAAATATACATTTTGTTTGTCATTAAAATATCTTAAATCTATAACATTTTAATAAAAATTTCTAGTGCCATTTGCCAGAAAATAAAAAGTTTCCAAACATGTTTCATGTAAAGGGAAATTGTGGTAGGTCGATTTTCTTGAAAATCTTCGATTCGTATCCTTGGAGGATACTGAATTTAAATTCCACGTTTCGTATTAAACAGACTCTTCGCCTTTGAGCTATGCTGACCACAGACACACACAATCTCTCTCTCTCTCTCTCTCTCTCTCTCTCTCTCTCTCTTTGGCTCTGTCTCACACATACACACATGCACACACACACGGATTTGTTTCTAAAACTATTTCTTTGGATTGTATTTCCGTAAAATCTCGATATCAAATTTTTGGGTCGAATGCAATATCTTCAATTTCCAATATGTGCATTGTATAAACGAGCTGAACGAAGTAATATATTCTCTAAAAGAGTAATAAAATATTTAGCAACTATCTATATTTACACTCTTGAAAATGGTAGTTTCGTATCAATTTGGACAGAAGCGAAATACCAGTATTTCCTAGAGCCGGTAAGATATTGTATACCCGTCAATTATAGGGCAATTAGCCTCATGAGAACAATAAACCAAGTTTTGAAAAAATAACACTGCTACAACTGAACTCGCATAAACAAACAGAGCACTAATATATGAAGCAACTTGGATTCCGAGCGTAACTTTCCACTGTCTTCCAACGACTAACATGGCAAGTTTTCAACACGGACAAGGCAGATCTTACTGAAGACCTTATTGTCTATTCCCAGCAGAGAAAATAAATAGAAATCACTGAAGTTAATAGTATAAGTGCTTTTAATGCAAATTAAACTAAGAGTTGTTATCCACGTGGTCACATGACGGCTATTAAAAACGGAAATCACTGCATATCAATACTCAACAAAGAAATAGAGGCTTTGGACGTTACACGCTGTAACCTAAATTATTATACTAAAGTGCAAATACAGTACAACAAAAACAAAAACAACACTACTCCTACTTCTCATTCTACTACTACCATCATCACCACTACTACGACTACGACTACCACTACCACTAATAATAATTATCATAACAACAGCAATAACAACAGGTAACAACAACAATAACAATAGACAACAACAATAACAACAGGTAACAACAACAATAGGTAACAACAACAATAGTTAATAACAATAACAACAGGTAACAACAACAATAACAATAGGTAACAACAACAACAACAATAGTTAATAACAATAACAACAGGTAACAACAGCAATAACAACAGGTAACAACAACAATAACAATAGACAACAACAATAACAACAGGTAACAACAACAATAGGTAACAACAATAGTTAATAACAATAACAACAGGTAACAACAACAATAACAATAGGTAACAACAACAATAACAATAGGTAACAACAACAATAACAACAGGTAACAACAATAACAACAGGTAGCAACAACAATAACAATAGGTAATAACAACAGGTAACAACAATAGGTAACAACAACAATAGTTAATAACAATAACAACAGGTAACAACAACAATAACAACAGGTAACAACAACAATAACAATAGGTAACAACAACAATAACAATAAGTAACAACAACAATAACAATAGGTAACAACAACAATAACAATAGGTAACAACAACAATAACAATAGGTAACAGCAACAATAACAACAGGTAACAACAACAATAACAACAGGTAACAACAACAATAACAACAGGTAACAACAACAATAACAACAGGTAACAACAACAATAACAACAGGTAACAACAACAATAACAACAGGTAACAACAACAATAACAACAGGTAACAACAACAATAACAACAGGTAACAACAACAATAACAACAGGTAACAACAACAATAACAACAGGTAACAACAACAATAACAATAGGTAACAACAACAATAACAATAGGTAACAACAATAACAATAGGTAACAACAATAACAATAGGTAACAACAACAATAACAACAGGTAACAACAACAATAACAACATGTAACAACAACAATAACAACAGGTAACAACTACAATAACAACAGGTAACAACAACAATAACAACAGGTAACAACAACAATAACAATAGGTAACAACAACAATAACAACAGGTAACAGCAACAATAACAACAGGTAACAACAACAATAACAACAGGTAACAACAACAATAACAATAGGTAACAACAACAATAGGTAATAACAACAATAATAATAACAATAGGTAGTAACAACAATAATAATAACAGTAGGTAATAATAACAATAATAATAATAGGTAATAATAACAATAGGTAATAACAACAATGATAACAACAATAATAGCAATAATAGCAACAATAATAGGTAATAGTAATAATAATAATAATAATAATAATACTAATAATAATAATAATAATAATAATAATAAATGACAATCTTGAATGGCGTAGAAGTATCAATGAAATGAGTAGTAGAATCCCTGAAAACACCAGATACATCAATGAAGGATATCTGAAAATCCGATTGCTCTCAATTTAATATTTGAACTAGCTTTGATTAACGCTCCATAGTCGTTTGATTCGATAATGTCTTTCAATATGAATATGGTTTTTGTCCGTACAAGAAGAAGATTAGTTGCAGCTCACTTTTTAATACTTTAGATTCCAAATTTCTGTATAGCGCTTCGGTTTAGTTTTTCCATAGAGTCTATACTCACATTTTCTCCAGTGTCTCCTCCGAAAATGACTTCAGAACATTAGAATCTTCACGTTTCTTTACAGGTGATGGCGTAAAACTCCCAAAACTTGTATTTGTCATCATCATTCAGATACACAGTCTGATTGCTCTTGTGTGGATTGCGGTAAAATATTACAATCCAACCCAGCCGAAAACATCAAAAAATATGTTTGAGAACCACAGCAGTTAAAAGAGCGTCGATAAATAAAACGCCATTTACAATAAAATAAAATATTCTAACCAATACTTTCGCTGATTTTAAGGTGAACGAATATAACTCCTCTATCTAAACCATGAATATGACAAGTTTAGCATCAAATGCAAAACCTGTTCTGCGTTGCCATGTTCTTCCCTCTTCGAAAGCGACTATGCCGTCCCGATATACGCAAGAGATTTCAATAAGTTCAAAATTATATATGCATATTTAGAACAAAATGGAAAACACCACCAAATTTAGATACCCATAATTTGCCGTTGCGCCAAATATCATCAAGATCCAAGTGATACATATTGAGGATACTTTTGTTTGTAAGAACAACGGACAAATCACAAAAAATCAACTCACATAAACCAACAGAAGCACTCTACTTCGATGTATAACACGCTTTTAATAAAGAGTGGCCGAACAGGCTATAGTAAAGTTAATACAGTATAACAAAATCCTAGTTACGAATTATTTCTGCGACCGAATACTTCACACCTCGGTTGAGGATATAAACTAATAAAAAAATCTGATGTGTTCCATTCACATGACTTTCTCTACATCGCTGCAACAAATTATTGTTAAAAAGCATATGTTTCTATTTACTTCATGCTAACCGAGAAAAAATTAGCAGAAATAGTCTTATTACTTACTTCCTTGTACATAGAAGCGTAAAAAGAAAGTACTATAGGTTAAAGTGGTAGTCAAAAGTTGGTTGCTATGTCATGGAAGTTTCTTTGTTTATATCGACAGAAGTTGACAAATCCCTGTATGAGAAAATATAAGTTTTTCAAAGCTGAAAACAAAAGCAAGGGATATCTCAAAAACAATCAACCCCACGAAAAAAAATATATATGACATAAATTGTGTGTTTTAATGTGCTCAACATTTCTTGTGTGGTAAGTTTTTGTCCATTTCTTACGGTTCAGCAGTTATGCAAAATTTGTAAAATTGATCAAGAAAAAAGTAGTCTTTAGAGGCTCTTCCCAGTACATTTAAGATATACATTGTATTTGTCAGGTAAATATCTTTAATACACGATACTTTAATCAAAATCGTTAGAGCCAATTTTAAGAAAGTCAAAATTTTCGAAAACATTTCCATGTAAAGGGTAGTTGAGGGTGGGGGGATTTTCTTGAAAATCTTCGTGTTGCATCCTTGGAAGATACCGAATTTAAATACCAAGTTTGGTATTTAACGGTCTTTTCGTTTTTGAGCTATGCTGCCCAAACACACACACACACACACACACACACACACGCACATACACACAGACACACACGGAAATTTTTGTAAAAATGCTTTTTTTGGATTCAGGGAGTCTCAAAAGATGTATTTCCGGTGAAATCCCGGTATCAAATTTTTGGGTGCAATGCAATATCTTCTCTATACACTATGTACATAGTGCGTATAGAGAAAGTAATGATAACAGTCTATTAATGTTTAAGGTGTTCAAAATACTTAGATGATATGCCAAAAATATCTGCAGCAAACAAATCTATATACGGAGACGACAGTCTCCTAGTAATACAGTGTCCCAGCCACGAATTTTTACTTTCTCTACACGCACTATGTACATAGTGTACAGAGAAGGTATTGCACTCCACTCAAAAATTCGATACCGAGATTTCACCGGAAATATATGTTTTAGGGTCCCCAAATTCCAAAAAAAGCATTTTCCCAAAAAGGTCCGTATGTGTGTGTGTGTGTGAACAAGATAACTCAAAAACGAAAAGTCGGTAAAATACCAAACTTGGCATTTAAGTTTAGTATCTACAAGGCACACGAAGATTTTGAGAAAAATCCCCCCACCCTTTACATGGAACTTTTTTCGAAAATTTTGATTTTCTCAAAAATAGCTCTAACGATTTTGATTAAAATTTCGTATATTAAAGATATTTCCTGACAAATAAAACGTATACCTTGAATTTTCTGGGAATAGCCTCTGAAGAGTAGTTTATTCTGGATGAATTTTACTGACTTTTGAATAACTGCTAAACCGTAAGAGATGGACGAAAACTTACTACACAAAAAATGTAGAGCACGTTAAAGCACACAATTTATGCTATATGCATTTTTTTCGTGGAGTTCGTCGTTTTTGAGACATTCTTTATTTTTAGTTTTTGCAATGAAAAACTTACATTTTTCTCAAACAGGAACTTGTCAACTCCGATCCATATAAATCAAGGAACTTTATTGACCTAGCAACCAGATTTTGACTATCATTTTAACCTATGGTAGTCCCTTATTTCGCTTCAACTTACAAAGAAGCAAGTAATAAGTCTATTTATGCTAAATTTTTCTAATTAGCATAAAGTAAATTGAAGTATAAGCTTCTGAAGAATAATTTGTTGCAGGGATATAGAGAAAGACATGTGAATGGTACACATCAGATTTTTATTTACGTCTTTTGGACGGACTAAATACCGCATAATATAATACACAAAACGTGTTCTACCATAAAGACAAATACGCCTTTTAGCCCCTACACATCCAAGGTGAAATTGAAAGGAAGGACTGTGTCAGCTTACTTGAATCTGTTCCTATTTAACCATAGATCAGGGCCTTGCCTGGTACAAGCACACCAAAGAGGTTAGAGAAAGGCTAGTGTACAGCTAAATCGATTATTTCCAAAAGTTAATACAAATAGAGAACCTAAACTGATTAATATAGGACTCACTCTATGCGAAACTTTAGTTAGAACAAACTCTGTTCAGCACCACCTTTAGCAAACGATGTAAAGCGCTTGTTGAATATTGACGTAGACGCCGCAGGGCCTTCCCCTTAGTTTCTATCTGTGGGGCGAGAAATAAACGCGGAGGTGCCGGAATGAGAAAACCCATTCTGCGAACGAATGGGAAAGTAAAATATGAGTGTGGTTACATTTTGTTTATCTAAGTAAAGTTTAAAGATATACAATTTAAATAGATCTCTGCTTCAGAGCTTTGAACAACGAGCTCTGAGGTATTTAAAATGGAATGACTTCAGGTGGTTTTGCATTTAGGTGTTTGCATAATATTAGAATGTACCATACAAACCCGTAGTCATTTAAAATACCTAACATTTGTAATGGAAAAGGGAATCCCTTAATACTAGCCAACATTCACTCATCATATCGAAAACGGATGCTCTCGCGATATTTAACAGCCCATTCACTAAAAAAACAAAAAAACAACAAAAAAAAAAAAAAAAAAAAAAAAAACGTTGAAATACCTTTTTTGCAAATCAATTTTGAAAATACAATTAAATACTGGCATCAACGCCCTATGCTCTTCTCAGTCAGAAACACAATATTAAAGCTGATGCATGCTTTGGTTTTATGATGAATTAGTACGTACACTATAGTTGTAGTAGTAGTAGTAGTAGTAGTAGTAGTAGTAGTAATAATAATAATAATAATAATAATAATAATAATAATAATAATAATTTCCATTTTATTCCTCGTCATAAACAGACTCTAAACTTCATTCCTAAATTGACAGTACAATACAATGAACTTCCCACATTAAACCACATGACTGCTTCCAACACGCTAATCAGTGATTAGAATCACCTTTACGTCTAAAGAATTTAAAATTTAGGGAATCTCACATAAGTTTAGGAGAAATATCCTAATGAGAGATAATTAATTGTGCTCCCTGTGTGGAATAATTAAAACCAAAGCTGAAGAACATGAGGAATTGGACACACTCTACGATGTTTGATGCTACCTGAAGTTGCTGCTCCATCGCTAATAGTCGGTGTCTCTCCTTGTCTCGGATTCGCTTCTCCTTTGGAAAGCTGACTGGTGTAAGCACTTGAGGGAAGGAGGGGACTGCGAAGGTATATTGACGCGCTGTTGCAAGTATAGAGGCAACAAAAATATACAGACAAATCATTACCATTCACTCAGTTGCGAAATTTATTCAATTATGAAATATGAACTGAAGCTTTCCTGGCGACAAACATTTTCTAGACTTTCTAGGGCTTCAAGCCAGGTGTAGTGATGAGTCAACGACGTTTCGGGAGCATACATCTCTCCCATCATCAGGATGCAATGAACCCTGATGATGGGAGAGATGCACGCTCCCGAAACGTCGATGACTTCATCACTACACCTGGCTTGAAGCCCGAGAACGTCTAGTAAATGCATGAAGTTTAGATGGAATTTCTCGTTAGAAGTATTTAACTACCATTACTTTCAAAGTACCTAGAGATTAGAATCTTGAAAATCGCATGTCGTCAGTCATCGGATGTTGAGTGGCTGGTGGTGAACCTGAGGTGTCGATGGCCAGGAAGTGGATATCTCACCGTCGGACGGCGAGCTTTTTGGGCCACACGGATGGCCAAGTATGAAGTGTGCTATTGCACCTCGAGGCAGGGAAAGATGGCGGTTTGTTGCTCCGGCCAGATAAAGTTGCATTACGAAACGACTTGGAGTTTGAGAAATGGAGGAGAAATGAAAGGTAGTATTTGTGTCGGGCGGCTTTCAATACCGAAAACAATGATTTACTCATTTATAGTTTCAATTACCCTGCAACGAAGGTCTGCTTCTTGAGGGAACAAATATGCAAATTGTTATCTCTAATATATAAGCGACTCTTTATCACTTCTTCTGTAGATGTTATTTTTATATTCTCTAGCCGCGTATGTACAGTGTGCATAGGGATAGAGAAGTATTGTATTCCATCCAAAAATTCAATACCGAGATTTCACCGGAAATACATGTTTTAGGGCCCCCTTTATCCATAAAAAGCATTTTCAGAAAAAGGTCCGTGTGTCTGTGAACACGATAACTTAAAAACGAAAAGTCGGTAAAATACCAGACTTGGCATTTAAGTTTAGTAAATTCCAGGGATGCGACACGAAGATTTTGAGAAAAATCCCCCATCCCAAACTACTCTTTACATGGAAATTTTTCGAACATTTTGATTTTCTAAAAAAAAATGGCTCTAACGATTTAGATTAAAATATTGTATATTAAAGATATTTTCCTGACAAACAAAATGTATGTTTTGAATTTTCTGGGAATAGCCTCTGAAGACTACTTTATTCTGGGTCAATTTTACGGAATTTTGCATAACTGCTAAACCGTAAGAGATGGACAAAAACTTACCACGCAACAAATATAGAGCACTTTAAAACACACAATTTATATTATATAATTTTTTTTCGTGGAGCTGATTGTTTTTAAGATATTCCTTGTTTTTGGTTTCAGCTATAAAAACCATACTTTTCTTATACAGGACTTTGTGAACTCGTGTCCATACAAACAAGAAACTTCAGTCACCTAGGAACGAGCTTTTGACTATCACTTTAACCTATGGTACTCCCTTATTTCGCTTCTACTTACAAAGAAGCAAGTAACTAGACTATTTCTGCTAATTATTTCTCGATTAGCAGGAAGTAAATAGAAGCATAAGCTTTTTAACGATAATTTATTGCAGAGTTGTAGAGAAAGTCATGTGAATGGAACACATCAAATTTTTTTTACGTCTCCTAGCAGCATGTTCTTATGTCAGTGGTTCTTCAAATGAACAGATGAGCAGAACGCGGCATTTGGGGTTTTTGTACGAATATTAATAATAAATCATTACATACGGAGTATGTTGGTCGGTAAATTTTAAGCTTCTTAGGAAGTTATCTAGCTTAGGTGGATTTCCTGTATCTTCTCTCCATTGATCCTACTTTATCATGATGCATCTTCGCTTGCGTGTATAAGATGTATAGGGGGGTGAGTTGGCGCCATGATGACGCATCAGTGATGTCGCCTCCTCTTGGTTTGGGTCCAACGAGCAAAAAAGCTTAGATTTATACAATTCTGGTCAATATTTGTACGAAACACAACACGATTCGCAGAATTTTTAACTGACAAATTTCAGTCAAAATAATAAAGCTTGAACAGTTCTTTGTGGTTTACGCAATGATATTATAATTTATATTGTTCGAAAGTTGTGAGCTTTTTTATTTATGATGTTAATCAGTCTGTTATTCCTCTCAAAATATCAATGCTTAAATAATCCTTTTAGATACCCTCTCACTCAAACGACCCCATTGTTAATCTTGTGGTTTAGCGACAAAAATTCAAGATTTACATATATCCTGAGGTTTAACCACAACGACTCAAGTATGACATATATGCCGACATTTTATATTTTAGAATTTGGTTAGAAACAATATACAGAAATTAAACTAACAAGATGAGCATAACAATATAATATAATAAATACACAACTAAATCACATATGGAAGGATAGAACATAATTGTTATACGTTGAAGTTTTCACTACGTAAACTGCTTGCGCGCGCGCGCACACACACACACACAACAATAATCTTTTGTATTTTCTTTGTCAACTCTTCTTTTCTTTGTTGTGGTATAACTAATCACTTATTTTCTAAAATCTCATCAGTCTATGAGGTGATTCATCTGTTTATTGATATTGTTACCCTTTATCTTGCCCCTTGGTGTTAATGTTACAATGCTAACTTCATACACTCAAGATGGCGGGATCAAACCCTGCGGAGGATGATGGATTTTTTCGGGCCGTTGGTCCCGCGTGGTAGATTTAAAGCATGTAAAATATGGAATTGGACGCTGAGAACTACAGCATTGAAAGAGCGTCTATAAATAAAATTCCATTTCCATTTGTCGTTTTATCATTCTCCTACCCATTATCACACGTTTTATGCAGTATGGTGGAGTAACATTCCAAGCAATTCATTTCTGATGTCGGTAAAATAATGGTTATTCACACTGTACAACCTAACTTAGTAAGTTTTAACCTAAAGTGAATATTTTATGTTCCTGGTGGTCTAGTACATCAGACATTTTGAATTAGGAATCCTAAGTTTCATTGAAGATCCTTTCGGTTGTCGGTATAGTTCCTCCTCGGATGTTCATTGAAGAGCCCTTCCGTTGTCGGTATAGTACTTCCTGGGATGTACATTGAAGAGCCCTTCGGTTGTCGGTATAGTATCTCCTGGGATGTACATTGAAGAGCCCTTCGGTTGTCGGTATAGTACCTCCTGGGATGTACATTGAAGAGCCTTTCGGTTGTCGGTATAGTACCTCCTGGGATGTACATTGAAGAGCCCTTCGGTTGTCGGTATAGTACCTCCTGGGATGTACATTGAAGAGCCCTTCGGTTGTCGGTATAGTACCTCCTGGGATGTACATTGAAGAGCCCTTCGGTTGTCGGTATAGTACCTCCTGGGATGTAAATTGAAGAGCCCTTCGGTTGTCGGTATAGTACCTCCTGGGATGTACATTGAAGAGCCCTTCGGTTGTCGGTATAGTAGTTCCTGGGATGTACATTGAAGAGCCCTTCCGTTGTGGTTTTGTACCTCCTGGGATGTACATTGAAGAGCCCTTCGGTTGTCGGTATAGTACCTCCTGGGATGTACTTTGAAGAGCCCTTCGGTTGTCGGTATAGTACCTTCTCGGATGTACATTCCCGCGATTGAAGTACCTATTACGTTATGAATCCGGGGACTTCCTTGACCCCCCCCCCCAGTGGGATGGATAAGGTTGTCAACCCTCAGTTACGTTGCTCCATATTACTAGCATTCGGTGCACCGCGAATTCCTCGCTGTCCTCCTTTTTGTCAAAGATTGAGTACTTGATCATGGTATGTGTCACGAACTCGGTCACCTCGCTACGCCGATTGGGAAATCACATATGCACTTTGGGCTTTTCCAGTACCCTCTAGCTCTCGGATAAAAGTAAATAGGCAATCTCCCTCCTCATCACAGAAGTTAGGTGCAGTTACCTCATTCAAAAGTACTTTCAGCACTATGCACATTGGGATCTCAGGTGCTGGTGCTTAGCCTTGGGTCCCATTTACTTCTATGGCAGAGTTTTGGTATTGTACGTCGTATTCATGTTGTAGTCGTGAACCTTCCCCCATAGCGCACATACGATTATGACTATTTTCTGAATTTACATAATCACAAATACCGTCTGCGGATCGTTCGGATGAATTGGAGAGACTAAGTAAGTGTTAAGGAAAGAACTAGTGTCGAGTGTCCGTTCCTAACTTTCATGAAGGAGCTTGTTGCAATACTGCACTCGACTCTAATGACGCTCATTTTAAATATTTTTGCGTCAATATGTTTATGTTCAATCAGCTATGATTTACGAAACAAGCCGTACACACGTTTTAATCTTTATAAACGCAGTAAACAATTTGGCGCCAGACTGATTCTATGATTTGGTGATTATTGTGCTATCCTGCTATCTTTGAATTTATAGGCAATATGTTTTTTCTGATTGTAGGATGTAAAACATTCTTCTAGCAGGGTTATTCCGCATCCTCTCTCGAAAGTGTTTATAAGAGTGTAAATGTGAATGCAAATATAAACTTTGTAAGGAAAATTCCGACGTAATCATACCCAAATATTAATAGAATATTTAAAACAATAATTATATAAAACTGAAAGTAGTCCATATGACCTTAGATCATAAAGGTGGCATATAAAGGAAACACATAAAATAAAAATAAAATACCAAGACAATCATGTTATGCTGAAACTTAGTGACCACGTCCTCGTGACACGAAACCTCCAAGCTGGTGGCTCCAGAAATCCAGATTCAAGATCAACAGCTTCATTGCAACTGTTATGTATAGAAACAACATAATTTTGTATTACTTAATAAGGACATGTTAATACGTTGGTTGATAAAATGAGCACATTTGTTATGTCGTGAAATTACCATAGTTTCTATTACTTCTGTTACCATGAACACAAAACCACTATATATTTTAAGTTAAATAGATGTGTTTGCAAATATTTATATATAAGATAAAAACATGTTTTGTTATGTTTTGGGGGTTTTCTTTGTTTTAGTTTAGTTATTTTGTTTATATTCTTTTCTCAATAAAACTCATCGGTCAGATATGACTTGGTGTGTGCGTTTACTTCAAACTCCAGTGTTACTGACTGAATCGCTTTCTGAATCTCATTGCGAGAACATTTTGCATTCTGATTTGTTTTATTATCGCCTGGAAGAGAAAGGCAATTCTTAGTTTGATGGTAAAATATCCTGTTAGTTTGACAGCTATATTGAGCAGTCCGGATTTTATCCAATATAAGGTTCAATTAGAGGATTAATAAAAACTGGAACACCGTACCGTTTAGACCTACCACGTAATATATGATGTCATATTAAATGAAAGATTGATTTATCGCTTGTAGCAACCTGCCATTAGATCTATAATGTTCCTCTGAGGTTTTGATGATGACGCTCAGTTTTGGAGGTGAGCGTTGCTTCCTGCTGTCTCTTGTCAACTCTGGATCAGGAGTTTGCTCGACCTTGTCAGGGCATTCTCTCAATACCCTTCGAAAATGTTCACGGTGTAAGTGTACAGACGGAAAAAACGGTGAAGGTGTTTGAAGTTTCACGCGAATAACACTGATTTTAAAATGCCGATTTCAAACACCATTCCACCTTCAACGAGAAGTTGGGTCTACTTCTTAGAATTCCCACATTTTGCACTTCACATTAAACTTTACAAGGTTTTGTTCGTCCTCACACTGTCTGCTAAGTATATCTTTGATATACCTAGTCCACACTTGTAGATACGTTCGGCGCTTTTATAGTTGAACATTTCTACATCACCTTAAAGCTCACTGGCTAAATTACTCGCAGGGTGGTTTTATCGACATCTCGTATACATCTCCAAATTTCCACTATTTTTTCATCTAAATGCTTATTTACGCGCTCGTTGTGTTGTTACCTTCACATTGTCTTTATGCCTATTAATTTTTACCGATCGAGTAGCAATCGTTATGATATACTTAACTGAAAACAATTATTTTTCATCACTTGATATAACTTATACACATTCAAATACTTACAGAGGAGGTGGTAGTATGCAACAAAAGAAGAACAGTTCCTTTAAAAATTGGTCGTATATTCTGAGTTATGGTCTACTACACTATCAACAATGAGTACCATATCTTTGATATGTGTCTCCCATTCATTGCAATACAACCTTCCACTCTGTATCTCATGGTTTCAGGCATTCTTTGGAACACATCCGATTATAGACGAATTGCATTACAGGTATTGAACATATATTCAATGTATGCGCATCATTTATGGGACTGCATACATTATGAACTTTTAGTACTCCTAAAGGTCAGCAAAACGAGAAGAACAAGGTATTTGCCCTCCGTAAACAATCCATCGTGTTCTTGCTTCATAGGCATGAAAACAAGATGTGCTTCAAAGTGTCAAACCCGTACGTCCAGAATATTCTCATTTGTTTTGTGACAAAGCGCTCGGGGTTCCGAGATCAAAATAAGACTATAACACAGAACATATTACGCTTATGACCAATAACTATATAAACAATCTTTCTTCATTCGTTGCATATAACCTCCGCACACCAAGTAGGTATTGTAAGGCCTTCGTAATCCTCTACCCTAAGTCAAGTTGACTCCAACTCCTTATGCTAGAGCATACTTATTCCATATTGGAATATCTTTTCTTCTTTTCTGCACAAAAACCGTACAAACAGGACCTATCCAACTCCTGTCCTTCACACAGCTTGTGTGAAAAAAAATTATTCCACTACCAATTGACCATAATGCTATACTATGAATCCTGGGTCTAAAGTACTTACAACATTGTAAGTCGCCATTGAGGTTGTCATCTCAAAATAATTTCAGATCACCTTGTGGTTTACCGGGAAGCATGCGAGTCACTTAGATTTTCAATGCTATGCCAGCATGTTGCCATGGTAGCTCAGTGGCAGAGCAACCGGCTAGAGATCGGGAGATCCGTGGTTCAAATCGCTTCAGTCTGACTTATTCTATATTGGTCTGTTTCACATATGTAAAAACCCAAACTGCTAACCATACTGTGAGATACCCAACTTCACACCTTTTTTATAGGATAACCTATTTAGAGGCACATTAAGATCTTCTCCACTCTGGCATTCATATTAAGAAAATTAATCGTTCCCTTTCCTTTAGTTTACTGTGAAATCTTCAAGAAACAGTGCGTAATTATAGTAATGCTTATTGTTATGTATTTACAAAAACAAACATTTTCATATTTCTCTACCGCTTTTAAATGTTTTAGCTTTTAACTTCTGCGGGGAAAAGATTAAGCACCTGCATACTTAAGCTATAATAATTCGTTAACTCAAGAGTAACCCTAGGTAACAAAATAAGGTACGTGTGCCCCCTTTTTATTTTCATTATGACCACAAATATTCCTTTTATCTATATATCGTTTAAATTTTATTGTGAATTATACATTAATTAGTTTAATTAATCAACATTTTAATTAACCCTTGGAAATTTATATTACATTTATAATCCCTAAACAATCCTTGTATATTATATGTATAGTGCAACTAAAAATTACAATGACCTTTATCTTTTATTTTGAATGTATTTAACCTGATGGTTTGATGCATTAATTGGCAATTATTGTCTCGCGTTTCACGTACATGGCCAAACGAAAGAGGAGAAGGTACATGCCTATTCTAATCCTAGATTTTGGTTGAGGTGGTTTGAAAAAGATTTACAAAATGATAGGATAAACATTATATACGTAGAAGATTCAAATTCAGATGAAGGGGACCACGTGCTCGAAAGTGAGGACGATATCAATCAGAACAGTCAGGCGGTAAGCCCCAAACATTGACCGTTACCTTAATAAACACAAAACAAAATGGTCAAACGATGTTCCCAACAAAGATTTGAGGAGAAACTCAACCTCTGGGAACACCAGGAAAGGTTTCAATAATAACTACAAAAGATAAATTGTTATATTTACTTCCCGAAATTATGTTTATCAGGCTATATTAAATTTAAAAAATCTGATGTGTTCCATTCACATGACTTTCTCTACATCTCTGCAAAAATTGTTAAAAAGCTTATTTACTTCATTCTAATCGATAAAAAATAAGCAGAAATAATCTTATTACTCGCTTACTTGTAAGTAGAAGCGAAATAAGGGAATACCATAGGTTAAAGTGATGGTCAAAAGCAGGTTGCTATGTGACTAAAGTTCCTTTGTTTGTATGGGCAAGAGATGACAAATTGCTGTATGAGAAAAGTATAAGTTTTTCATAACTGAAACCAAAAGCAAGGAATATCTAATAAAAAATAAAAAACAGTAACTCCACAAACAAATTTTATATAACATAAATTGTGTGCTTTAAGGTGCTCTACATTTTTTGTGCGGTAACGTTTTCTCCATCTCTTACCATTTAGCAGTTATGCAAAATTCCGTAAAATTAATCCCACTAAAGAGGCCCTCAGAGGCTATTCCCAGAAAATTCAAGATATACATTCTATTTGTCAGATTAATATCTTTAATATATGACATTTTAATCAAAATCGTTTGAGCCATTTTTGAGAAAATCAAAATTTTCGAAAAAAATCCATGTAAAGGGAGGTTTGGAGTAGGGGATTTTTCGCAAAATCGTCGTGTCGCATCCCTGGAAGATACTAAACTTAAATATCAATTTTGTTATGTTACCGACTTTTCGTTTTTGAATTATCGTGTTCACAGGCACACGGACAACACACACACATATGAAGCTTTACCTGAAAATGCTATTTTTTGTATACAGGGGACCCTAAATCATATATTTCCGGTGAAATCTCGGTATCGAATTTTTGGGTGGAGTGCAATACCTTCTCTATACACTACGTAGATAGTACGTGCAGAGAACGTAAAAATTTGTAGCTAGAAAGGATTATTCATTTTCTCGAAGTAATTTACATATCTACAAGATTTGCAAATAAATAACCTGTATTATTAAAATTTTACTTTGTTGTCACACTGGTTAAATAGTATGTTATCTGTATGCTTTCCGTCATCGTTGGAACATATTTATTGTTTGAGATAGCGGTTAAATGTCAACATTTGGTTGCTGTTGCTCACAATAGCGTCAAAATATATTAGTGAAAAGATTATTGAATATTTATCACCTGTCCAGGAAATTCCAAGAGTGCGAAGAAGTGATCCAAATATGCTGCCTAAACATTCTAGGTATGTTGAACCCGGTTGTTTTCTATCAATTACATAAAAGTTAAAAATCCTGCTAGGTGAACTACCATTGAAGAGCAGAAGAAGAGAAGCAGATCTGTGACAATATCCTACCATGTAAAAAACGAAGAAGCGAAAGATACCTATGTGCTTCTACATTTGCCAGAATCCTGAGTGTTTCAATCGACAGAGTGCAACATCTAGCGGGAAAATATGTAATCACAGGACAGATCCAAAAAAAAAAAAACATTGTGGTGGTGGGAGAAAGAATGAAAGGGTGAAGAGAAGACAGAGCAGATTAAATGGAATGTATTGAAATATAAATGGAGATGGAGATGCACTGTTCCCGACGGAATACCTGTCGCTCTTATATGCCATCTGAACTTGAAAACTACGTGAAAAAGGTACAACGAATGCATTGGGCTGGTGGTTTGAAATGTTCATTGTAGAAATACAAATCTGTTTTTACTTTCTCTATACGTACTATATACATAGTGTATAGAGAAGGTATTGGATTGCACCGACAAATTCAATACCGAGATTTCAACGGAAAGACATGTTTTGAGACTCCCTGAGTCCAAAAAAAAAAAAAAAAAAACATTTTTAGAAAAAAATGTGCCTGTGCGTTTGCGCAGCATAGGTCAATAACGAAAAGACCTTTGAATACCAAACTTGCTATTTGAGTCTGATTTCTACTTCCCCAAAACCAAAATTCTAAAATGATGGCCACATTATCTTTGGGAATACCGTGATAAATACAGATGCTTAGATACAACCACTGTTCCTTCCCAGTATCAAAAACCGCTAACAAATATGACAGGTGCTTAGACCATGGTAAGGATTGGAACATTTTTGACCTAAAAAGTGGCTATATTGAAGAAAAAACTACCATTTTAACTCAATGAACTCTGTGAATTTCCGCTATTAAAAATGAAGCATATGTGAACAGGACATATGTTGGGCCTGCAGTTCAAATGGAAACAATGAAGATAAGACTAAGAAACCTAAGAAATATGGACAAAACAATGGAAGAACCACGTCAGCCTAAAGAAAAGTGTTGGCATAAAGAAGCTATTTGAATATTTTGACATAACTTCTAAGGAATCAACTGCTTTATATAATGATGTATTCAAAGGATGTGTACAGAATGACTTGAAAACAATGATGCCGAATAACAGGAAGAATCTTCATTTTAACTATACTTTCGTGTGTCAGTGTTTTTTGTTACCCTGTGGAAACAAATATTAAATCTTAGGATTGTTTCTCTACATTATAGAGTTGAGTTTCTAATAAGCGAATTGTGTTTAAATGGTATGAATTTAATCTTAGTTTGAGAAACACTTTTTCAGAGTACTGACGGAAAATGCGTAGGCTTCTTTACGGTAAAGTAATGTAAAATTTAAAATACTGGTTCAAAATGTTATATTTTGGAAAATGTCAGCTTCTTGAATAAATGCAATGTGTTAATGTTGAAAAGATGTATGTTAAAGAATATCAGCTACTTTATGCCTGAAGTAACCAAAAGAAAACACAAAATTTAAACAAACGGCAAAAACTGTCGTGAATACTGTTGGTTTGAGTTTTGTTAAGTCGTGAAGTAGTGAAAGTCGTGAATATAACAAATCACACTTGTTCAGAGTGTTTCTCAGGGTTGGTAAGCCTGGTAGACTAAAAAAGAAAAGTGAATACGGGTGAATGCATTATAGCATGCTGCTAGACATATGGACTTACCTAATTTGTTGTTCTACGTTTAAATGGGTATAGTATTGTGTTGTAAAGGTTACGCTTTTAAGTATAGTCGAGATTGAATGTACAAAGCTTATGTGTGTAGTCTTCTAGCAAGATAACCTGTGCAATAATAAAGTGATATGAAATTCAGTGTAGATGCTGCATCTGGCAACGTTTGTTTATAATACTGGTGCAGTCCATTTCAGATGTGTTTACTCATAAATGAATACACATCCTATATTAAAAAGGAAACGATACTCGTGGTTTACCAAAGGTAACACTGGTTTTACATTACTGCATATATGAGTACACCATACATTTTACGTGCTATAGTCCGTTCTAAAAGGTTCGTCTATGTATAATAATTATTTAATCCTCTGATTATTTAAGATGTTATTTTTGGATAAAGTAATCAAAAGTAAATGCACTATTTAAACGGACGCCCAACTGGTTTGAATAGTGTTGCTTAAGGGTTTTCAATATCGATATCTTTAATATGAATGAAGCCAAGTGGTATGGTAAGTAGGTATCTAACAAGGATTCGGTAACAACGAATTGCCTACTTTCATGACACCGATTTTAGAGAGAAACAGAGAATCTCAAATATTCCTATTTGCATGTAATAGAAGAACTAACTTTGTTCCATTACCTAAATGCTTGCGGAACAGAAGTGAAAAAAATAATAAACGGTAATACACTTACGGCAAAGAATACGTTCCTGAAATTCTGAAAACTGCCCATGAATATTCATTGAGGTTCCTTATTTTGAGTCGCAGCGAAAACCGTCGCTGTTAATAAAAAGAATTGTTAATAAGAATTTTCTCTTCTCTGATCTGTGCTTGTAAAATCTAAGTACTACACTATATAAAGATACATTTATATTTTGTTGTGATCTAACGAAAGCAGTTTTATTGTGGACTTTATTTTGAAAGGTACTCCACTTTCCCACACTTCCAGGATCTACAGAAAATAAAAAGTGATTCTCTCTGAAAGCAGAAATAATTTCCTCACCCATGCAGTACAGTTATGTTATAATCCAGAATAATTAATTGCACAGGCGGTTACTAGCATTTCTTATTGCTTTAATAATAATAATAATAATAATAATAATAATAATAATAATAATAATAATAATAATAATAATAATAATAATAATAATAATAATGTCTTATTTTTGGTTATATTCAATTCTGCTGTTAAAATTTAATTTACGTTAACTAATACTGCTTATACATTTTTACCTTCTCTACACGCACTATGTACAAAGTGTATAGTGAAGGTATTGCATTCCACCAACAAATTCGATACCAAGATTTCACCAGAAATACATGTTTTGGGACCCCCTGAATCCAAAAAAAGCATTTTTACAAAAAGATGCGTATGTGCGTGTGTGTGTGTCTATGCGTCTGTCTGTGTGTATGTCTGTAGACAGCATAGCTCAAAAACGAAAGGACCTTTGAAATCAAAACCTGGTATTTAAGTTTGGTTTCTTCCAAGGATGCGACATGAAGATTTTCAAGAAAATCCCCACAGCCAACTATCCTTTACATGAAACTTTTTTTGGAAATTTTGATTTTCTTAAAAATGTTTGTAACGATTTTGATTAAAATATTCTATATTAAAGACAAATAATATGTATATCTTGAATTTTCGGGGAATAGCCTTTGCAGACGAATTCTGGACGAATTTTACGAAATTTTGCATAACTGCTAAAACGTAAGAAATGAACAAAAACCTACCATAAAAAAAGTATAGAGCACATTAAAATACACAGTTTATGTTATATAATCTTTTTATTATATGAAATTGATCATTTTTGAGTTATTTCTTGTTATTGGTTTCAGCTTTGAAAAACTTGTACTTTTCTCATATCGGAATTTATCAACTCGTGCCATACAAAGGAACTTCAGTTACATAGCAACCAGCTTTTGACTATCACATTAATCTGTGCCACTCTCTTATTTCGCTTCTACTTACAAGAAAGCAAATAATAAGACTATTTTTGCTAATTTTTGTTGTTGTTGTTGTCAATATGCATGAAGTAAATAGAAACATTAGCTATTTAACAACAGTTTGTTGCAGAGATGTAGAGAAAGTCATATGAATGGAATACATAATACATCGGGTTTTTTTAATACTAAACTAGATAACGCTGTATCTTATGTAGTCCAAGGTCTGCAAGATTTTGTTTCCGGGAGGTGCTTCGGAAGCACGATCTTGAAATGCCTCGAATTTTCCCAAGGGATGCACCCGCTTTGGTTATGTACTACATCCTACATAGATCTCAGGATGCCGGCTTATGGGAAATCTCCTACGCCTGAGTCTAGTATTGGTACTTATATTTTAGAATGTTTATCAAATTATAGTGACCGCATTTGTATATATACCGATGGAGGTAAGTGTGCCGACGGTGTTTGGGGCATTAACGGGTTCGTACCCTGGTGGGGGTTATTGCGGATATTGGGAATGGTGTGGGTATTTGGGTGGCCTAGCTCCGGGTTTTTAGTAGAATGGAAACTCTTTCAGGTTGTTGTGAGACACAAGTACGTTATTAATTTAGTTCGGCCTTTATTGCCACAGAACACACGCGTATACTTCTGAATTTTCTACTATGAAGTTATACTTGATGCGCCCGCGACTATTTTTATTTATTAGTATGATGGAGTGACATGCTTTTGTATTCGGGTCAGTATTAAAACTATTTCCCTCCCTTTCACAGGTAGCCTGTTCGCCTCCACCATGAACTCTATAAATTACATCTAATCGTGCGGAGGTTCATCATCAAGTGCCTTAAACAGTGTCGCCTTGACCAGCGGAGGGCATTGCTTGCCTACCGTTATGTCCCCTCGGGCAGGGTCCATTCATCCCTTCGGTTCAATGCACGGCTGTAACGGTATCTTGTATCCCGAGTTCGTGGCTTATATGTGTTTAAATTCTTTCAACCCTTCCCATTTTCACTGTACAGCTATATTTTCTCTTCTTGATATATTTTACATTCTTAGCGATGATTTATATTTCCACTCTGAATAATTCTTTGCCCCGGGACAAGACATGTAATGTCTCATGTTTCATGTGCCTTTGTCACTGTGAACGAACCACATACTATTTGCCTAGTGCTCTGTACATTATTTTATACCGCAGAACTCTATGCTATTTACCAAACCATTCTATATATTAGCCTTATTCTCATTAATTCCCTTAGTGGACTTCAGATCATTCGTGAACTGCATAACCACCACTTTTGGTACACCACACGTCTTGCATATATGCACGGTTCCGGTATTAATGTGGAGTTGGCGTGGATTCCTGGACACATTGGCTTGACAGGGAATAAATTGAAGGATTTGGCGGCAATTAAACGTGTACCAGCCAAAGATTTCAAGTTTGCTGTGCGGAAAGCTGCACTTTCGTGCTTGCATACAAAAGGGTCAGCTCTCCGCGGCAACAAATATAGGGAAGAGAAAGACTTTTCTATCCACTGGACAGCTTTGTCACGTATATCTCTTCATGAGGAGGTTATTTTGACTCTATTGCGCGTTAGCCACTGCTTTTTTACTTTCTCTACACGTACTATGTACATAGTGTATAGAGACTGTATTGCACTCCACCAAAAATTTTGATACCGAGATTTCACCGGATAGATATGTTTGTGTGTCACTCTGTCCGTGTGTCTGTGAACACGAAAAGTCGCTAAAATACCAAACTTAGTATTTAAGTTTAGTATCTTCCAGGAATGGGACACGAAGATTTTAAGAAAAATACCCCTAACCCAAACTATCTTTTACATGGAGCTTTTTTCGAAAATTTTGATTATCTAAAAACTGGCTCTAACGATTGTTATTAAAATACCGTATATTAAAGGCATTTACCCGACAAATAAAATTTCTATTTTGAATTTTCTGAGAATAGCCTCTGAAGACCAGGTACTTTATTCTGAGTGAATTTTGCATAACTGCTAAACCGTAAGAAATAGACAAGAGCTTACCACACAAAAATGTGGAGCACATTAAAATACACAATTTATGTTGTATAATTTTTTTTTTGTGGAGCAGATCGTTTTTTAAATATTGCTTGATTTAGGTTTCAGCTTTGAAACACTTATTTTTCATACAGGAATTTGTCAACTCCTGTCCATACAAACAAAGGTACTTCAGTCACATAACAACCAGCTTTTGACTATCACTTTAACCTATGGTATTCTCTTATTTTGCTTCTACTTACAAGGAAGCAAGTAATAACACTATTTCTGCTAATTTTTTCTCGATTAGCATGAAGTAAATAGAAGCTTAAGCTTTTTAACAATAATTTGTTGCATAGATGTAGAGAAAGTCATGTGAAATGGAACACATCACATTTTTACTCATAGTCATTTATTGAATAGGCAACCTCCACCCATTTTTCCGCTCTGTGGCGAACCGTTTTCTGTCCATTATTTCTTAGTAGACTGTACTTGTCTAGCACACTAGGAGATACTCTGCAACTACTGGATATGCTTTCGGAGGTCCTGGCCGATGAAATGGGAGCGATGGATAAAGTTCATAATGTTCTGTCTAAAGTGACATTTGCTGGTTTTTAATTGACCTTTATGTTGTTTAGCGGGTGGCAATAGAGCGGCAAGTAACACTTTTAAGTTTTATATCACCCGAGACTATACTTTGTGGAAGTAATTTTTATTAATTTTATAACCCTTTCCTTCTATTACTAGTTATATCTACACAGGTTTTCTATGTCTTTTTGGTTGATATTGCATTCTACAATTAATTTTAATAGTGGTTTTCTTTATTTATGGTCTCTGCCGCGATGCTATTGGTTCAGTTAATTAGTATCTATACTTCTAGTTCTATCCAGCATTTTATTTTATTTTATGAGTCCTTGGTAGATAAGCGCCATTAAATTCCAGCACCATCATCATCATAGTCATCAATAGCAACTGACGGCAACTGATTACCATTAAGCAGTAATACAGCTTTGAGACTTAATTTTGAAGCATCTATAAACAACCCCTAATGGTTATAGTATACAGCAATCAAGAGCCTCTAGCAGCACTGCACAATACAAAATCGTCTTCCTCAGAAAAATAGTTCTCAATATGCTTCTGACGGTCACGAAAAACATGTCAGTTTCACAATTTCGGCAAGGACTTCCGTTGATGTTATTTGGAGATTAACAACTCTGCTTGGCTTTAGAAGCTACCAGTGTCTGGCTGAATCATTTAAATCACTGTGATGTCATATTTAACATCAGGTGCAAAGTCAGGATCCGTCAATATGGATAGTTATCAAGGGCCGGTCCCCATGGCCGCGCTCGCTGACAGAGGTGCTTCGTAGCGCTGGGGATCGTGGGTTCGAGTCCCGCCTTGGGCATGGGTGTTATATGTTTGTGTTTATGTGTGTTGTAACAGTAAGAAAACAGCACTCCAGCAATAATACAGAAAAACAAGGTTTAAAAAAGGTAAATAAAAGTAGGGTATACAGTGCCGGAGTCCTGATCAGACTCCGGTACCGTATTAAAGAGGGCTCGTCTTTGGAGCCTATGGAATATAATGCAAGGGATGTTGGAGCAGATAGCTCATCACAATGAGATACAGGGCCAGTAACAGATATAGTCTTCTTTTTATAATTCGTCATACCTCGGAGTGGGGGAACCATAGAAGGCGTGATTTATTGGCTCCTGACAAATAACCGGAATGGCAAGACATCGAAGGACTCCTGTCATTCAACCAATACAGAAGTCTTGAAACGGATATACAAGGTGTTTGAAAAATACGGGGCATAATTTCGGGTATGTATTTCCCACAAGAAGACAATCAAAATAGTTCATTATAACATGTGTCCGGAAATGCTTCACTTCCGAGTTATGGCCTTTACAACATTGAAAGTCCTACCTGTACACAATCAAAATAGTTCATGTCCGGAAATGCTTCATTTCCGAGTTATGGCCTTCACAACATTGGAATTCACTGGAACGTTTTCTTTCCGCAGGTCTTTGCCGTCAAAGGAGACATTAGGAGGGCGCTCTGATAGTTCATTCTGAGGAAGGTTACATTCAGTGTCCTTTAGGCGTTAAGACTGTGCGACATGTATTCAAATCAAGAGCAGGCAGAGATACACTTCATGTACGGTAAGGCGGACGGCAATGCTGCGCTGGCTCGTCGTTTGTACCAGGGGAGGTACCCACAGCGACAATGTCCAGATCGGAAGACATTTGTACGTCTCCATTCCCGTCTGTGCGAGTATGGAACATTCACCCCTCCTGGTTTTGGAAGGGGACGACCAAGATCTACAACTCCAGAAGTGCAGGAGGAGATTCTGGAGGATGTGGACAGGACTACTTCTATCAGCACACGACGGTTAGCGTTGCAAGTCAATGTTCCTCATACGACTGTCTGGAGACTGTTGAACGAGTATCAATCGTATCCTTATCATTTGCAACGTGTACAGGCCCTGTCACCAGCAGATTACCCTGCAAGAGTTAGGTTCTGTCAGTGGTTCTTGCAGCAGCGTGGTGTAAATCCGAACTTTTCTGCCGTCGTATTATTTACAGATGAAGCACAGTTCACAAGAGATGGCATAACAGATTTCCACAATCAGCATGTATGGTCGCATGAAAACCCACGTGCAACTGTTGTATCTCATCACCAGGTGCGGTTCTCCCTCAACATGTGGGCCGGTATCATTGGTGATCGATTAGTTGGACCCCATGTACTTGTAAGCAGACTTACGGGGCAGGCGTACACAAACTTCCTGGAAAACACCATACCTGACGTTTTCGAAGACACTCCACTGATCAATCATCAACACCTTCATTTCTTGCATGATGGCGCTCCTGCACACATCAGTCTTACGGCTCGCCGGTATTTGGATCGAAGGTTTCCTGATCGATGGATAGGTAGAGGTGGCCCAATTGCTTGGCCTCCACGCTCACCTGATCTGAACCCTCTCGATTTCTACTTGTGAGGCCATTTAAAATCATTGGTTTATTCGTCTCCGGTGCCGGATTTGGAATCCCTTCGGAATCGAATTGTGGCAAGTTGTGAGGACATACGTAATACTCCTGGAGTTTGGGATCGTGTTCGCAGGTCAATGAGACATCGATGTGAGGTCTGTATTCAAGCAGGAGGTGGACATTTTGAACTTCTTCTGTAATGACAACAACCTGCGGAAAGAAAAACGTTCCAGTGAATTTCAATGTTGTGAAGGCCATAACTCGGAAATGAAGCATTTCCGGACACATGTTATAATGAACTAATTTGATAGCCTACATGTGGGAAATACATACCTGAAATTATGCCCCCTATTTTTGAAACACCTGTATAGAGCCCAACTCTTAGTCTCCTAAATTGCATAATTCACCAAAATGAAGACTGTAAGCTGTTTTAATAATCACAGAAATGATATTTCTCCGCTATTAGGATCATTTGTGTATTAAATGACGTTGTTAACTACCAGGAATATGTAATAATGAATACATTTTATAGCATGTCACAAACTTTGTTGTAGCTTTCATGAAGAAGTTTTTAGTTGAGTACTAATGTTGTTAGTAAATTACATCTGCACTCCGAAACACTTCTCAGGACTGACAAGATCAACTGTGAATGAATTGCTCTTTTGTTTCTTTTGACAGTGCACAGTTCAATGGCAAAAATTGTCAATCTGTGCCTTGTACCATTTGTTGCCTGTATATGTTGTCGCTTAAAATCGATAAAGAAGCTGGAACGGGTTTAATACAGAATTAATGGGGAAACGCTATAATTGTCCTACCCTTTAAACACTTAAACAAACTCTAATTAAACTGCTTTATTACAAACGCCAATATCATGATCCGTTTAGAAATGTAAAATTAACGCTCAATTATACACAACTGATGTTCTACCAAGCTTCTATTCACTTAACTAATGCAAATACAGAAGCAATTGTCAACTAAAAACCCACGTCACGCTACTAGAATGGTTTGGCAGTTAAATTCTTAATATTAATACGCGGCTCTTTCCGTAATTTTACCCGTGCTTATGGCATTATAACTTCAGATGTTTGAAGTTATTAGGACTTGTACAGCAAGAAACAACAGCTTAAGGTAATACATCTGTGAAGTTTCTAAGTAATCAGACTGAAATTATAAACACACATTTATGTTGTACAGCAGTTACATGTTTTAAAAATTGGTTTTCGTGTCATAAGTAGTTTTTGAGTTATTACATTTTAAATTAAAAATCTGGCGTCAAATGCAAAACACTCCACACGATGTTAATAATGAAAAAATTATTTTTTTTATTTTTCAAAATATGCGTCAAGCTGTACTCTGCTGCCAAACAGTCTCTATTTCATGGCCGGAAATATGCTGTTGGCGAGGTATGTGGAGGCCCGCCGGGTGCTCCATCTCGCCTGTGGTTTAGGATGGGGAGGGTCCAGGTTAAATAATCGGTGGTACGGCATGCCTGGATGATGACGGGGCAGGTAGAAGCACCAGGTATGAGACCTATATTGTAAATTTTGAAACGTATTACTATACTCATTTTTTCTTTCTCCATACGCACTATGTACATAGTGTATAGAGAAAGTATTGCACTCCACCAAAAATTCGATACCGAGATTTCACCGGAAATATATGTTTTAGGGTCCCCAATATCCAAAAAAAGCATTTTCACAAAAAGGTCCGTGTGTGTGTGTGTGTGTGTCTGTGAACACCATAACTCAAAAACGAAAAGTCGTTAAAATACCAAACTTGGTATTTCAGTACAGTATCTTCCAGGGATGCGACACGAAGATTTTGAGAAAAATCACCCTACCCGCAACTACCCTATACATGGAACTTTTTTCGAAAATTTTGATTTTCTCAAAAATGGCTCTAACGATTTTGATTAAAATTTCGGATATTAAATATATTTAACCGACAAATGAAATGTATATCTTGAATTTTCTGGAAATAGCCCATGAAGAGTAGTTTATTCAGAATGAATTTTACTAAATTTTGAATGACTGCTAAACCGTAAGAGATGGACAAAAACTTACTACACAAAAAATGTAGAGCACTTTAAAACACACAATTTATGTTATATACATTTTTTTCGTGGAGTTCGTCGTTTTTGCGACCACTTATTTTTGGTTTCTGCTATGAAAAACGTATACTTTTCTCATACAGGAACTTGTCAACTCCTATCCATATAAACAAAGGAACTTCATTGACATAGCAAGCAGCTTTTGGCTATCACTTTAACCCACGGTTGTCCCTTATTTCGCTTCTGCTTACAAGGAAGCGAGTAATAAGACTATTTCTGCTAATTTTTTCTGATTAGCATAAAGTAAATAGAATTATAAGCTTTTTAAGAATTATTTGTTGCAGGGATATGGAGAAAGTCATGTGAATGGTACACATCAGATTTTTTTAGTTATTAGTGCAAATTATCATTTAAACTTGAAATAGACACATTTAAGGTCAAATGTTATTGGTGAAAACCAAATTTCGGACCTTTGCCAATTTTTCACCATAGTTAAAAGGTAAAAGCTCCACACCCACTTACAGTAATCCATTTAAATCATCACGTGATATGGTTTAAAGCACCTTATGGTAATAAAAATAACAGGAAATTGAACTACAAGCACTGATTTATTTAATTAGGCAAAAAACATTTTTTTTTTTCATGTTTGCACTTTTTGATCAAATTCCACAGATGTATTACGTTAATGCATAAACTTAACGAAAGTAAAATACAAAACCCGTCCTTAAATTCTGTTACGAAGCGCAGCTGACGTGCATAAGAAAAAGGTCTGTAGGTCACTCAACCCAAATAAATTAAAGACTGCGAACTAGTCGTCAGCAACTCACCCAGTTAGAGTATATCAATGCATGAACGACTGGGTAGCTAATACCGTGCAAATGTTAACTTGCGCTATATCTTTGCCAATAGAAACAAACCTCTGAGATAGTGCACTGGGAAGTCGCCGACGTTTTGCGGTGTACCAATGAATGCGTAGAAATCACAAAGGACAGAAAACCGTTAACTACACGTGGAGCAAAACACGAGGTTGCAACATCTTCATTGTTGTCTCATTCATGTAAGTTTTCCATCAAACTTGGTGCAAACGGTGTTTACTGTGTATTCTTAAATATGTGGAGACTTTGGGACGTATCTAACCTTCATGTTAGAAATAATAGTAATAAATTCCAGTCCAGCAGGGTAGTGTGGTGATAGAGTGTCTGCTTCACATTCAGAAGGTAACGAGTTCGAATCTCGCTTAGTGCGAGTTACCCTGATAAAGATTTTTTTTGGGGGGTTTTCCCTTATCCTGAGAAGACTAACGTCGAATAAATTTAAGGGGAGACGTAGCTTAAAAATGGCGAATTTTTCATTTCTTTTATTTAACTAAGTAATTGTTAATACATTCAGGTTTATGTTCCCAAAGTTTCATATACTAATTCGGTTTCTTTGTGGTCCAAATACATTAAAAACTTAGGACTTGTCATGCCACGCCCCCTTTTACTGCTTGCTTGATTATCAGCTTTGATGCCTTGTTTTTCTACATTTCTAACAGGCAAACCTAGTTATAAATATTTATAAGGTATGTTTCTTTAGTTTCTGACCAGGAAGAACAAGCTGACTACAGTTACGGTGGATTTTAGGCAGTATCTAAAGTATGTAGATCACTCCCTAAATAAAACAAACAACATTTTCTTTTCTCGTTTTCTCAGGTTTATAATTTTTCACACTTATGTACCTTTTTCTTGGAAACTATTTCAGATATTGCAATGACATTTTGTAAACATGTATTTCAGTCCACAGTGTATATTTTGGCGCAGATAGTTTTACTTTTTATTTAGATTCTATGGGTATTGTGCTATGAAATACATAATTGTTTGAAATAAAAATATTCGCATACCTTGAAAAATACTTTAAAGATTATTCAAGGAAGATAGAGAAAAAACTTCTAGGACAAAATATAGCACAATTCTAATACTAAATGTTCACTTGCTTTCAAGCAACTTCACCAAAGTGATACTAAGAAAAAGGTACATAACTTTTTTGATGTTTTGAAAATTCCAATGTGGTGTAATTTCTTTATTTGTTGACAAAGTTACTTATAAAATAGCAAAGTCATAGAAGATATCAAGACAATTGACTGTGCAAAATTTCATTGCTATAGAACAAATATTATGGCCATGGTAGAATTTTTTTTGTGTCGAGGTATACCTGCCTACGTCCACCCTTAAGCTCCATGGGCCCCGAGAATATTTGAGCATCATTTCACAAATTTCATTCATCGTCCGATATGACTAATCAGGTTCAGGGACGTTAAAGGACAAAAAATAAATAAATAAATAAAAATAGTCCAGCTAGTTTTCCTTACAACAGGGATTCAGTAACACACTTGATAGTACGTTAACAAAGAACATGGCTTGTGGCATTCTGGTATCGGTGCTTGAGCAGACTAAACTATTTCAGGCAAGAATGCTCTCATCATGATGATGATTGGGGTTTAAAGACGCTCAACTGCAAAGGTTACTAGCGCTCTCAAAAAATAAAATAGCGGCTAAAACCAGAAATAAAACTCTAATGTGTACCATTCACATGCCTTTCTCTACATATCTGCAACAAATTATTCTTAAAAAACTCATACTTCTATTTACTTCATGCTAATCAGTAAAAAATTAGCAGAAATAGCCATATTACTTGCTTCCTTGTAAGTAGAAGCGAAATAAGGGAGTACCATAGGTTAAAGTTATAATCAAAAGCTGATTGCTATGTCACTGAAGTTCCTTTGTTTGTATGGACAGCAGTTGACAAATTCCTGTATGAGAAAAGTACAAGTTTTTCATAGCAGAAACTAAAAATAAGGAATATCTCAAAAACATCGAACTCCACGAAAAAAATGTATATAACATAAATTGGGTGTTTTAATGTGCTCTACATTTTTTGTGTAGTAAGTTTTTATCCATCTCTTACGGTTTAGCAGTTATTCAAAAATCAGTAAAATTTATTCAGAATAAACTATTCTTCAGAGGCTATTCCCAGAGAATTCAAGATATCCTCTTTTTTGTCAGGTAAATATCTTTAATATACGAAATTTTAATCAAAATCGTTAGAGCCATTTTTGAGAAAATAAACATTTTCGAAAAAGCTTCCATGTAAAGGGTAGTTTGGGGTAGGGGAATTTTTATCAACATCTTCGAGTCGCATCGCTAGAAGATACTAAACTTAAATACCAAGTTTGGTATTTTACCTACTTTTCGTTTTTGAGTCATCGTGTTCACGGACACACACACACACACAGACACATGGACCTTTTTCCGAAAATTCTTTGTACAGATAAAGGGGACCCTAAATCATACATTTCCGGTGAAATCTCGGTATCGAATTTTTTGATGGAGTGTAATACCTTCTCTATACACTGTGTACATAGTGCGTTTAGACAAAGTAAAAACCAGCCTTTAAAAGCCCGAAAAGAACCAGAAATTAAAAGCACCATTTAAATAACTCGGAGAATAAAAATGACATAAAATCTGTATAAAAGAAAACAATTAACGCCCAAAGACATGCGTAAACCTAAAAAATATCAAATAATGGGGAGAACAGGATATAAAAAAGGTTAAAATTGAGGCCTCAAAGTGGCAAAGGAATTACAATATTTAAAAGCCTTAGATATCCCTCATTATCTACCATCAAAACCTAAAAAAGCAAAATAAAACTAGATTCTGAGGGCAAATGTCACTTAGGCAAAAACTTAAAAATTTCAAAACCTTATCCACCGCTCTGGGCCGCCCTCCGTGGTGTAATGGTTGCCATGCTAACTTCATACTCAAGGTCACGGGTTCGAACCCGGCGGAGGTCAATGGATTTTTTCGGGTATAAAAATCCTTAGCATGGCTTCCTTCGGAAGGGAAGTAAAGCCGTTGGTCCCGTGTCGTAGATTTACGGCACGTAAAAGAACCTCAAGCCTGATAGAGAGGTCTCTGAGCAAAATTACAGATTTTTTTAGATCCAGTTTAGAACGGGACGCTGAGAACCACAGTAGTGAAAGAGCGTCCATAAATAATACGCCATTTCCATTTTTTTCACCGCTCTGGTATCATCTAGAAGGCTATCATATACTTTATTTAGACGAATGATATTGTAATAAAAGGTCGGGATAACGGCAATGCTCTTGTTGCCTTCCAGCCCCTGTGTCACGTGGAAAAATAATCATGACATTGTATACAGGCGGTAGCCAGAGGTGGTCTAAGGGCTGTTTATATTTATTTATCTTTTAAAAATATTCGGGAATCCTTGGCTCATTCACAGCACGAGATAAATGCAAGAGTATTTAAAGCTTGGTTCAAGAACACACTTTTGTAAAACATTCCTTCTAAGTTTAGTGTGTTAAAAACGCTAGTTATCGTTCCCAGCTTAAGAACCAAACTCCCACATGACCAGCAGAAAGGACGAAATGATTAGATCCATGGAAAAGCATAATTTAGTTTCACCAGTTCAGTTCCTATTAAAAGTGGTTTTGTAGAAAGTTTGGGAAGTCAATATACAAAAATATGATGTGTTCCATTCCTATGATTTCCCTACATCTCGGGCAACAACGTTTTGCTAAGAAACTTATGCTTTTATTTACTTCATGCTAATTGAGAAAAAATTAGCAGAACTTATCTTATTACTTGCTTCCTTGTAAGTAGAAGCGGAATAAGGGAATACCAAGGTTAAAATGATAGTCAAAAGCTGTTGCTATGTGACTCAAGTTCCTTTGTTTGTATGACAAATTCCTGTATGAGAAAAGTATAAGTTTTTCAAAGCTGAAACTAAAAACAAGAAATATCTAAAAAAGAATAGAATCCACGAAAGAAAACTGTATATAACATAAATTGTGTGTTTTAACGTGCTCTACATTTTCTGCGTGGTAAGTTTTTGCCCATCCCTTACGGTTTAGCAGTTATACACAATTTCGTAAAATTCATCCAGAAGAAAGTAGACTTTGGAGCCTATTTCCAGAAAATTCAAGATATACATTTTATTTGTCAGGTAAATATCTTTAATGTACGATATTTTAATCAAAATCGTTAGAGCTATTTTTTAAAAAATCAAATTTTCGAAAAACGTTCCATGTTAAGAGTAGTTTGGGGTGGAGGGATTTTTCTCAAAATCTTCGCGTCGCACCTCTGGAAGATACTGAACTTAAATACCATATTTGGTATTTTACCCACTTTTCGGCTTTGAGTTGTGTTCATAGACACACGGACATTCGGGCCTTTTTCTGAAAATGCTTTTTTTGGATACAGGGGACCCTAAAATATGCGGTGAAATCTCGGTATCGAAATGTTAAGTACACAGTTCGTGTAGAGAAAGTAAAAAGTGTATGTAATAGACGAAATGGAAAAGATCATGGTGATGAAATCTTCAGCCTTAAACGTGGCGTAATAAAGCGGAATGTAATTACACATGTAAGTGACAGGTTGCGGTGTTGGGTGGATGTGTACCCAATACAGAGTCGATCGTGTGGAAAATATGTGCTCAGCACACCATCCAGCAAGAGCGAGCATTTCAACCGTGAGATGTTTCACACGACAATGCTTCGCTTGAGATACATGTCAGTGAAAATGGCAGTGACAACGAGGAAGGCGAGAACACAGTGTAATATAAATAGGCAATGTGGTTAGATATTATTGGCACTGTATAATATTCACTTAATAAGATCCTTGTTATACTTCGTACTCTTAGGAATAAAGGTCCATGCCTGTAATAAGAGTTCACTAGGAGGAAATATGACAACGTTGCCTGCTGTGTCACTGAATACCGGCAATCTTATCGCAGACATGTTAATCTTTCCACTAGCACCGCAATAAAAGTCCCTCAGAGTAACCGAACTAAACGAGTAAGCCCTTTTAGTCCCTTTCTCACAACTAATCTAAGATAAGACTAGCTCATTCTTAAGTGTGTTTATGCATCCTCTATATCCCTCTATATTTTTATTTGCTTACAACTATTATCAGTAATGTGCTATACTATAACAATCTAATGTGTTCCATTCATCTAACTTTCTCTATATCTCTGCCAAAAATTATTATTAAAAAGTTTATGCTCATATTTACTTCGTACTAATCGAGAAAAAATGAGCAGAAATAGTTCTATTACTTGCTTCCATGTAAGTAGAAGAGAAATAAGGTAGTAATATTGGTTAAAGCGATAGCCAAAAGTTGGTAACCATGTGATTGAAGTTGCTTTGTTTGTATGGACAGGAATTGTTACATTCCTGTATCAGAAAAGCATTTTTTTTTAAAGCTGAAAACAAAAACAAGGATTATCTAAAGACGATCAACTTCACGAAAAAATGTATATAAGATAAATTGTGTGTCTTAAGGTGCTCCAAATTTTCTGTTTTGTAAGTTTTTGTCCATCTCTTACGGTTTAGCGGTTATGCAAAATTCCGAAAAATTCATCCAGAATAAAGTAGTCTTCAGAGGTTATTCCCAGAAAATTCAAGTTATACATTTTATTTGTCAGGTAAACATCTTTAATATACGAAATTTTAATGAAAATTGTTAGAGCCATTTTTGAGAAAATCAAAATTTTCGAAAAAAGTTTCATGTAAAGGGTAGTTTAGGGGTGGGGGGCATTTTCTCAAAATCTTCGTGCCGCATCCGTGGAAGATACTAAATTTAAATACCAAGTTTGGTATTTTATAGACTTTTCGTTTTTGAGCTATCGTGTTCACAGGCACAGGGTCACCTGGACGCGCACACACACACACACACGGACTTCTTTCTGAAAATGCTTTTTTTTTTTTTATACAAGGGCACCTAAAACATATTTCCGGTGAAATCTCGGTATCGAATTTTTGGGTGGAGCGCAATACGTTCTCTATACACTATGGTCATAGTACGTATAGAGAAAGTAAGAATAAGAAGAAACTGGGAACCTTCAGTAACATTTTCTCATAAGAGGTGTTCAATTATTTAAAAATTATACATTGTATACACCACTCATGTCGCAATTTTCTTGTTGACCAATGTCTGTAATCATTTTAATTCTGTAAGCATGCATCATCGGGGTTGTTCCATCCCTTTTGTTCCCGATTTTCAATTATTATACCTCAACATGTCAAATTCGTATAATTCCTTTTAGAATAACTAATAAAGACTTTAAATGACATATTAGGATACCAAACCTATGCGGCAAGTGATGTGAAATATTTCTATAAGGCACATCAATAATAGGGAATTCTAAATGCATTTACGAGAGTGCACGTGGATTGCCTGGACAAGCGTGTATTGTATTGATTTCGCTGAGTTTTAATCAAACTAGCGCGCAATTAATATCTGAGTCTGAATACTAAATCATTATAATAAATATTTCAATGAAAATTAAGTAAGAATGAACTCCTACCTCAGGGTTCTAAAAGCCCTGATTGCAAATAATCTTTAATGCTGAAGTGTACATTTATTTGTAATTGGTTCACTATTAACTCTGGCTTTGCCTTTACATAATGTTAAGCTAATAAAGATAAAATCGTGAAATCAGCAGTCAAAGAGCTTCTGTTCATACAATATTCCTATTTTTGGAATTCGTGGTAGTTGAAAAAATATTTTAGTTTCCCGTCATATAAAAGGGTTGTAATGCATTGAGTCTCTAGGACCCCCTTTTTTATTTATTTATTTTTTTTACCGTGAGGGGAAAAATACTTTACGCATTCGACCCCCAGACGAGGTGCAATGACTGATAGGATATGAGAGACTCTCCGCTACCCACCAAAAATCCCTCCACGGGATAAAACCGTAGATTACTGATACAATCCTGCTCTGGAGCTTGGCGCGGTACCGCTTGTGCACCCGCGTTAGTAAAAGAGAGAGAGGATGCTGCCACACTATGTGCGGGAGCGAGTGAAAGGGTGAAATGGTCGTGAAAGTATGTGGGAAAGTTTTAGGAGAGTTTGGGTTGGAGTGATGAGGTTTCAAGAGAGCTCACTTCAGCTGTTGCTGCCTCTCGAGGTCCTCGCGGATTTGGTTCCACTTCGCCCCTTCAGCGAGGTCTTTCTCCGTCGGAACTCACTTACCGCCAGAGATAGTAGTGGGTCTTACAGGAGAAACGGCTGCGTTGATAGGTTCCTGGATCGGAACAGCTGAGCGGAGAAGGCTGCTTGAAGGTCCCTTTTTAACTTTAAAGGTAAGGCTGTCGGGTAGAATTCTTGAATCTCTGGTATTTTCTTAAAATAATTTTGATCAATGACACATCTTAATATTATTCAGCTGCGTTTGCATGAGATGCCTTGATTATCTGATTGCTTCTCTATCGTTATCTTCTCTCCTTCAGTATCTGTGTCTCTGTGTTTGCGTATGACTCACCCTCTTGTTTTCTCTTTCTCTCTGTCTTCTCCCTCTTTCAATATTATTCCTTGTATTTATCTATATGAGGTGTCCAATGTCTTGTGGATTAATAACAATTGTTCTGCAAACATTTACCACGCTTCCAGCATCAAGGAAGAAATTCACTAACTTGCAGTGATTACTTCGTACCATCCATTCATTGAAACATATTTTGTGTTATAGTTTAATTTAAGTACTATTATTATCTTTATGATTATGTTATCGCTATCATCATCATCATAATTACAAGAATCAACATTGTCAACATCACCACTTTATGCTTACAGACTTTTATGTCTAAAATTTAAGCTCATTTCTGAATTAACTTATGATTTATCTTTTTGTACACCATTTTCAGGAAACTGGCAAATAAGTGCACGAAATATTGAGTGGTCTGGACATCTTTGGCACCATTCCTGCCTGTTCAACATAAGCATTAGGCAATGCTAACAGTACTCGTGAATATAAAACGAAAACCTGTGTGGCATATATTCCAAAGAAAGGAAAGTGATTCCAGTAACCTACTTGTAGAAAAAGGTGTAATTTAAATAAAAATGTTCATCAAAGGATTGATACTGATAACCAATTTTGGAATGGAGATAATGAGATTAATATGAAAGGGTTTTTCATTTGTGGATATGTCAAAGAAAGAAGAAACTGAGGAGATGTAATACTTGGGAGTGCACTATCGAAGTTGATTGTATGACAATTTCTCAGCTGGAAATATTTTTAACACATTGTGTATTTTCGACTCATTTGTAAAAATGTGTAACTGGAAGAAACAAGCAGTGGTTTTATTGCTCCTGATGGAGAAATCATCCGTTGACTAATGATCATTTAGAGAAGATTACAAAAGGCGTACATCCTTCATCCTTCCTACAACTGAAAGTCACCGCAGTGAGTACATAAAACAAGGTTGTATCTCGGAAATGAGCTCAATGCATCATTTAGGTTATATGTTAACCTATGCTCCGGAAAAAGCACTGGTGGAGAACCAAGTAGCCAAAAATGGCTTCATGATGAAGATTTTATAGGGAATTTAGTTCCTCATTCAAACACTAAATTATAGTTAATATTACATCACTTGAATAATCTTCTGGAGTCACAAGTAGAGAATGACGTTAACCATTAAATCAAAGGCTCCGGAAAGGAGCAGAGTAGTATACCTAACACTACCGCTTAATGAAGTGTAAGCAGATGCTATGCAAGAAGAGGAAGAAATCTCGGGACATTATTAACAAAAGGCAACTACAACAAACAAGTATGCAAAATAAAATGTAAAACTATGTCACAATCACGTAAAGCGTTAGGTACGCGGAATCAAAAGCAAAGAAAACAAAAAACCGAAACAACAAAAAATAGATTTGTTCAATTTGCATTTAATCGTGATTTATGGTTGTGTTTACACTGTAATTAATATGAAGTAATGAATACAACTTACCCAAAATTTAGCTTGAAAATCAATCTTTATTGAAAGGTGAGCGATTGCCGAGTTAATGTAATTTAAAAATAAAGGGATTCTCATTCACGTGAGTTCAACGGAATCTATTTAGCTTTAAAGTCAAAAGATGAATAAAACACCTTGAAATAGTAAAAGTTAGGGCATATAAAGGCAAACGATTAATAAATAAAAGAAAATATCGTATTAAGTTATTTGTGTTTCTGAACCAAATAAAGTATCTTCATCTATTTCATTACTATTTTTTAAATTATTCACAAAAGTATTGTTTTTCATACAGCATATTAATGACGATAAACATTCTCAAACACTGTGATACTTAATAACTGCTAGAGAATTTCGATATACCTACCAGAAAATGGACTTAATTCTTACAAACGTTATGAAGAGTTACTTTCTATGCCACTTTAAATTTAAAGTCTTCTTTTTCTCTGTTTAGTATTCTCTGTTTATATCACATGTTTTACAATTCAGCGACAGACACCAGATGCCTTTGGAAGAACAGAGGTTCTGGATCCACAGGAATCAGATGGTAAAATCTGCCCAATGGTTCGTGACATGACGATGAAATGGATAAAAGGAAAAACGTTTATGGAGCAGTCGGTGGGATATATGATGGAGAAATCTGAGAACCTGGAGAAAACCGGTCCAGACGCCTTTTTGTCCACTAAAAATCACACATGAGGTCTCCTGGAATAGTATAGGTGACAAGAGCTATAACCTCTTAGCCACGCCATCCCCTTAGTTTAAAGTTATATAATAAATATTGTACAATCAAGAAAGAATCTTGTATTTAATCCATAACGCTTTAAGTACCTACCTACGACGAGCAAGTGGTATTGATAATTTGATTTATCGCAAATATTTTATTAGATATCAGTACATGTTATCATACCTCTGGTATAGAGATTTACCAATCTATGGTTACAAATTCACGCCAGAAATGAGTAGTGGTTTAGTGCCACGTTGGGGAATAAGCATGTGGTTGTATTCTTGCCCCTGGTTGTGGAGCCAGGTATGTGACGGTAATTCACCACATGTATTAAGTGTGTCTTGACGTACACCACTACCAATATAGCAGATCTCTCCTCGTACTTGATTCTGAGATCCACTATGGAGCTGCCTCGGCGTCGCTCAGTCTGCCGAAATTGACCCTTTTGGGTGAGAAAACAATGGAGGTAGTTAGGAATTGTCCTTTGAAATATTTAACACACTTTTACTTTCGTATATGAATTTATTCTTGACTAGAAATTGTTACTTATTTAGACAAACACTTTGCTTTACATACTGCTTGAGTTTCTACGGTTTCTTAGAACTTTCCATATTCGACCATTTAGCTTTACATATCTCGTAAGACTAATTACTTTATCAATTTGCTCGAGTATGACAATTAATCTTCACACCATATAGCAACTTGACAACGAGTATGTGCACCTTAAACTTGGCGGTGAGTGTTCCCAACTTGACAGCAATTAAGCGTTTGTGACCCCAAACTTGATAGTGACTGCCCCAACAGCCTGCAATCCGTTACTTATGTAGTAAAATCTGCTGTCATGGTTGCTTCGTTTTCATTGGTAAAAAAGACAGTGAGCTTGGCGTCTATGGGTCTCATAATGCATTTCACCTTACCCAAAATGCTTCATAAACACCTCTTGACCGCCTCAATATAGTGGAGAAAAACTCATTTCTCTACTACCCAGGCCTGCCCCGAAATAGCTTTTTACTTTCTCTATACGTCATATGTACATTCTGTCAAGAAAGTACCGGGAATTGATCATTTAAAAACCCCATATAAAAGAGGATTCGAAATTATTGTCGCTAACTTGGTATGACTTTCCTCTATACCTACGTGGAGTTTGATCGTCATCTGTCATCTAGTTCGTTTACAGTACGCCTTTTTGTTAGTACATCTCAAAGGTGATTTGCAATTTTACAATGGAAACAAATACTGAACAAAGAATATGTCTCAAATTTGGCATTGCAAATTGTATTTCCGGTGCCGAATCGTTGAAAATGTTTCAGAGGGCTAACGGTGAATCGACTTTATCAAAAACACGTGCATATGAGTGGTACAGTGCATTCAAAATTGGTCGAGATATGGTGGAAGATTTGCCTCGCTCTGGCCGGTCATCAACGGTTTCAACTGAACTGAACACCGCTAAAGTGAAAAAAATGGTGTCTGAAAATCGTCATTTAGGTCTGAGAGAGATTGTAGCTGAACTTTGTGTGTCTCATAAATCGAATCGTACCATTTTTAACGATTGTTTTGGCATGACACGCGTTGCAGCTCGGTTAGTTCTGAAAGACTTGAATTTTCTACAAAAATTCAATCGCGTAAGGATTGCTGAAGACATGCTAGAGCGAGCCAGTTCCAACCCCACATTCATGAAACGCATTGTAACTGGTGATGAGACGTAGGTTTACGAGTTTGACACTCAAACCAGTCAACAAGCTTCCGAATGGCGCTTTCCAACTGAACCGAAACCTAAAAGAACACGTCAAACACGACCAAACTGAATGTCATGTTGACAGCTTTTACTTTCTCTAGACGTACTATGTACATAGTGTATAGAGAAGATATTGTAATGCACCCAAAAATTCGATACCGAGATTTCACAGGAAATACATGTTTTGGGTCCCCCTAAATTCAAAAAAAGAATTTTTGGAAAAAGGTCCGTGTGTGTGCGTGTGTGTGTGTGTCTATGAACAGCATAGCTCAAAAATGAAAAGAGCGTTAAATACCAAACTTTGCATTAAGTTTGGTATCTTCCAAGAATGCGACACGAAGATTTTCAAGAAAATCCCCCCACCCCCAACTACCCTTTACTTGGAACTTTTTTCGAAAATTTTAATTTTATCAAAAATGGATCTAACGATTTTGATGAAAATATCGTATATTAAAGATATTTACCCGACAAATAATATGTTTATCTTGACTTTTCTGGGAATAGCCTCTGAAGACTACTTTGTTCTGGATGAATTTTACGAAAATTTGCATAACTGCTAAACCGTAAAAAATAGACAACTTACCACACAAAAAATGTAGAGCTCATTAAAACACACAATTTATGTTATATAAAGTTTTTTCGAGGAGCTGATCGTTTTTGAGGTATTCCTTGTTTTTGGTTTCATTTTTAAAAAAATTGTACTTTTCTCATACAGGAATTTGTCAACTCATGTCTATACAAACAAAGGAACTTCAGTCACCTAGTAACCAGCTTTTGACCTCACTATAACCTATGGTACTCCCTTATTTCACTTCTACTTACAAGGAAGCAAGTAATAAGACTACTTCTGATAATTTTTTCTCGATTAGATTGAAGGAAATAGAAGAAAAGGGTTATTGACAATAATTTGTTACTCAGAAGTAGAGAAAGTCATATGAATGGAACACATCACATTGTTTTTACTTTCTCTACTCACACTATGCGCATAATGTATAGAGAAGGTATTGCACTCCACCCAAAAATTCGATACCAAGATTTCACCGAAATATACGTTTTAGGGTCCCTTATATCCCAAAAAAGCATTTTCGCAAAAAGGTTCATGTGTGTGTGTGGTTGTGTGTGGGTAACCGTTTGTCTATGAACACGATAACTCAAACGAAAAGTCAGTAAAATACCAAACTAGGTATCTTCTAGGGATGCGACACAAATATTTTGAGAAAAATCCTCCCACTCCAAACTACCCTTTACATGGAACTTTTTTCGAAAATTTTGATTTTCACAAAAATGGCTAATGATTTTGATTAAAAGATCATGTATTAAAGATATTTACCTGACAAACAAAATTTATATCTTGAATTTTCTCGGAATAGCCTCTGGAGACAACTTTATTCTGGACGAATTTTACGGAATTTTGCATAACTGCTACACTGTAACACTTAGATAAAAACTTACCACATAAGCAATGTAGAACACGTTTAAACACACCATTTATATTATATACATTTTTTTCGTGGAGTTGATCGTTTTTGAGATATTCATTGTTTTTCAGCTATGAAAAATTTACTTTTCTCTTATAGGAATTTGTCAACTCGTATCCATATAAACAAACGAACATCAGTCACATAGCAACCAGCTTTTGACTATCACTTTAACCTATGTCACTTCTTTATTTCGCTTCTACGTACAAGGAAACAAGTAATAAGAATATTTCTGTTCATTTGTTCTCGAGCAGCAGAAAGTAGAGGCATAAGATTTTTAACAATAATTTGTTACAGAGATGTAGAGAAAGTCATGTGCTTGGTACACATCACATTTTTTTCGATTATTGCGGTGTCGTGCACTCAGGGTTCTTACCAGAAGGTCAGATGGTAAATAAAAACTATTATCTGGGCATTATGCGGCGTTTGAGACAACAAATACGGCGAAAATGACAGATCTGTGGAACGACAACTCATGGATTCTGCACCACGATAACGCACCAGCTCACAAGGCTATTATTGTGAACAAATTTCTGGCCAAAAACTCAACAAATTTCATCGAACAACCACCGTATTCACCTGATCTGGCTCCTGCTGATTTCTTTCTCCTTCCAAAATTCAAGTTACCACTTCGAGGCGCCCGTTTTCAGTCGATAGAAGACATAAAGGAGAATTCGCGGTGACAATTGACATCGATTCCTAAAAGGGCCTATAAAAAATGTTTTGATGATTGGATTATACGTTTGCTTAAATGAATAATTTTCGGAAGGGGCCTACTTTAAAGGCGAAAAAATAAAATTGGATGAATAATTCACTTTTTTTTGTTTTATTGGCAGATTCCCAGAAGTTTCTTGACACAGTAGTAGAAGGTATTGCACTCCACCCAAAATCCGATACCCATATTTCACCGGTAATATAAGTTTTAGGGTCCTCTGTATCCAAAAAAAGCATTTTCAGAAAAAAGGTCAGTGTGTGTGTCCGTGTGCCAATGTGTCCGTGTGTTACGGAACAGTTATGCAAAAGTCCGTAAAATTCATCCAGAATAAAGTAGTCTTCAGAGGCTACTCCCAGCAAATTCAAGATAGACATTTTATTTGTAAGGTAAATATCTTAAATACACGAAATTTTATCAAAATCGTTAAGAGCTATATTTGAGAAAATCAAAATTTTAGAAAAAAGTTCCATGTAAAGGGTAGCTGGGGATGGGGGAAATTTTCTCAAAATCTTCGTGTCGCATCCCTGGAAGATACTAAACTTAAATACCAAATTTGGTATTTTACCGATTTTTCGTTTTTTAGATATCGTGTTCATAGACGCACGGACACACGTACCTTTTCCTGAAACCACTTTTTTTGGACACAAGAGACCCTAAAACGTATATTTCTGGTGAAGTCTCGGTATTGAATTATTGGGTGGAGTGCAATACCTTCTCCATACACTATGTACATAGAACGTGTAGAAAAAGTAAAAAAGAGGACATAAAAATAAATGTATCTTTGGACACTTGAATTCAGTTCAATTTAATTCACTCAAGAGCTACACCAGATGGCCACACGTTAACCATAGCGCTAAATAATGCTGCTTAACTAAAGCTCTTGGAAATCTAGGTGGTTACGTAACGATCCACTGTGTTTTGATCAATGGCGAGCTAGCCCTAAATACATTTTATACATATATACTTTTTTTTTAAAAAATATTAGCCTTGTTTTATTTAAAGAAAGAAGATAATTTATGTTCCCCAAAACATTCTAAACATCCTATATTCTTAGATTCAGGTACGTTTGTAAGTTCTTGACTGAATATCATTTTTACGAGTTGAGAGTGTGTTGTTGCTGTGTAGCGTGTCAAGTGCACCGCTCTAAAGCATCTTTACCAGGAGCGATCAGCTTTCGTGGATTAAAATCGAGATTGGCCATGGCAAAAATGCATCAGCATGTTATCGAGGATTATGTGAAGTCTGTGGCGGAAATGCTTTGCCGTACAGGACGGTTGCACGATGGGTCAAGGCGTTTCGTCCAGGTCGGACTGAGACTGCGGATTTGCACCGCACAGGTCGGCCGTCCATGGACCATCGATGGACTGTCCGGGAGTTATCCGTAGAGGTTGGTCTCAGCCATCAAACTGTGTGGCATATGCTGACGAAATGTCTTCACCTGAGGAATCTTGCGTCCCGTTGGATTCTACATCGACTCACTGAGGTACAGAAATGGCACTGGTATGCACTGGCTGGTATCCACCTGGACAGATACTGCAACGAAGGAGACGCATTTCTGTAGCGTATTGTTGCCATTGATGAGACATGGGCACGAGCATATGAGCCGGAATTGAAGCATCAGTCGAATGAATGACGTCACCCAGGTTCACCACGTCCACAGAAAGCTCGACAGGAGCCCAGTCGGGTGAAGCTGATGCTGATTGTGACATACGACTACGAGGGGGTTATTCTTACGCATGCTGTGTCTGAGGGACAAACCGTCAACAGTGACTACTATTGCCGATTTCTGGAGTGACATCTTCGTCCGGCTACACACGTTGTCATGTAGCTCTTATTGCAATGGTGGCATTGGGAGGTCTTGGAACATCCTCCGTACTCACCAAACATGAGTCCTCGTGACTTCGACCTGTTTACGAAGTTGAAGGAACCCCTCCGAGGCCGCCGATTTCCTGTCGTGGCATCTGTGGTCGCAGTCATCAACAGAGATCGCCTTGCCAACGGTCCCCATTTGGCAAAAGGTCAGGGACTTTGCGGGTGGCTACATTGAAGGAATGTGATGCAATTGTACTTGTAAGTTCAATAAATATTGTGTTCTATCAATATTGCCACAACTTTATTTACAGTCCTCGTAAAACAAAAGGCATAATCAACACTTTTCTACTTTCGAACCATACGTGCGTGTAGATTTAAGTGACTTTCTGTTAGACCTCTAAAATAATAGCTTTTCGGAACTCCATATGTCCTTTTTTACTTTCTCTACACGTACTATGTACATAGTGCATGGAGAAGTTATTCCAATATATGTTATAGGGTCCCCTGTATAAAAAAAAAAAAAAAAAAAAAAAAAAAAAAAAAAAAAAAAAAAAAAACATTTTCACAAAAAGGTCGTATGTGTGTCCGTGAATCATTGTATCTGTGAAAACTCAAAAACGAAAAGTCGGTAAAATACCAAACTTGGTATTTAAGTTTACTTTCTTCCAGGCTGTGACACGAAGATTTTGAGAAAAATCCCCCCAACCTAAACTACTCTTTACCTACATGGAAATTTTTTTCGAAAATGTTGATTTTATAAAATATTACTAATGATTTTGACTAAAATTTCGTATATTAAAGATATTTACCTGACAAATAAAATGTATATCTTGAATTTTCTGGGAATAACCTCTGAAGACTACTTTATTCTGGACGAATTTTACGGAATTTTGCATTACTGCTTAAGCGTAAGAGATGGAAAACACTTACCACAAAAAAACTAGAGCACTTTAAAACATACCATTTATATTAAATACTTTTTTTCGTGGAGTTAATCGTTTTTGAGATATTCCTTGTTTTTGGTTTCAGCTTTAAAAAATTATAATTTTCTCACACAGGACTTTTTCATCTCCTGTCCGTACTAACAAAGGAACTTTAGTCACATAGCAATCAGGTTTTGACTATCAGTTTAACCTATGGAACTCCCTTATTTCGCTTCTACTTACAAGGAAGCAAGTAATACGACTATTTCTGCTAATTTTTTCTCAATTAGCATGAAGTAAATAAGAGCATAAGCTTTTTAACAGTACTTTGTTGCAGAGTTGTAGAGAAAGTCATGTGAAAGGAACACATTAGAATTTTTTACCTTGTAACAAACCATCTACTGCAAACCGATACATTTTCAAAAATATTAGATATCCATAGTTCTTAAAATGGAATACATTATAGAAAATTCACGAGAGTTTTAAACGTATTTATATTTATATAATACCCTGTACCATGATGCGTTCTCCAACACTGATTTGGCACCCAAGTACACTTAGACACATGAAAACGGCGGACAGTAACATAACTCTTGCCTTGTGATTTACTTCAGACGTAGTCTACCCGGTGAACATGGATCTGCTCCCAAACCCTATGTTTGCGGCTTACCACTAACCGCACCCCTCCCCCGCCGCTGTATCAAATGGGTTCTCAGACACATGGACAGCGACACGACGGCGGATCATCCAACAATGTAGTACAAAATAAAGGATAACATTAGGAGAACAAATTTCAGTTTGGTCTTCTGTAAGGAGAGGTGCTTACCTTTATTATAAGTATTATTATTATTATTATTATTATTATTATTATTATTATTATTATTATTATTTTGACTATGTTGATTAAGATATGGTTATGATGATTATTAATATTATTAGTATCATTATTAGTATTATTTATTATTATTTTATGTTTTAAAAATACTATCTTAATGACTGCGAATCCTAACTATAGTTTAAATAATTTATAATTCCTTATATGCCTTTTATTTATGCATAAAGTAGCTCTACATGCATTATGCACCGAGGAAATAAACCTAACAGATTTAATAGTTTTAAATGTTTCCATTCTTTTAACATAATTTACCATTTCTGGATTTATATCCCTTTATTCCAAGCGCATTAGCGGTGAAAGCATAGGACATAGAAGTAACTTGTTTATAGCTTATTTGCTAAGGACATCAAGCAGCTTCAACAAATGGCTTGAAGACAGCTTACAATACTTTGCAGATCCTATCAGCATGACCATGTCATGACATAAATTCAGTGGTAAATATTTTAGATTTTTTTTTTACAAATCTGCCGTTTAATTGTAGTATCAATATTGGTACATCATTCAGCAAACACAAGCAGAATTTACAAATTCACACTTTAGGCTTACAGAAACCTGCTAAAATTATAAATATTTTTGTATAATTATAAGTTCAAATGAAAACTTTTTTTCTGCGGTACAATTAAACAAATGTGAATTTTATAATTTCGGTCGCAGCATTGAAAATGCATTCGGGTTTACCGTAGCACATCCTGGTTTGGCAATATGATAATGTTCAAAAGATTGCACATACATAAACAACTTTTAAAAAAAAATGAAGATGAACAATAACATAAAAGCATAGATGAATTTGTGAAATCGCGTTAGTTATCTTGGGCGCCATTTTTCTTTTCTTATGGAACTTGAGTGTTCGCGATTTTCTTGGTGTTCTGCAGTTGATTCCTCGCATGCACGCTGTAATCGGTCGTAGTTTCAACGGTCCTTTTAGATTGTTCAGAAGTAGTCAAAATGCGACTTGAAATAAATATTCAAAATCATATTACAGCAGAGTAGTTTGAACTTTTCTGCTATATTTCGGACAATTTCTTTGTAATTAGGGTCTTTTACCCTGTCCAGAAATTCCTAATAACCTCTCCCAATCTATTCCACGCGTCTTTTTCAATTTCATTCATAGAGTTGATATCTTTCATAAATTTCATCTGTGTTTCATTAATCTTATTTTAGTCTGTAAATATATACTATAGTAGTTTCACGAATTGCTTCATTATGGCAATTTTGAGGGAGTAGAAGTTTTTGGAGAGCAACAAGAGACACATGAGTAACAATTTTGGATTCAGGTCTCAATTGCTACTTCTAGTGCCATTGGTCAGTTTCGAAATAAAAAGGCGCACTTTATTTAGCTTGTACGCTTCCTTGCCCATCTGTTTGTTCATATTACATATATTTACACAAATCACAAATTGATCTACTACTTCTGGGTACTATCGAACATAAAATATTACGGAAGAAGGCGAAGGTTTAGCATTCCTCAAAAGTCGTCCACAATAGAGTAGTCTTCAGGGGCTATTCCCAGAAAATTCTTATTATAAATTTCATTTGTCAGGTAAATATCTTTAATATACGAAATTTCAATCAAAATCGTAAGAGCCATTTTTGAGAAAATTACAATTTCGGAAAAATGTTTCATGTAAAGGGTAGTTAGGGGTGGTGGTATTTTCTCAAAATGTTAGTGTCGCAACCCTGGAAGATAATAAACTTAAATACAAACTTTGGTATCTTACCGAGTTTTCGTTTTTGAGTTATCCTGTTCACAGACTCCAGACACACGGTCACACACACACACACACACACACGGACCTTTTTCTGAAAATACTTCTTTTGGATACAGGTAACCGTAAAACATATTTCCGGTGAAATCTCGGTATCGAATTTTTGGGTGGAGTGCAATACTTTCTCTATGCACTATGTACATAGTACAAATAGAGAAAATTAAATCTGATATCTTCCGTTCACATGACTTTCTCTACGTCTCTGTAACAAATTATTGTTAAAATGTTTATGCACGCGCACACGCACACGCACACGCAGGGACCTTTTTTTGAAAATGCTGTTTTTTTTGATTCAGGGGGACCCAAAAACGTGTATTTCCGGTGCAATCTCGGTATCGAATTTTTGGGTGCATTACAATACCTTCTCTATACACTATGTACATAAAACGTGTAGAGAAAGTAAAAATACCTGTTCTCAAACTTTAAAAACTCTGTCCACTGCTCTAGAATCATCTGACAGGACCTCCGATAGTTAAGATCTGTCAGCTTATCTCAATGCTACAGAGGTCTGTCTGCAACTATTATTTAACGAGGTCTGCTCAGAATAAGAATGAAATGCTCTGAATGCAAAGCCGTCCTGCACCCCATTATATTCCGAGTTTTACTGCAGGTAGATGAATGTTAAAATAGAGCTCTTTGGTATGAATTATTGCCTAGTAATTAACTAGATTATTTATTCTTTTTAGAAATTTTATAACTATTGCCGGGAAATGTTTTTACTTTCTCTATACGTACTATATACATAGTCATAGAGAAGCTATTGTAATGCACCCAAAAATTCGGCACCGAGGTTTCACCGGAAATACATGTTTTTGGTCTCCCTGAATCCAAAAAAAAGCATTTTTAGAAAAATATCCGTGTGTGTATGTCTGTCTCTTGTGTGTATGTGTGTGTGTGTCTTTGGGCAGCATAGCTCAAAAACGAAAAGACCGTTAAATACCAAAATTGGTATTTAAGTTTGGTGTCTTCCAAGGATACGACATGAGGATTTTCAAGAAAATCCCCCCACCCCAAACTACCCTTTACATGGAACTCTTTTCCAAAATTTTGATTTTATAAAAAATGATGATTTTGATTAAAATATCATGTATTAAAGATATTTACCTGACAAATAAAATGTAAATCTTGAATTTTCTGGGAATAGCCTCTGAAGACTATTTTGAATGAATTTTACGGAATTTTGCATAACTGCTAAACCGTAAGAGATAGACAAAAACTTGAGACAAAAATGTAAAGCACATCAAAACACACAATTTATGGCATATACATTTTTTCGTGGAGTTGATCTATTTTGAGATATTCCTTGTTTTTGGTTTTAGCTTTCAAAACCGCATACTTTTCTCATACCGGAATTGGTCAGTTCCTGACCATACAAAGGAAAGTCACATAGCAACCAACTTTTGACTATTACTTTAACCTATGCTACTTCCTTATTTCGCTTCTACTTACAAGGAAGCATTTAGTAAATAGAACAATAAGCTATTTAACAATAATTTGTTGCAGAGATGTAGGGAAAGTTATGTGAATGAAACACATCAGATTTTTTTTTCTCATTCACTACTTTGCAATCCACCACATGAGGCAATGTAGTGTGTGCTGTCAGACAGTATCTGACAGTACTGAATGTGCATGGTCTCCAAAGGCACCAAATAAACTGCAGAAGGAAAAAATGGTAATTAAGAAAGTTCTATCTGAGGTGCATTGTGCAGGAATGGATACCACTAATTCCTGGGGATTGTCAGACAAATGAAGTGCGAATGGAAATATTGCATAATATCCCAAAGCTCAGTCGGGAGAGCGCCTGTCTGCGTGGGAGTCTATTTCTAGCCAAGAATATTTTGTATCCCTTCCAGAGACTGGAAGCATTAATGAGAGTGTAAATGTGTATATGTTTATGAGTGACCAAATTATTAAAATTAAGGATCAATACACAACCTATAATACTGAACTTAACAATGGCAATATCTTACAAATGCTAGTACCTCCAATAGGATCATGCAGTTAAAGGTGCGGTGTATATGGAATAATAACAACAATAATAATAATAGTAATAATAATAATAATACTAATAATTGTAGTGTACTGATTTGGTTTAGGCTAAGTGAACTTATCGAGCGAGCCACATCGTATTTTAGGGACTATCAGTGTACAAAGTTATTGCAATTTATTGGTGAAAAAATATAATTGGCAGGATTGTAATAAGTAATACAGGATGGATAATTTGGCTGCACTGCGTTCTTCAGTGTGGCTACATTAGCATAAAGTAACTACAAAAAGCTATATAAACCTGAAGTTATTTTTGAAACAACGATAAAACGAGATGTTAAATACATATTAGATTAAAATATCTGAATCCGTACTTCGAAAAAATATTCCGCAAACGTTGGACAGCTGCTATTCCTATACCACGAAAATGTAACCTCAGTCATAACAAATTCCATTCCTGTTTTCTTGAGTGCAGTATTTCACATTTTTCTATTGTGAGGTGTAAAGCCCACATTAATTCATTTAATTCAAATTAATTAAACTGAAGTGGTGGATTTCCAAAATCTTCTAGATAAGAAACAAAACTCATTGTTGTAAGTCACGCAGCTACTTTCAGATTCACTATAGTTGAAGTCTGCTTATAGTGTAGTTGAGTTCAGATTTGGATGTTTAATTCCTCCCTTATTACTTTCTCTACTCTACGTATTGTTCCTACGTAGTATACAGAGGTGTTGTATTGTACCTAAAATTCGATACCGAAATTTCACCGGAAATGCAAATTTTAGGGCTCCTTGCATTACAAAAATTAGAAAAAGGTCCGTGTGTCTGTGCGTCTATGAACACGATAACTCAAAAACAAAAAGTCTGTAAAATACCAAACTTTATATTCAAGGATCTTCCAAGGATATGCCCCATCACAAGCTAACATTTTCATTTTATAGTACTATAGAGAAAGTAAAACAAAAGTTGGGATGCCTTCCAGCCCTTAAGTAACGTGGAAAGAGAATCATGATTTTGCATGCAGTGGGTAGCCAGGGCTGGATTGAGGGCTGCTAAAAATATATGGAAATCCTTGGCTGGTCTACATTACTAGATGATTGCTGAAGTATTTAAAGCTTGGTTCAATAATACACAGTTGAAAAATATTCCTCCCAAGGGTCTTATAGGGTTACAAAATAGTAGTTATCTTTCCTAGCTAAATAGTCACCTTGTTTAGCAGAAAAGACGAAATAATCAGATTCGTGGAAGAAAAGCATTTAGATTTACCCAGCCAGTTTCTATAAAAGCCGTCAATATACAGATACTATATGTAATAGACGTTATGGCAAGAAGTAATGGCCATGAATTCCTCAGTCCATATCACTCTTGTCTCAATCCGATTGAGCTGGTATGGGCACGCCTTAAACATGCCGCAAGAAAGCGAAATGTGGCTACTATAAGTGTGTGAGAGAATGTGTACAATGTAGATAGGGATAGAGAAGCTATACCCAAAAATTCGATACCGAGATTTCACAGGAAATATATGTTTTGGGGTCCCCTGAGTCCGAAAAAAGCATTTTTAAAAAAAGGGTCCGTGTGTGTGTCTACCTGTCTGTCTGTCTGTCTGTCTGTGGACAGCATAGCCCCAAAACGAAAATGCCGTTAAATACCAAACTTAGTATCTTCCAAGGATGCGACACGAACATTTTCAAAAAAAATCCCCCTACTAAAAACTACCCTTTACATAGAATAAATTTCGAAGTTTTTGGTTTTCTTAAAAATGACTAACGATTTTATTAATATCCCGTACATTAAAGCTATTACGTCCGAAATAAAATGTATATCTCGAATTTTTGGGGAATAGCCTCTTAAGACCTCTTTATTCTGGATGAATATTGCTTCACTGCTAAACCGTAAGACATAGAAGAAAAACTCACTTCACAAAAATTGTACATCACGACAAAATACACAATTTAGGTATGTCCTTTACGTGTTTGTTGTATAGGTAACCGTTTCTGAGATATTCCTTGTTATTGGTTTCAATTGTGAAGTACTTAAACTTTTCTCACACAGAAAGTGTCCGCTTTTCTTTTGTTTTACTCCTGGCCAAGCAAAGAAGTGATTTGCAATCATAATCGCATAACGAAAGCTTTTAAAACATTTGACAATCATTTTAGCATAGCGCATTCCCTTATTCTCTTCTACTTATTAGAACTAAGTAATAACATTCTGCTAATATTTATTTCGATTAGTATTGTGTACAAAGTAGAATATTCTTTTGTAGGGGGTTTGTAGAGCAGCTAGAGAAAGTCATGGGAGTGTAACACATCAGATTTTTTTTTATTGTTTCATTTGTATAGCCCCCTTTAACATCAATAGTTATATAGGGGGCTTTCACTTGTGAAACTGTAGGTTCAGAACATTAGGTTAACAAACTTTATATTACTAAACACACGAACATTACTCTAAAATTCATACTTTATGGGGGATGGAAAATATTCTGATTAAGGAAAAATTGCCCGCTTCAGCCGGAAATCGGTGAAAAGTAAGCTCGCTGACCACTCGACCACGGGGGCAGTCATGCATTCGAGTGTTTGGGAAAGATTTGTTCGTCACATAATGCAGCAAAAGCGAAAATTTCAACTCCGGAATGTTTCACATGACAGTGCTTTGTGATACACGTGAGTGAAAATTACATTAACAGCGAGGATGGGGAACGCACCACGTAATATGAGTGTAAAATGAGGTTAAATACTATTAGTAATGTGTTGCACTTAATAAGAACTTTACTGATGTTATTATTCACTTGATACTCTAAGAAATGAATGTCCATACGTATAACGCCAGCTAGTTGGAGAAAAGATGATGACGTCACTGAATACCGATAATTTTATCACAGCCTTTGATGCGGACATGTTAACTTTTTCAGTAGCACGATAATACCTCACAAGAACACAGACCTCATCATAGAACAAAGCTGATAAGTGCTGGGAATATAAACATAAACATCCGGATGATAAGTGGACGAAACTGAGCCGATTAGGAAGAAAATCCACAACGGGTAGATTTAGAATAGCATAACATATTACAAAAACTAAATGTGATAACTAAAAACTGAGTTCAGTTTTGAAATCAGGGCATTAATTTCCAGTAGTCACATATTTTCCTTTACACCACAACCAATGTATTGTCGATAATGAACTACACCGAAATAATTTGCGAGATTGTGACGTGACTAATAAAAGTTATTTGAGATCGGCGATGCAAGGTCCCCGGATAAACATAACGCAACTATATAGCTTTAAACGTGTGGGTATCAGCTGTGTTAAAGCAAAGCAGGTTGAAAAAATGGCTTAGAATGTCTTTAAAACTGCTGCCCTAGTATAGAAATATCAATTTTTAGCAGCTCGTTACTGGCGTTCTCAAGTTTTAATGTCGCAAAAATTTGTAAAATCTTGAACTAATAACTTGACAGTGCGACACTGAGCATTTATTAACTACGTTCTTGAGTTATGTAGCCTACTCTGGAGGCGTTTTTTCAACTGCTCTGGTGGCTTAATGCGTAACGCGGGAAGCTGCTATCCCAATGGTCATGAATTCGTTTCCTGTCTTTGAGTAAATGTTTTTTATTATTATATTTTTCATTCCAGACGAATGATACGTAGCGTACTGGCACTTCAGAAATTTATAGCCGTCACTTCGAAATAAGTCTCATACCTTATTTAAGTAATCTACATATTCTGCGAAAATATTTCGGTATAGTTCATTAATACCCTGTATACATTCCTATTTGCCTAAATTATATTGAAATGCAGTTTTATAAGAATTAGCTAAGTCTCCCTTTATCGAATTATTTTAAATAGGACGATTTGTATGTTGCTGTGACGCTACAGTCCGCGAAAGATCTGGTACGCCAGTATCGCCTTCTGACCGTCAAGTACAGCAGAGGTGGATGGTTATACAACTAATATTGGGAGGTGATGTGGCCATGTCAAAACAGCAGGTGACATTTCTGAATAACCTTGAACTTGAATACTAATAGTAACATATATACATATGCAGAACTATATTCAAGATAATTAGATTTGGTTTGATATGTACAATTTCTTTTTTACTTTGTGGCGGTCTTTATTGCTATCTCTGGGATTTAGGGCGCAATGATTAACCATATATTTTATTGAGAACAGGCAATACATGTCATTATTCTTTTTTATAGACTGAAAAAGATTACTGTACACACGATGGGTAAATTATGTCCTAAAATTCTTCGCACAGGTAGAACGTTAAGTTGCACCTAAACGATTAAAGAGTACCTGAATTGGCTAGATTGTATGAATGAAGGATAATCATTTAAATAACAATGTACATGCATTGAGCTCTCTACCAGTCATTCGGGTCCACAGAGCGTACGTGCTTATATGCTGTAACGATTCGGTGCAACGCGGCATGTAACTTATAAGCAGGGCTCGAAAGTTTAGGTAAATACATGTTTTGTTTGCGTCCTAATATGAATTTAAAACCGAGTTTAATGTTCTGGATAGGTACACTTGACCTAACATTTTAAATTTTATTGCACATAAAAATACATATTTTCTGATTTTTTATGTAAATAAATATTTTTCGTATGTTCACATAAATTAAAAAAAAATACATAAAGGAAACTCTTTTAAAATAAGTTTCACATAATTTTATAAAATCACGAACGCAGTAGCAACAGAATTATATTTAACAAGACCTATCCACTTCTGTATGTCCAATTACAGATGCAAAAGATGTAATTTGTTAAATATGTTTCAAGAACTGATATGTCGGCTATAGTATCTCTTCAGTTAGAAGAAAATACTACTTTAATTAGTTACATAGCTCGCAAGATAAGATTCGGAATTTCTCCACTGCCGTATGTTTGAAATAAATAAAAACCTGTTATCGCTTCTCAGCCCGGTTAGTATATATACTGCAACTTGTTAAAAATGTAAATGACGTGTTATTTATGGACGCTCTTTAACTGTTATGGTTCTCAGCGTCCCATTCTATACTGGGCGTGAAATACCGCTTAATTTTGCTCAGAGGCACGTTCTTTTACGTGCCGTAAATCTACGGATTTACTTCCCTTACGAAGAAAGTCGTGCTAAGGATTTTTACACCCGAAAAAATCCATCGTCCTCTGCCACGGAGGGCGACTGCTACTTGTTAAACTGTATAGTCAATTAGTCACTCATTTGTCATTTGTGAACCCGAAAAGTTTAGACAACCTTCTAGTTGTGTTGGAAGTTACATATCGACAGTTTTGACTTCTCAGCGGATTGCACAATCGTAAATATTTGGGGATGAAAAATTTGACGAAACGTGTGGTCGTAAGCTGTAAGTTTACAGTATTTGGTGATCCCTCCCACGAACGATAACTGTTGAGTACCATGTACATTTCTATTAGATCAGCCATTCAGATCTTTAAAAATAATATTTTATTTCTTTTGGCGTATATTTTTTTACTTTTTAGCACATATTTTTTTTAACATTTTTAGTGCATAAAAATAAATATTTCTCCAGTTTTTAGCACCTAAAAATCCGAGCCCTACTTATGAGATAGTAGCTTATGATGGAAGCATTCGGTAAGAGGGGTGCGGGTTATATGTCGGTGACAACTTCATATAAACTTACTGCACATGCCTTCAATCCTTTATGCTGTTCTAAAGGCTTATAGATTCTTGACATCTTCAGATTATTATACACCTTCTGGTGGTGCAGTTACTTCTGAGCCCCATGGTATACAAATCTGATGTGTTCCATTCACATGACTTTCTCTACATCTCTGCAAAAAATTATTGTTAAAAACTTTATGCTTCTATTTACTTCATGTTAATCGAGAAAAAATTACCAATAGTCTTATTATTTGCTTCCTTGTAAGTAGAAGTGTAATAAGGGAGTACCTTACGTAAAAGTGACAGTCAAAAGCCTGTTGCTAGTGACTGAAGTTCCTTTATTTGTATGGACAGGAGTTAACTTTTCTCATACGGGAATTTGTCAAGTTTTTCAAAGCTGAAACCAAAAACAAGGAATATCTAAAAAACGATCAACTTCACGAAAAAAGTTTATACAACATAAATTGTGTGTTTTAATGAGCTCTACATTTTTGTGTGGTAAGTTTTTGGCTGTCTCTTACGGTTTCACAGTTATACAACATTCCGTAAAATTCACCCAGAATAAAGCAGTCTTCAGAGGCTATTCCCAGAAAATTCAAAATATACATTTTATTCGCCAGGTAAATATCTTTAATATATTCTATTTTACTCAAAGTCGTTAGAGTCATTTTTGAGAAAACCAAAATGTTGGAAAAAAATTCCATGTAATGGGTAGTTTGGTGTGAGAGGATTTTTCTCAAAACGTTCGTGTCGCATCCCTGGAAGATACTAAACTTAAATTCCAAGTTTGGTATTTTACCGACGTCACACACACAAGGACCTCTTTCTGAAAATACTTTTATTGGATACAGGGGACCCTAAAACATGGGTGTGTCATGGTGATTTGTTCTATGTCCTCAATGCACCCCTTAAATGTGTAATTTAAAAAAATGAACATAATTTCTTGTACTATTTTTATTTGTGCATTACATTGCATTTAGATTTTGCCTCAAAACTCATCGAAGCATTTGCCTTTGTGGTATTTAGTATTAACCTTATGAAAATAGCCCTCGGCCATCTTTTGTGACAACTAAAGTAGTTTGTCTGTAAAGTGGCTAGAATTATTCAAGGATGAAATGAGATTACGCTGGAACTGTGGATGCTGACTTTTCAGAACCAGCATAAATAGCAGCTCATTATTCACCATCTATTCTGCACACAACTGTAAATAAATTAACCGAACTTCCGAAACGAAAATCGCATCAGTCTTCAACTTGTTTCATGTACAGGTTTATCGTGTATGAATTCTACCGTGCTAAAATGGAAGTGGCAACAAAAATTAGGATCAAGAGAAGAATAAATAATAATGATAATGAGAACTAACTTAAGTTAGAGTCAGACTGAAAAATCAAATGCCGCAACCGGGATTTGAACCACGGATCTCCCGATCTCTAGGCGCATGCTGTGCCACTGAGCTACCATGGCAACAACTTTTCAGTCTGACTCTACCCATCCAACCCCTTCCTACACTATGTTGCCATGGTAGCTCAGTGGCAGAGCGTGCGGCTAGAGATCGGGAGTACGTGGTTCAAATCCCGGTTGTAGCATTGCCGTTTTCAGTCTGACTACCTATCCAACCCCTGTCCTACACACGGCTTGCGTTGAAAAACAATTAATCCAATACTAACTTAAGTTAATCTGCGGCGAATGGTTAATAGTGATGGATAATGACACACCGTTTCGAAAATTGATGAAAACAAACGATTTACAGGAGAGACACTAATTAATATTCGGAAGATAGGGTTCAGAAATTAACGACAATTTCTGAACCCTATCTTGCAAATTATTTAGCGCTTTTGAAAAATATCCATAACGCCTTCGCGTGTTTTACAAAAAAGTATTCAAGGTGAAATTTGCAGAGAGGTGGTCACATCTCTAACGTATCTTACACATCACCATATGTTAGAGGAAGCACTAGAGCAGTGTTTCCCAACCTTTTGAAGTTCACGGCACCCTTGGGAATAACATTAAACACTAGGGGCACCCTTCCTTGAATCAAAAGAAAATTAAGCTTAATATGTTAATTTATTGAAATATTATATTATAATAACGTACACCATAACATAATACCGTAAACTTTACTACAATCACTGAGTAAAAATGCATCAATAGATTTTGTTCGATTAATGATTAATGTGAAAGTTGTGATTGATGCTTAGAGCACAGATATGTGATGTCGGGTCTTACAGTTGACAGTGAAACACGGAAATCATACTCAAGGTTATTCAGTCTATTTCTTGCTTTGCATTTTACTGTCACCATAGCAGAGAAGACTTGCTCCCATAGATAGGATGTTGAAAAGGGCAAAAATGCGTTAATTGCTTTCTTCATTAGGTTAGGGTACTCCTCTCTCCGTTGAAGCCAAAAACTAGCCACCGACGCCTCACTCTTGGTGAACTTAACTTTGAGTGTGGAATCAGCGCAAAGATCAATAAATTCATCTCGTGCGCAAGCTGTGAAATCTATTTCCTCTGCACTATCTACGAAATCAAATGGTGAGACAACCCAGTCGAGATTCGTAGTGGAAATAGTTGGAAAGTGCGCATCTATTGCATCTTGCAATCTTGACAAGTGATCACAAATGCGGCCTTTCAGTTTACCCAGATCTTTATCTCCTGCCACATTAAGAAGAGATGGAAAGTTCGACAAATCTCCTTTTTGAACTGCAGACTTCCAAGAACTAAGTTTTCTTTTAAAACCTTTCATTTTATTGGTTGAGGAGATTATTGTTTCATGTCGACCCTGCATCGAAACATTCAGTTCATTCAGCGTATGAAAAATATCTGCCAGATACGACAGTTCAAAACACCAAGAATCGCTTAGTAAGAGCTCATGAAATGTGTCTTGATTTTCATCCTTAAAAAAAGTTTTAAGCTGTTCTTTAAGTTCGAGAAACCGGTTCAATACATGACCCCGCGACAACCACCTTACTTCTGTGTGAAGTAACAAAGAGGTATGAGCTGCATCCGTTGCGCGACATAACTGTTCAAAAATTTTGCACTTTAAAGGTCGAGACTTCATATAGTTCACCATTTTCACAACTTGGTTAAACACTTCAGCAAAATTTTCAATACACGCTTTCACGACTAATGCCTCTCTATGCAGAAAACAATGAGTTATAATAATGGATGGATTTTCATTGAGAGCTCTGGCAGTAAAACCTTTAATTTCCCAGACATAGATGGTGCACCATCTGTACATATACCACAACAGTATTTCCATGAAAGATCATGGTCATTGAGATAGGAATTAATAGAAACGAAAATATCATGGCCTGTGGTTGTAGTCTCCAGCGGTCTACAGAACGGAAACTGTTCACTAATGTATTATTCATCAATATATCTGATAAAACCAAGGAGTTGCGGTTTGTCACCAATATCGAGACTCTCATCTACTTGCAAAGCAAATGTTCTATAAGTTTTTATTTTCTCCGTGACTTGTTTGTTGATATTGCATGACATTTCAGATATCCTGCAGCTGATTGTGTTGTTGGACAGAGGAACTTTCGAAATTTGATTAGCTGCTCCTTCGCCAAGTATTGTTGAAACTATAACTTGACATGCAGGGCCAATGATTTCCTCTCCGAGAGTATGAGGTTTCTTTTTTTTAGCTATCAGTTCTACTACCTTAAATGAGGCTTCAAGAGCAGTATCACCTATGGTCATTCTCTTTACAATTCGCACAGCTGTTTTCTTCTCCCCTTCTAATATATGTGAAAAATACATTACACTTTTCTGTGACACACTAGGATGCTTTGTTGTAAGATGCCGCTTCAGTTTGCTAGGTACCATGGCCTCGTTGCTAAGTGTTTCGCCACAAACTAAACACACAGGGATAGGGTTTTCCTCGTTGTTATTCCACTTAAATCCATGCGCTAAGTAACTGTCCTGGTATGTTCTTTTCTTTCGTTTGTCTTCTTCATGTGGTGAATTCCACGGTCCGGGAGAAACTAAGATTTGGCTTCTTAAAGCAAGCAGTAGGAGCCGACTGTTCACTTTCACTGTCCTGGCGTTTACGTTTAACAATGAGCTTATCCATAGCTAAACACTGTGAATCAACGCGAGGAAGACAACTGAAAGCGCCAAGCGGCGTACATTTTTATATATTCATCTGTCGAAGTCTCGGGAATGTTCGTGAGGAAGCGAGTAGTCTCGGGAATGTTCGGCAGGGTATAGCTGTAATGCCATCTGTGGGATACTAGTATAACTGAATTATTGAAATGAATCGACCACTATCACCATCTGCCGTGCATGAGAGTAATTGATTTGACTTTTTTTTATTTCAAGACCTCACAAGACTTAAGGCTTCAGTAGAAGGTCTTTTTTTTTTTGTTTATCTCACTATCTCGCGGCACCCCTTAGCCAATCACACGGCACCCTAGGGTGCCGGGGCACACCGTTTGGGAACCGTTGCACTAGAGGCAATGAATAAAGATTTGCAAGAGTTATTCTAATGGGAGCATTTTCGACAGAATTGTTTCACATTCAATCTGCTTATTGTATTTATTCAGATAGTATCTAAAAAAAAAACAAAAAAACCCACAAGTAGTATTATGAACTTAATTAGATTTAATTTTGTCGAAGATATGCTAAAATATATTGATTTTCAGCTTCCAAGTGGTTAAAAGAAGGAAATGTATTCGATTATACTAATGAGTAGGATGAAGCTTTCACAGCTAGTTGAGTCTCTTTGGAGTAACCTTTGTTTTTTTTTTTTCTGTCTTTATTTATGGACGCACTTTAACTGCTGTGGCTCTCAGCGTCCCAATCTATACTGGGCGTGAAAGACCACTTAATTTTGCTCAGAGGCCTCTCTATCAGGCTTGAGGTTCTTTTACGTGCCGTAAATCTACGACACGGGACCAACGGCTTTACTTCCCTTCCGATGGAAGCCATGCTAAGGATTTTTACGTCCGAAAAAATCCATGGTCCTCCGCCGGGTTTGAACCCGCGACCTTGGGTATATGAGGTCAGGATGCTAACCATTACACCACGGAGGGCGATTTTACGTTCTGTAACACATACGTACAATGTACATAGAAGGTAGAATAGGGATTTCATTCCACCCAGAAATTCGATACATACCGAGATTTCACCGGAGATACACGTTCCTTTATTAAACAAATCTGATGTGTTCCATTCACATGACTTTCTCAACATCTCTGCAACAAATTGTTAAAAAGCTTATGCTAATATTTACTTCATCCAATCTAAAAAAAAATTAGCAGAAATAGTCTTATTACTTGCTTCCCTGCAAGTACAACCGAAATAAGGGAGTACCATAGGTTAAAGTGAAGTCAAATGCCGGTCGATCTGTGACTGAAGTTCCTTTGTATGGACAAGGGTTGACAAATTCCTGTATGAGAAAACTAGTTTTTCAAAGCTGAAACCAAAAACAAGGAATATCTCAAAAAATGATCAGCTCGAAACGTATACAGCATAAAATGTGTGTTTTAATGTGCTCTACATTTTTAGTGTAGTACGTTTTTGTCCTTTTCTTACGGTTTAACAGTTATGCAAAATTCTGTAAAATTCTCTCAGAGTAAAGTAGTCTTCAGAGACTATTACCCGAAAATTCAAAATATATAATTTATTTTTCAGGTAAATATCTTTACGATATTTTAATCAAAATCGTTGGAGCCATTTGTTAGAAAATCAAACTTTTCCAAAAAAAGTTCCATGTAAAGGGTAATTTGGGTTGGGGTGATTTTTCTCAAAATCTACGTGAAGATATTGAACTTAAATACCAAGTTTGGTACTTAACGGTCTTTTCGTTTTTGAGGTATGCTGCCCACAGGCGCACACACACACACACACACACACACACACACACACACACACATACAGCCAGAAAGACACACAAATGGACATTTTTCTAAAAATGCTTTTTTTGGATTCAGGTGGTCTCAAAACATGCATTTTCGGTGAAATCTCGGTATCGAATTTTTTGGTACAATGCAATACCTTCTCTATACTCTATGTACATAGTACGTATAGAGAAGATAAAACGCATCTTTAGAAAAAGCCCACGCGCGCACGAGCTTATGTGTCATGTCCAAATATCGGAGTATGCATGTATGCTCCAAAACGAAAAGTCAGTAAAATATCAAAGTTGGTGTTTAAATTGATTTTACCAAAAATAGCTCCAAAAATTTCGAATGAAATGCTATACTAATACAGCATAAAATTGAAATATGTATATCAGTACACATATTAAAATTATTTACATTACAAATAAAATGTATATTTTGAACTTTCTGGAAATAGCCTTAATCTAGAATGGTTTTGTATAACTGGTAAACAGTAAGAGATGGATAAAAAGGTAGATCTTGCTAAAGTGTACAATTTATGACATATACATTCTTTTCCTGGAGTGGACCATTTCCGAGATATTATTTATTATTAGGTTCAGTTTTAAAATACTTTTCTTATACGGAATTGTCAGTTCCTGACCATGAGAGAGAGAGAAAGAGGAAGGGGGAGGGAGAGGGAGAGGTAGAGTAGTCAAGTTTTAGGGCGCCCAACCAATGAGATTATTAGCGCCGTAGAAAATCGAAAAGAAAAAGTAAAAAATAAAAAAAAACCACTAAAACGAACATTAAAAGGATCCATTGGTATATATTTTCGCATACCTCTTTCAAGAATGAACTGCATTTTTCCTACACTTCCCATGGGTCACAAACACGCAACAGATTGAATGGGACAACCAATTGTCGGTGGCGAAACTTTTCAAGATACGATTTCTCGTAAATGACTTCTACTAGAATCCTGCAACAAGCCCTATTGGCGTTATAATTTACTATACTTTTATTTTGTTGAAGCAAATAAGCATTTTTCTATTTAAAATTATATGCTGGCTGAAAAAATCAATCCCTAAATATTATTAAAACCTCTTTATAGGTGAAAAGGCCGAGCCAAAGCTGTGTGAGTAATATAATACATTTTACAATTCTATTTTGTGTTTCTTTTAGCTATCTCTCCTGTTTACTCAATTGATTGCATGTTACCATAACGCGGCGCACAAGGAGAAAGGTGATTTCCTTATCTCCATTTCTTTAGCTTGGAGATATGTAAATATATTCTGCATTGTAGATTGCGAGGAATGCATTAAGTTTTTATTTAATTATTAGCTGCCCTTCCCGGCTTCGCACGGGGGGTGTACCTAATGAAAAAGTCTGATGTGTACATTCACAGGATTTTCTCTATATCCCTGCAACAAATTATTCTTAAAAAGCTTATACTTCTATTAACTTCATGCTAATCAGTAAAACATTAGCATATTACTTGCTTCCTTATAAGTAGAAACGAATTAAGGGAGTACCATAGGTTATAGTGATAATCAAAAGCTGGTTGCTATGTCACTGAAGTTTCTTTGTTTGTATGGACAGCAGTTGACCAATTCCTGTATGAGAAATGTATGTTTTTCATACCAGAAACCAAAAATAAGGAATGTCACAAAAACGACGAACTCCACGAAAAAAATGTACAGAACATAAATTGTGTGTTTTGACGTGCTCTACATTTTTTGTGTAGTAAGTTTTTATCCATCTCTTCCGATTTAGCAGTTATTCAAAATTTAATAAAATTCATCCAGAATAAACTACTCTTCAGAGGCTATTTCCAGAAAATTCAAGATATACATTTTATTTGTGAGGTAAATATATTTAACATACGAAATTTTAATCAAAATCGTAAGAGTCATTTTTGAGAAAATAAAAATTTTCGAAAAAAGTTCCATGTAAAGGGTAGTTGGGGGTGGGGGGATTTTTCTAAAAATCTTCCTGTCGCACCCCTGGAAGATACTAACCTTAAATACCAAGTTTGGAATTTTACCTACTTTTCGTTTTTGAGTTATCGTGTTCACAGACACACGGACACACAGACACACACACACGGACCTTTTTCCGAAAATGCTTTTTTTTAGATAAAGGGGATCCTAAAACATATTTCCGGTGAAATCTCGGTATCGAATTTTTTGGTGGAGTGCAACACATTCTCTATACACTTTGTACATAGTGCCTATAGAGAAAGTAAGAACCGATACAAAATCTTCCGTTTACAACACGACCATGCAATGAAATAAAATTACAATTAATTTGACAATTGTAATGCCTTGTAATGTACAATTCTCCTTCCGGAGAGAAAATAAATAGCGCCGATGGTTTTCCGACTCGATCAAATAACGTATAACTGCTCATAACAAAAAACATGGCAATTCAAGATATATTTCACATATTTCTAACGATTGACCTTGGTATTTATTGTCATTGAGAATGCAAGGCACACGGGAAACTGAACACGCTTAAATTCAAAAGGAAAGTCGATTGACATGTATTCTCGGAAAAGCACATCCTCGCCCTTGAACTTTCCTATAATTATAGTAGCTTAAATGAACATTTTCGTAAGTTTTTAACAGCAAGTCTTGTTCCGTTGCCCAATTTAAGCTGGTTGAGATTGCGTAGCATAATTATTACCGAGTCAACCTCGAGCTGAAATTTGAGGCAGAAACCTGGAAAACCCAGTGAATTTAGGAATTCAGTTAGATAATTGACAACTTCATTTGGTTTGGTAATGGAATCGATCAACTTAAATGAATGCATTTGTCCACAAATTTTACTCTGATTTTTACTTTCTCTATACGCACTATGTACATAGTGTATAGAGGAGGTATTGCACTCCACCAAAAAATTCGATACCGAGATTTCACCGGAAATATATGTTTTAGGGTCCCCTGTATCCAAAAAAAGTATTTTCAGAAAAAGGTCCGTGTGTCAGTGTGTCTGTGAACACGATAACTCAGAAACCAAAAGTCGGTAAAATACCAAACTTGGTATTTAAGTTTAGTATCTTCCAGGGATGCGACAAGAATATTTTGAGAAAAATCCTCCCCACCCCAAACTACCCTTTACATGGACCTTTTTTCGAAAATTTTGATTTTCTAAAAAACGGCTAACGAATTTGATTAAAATATCGTATATTAAAGATATTTACCTGACAAATAAAATGTATATATTGGATTTTCTGGGAATAGCCTCTGAAGACTACTTTATTCTCGGTCAATTTTAGGAATTATGCATAACTGGTAAACTGTAAGAGATGGACAAAAACTTACCACACAACAAATGTAGAGCACTTTAAAACACACAATTTACGCTAAATACATTTTTTTCGTGTAGTTGATTGTTTTTGAGATATTCCTTGCTTTTGGTTTCAGCTATAAAAAACAATTTTCTCATACAGGACTTTGTGAACTCGGGTCCATATAAACAAAGGAACTTCAGTCACATAACAAACAGCTTTTGATTATCACTTTAACCAATGATACTCCCTTATTTCGCTTCTATTTACAAGGAAGCAAGTAGTAAGACTGTTTCTGCTAATTTTTTCTCGATTAGCAGGAAGTAAATAGAAGCATAAGCTTTTTAACAATAATTTATTGCAGAGTTGTAGAGAAAGTCATGTGAATGGAACACATCAGATTTTTTATATTCAAATCATCTACATTTATATTATTTTCTGCTACAATGGCTCGTTCGCTCAACCAAGCATAGTTTTTGTAATTTACACCAATATTTGGGAACACTTTCGATATTAATTCTTCCTTTGATGTTGTGAAGGGACAAAACTTTAGTGGAAATGAAAAGAGGCCATTAGGAGGATCAACAGGAATTTTGCCATTGAGAATGTCTATTAATACCTTTGCTTCTGGAAAGAGCAATGTAGCATATATAGTTGGTATTGCGAAAAGTACAAAGTCAGCGCACTCATAAGGTAGTATGGAAGAGATGGCATTTACAGTTAACTGCGTGGGTAATCAAAGATGCCCTTGGAATAATAACAATAATGGCAGCGCTTTCATAGTGTGGTGGGTAAACGCTGAAATAAGTAACGATTTGTATCAAGGAGAAAGTCACAAAGTAACATTCATACTTCTTCGGAATATCTTTCTTTTCTTTACTCCTAATGTTTTCCGCATCTTTCTTTATTTTCTTATAAGTTAAACAGTCATTTCTAAGGCCAACAATGATATAAGTAAAGAGTAAGTAGTTCTGGTTCGGCATGAAACGTTTTTTATTTGACGATAGCTTTGTGTATTATATTTATCCATTTAACCCAAAATATGCCTTGATCAAATGCATTAACAGCACTGAATTGCAGTGTGATGGTGACGGGGGTTATTTTTTGTTCTGGTGAAATCCCCTTTAGCTAGCTCATGTACCACATAACCTCAAATAACTAAATCTGTAATAGGAAGTTAACCTAAAATGGTTTGGTATCCGGGTCCCGTTATTTCTCCGCCATTTTTAGATTTCAATAATGATTATTGGTTATGTACATAGTTTATTACTTGTTAATTTTCAGGAACTAAAACAAAAAATGCTTATTTCTTTATTTAAACGATGTGACCAAGGAAACGATAGTTAGTACATAAGAAATATATTTGGTTTTCACTGTTATCTTGCGTCATTGACTGCATAACCGGGTGCATTCCCTTACCATTGAATGGCGAAGAAAAATTGAGCTGTACTACGGCCATCTGGCGGCAAGTAAATAAGTACTTACTCTAGGTGTTCGTAACCAGGAAAGCTTCTTTGCTTCTTTATTTTAAACGCTAGGAGAAGGAAAGGACAGTTAATGCATTAAAACGTATATGAATTGCGCTGCTGGGTTGCGTCATTGTCTCGATAAACTGTTGCGTGACCTTACCATCGAATGGGGAGGAAAAGCACTACTACGGCCATCTAGCGGCAAATAAATAAGTACTTATTCGAGGTGTTCGTCGCCAGGAGAGTTTCTTTGCTTCTTTATTTTAAACGATGGGAGTAAGGAAAGGACAGTTAATGCATAATAGGTATATGAATTGTACTGTTGGGTTGCGTCATTGTCTCGATAAACTGGTGCGTTACCTTAATATTGAATGGGAAGGAAAAATACCACGCTCATCTACCGGCAAATAAATAAGTACTTACTCTCGGTGTTCGTCACCAGGAATGCTTATTTGTTTCTTTATTTTAAACGATAGGAGTAAGGAAAGGAAATAAATAAAAGTGTTGATAAATATAAGTGTATTTGAATTTCACTGCTGTGTTGCGTCATTGTATCGATAAACTGGTGTGATAGCTTAACATTGAATGGGGAGGAAATATACTACTACAGCCATCTAGCTGCAAATAAATAACTACTTACTCTAGGTATTCGTCGCCAGGAAAGATTCTTTGCTTCTTTATTTTAAATGACAGGAGTAAGGAAAGGACAGCTAATATAATATAGAAAGGTATTTGAATTTCATTGCTACGTTGCGTCGTTGTCTCCATAAACTGGTGCTTTACCTTAACATTAAATGGGGAGGGAAAGTATAGCAGTAGTACGACCAATTAGCAACAAATAACCATGGCGGCTATTAACGCAAATGTTTCCTTGGCACTGTTATTGTTCATATTATGACACTTTATAAACTTTCCCGTACTATTTTTAAACATTTTCTTTTCCACAAACATTGTCGTGACAATAGCGAACACAACAAGAAAAGAATTGTTTAACTTGGCGCAGTCGTTCGGAAGTAATGCTCGTAATACATTTCGGCGATTCATTTATATATATTTCAGGATTTAACAACTGGTTATGTTGTGCATTTACACAAATTTCTAAATAGTTTTGGACATGTATTTAGATTCAGAGGTACGTTAACGTTGTTAACTCGGATAAGTGCTGATGGAAGGCATTCTGTACCATCATTATTTAACTTCCATATAGTTAAACAGGTTACTTCTACCCTGCAGCACTTTTTTACTTTCTCTAGTCCCGTATGTACAATGTATATAGGGATAGAGAAGTATTACATTCCACCCAAAAATTCGATGTCGGGATTTCACCGGAAATACATGTTTTAGGACCCCCTGAATCCAAAAAAAGCATTTCCAGAGAAAGGTCCATGTGACTTGAACACGACAACTCAAAAACGAAAAGTAGCTAAAATACCAAACTTGGTATTTAAGTTCAGTATCTTCCAGGGATGCGACACAAAAATTGAGAAAAATCCCCCCACCCCAAACTACCCTTTACATAGAACTTTTTTCGAAAATTTTCATTTTCTTAAAAATGGCTCTAACGATTTTGTTTAAAATATCGTATATTAAAGATATTTACCTGACAAATAAAATGTATATCTTGAATTTTCTGGGAATAGCTTCTAAATACCTGTTTATTCTGGATGAATTTTGCTTGATTTGGCATAACTAATAAACCTTAAGAGATAGACAAAAACTTAACTGTACAAAAAATGTAGGCCTTGTTGAAATACACAATTTACGTCCTACACATTTTTTCGTGGAGCTTACCGTTTTTGAGGTACATTGTTATTAGTTTCAGTTGTGAAGTACTTATACTTTTCTCAGGCGGGAGTGTCCGTTTTTCTTTTGTTCTACTCCTGGCCAAGAAAAGAAGCGATTTGTAATGACAATCGCATAACGACAGCTTTTACAACATTTGACTATCGATTTATCCTAGTGTATTCCCTTATTTTGTTGCTACTTATAAGGAATTAAGTAATAAGAACATTGTGCTGAATACCTTGATTAACAAGGTGCAGAAAGAAGAATAATCTTAGTAAGAAGTTTGTAGAACGGCTAGAGAAAGTCATGTGAGTGTAACACATCAGATTTTTACCTTTAGAAATAAATCCAGGCATACGCAACATTTTGTTTTCGCTGATGTAAACAATTGCAGTCTTGAGGTGCATTACAATTGTACCTGATAGAGAGGCCTCTGAGCAAAATTAAGCGGTCTTTCACGCTCAGTATAGAATGGGACGCTGAGAACCAAGTAGTTAAAGAGCGTCCATAAATAAACGCCATTTCATTTAATTGCAATTGTAACATAGTGTGTGCACATGTTACTTCGTTTCAAGTTTACGACTTGCCGTTTCATCTTTTGCCAGAGGTAACATTAATTTCTCCAACGGTTTAAACCTTGTTTTGATCATTCTGGTAGTTCACTGAATTTAATGAATGCACAATCTTGGAATGCAAATGTCGTCATGCTTAACTACAGTCGAGTATTGATTTTACATCTCTTTCTCTTTCAAACTTGAATTTGTGATTACGGTAGTATCATTTTGCATAAGTTTTCTCGGAATGTTCAAGTACCTTGGCGCATGAATGCCTTAAAACGTTGCAAATTCTTCCTCAAATCTTGTTTTTTGAACCGCAGACGTAAAGTTTTCCTGCTTCATGGGAATTCACATTTGTTTCAACTTTTCCGGTCTATGACTTCAACTTATTCCACTGTCGTTACATCAATAGAGTCAAATTTGTCTGTTGGTCTCAGACTTTCCCCACATTTCTAAGGGTTGTTTAGGACTGGCTGTTCCAGCCTTGATGCGCACCAAAAGCACAACGAGTCGCTTGCCATTCACAGGAGTCTACCTGTGACATGCAATACTCTGCAGCATTGATGGCAAGCTATTTTTACGGCTGAATCAAGTTTTGGTAAAGAAGTGTAAGAACGCAAGCATTTTGGTGTGACCCTTGCCTAGTGAAATGATGTCTATCATGCTCCACTGAAGCTCTGTTTCGAGTTTTGGGCTGAGTGCGCGCGTGCACTCCGGCTCGGACGGTTTGAATTTTAGGATATTTCAAGATAAACAAATAAAATAACAAATGTAGAGAAAGGGGCTAACAGCGAGGTTCTTAATTGTTAAAGCCAAAAATTATAGCACATGAATTGCATAATATACTTAGAATTATGGACATTATAGGTGTAATTGAGACATGACTAGCAAAATATGAATTGTTTAATGAAATGGCTAAAATTAATTATTCGCACAGATTACTAAAGACTAAGAACAGCAAATAAATAGGGTAAATAGTATAAGAATATGGATAGGCGGAATATACTATACAACTTGACAGAACGTCGTATTTTTAAGACCACAAAACTTTATAATATAAAGTTAGGTGTTGATATGGAAGAAATTCCTGATCAAGAATTTAAATGTTAGATAGTTTGCAACGACAGAATCAAAAAATACATCATATATTGTCTATACACGCAATTTATTATACTAGTTAAGAAGTGTTTTCGCCTAGTTTACAGAGTTAAACGTAGTGCCTAAAATAAACCAATTTTATTTAATTGGGACTAAGTTCATTTGGAGATTTAGTGATTATTGTCTATTACTTTAGGATTGAAGACAATGTTCAACAATGAATTCTTTCTCCTTGCTCAGGTTAAAGTTTTCTTCAACAACAATCACGGAAGCACTATCTATTATAGATAGGAAGTATCTTGCTTAATTGCCAGAGGAATAAAAACTGTATTTAATGATTTTTTTTATTAAGTTCTGTATCGAGAGGTGTCGTGAGAATTAAGAGCATGTTTTCTTAAGCACTGCGTAAGAGAAGAAGAAACATATCTCGTGAACGAACTAGTAAACAATAAAACAAATGTTAAATTTGTAGCGAGTTCACTTTGAAGGCCGAAAAAATAAATGTGAGTGCCATTTTGACAATGGAACAACAAAATAACTCTTGAGCTACGGAAATCTATTGTGCAGCTGTTTTAAGTGACTGGTTAAGAATGTTCCTTTATACGCCTTTAGAATTCCTATGATACAGCGGAAACCTAAGAGCCATATGTGTTATTTCTGCTGGGCGTAAGTACATAAAATAAATTCAAAGTCCATGCATGCAGTATATGTCTCTCATTAGAATAGACATTCCACCAATGCCTTAAGGACCATGCCTTCCCACACACTCCATTAGACGGCCAAAATGTTTTGGAAGAATTTGAAAGCGTTGATGATGTTGATGAACTGTCACAACAGTTGGTCTAGATTTTGTAGAAAGACTTAATACAACTGAACCTCATTTTCTTACACAGGAGGGTGGAATGGTTTTGATTTAAAACTTTAATTGTCAAAATAGTTACTTGCTGAAGATTAACTTGCTTTTGGATGGCTCCAAAGTGAGTTCTTTCCGCCAACGCAAAACTATGGATGTGCTTCTTCATTGACTTGTCGAATATAAGAAAAACCAAACGAATTATAATAGTTATTTTCATAAGTCCAATGTTTGATACTAAAATCGTTAAAGCCTCCCTCTTAAACTCCTATTTTTTTGGTAGTGTTTAACGCTCGCTTTTACTGCTCTGGCACAGCAGGCGATGACACTGATACATGAAAATGGAGCCCCGGTGGAATGGATGGCGGGGGAAATCAGAGAACCCGGAGAAAATCAGCCCCCGCGCCGCTTTGTCCACCACAAATCTCACATGCTGTTGCTTGGGATCGAACCCAGAACGTCTAGGTGAGAGGTGAGTTTAAACTCCTAAGGATAAAAGTATTGTTATATATCATTTCCAATTTATAATTGTTCTTTAATAGCATACAGTTCAAACAAATTCTAATCTAAAACGAGTATTAGTTAAGGGATACCCGTTTCATCCCGCCCATTTACCTAAGGAGTTGGTTAAGGTGAATTTGCATGACTATGTAAGTATCCAATATCGGGTGTAATGACTAATTATGGTAAATATTTTCAGATTTCAAAGAGTTTTCTATATTACTTAGATTACAAAATAAAATTACAACTAGTTATCAGCGCCCTCCAAAAACAGACATTCCTAAAACCATGAGATAAAATCCATAAATAAACTAATGGTTTAAAGAAGAAATACAATCCAGGGTAAATAAATCTTCCCTTGGGAAAACCAAAGACCAATCGGTAAAACCAGTAAAAACAACAACGCAGCAGCTAAAAGGAATAAAGGACTAAAAATAAAGCCTTATGGAAGGCACAGGCAATAAAAATTTAAAAGCACATTTACCGGTCCCTCAACAGCAGTCACGCTAAATCGAAATAAAAGAATAATGATTACTCTGAAAGTCAATTGCGATAAAAATTTAAAAATCATAGCATATGCTCTTTCATCGTCCGCCAAAATCTCCGCGAGAGTGGCTGTCATTTGCAGCGCGTATCGTATGTGCACAAGAGGAAAATACTCTTGCAACACATGACGGACCGATAATGCCTTCCTACAGAGAGGGCAAATAGGAGCAAGATCCTTCATAAAAATACAGAGTGATTTATGTAGAACTCGCACACTTCTTTCTTTAATTATTCCGTTCATTCAATGACTCAATTTTAGCACCAAATTAAGCAGAATGTTCTGGAGTTACGATTCTTTGTTACTAGATGCGCAGATGTTTATATTTTATTCCTAATTGCATTTTTGGCATCTGTTTCGACATTTTGTTCTTGTAGTCAACGTGAAAATGCAGTACGATGTAGAGCTGAGTCAAGGATATTTTCAGAAAGATGCCATACATCAAATGAATCCATGAACCTAATTGCAAGTTTCTTTGACGACAGGATAATTTCCAGGAACCTGTGGGCACCGAGATCTCCGGATTTGACATTGCCCGACTTCTTTCTATAGGGTTACTTAAAAGAACAGGGTTTACGCCACACGTCCCCAGACATTGGACGATCTGAAGCACATCACAAAGGAGATTCAAGCTATTAACAACAGAGTCCTCCAAGAGTGGAACGACGTGTTGAGTTGTGTCTTATGCATGATGAAGGATATGTTTAACATTTGCTATATAGGTAAATAATCTCCCAAAATTCCTCTACAATTTCGGTATAGTAAGCTGTCGCCTTTTGAAACAATTAATGAAAGAATTATGTGAGCTTCATATAAACCAGCCTGTATAACTGTGCGGGAAAAGACCGATCAGCAAGCGAGCCAACAGCAGCTCCTCCCGAAGAGATTTGCGAGAGCAGGTTACCCAGTTTACAGGGAGATCCTTCACTTCCCCGAGCCTGTTCCCGCGAAGAGGCACGCATCTGTATGCCAGCACAAAAACACTGCTTCCCGCTTCGCAGTGTTTCGAAAGGGAAGCGCAGCACTAGGCTGCGTGACTGCCGTGTCAGCTACCAAATCCGACTCGGCAAGCCGACGAGGTCAGGTACCAATGCACACACCGAAGTGTGTAAAATGTGGAGGACGTTCACGAGAGGATGAGCTCATAAAGGCTCTGAAGTGAACTGAGGAAATCGCTCAAAGGCAGTCGCTGAAACTGCGGCCGTGAACGACACAATGGCTCGGTATATGGCCTACGGCTCGGCAGTATAAATGTATGCGCCACTATGCAAACCGAAAGATTTGGTGTTGCCTCAACCAAGGTTTGATTTACAATCATGGAAAGCAATCGAACATGAGCAATACATTTCTATCGCTGAAAACTAAGTTTCCAAAGCCTAAAGTGAAGCTATAATAAAACAAAGCATATTTGTTGGCGCTCAAATTAAGGAAGTTATGAAATGTTCAGTTTCAGAGCCAGTTAAATAAAACATCATGGTTTTCTTTCAAAAAAATTGTCATAACATTTTATAAAAAGGTAGGTGTCAACATTAAAGTCATATCAGTGAACTGAGTAAGGCTATGAGGTCATAAGTTTTAAATTAATTTTAAACACTGCAACTCTTTTAACATTAAAAACTTAATTTTTGTTTTCCAGGTAATAAATTCCCTGGTACAACGTTTGTTGGAGGAAGACTTTACAGGAGAGAAAAACGGTAAAAACAAACTTCGAAAGGCGTGGAGAGAAAGATAAAATACGAGGATAGAAAACTAAGGAAAGGATAAGAATTACAGGACGAAAATAACTTTAAAAGTCCATGAGGTAAATAAGTTATTAAGCAATAACGGAAGAAACAATAGGAGAGGATAAGGAAGGAAAAGTTTCCTTTTGGAAGTGTTAACGACTTCAAATAATTGATTATAATTGAATTATGTAACAAGAAAGTGTCCGAGAAAATTGAATCATTTAAGATAAAAATTAGATAGCTAAAGAAATAAATACAGAAGAACAAAAGGTAAGTTAAAATGGAAGTAATGTAGATAAAGTAACATCGTATAAATGGTAGGAGGACACAAGGAAATGTAAAGGAATGGAATTCAAATATACCACAAATTATAAAATGGCTATAGCAGTAGCTAATAATCAGGAAACATCAGAAAATCCTTGGTAGTTACTAAAAGTATTAGTAAACAGAACGGAAATGGAGACGAAGCTATAAAAAAGGATACAAACGAAAAGCAATATCTGCTTTGTTGCAGTCATACGGCTTTCTTCAACTATTGTGCAGGAAATCATTTTGAGTAAACGCATTCTTCTATTATCTCTTGCTAATTAATATGTACATTAGCAGAAATACATCTTTTCTTATACATCCAAGAGCAAGAGAGGAATACAATTTGCTAAAGCGAGAGTCGAATCTTTTAAGAGCTGGTCGCTTACAATCACTTTCTATTTGCATTAGTGGGATGAGAATATAAAAGCGAATGACATCTTGCCATTTGAGAAATGTTCACTATCGGAACATTTAAACTAAGAGGAGGTAAATAGTTAACACGGAAATGGTTAGCCATACAAAAACCAAAATATGACGTGTTCGAAAATAAAAAGAAGCATAGGAGATAGAGAGGAGGGCAAACAAGAAATGGGAAGGAAAGTGTAAATTCACGCAAAATGAATGGATAATATTTAGAGCTTACAAGACTGCTTTTGGAAAAGAAATAGATAAGATTAGATCCAAATAAACTAGGAAGGGAAGAAATAAGAAACTAGAACTTACACAAGAATCTCACCTGCAAATAGGAATACAAAGAATCTAAAAACGAGGTTATATAGTGGGACTTGCGGTGAAGATACAAGAAATTTCTAACTCAATTAAGAATACGTAATGACAGGATTACTAAATAAAATAAAAAGAATACAGCTAAATGTGCAAAGTAAATGGAGGAGTAAATACAGCAGAGAGCAATAGAACAATGGGCATTTTTATTAGCAAATGTGACAAACAACATAGTAGGGAAAAGTTTAAGGGAGCGGGTATTGCACGTTCATTATAAAAACTAAAATAAATTATACATGAGCAAGAAAAGGGGAAGAGTCCACATGTTCTTAGTGGACTTTCAAAAATCATTGACATAAAAAAGATAAGCTTTAGAGCATAAATAAGGGAAGCAATGGAGTAAGCGACACTTTTATGTAATAGGGAATGCATTTATAGAACATTATAAAAGTCTGTACAAATATATGAAAAAACCTGATGTAATCCATTCAAATGACTTTCTCGATATCTCTGTAAAAAATTTATGTTTCTATTTACTTAATGCTAAGTGAGAAACAATTAGCAGAAATAGTCTTATTACTTGCTTCCCTGTAAGTAGAAGCGAAATAAGGGAGCAACATAGGTTAAAGTGAAAGCAAAAGACGGTTGCTATGTGACTGAAGTTCCTTTGTTTGTATGGACAGCAATTGTTCAATTCCTGAATGAGAAAATTATAAGTTTTAAAGCTGAAACAAGGAGTATCTCAAAAACGATCAACTCCACGAAAAAAATGTATATAAAATAAATTGTGTGCTTTAATGTGCTCTACATTTTTTGTGTGGTAATTTTTTGTCTATCTCTTACGGTTTACCAGTTATACAAACTTCCGTAAAATTAATCCAGAATAAAGTAGTCTTCAGAGGCTATTCCCAGAAAATTCAAGATACACATATTATATGTCAAGTATATATCCTTAATATATGATATCTTAATCAAAATCGATAGAGCCATTTTTCAGAAAATCAGAATTTTCGAAAATTTTTCCATGTGAAGGATAGTTGGGGTTGGGGGGATTTTCTTGAAAATCTTCGTGTCGTATCCTTGAAAGATATAGAACTTAAATACCAAGTGAGGTATATAACGGTCTTTTCGTTTTTGAGCTATGCTGCCCACAGACACACACAGACACACACATACACACAGCCAGATAGACACACACACACGGACATTTTTCTAAAAAAAATTTTTTTGGATTCAGGTGGTCTCAAAACATGTATTTTCGGTGAAATCTCGGTATCGAATTTTTGGGTACATGTAATACCTTCTCTATACACTATGAACATAGTACTATAGAGAAAGTAAAAAAGCATTACACATACAATGCAAAAAAGGATTTGATAAAGAGTTGCGAACCAACTCCCATTTTATTTAATGTTTTTGTGAACGATATATTGTAGAGAGAAAGAGAACGAAGTCAGTAATATCCCGTGAGAGGGAATAAAGATTTCAGAGAGTATTATAGCAATTATAGAGGCCACTTTGTTGTTGCGGCTAGTTCGATTTAGGGCAGGAGTCTATAGTTATAGCTATATTGGCTCTGTTTGGAAATCGCCCTCCGTGATGTGATGGTTGCCATGCTAACCTTATATACCAAGGTCGCAGGTCGCATATACCTCATATACCCGCCGAAGGACGATGGATTTTTTTCGGGCGTAAAAATCCTTAGCATGGCTTCCTTTGGAAGAGAAGTAAAGCTGTTGGTCCCGTTTCGTAGATTTACGGCACGTAAAAGATCCTCAAGCCTGATATCATTTTTTTTTTTTCTGTTTGGAAAGAATGCGAGGGTGCTGATAGGTCCCGGGCCTCATACAGATAAGGTGCCACTACGGCAGTTAGTTGGTAGCATCGTATAATTTAGCTCTGGACCAGCTTTCATACACAGTTACAGGTCATTAGTTTGTTTAGTTTTCGAATGACAGTATTTTAAATAGACAACATTAATGGAGGATTTGGAAAAACGAACAATGATTAAATACTTCCATTTGAAAGGCTTAATGCCTAAGGAAATCAAGGAGGAAATGGACAGTGTATTGAAAAAAATCTGCCCCTTCATTAGAAGGTGGGTTGCAAAGTTTAAAATGGGACGTACGAGCACTAGTGATGAGCCTCGCTCTGGGCGCCCTGTAGAAGTGACAACTCCAGAGATCATTGAACAAATTCATCGTTTAGTACTGAAAGACCGCAGATTAAAGTTGTTTGAGATGGCAGAGACTGTAAACGTATCAAAAGAAAGTGCAGGTCAGATTTTAAGTAATGTTTTGGGCTTTAAAAGATGGGTGCCGCGTTTGCTGACACGTGGCCAAAAGTTGCAAAGAAAAACTGTTTTTGTTAAGAATGTGGAGCCCTACCGTAAAAATCCCAGTGAATTTTTGAGACGGCCTGTTGCCACGGATGAAACTTGGATACATCACTACACTCCAGAAAGTAAATCACAGTCAAAAGATACGCCAGCTGAACCAACTCCAAAAAGGCAAAGTCAGTTTTCTCAGCTAACAAGGTTATGGCGAGTGTTTTCTGGGATGCACAGGGAATTATTTTTATTCATTGGTATAAGTATCACTAGAGACTACTGTGAAAGCTTACTGCAACCTTTGGGTAATAAGGTGAAAAGAAAAAGACCTTATTTGGCAAAAAGTTTGGTATTTAATGATCTTTTCGTGGTTTTGAACTCTACTGTCCACAGACACACACACACGCAGCATTTTCAAAAAAATGCTTTTTCTGGGTTCAAGAGGTCCTGAAACATGTATTCCTGAGAAATCTCCATATTGAATTTTTTGGTGCATTACAATACCTTCTCTGTATACTATGCACATAGTATGTGTAGAGAGAGTAAAAAAAAAATCTGATGTTTCCATTCTCATGACTTTCTCTACATCTCATTAACAAATTATTGTTAAAAAGGTTATTCTTCATTATCCATCAACAACTATTGCCCTTATTACTTAGTTCCTTGTAAGAAGAAGGGGAAACATCTAATGTATTCTATTCACATTATATTCTCTAGCAGTTCGGTAAACAAACTTTTATTCATAACAATCTATTATCTACATCATGATAGTTAAGGTAAAAATAGTTAGAATTAGTCTTATTACTAGCTTCCTTGTAAGTAGAAGGGCAATAAGAAACTGCATAGTCTCGTTCTTTAAAAGCTAGTCGCTATTTGAAACACTTGTCTTGCCTTTCCAGGAGTAAACAAACGAGAAACGAGAAAAAAAATGAATTCTCTTTTGAGAAAAGTTTAAGTAGCTAAAATTGAAATCGGAATATCTTGAAACCGGTTAACTGGACAAAAAACTATAGGGTATTAACCGTGTTTTTAAATCATATCTACATTTTTATGTAGCAAGTTTTTTGTATATCTCTTACAGCTTACCAGTTATAGAAAAGTTATCCAAAATGAAGAGACCATTTCCAGAAAATCAAAATATACACATCGTTTGTTATAAAAACCAATTTAAACATAGGCTACTTTAATTAAAATCGTTAAAGGCAGTTTTGACAAAATCAAAATTTTCGACAAATATTCCATGTGAAGGGCAGTTTGGGATGGTGGGATATTCTTGAAAATCGTTGCGTCGCATCCTTGGAAGATACCAAACTTAAATATCAAATTTGTTAATTTTGGTATTTTCGTTTTTGAGCTATGCTGTCCATATACGTATATACACACGGGCCTTTTATTAAAAATGTTTATTTTGGATTTAAGGGAAGCCAAAACATGTATATGAAATATCGGTATGGAGTTTGTGGGTGAAATACAATACCTTCTCTATACATTATGTACATAATTGGTGTAGAGGAAATAAAAATTTAATGTGTTCAATTCACCTGCTTTTCGTTAAACAATCCTTTTATTCACATGATGTCCTCTAGCTGTTCGGTAACAAACCTTTTATTCACATGATGTCCTCCATCTGTCCGGTAACAAACCTTTTATTCACATGATGTCCTCTAGCTGTTCGGTAACAAACCTTTTATTCACATGATGTCCTCTAGCTGTTCGGTAACAAACCTTTTATTCACATGATGTCCTCCATCTGTCCGGTAACAAACCTTTTATTCACATGATGTCCTCTAGCTGTTCGGTAACAAACCTTTTATTCACATGATGTCCTCCATCTGTTCGGTAACAAACCTTTTATTCACATGATGTCCTCCATCTGTTCGGTAACAAACCTTTTATTCACATGATGTCCTCCATCTGTCCGGTGACAAACCTTTCATTCACATGATGTCCTTTAGCTGTTCGGTAACAAACCTTTTATTCAATTTATGTTAATGATGCTTACACTAATTGATACTTACATTGACAGTATTAGTCTTATTACTAGCTTCCTTGTAAGTAGAAAGAAGATAAGAAAATACACAGGCTAAAGCGCTAGTCTCTCCTTTAAAAGTCGGCCACCGTGTGAAACAATTGAAATTCCAATCTCTTTACTTGCGCGTAGTAAACAAACGAGAAACGAACAGAAAGATATCTTACCGTTAGAGAAAAATTTAGGTGGCTTAAAATTGAAACCAATGATCCAGAATATCTGGAAATCGGTTAACTGTTAAAATAAATATTTAGAACATAAATTGTGCTGTTAATGTGATCTACATTTTTAATGTAGTAAGTTCTGTATATCTCTTCAGGTATACCAGTTATACAAAACTTATTCAGAATGAAGAATTCTTCAGAGGCTATTCCTAGAAAATTCAAGACATACATTTCATTTGTTATAAAAATATGATAAACATAAGGGATTTTGATCAGAATCTTTTGAGTAATTTTTGAGAGAATCAAAATTTTCGAAAAATGTTCCATGTTAAGAGTAGTTTGGAGTGGGAGATTTTCTTGAAAATGTTCGTGTTGCATTTTTGAGAAAACAAAAATTTTCGAAAAATGTTCCATGTAATGGGTACTTGAGGGTGGGGGATTTTCTTGCTATTTAGCAGACTTTTCGTTTTTAGGCTATGATTCCCGCAGAGATACACACACACACACACACACACAAACCTATTTCAAAAATGCTTTTTTTGTATTCAGAGGACCTCAATACCTCCGGTGAATTTTCGGTATCAGATTTTGTGTGCAATATAATGCCTTCTCTATACACTAAGTAAATTGTAAGTGTAGAGAAAGTAATATACTGTGTTTCCTCCGACGTCCTTTCATTATTTCATTATTACGATTCCGTCTTCTGTGGTGCCAGATTCACTTTATTTTATTGAATCCAGATATTGATGCATCTCAATGAGTCATTTATTCTATACCCAGGTTCTTGTTCATCTGCAGGCGAAACTATCAGTGCTAAATTATCCGCAATGGCTATTGTTGCTCCTGTTCCAAAACTCCCTCATATAGTATGTTCCACAAAGTGCATCCCAATATTGACCTTTGCAACACACCTGCAGTTATTTCCATTTCCTTGATACCCATTAATATACGCCTTCCTTTAACCTGAATCAGACTTTCGAGATATTACTTCTTTTGAGTGAATCTATTATGTACGTGTGTACGTGTGTACGTGTATGTATGTATGTATGTATGTATTAATGTACGTATGTATGTACGTATGTACGTATGTATGTATGTACGTATGTATGTACTTTATTCTCTGCAATTGGGTACTGCCTGGTGGCAGAGTTAACTGTATAAAATTCACTTACAATAATAATCTTAAGTTATATTAAGAACAGTTATACAACTAACATATTAGAGGCAGGGGGGGGCAGGATCGGGTATCTAACAATAAATTATAATTGATCATAACATATAATGTTTTAAGAAATGCACTTTATTGTAAATTATTGTACCATGAACTGTGAGCATTTTAAAACATGTGCTTTGTTGCCATCTTTTATCACATAAGTAATATAAATTAAAAAGTTTTTGTTTGCAAAATACGGTTTTGCCTCTAGGGTAGGGCCAGAACCGTTAAAACGGTGGGGCACAACCGGGTACTACAGTTTTTCTGTGCTTAACACTCATTACATTTAAAATATTTCAATGCCTTTTGAGGCCAACCTGTGTAAAGGTCATGGGCCCATCTGAATCCAGTCGTCATTTCGTTTTGTCTCACTATATTTCTCCTTGCAATAAGAGCACTGGCTATCGCTAGAATTTTCGTCGCTATATTTGGCTTTCTTTGCTCTTGTTTCACCAAACTTACTGAAGCGACTTTCTGCAAATTGCTGGTGACTTAGGATGAGTATTTGCCTTTTTTTGAAGCTCAACCTTATATGATGACAGCTGTTTTCCCGCGGCACCTTCTTGACGATGAGGGAAGTCTTTTAGCACAGGGAACTGGCAACACATCTTTTGGTGAAACTGCAAATGTTTGTGGTTCAGCCAATATTGCTATTTTCTCTGCAATTTTGGAGGGAAGAATAGAGACTGACTCACAAGGCTGGGTATGTAGAGACCCCTCAGATGCTGATGCTGATGGCTGAGGAGTGTGTTGTTCTGTGTTTCAGTTGGCATGAAGTCAACATCACTAAACTTATTAAGACACAGGATTGGTGGGACCCGGTTATGCCCCCCACACGCCATTTTGTCCTCCTTAAGGCATACCACAATAACGGCTTGCTTCCCGAATTGTAACGACATTGAAAACAATACTTAAATCTTTGCAATTTAATGTAGTAAAAGTAAAATATGTTGCTGTAGATACTTACCTCTTAAACTCCGACTTCAAATTTCAGTTAAAGTACTTCAAAATGCGGAAATTTCTAATCATGAAGATTACAGACACAATAATGCTACTATATTCTTCAAACTCTTGCTTCTGACTGCTGCCCATATGAGAATGCAGTTCAGTCAAGAAGTGGTAGATGGTAGCATTTCCAGTTTAAAAAACCCACCTACCCGGTTGTGCCTTCCCCTACATATATATGTATTTTTTTTTAAATGTCTAATCACTTATTATTCAGTATAGCAATACTTATGTCAATTACCAGCTAGTTTATAAACAGTTATTATGAAGCCTCAACATTAATACTACTCATTACTAATATATACATAAACAATACAGTTTTTGAAATCCTTAATTGTTTCACAATATTTACTCAAATTAACTCACATTTATTGTCTTTAAAATATTCCTAAGCTTCTTTAAGGTCAGAGAGCAGCCCTAAAAGGCTGCTACAGGTAATGCATTCCATTCTTCAATGGTCCTATTAACAAAAGGAAACTTTCCTATGTCGGTTCTGTACCTTCTACCATTAATCTTACACGAATGATCGTTTCGTCCGTAGTATGCTGGGTTTTCTAATCTATTTCTAACGTCCACCCATGCATTTAAACCAGTATAATGAGACTCCACATAGTCGCATTAAATGGATTTCTCATTTCCAATGTTCCTAATACTACCCACTTATCTTCTGTGTCTTCCTTTATTTTAAACACTGCCTCGACTGCTTAGACTGTACAGTTCCCTTTCTTGAATACTTACTGAGAACTAGTTAATCTTCCTGTTTCTATTTCTCTAACTAATCCTAATCGTATTAGACCTTTGCGGAGCTTGCTAAACGCTTTTAAAAGGCATAATGGCCTATATGCTGAAGGATTTGGGGGTATTTATTCCCTTTATGCAGAAAAAACAACCTTGACTACTTTGCATTTATCTGGGAAATTTGTTTTCTTTTTTCTAATCGACTCATTCGTAATATTTCAAATTCCCCCTGGCTTAACTTTCGTCATGCATTTTATCGCCTCTGAAGGCATTCATCTATTCCTGGTGCTGTCCTCGCTTTCATGTCTTTCACTACTACCCACAGCCCTTCTTGTGGCCGCGGCCGTGGCCGAGTGGTTAGACGGCTTAGGTTCGATCCTAAGCGACCGCATGCAAGATTTGTGGTGGACAAAGTGGCGCTGGGCGGGTTTCCTCCGTGTTTTCCGGTTCCCCCACCATGGCATTCCACCGGGGCACCATCTTCAGTCATGTATATTTAGTGTCACCGCCTGCGGTGCCATAATTAGTTAAAGCGGGCGTTAATGACTACCAAATAATCAAAAATCACAGCCCAGGCTTCGTTAAGACTTCCAAGCTACACGTTCCACATTTTTATTTCATCCTATCTTCCCTATGTGGAGATAATACTTAAACAGTCTTCTATTAGTTTAATCGTCCAGTCAAAATTTTGGCTCCTGCATCCCAAATATCATTATTTAACTCATCATATAGCATTTACTAATGCCTTCGCTTAGATTACTGAATACATTTATTTATTTTTCCCTGATTTTTTCTACCTCTTCGGGTCCTGTATTACTTTGTACTTGACCAGGTAAATGAGCTTCTCCTGTCAATACCTTTACGTCAAACTTAGCTTATTTCATTTATCTACCAATACGGCACTCTACTCTTGTTTTTATTTGTTTGGCCATCTATAGGCATTTATTGCATTATGGTGGCCAAATCTTCCACATTTTGCGGTTCTTTCGTATATTTGACATTCTAGAGCAGCGTTTCCCAACCTTTTGAAGTTCACGGCACCCTTGGGAATGACATTAAACACCAGGGGCACCCTTCCTTGAATTAAAAGAAAATTAAGCTTAATATGTTAATTTATTGAAATATTATATAATAATAACGTACACCATAACATAATACAGTAAACTTTACTACAATCACTGAGTAAAAATACATCAATAAATTTTGTTCGATTAATGATTAATGTGAAACTTGTGATTGATGCTTAGAGCACAGATATGTGATGTCGGGTCTTACAGTTGACAGTGAAACACGCAAATCATCCTCAAGGTTATTCAGTCTATTTCTTGCTTTGCATTTTATTGTTACCATAGCAGAAAAGGCTTGCTCCCATAGATAGGATGTTGAAAAGGGCAAAAGTGCGTTCATTGCTTTCTTCATTAGGTTAGGGTACTCCTCTCTCCGTTGAAGCCAAAAACTAGCCACCGACGCCTCACTCTTGGTGAACTTAACCTTTGAGTGTGGAATCAGCGCAAAGATAAATAGATTCATCTCGTTCGCAAGCAGTGAAATCTATTTCCTTTGCACTATCTACGAAATCAAATGGTGAGACAACCCAGTCGAGATTCGTAGTGGAAATAATTGGAAAGTACGCATCTATTGCATCTTGCAATCTTGACAAGTGATCACAAATGCGGTCTTTCAGTTTACCAAGATCTTTATCTCCTGCCACATTAAGAAGAGATGGAAAGTTCGACAAATCTCCTTTTTGAACTGCAGACTTCCAAGAACTAAGTTTTCTTTTAAAACCTTTCATTTTATTGGTTGAGGAGATTATTGTTTCATGTCGACCCTGCATCGAAACATTCAGTTCATTCAGCTTATGAAAAATATCTGCCAGATACGACAGTTCAAAACACCAAGAATCACTTAGTAAGAGCCCATGAAATGTGTCTTGATTTTCATCCTTAAAAAAAGTTTTAGCTGTTCTTTAAGTTCGAGAAACCGGTTCAATACACGACCCCGCGACAACCACCTTACTTCTGTGTGAAGTAACAAAGAGGTATGAGCTGCATCCGTTGCGCGACATAACTGTTCAAAAATTCTTCACTTTAAAGGTCGAGACTTCATATAGTTCACCATTTTCACAACTTGGTTAAACACTTCAGCAAAATCTTCATTACACGCTTTCACAACTAATGCCTCTCTATGCAGAAAACAGTGAGTTATAATAATGGATGGATTTTCATTGGGAGCTCTGGCAGTAAAACCTTTAATTTTCCCAGACATAGCTGGTGCACCATCTGTACATATACCACAACAGTATTTCCATGAAAGATCATGGTCATTGAGATAGGAATTAATAGAAACGAAAATATCATGGCCTGTGGTTGTAGTCTTCAGCGGTCTACAGAACAGAAACTGTTCACTAATATATTTTTCATCAATATATCTGATAAAACCAAGGAGTTGCGGTTTGTCACCAATATCGAGACTCTCATCTACTTGCAAAGCAAATGTTCTATAAGTATTTATTTTCTCCATGACTTGTTCGTTGATATTGCATGACATTTCTGATATCCTGCGGCTGATTGTGTTGTTGGACAGAGGAACTTTGCTGCTTCTTCGCCAAGTATTGTTGAAACTATAACTTGACATGCAGGGCCAATGATTTCCTCTCCAAGAGTATGAGGCTTCTTTTTTTTAGCTATCAGTTCTGCTACTTTAAATGAGGCTTCAAGAGCAGTATCACCTATGGTCATTCTCTTTACCATTCGCACAGCTGTTTTCTTCTCCCCTTCTAATATATGTGAAAAATACATTACACTTTTCTGTGACACACTAGGATGCTTTGTTGTAAGATGCCGCTTCAGTTTGCTAGGTACCATGGCCTCGTTGCTAAGTGTTTTGCCACAAACTAAACACATAGGGATAGGGTTTTTCTCGTTGTTATTCCACTTAAATCCATACGCTAAGTAACTGCCCTGGTATGTTCTTTTCTTTCGTTTGTCTTCTTTATGTGGTGAATTCGACGGTCCGGGAGAAACTAAGATTTGGGTTCTTAAAGCAAGCAGTAGGAGCCGACTGTTCACTTTCACTGTCCTGGCGTTTACGTTTAACAATGAACTTATCCATAGCTAAACACTGTGCATCAACGCGAGGAAGACAACTGAAAGCGCCAAGCGGCGTACACTTTTATATATTCATGTCGAAGTCTCGGGAATGTTCGTGAGGAAGCGAGTAGTCTCGGGAATGTTCGGCAGAGTATAGCTGTAATGCCATCTGTGGGATACTAGTATAACTGAATTATTGAAATGAATCGACCACTATCACCATCTGCCGTGCATGAGAATAATTGATTTGACTTATTTTATTTGAAGACCTTACAAGACTTAAGGCTTCAGTAGAAGGTATTTTTGTTTTGTTTATCTCAATATCTCGCGGCACCCCTTAGTCAATCACACGGCACCCTAGGGTGCCGGTACACACCGGTTGGGAACCGTTGTTCTAGAGTAATAGTCTCTAATATTCCCCAATCGGAACTTACTTTGGCTTTTTCAAAAGTCCTCCCTTTATTCTGTCTTATATTTCTGAGTTCAAAGTAAATAAATCTATGATCACTATCAGTTTCTTCTTCCAATACTTGCCAACTCTCAATTTGCTTTACAACTGGCTTGTAGCGCATGTAACATCTATACATGATTCACCACTATCTCTAACAAATATGCTGCTTAGCACAAACAAATCTGTTGAAGCCAACCTCTCTGCCCAATATCTCCCCTTACGATCTGAAGTGTGTGAATCCCATAGTGGAGATTTAGTGCTTAAGTATCCCATAAGGACACCTTTTCCTGTAGCATTTTGACGATCTTACATTAGTCTATCTGTATCATTCCTGAAATTTTCAAAACTGAAACAAGCAAAAATATGGCACCACTTATAAGCAAGACATAGATACCTTTTCTGTTCTTATAGTAGATACTTCCTCCATCTTGTTTAAAAGTAGAAAAGTAATATCGATTAGTTTATCCTTTATCTAATTTCTGCCAGCCATACATTTTTGTTTGGCACTTGCCACTATAACATCCCCTGATTTGTGTTATTCTGCAACTAGCATGTCATGACTACTGTTCTATCTCATCAGGTTTGCTTGAATAATGCGTATAGAATGTATAGGCATATTCATTATTTTTTTATTCGCCCATCTTATTCTCGTTTCCAAAACCACTTTCCTAAATAAGGGTCATTTCACCTGGTGACATCTATAGCCTTCTTTGTGTCATTTACTACAATACTGATCCTTTGCATTGTGCCCTGGCTCGTGAGGCAGTATATTTCCTATCAAGGGCCAAAGGGTTATTAAGAAGGGAAAGAGAAATTTCAAACACGTACAAGTAGCCGACGAGCAAACCCGAAAGCACCGTATACCGTTACGGTAGTGCAGTGAACCGAGGGTAAGGGGTTGAGAATACACTGCCCGAGGTAACATTACGGGACAGAAAACAATGCTCTCCGCTGTTCAAAGGGACGCTTTTTGAGGCACTTGGCGAAGAACCTCCGCACAGCCAAGATGTGATGTTTAGAGTCCGTGGTGGAGCCGTACATGCTACCTTTAGTTACGATTGAAATAGTTATTGTAATACCGACCAGAGGTCGGATGAGATCACTACATCAAAATTAATAAATAATAAAGTAAAGTGTAACTTCATAGTAGAAAACTAAGAAGAATGCGCGTGTGTTCGACGGCGGAAAAAGGCCGAACTAAATAGATTAATTGTGTCTTATCGCACCCTAAAAGAGTTTCCATGTTACTTAAAACCCTGAAGTAGGCCACCCATGAATCAACACCATTCCTACCTCCCATAACGAACCCGTAACCAATTACTGCCACACACTCCACAATTAAGCAATTCCTTTAACCTATTTACCTGATTTTTTACATTTATATGCTCTATGGTGTAAATCCAGACATTTATAATATCTTAGGATATGCACCCTCTCACGCACCTGACAAAATGTTCATCCTCCTTGCTTTTCCTATTCTTTATTATCCTCCTTGCTGTTTCCCTTGGCATAGTTACGGTGGCATTATTGTTTCCAAATCTCCCAAGCCAGAGACTATTTCTCACCCGTATGCTTACTAAATGCCAACTTAGCGCATCCTCTCCAATGGACGCGTCTACCCGTACAATGCCACAGTGGTGCATTGTTTTTTGTACTCACTTCTACATTTTCAATATTTTCTCTGCAACTCTTGCTTCAGTATATTTGCTTCACCTTCTTCTGTGGTAAGCAGCAAGTATTCCTTGCCGATTTTTATGACCTTAATCTTTACTACAATCTTTAAAAAGTGTGTGAAAGATTTCCCCCATTTACCTTGATTTTTATCATTTCACTTCTTACCAAAACCTTGCCATGTCCTCAATTTACATATCGTTGCCCTCTTTGAGCACTTGATGGAAATAAGTATTTTACAGCAAGTTTTCTTCCGTTAAATATCCATTTCAGATTTTTCCTAATTTGTACTCTATCCAATTCGTTTGGCCTTATTAATACTACACTTTTTCCTCTGATGAACTTGTAGTGGTTGTTCCCATGGGACTAATCTTTCATGCAGAAATTCTGTACGTTTAGCCCCTCTTACTCCCCTTCGGCATGGAATTATATATTTCGCAATCTATACCTTTTACTTTCCTAGCTTTTGATAACATTATAGTTCATTTGCACAAACTCCATTTTGTCCCCATCCAGTTCTTCTGTTAGCACATCCGATATCTCCGTACAGGCCTCTTTTTGTTCCTCTAAAGTTGCTTGTCCTTTATCCTCTATATTAACCTCCACTGTAATATCCCCTTCCACTTTGTAATTTGGTAGCTGCTCTCGGCCCAGGCTCTCTCAGTCAGAGAGATTAAAATTTGTCATCTGGGAAATAGCCTCCCTTAATTTTCCTTCCAATTGTACATCTTTATCCACGTCCACTTGCTTTTCTGCCTCCGCCAACTCCGCTCTTTTGACAGGAAGCCTATATCCATCACCATCACATACTTGTACAGCCATTGATACAGATTCACTTTTTTTTTTGATACCATATTCCACTCGTTCCACCAATTAAGTATTATTTCAGTCGTCTGACTCCTTTCTTTCACTCCCATCGGCCGTAGTCTTTTTATAACTTTTGCGACCGTCTTATAACGTGGTGGTGGTAGTGGTGGCGGTGGCAGTGGTGGTATTACTAGCAGCAGCAGTAGTAGTAGTGCTCGTCGTCGTCGTCGTAGTAGTAGTAAACAGCAGTAGCGGCGATGGCGGGTGCGGCGGCAGTGTTTGTAGAGGTAGCGGTAATAATAGTAGTGGATGTAGTAGCATAACCGTTCATATACTAACTTGGAAATGCTGTAATTTTCTTTCACTTCCGCTTGGCGTGGGTTTCCTCTAAACTTCTTTTCACCGTATGTCCATTTATCCATGTTTCTCCTCTTGTAAAGTCTAAGGCCTAGATGAGTTTCTCCTCTAAGAGCATTATATAGGTACTAGAATTGGGAAGTAACTTTCAATAATTTTAGCAGGGATCAATTTGTTGAGAACGGGGGAAGTTCTCCATATAGCTTTTGCAGCCTTTAACTCACTTTCAGGCTACATACGGATTATGGATAGCGATGCTGCATTAATTTATATGATAGTTTATAAGGGGAATTTGGAAACTAAGGTTTGCAGGTCCAAGTTTCGGGTAACATCTCAGCATTAGCCGTTTATGAAGGCTGACTGAGGATCACATGGATTAACCTCAATTATTAAGGACTGTCCTGTTGAGGTTGAACAGTGGATTTTTCGTTCATGATTCTGTACCTTATCCACCTCGATTAGCGTTATAGGTGATGTACATGCGATAGCGCAGCAAGTAATAAGGTACGGTACCGAAATCTATGATTTAAATCGCGCGCATATTATGCACACAAAGCCCTGCCGTGATCCCTGATGTGGTTTAGTGTTTTCAATTCCTCCTCCTCCCTCCATCTCCCCCTTTTCCTTCATTGCTTTGATTTTTGTTTGGGTGTTGATTGATATTTTGGTTCAGTGTTTCTTTTAATTTTCGTATTCCACTTGTGTTAATGGTGAATTAGTAGCCTAGGTGTCCATTAGGTTTATCTTCTTTCTTTGTATACTTGGCCATAAGTCTTGATTTTGTTTTGTGTATTTGTATTTTATTTTGCTGTAGCAAATATTCAGACTGATTATAAATGTGTTATTGCAGATCTGTGTCAGTAAATGTGTGTGAAGATAATATGAATCCCCTTGTTTCTTTGGTGGGTCCATTCTATTGCTATTGGTTTATTTTCAGTCTTCGCTACCACAAGCAAGTCCCCCTCCGTTTGGCATAAGTTTGACAAGTTCAAATTAGCTGCGTTGGGGTTGCCCGGTAGGAGATTCTATCAGGTGGGAAGCTCCTGTCTCTTCCGCTGGGAGAGGCTCAGCTAGGAACATCGTCAAATCTGTTAAGTAGTTCTTAACCTATTTGGGTTTCTGCAGTCCTCATATCCTCATCTCCGGAATGCATAATCCAAGTTTTACCCTAGAAAATCTACTCAAAGATAAATGCTGCGGATAGATATCAGGTGCAGTACTTAAATGAGAGTCCAGCTTTCCTTGGAAACAATACAACAATCCAAATACAGTCAGACTTTAAAATAAGTACACAAATTATAGTAGACAAGAGTATATTACCAGTTTACTTGGAGTAACATGTTCGTTAGCTTTGGCATTCGAATGTCCATATTATTGTAAATAGTTGGTGATATAATTGCTAAGAGCAACGCCAAACAATTTTTGTTTAGTTGTTAGTAAGGTCATATCAACTATTCATAGTACCCATGTGGTGTAGTAAATATGATTGCATTGAAATATCTCCCTCTGTGGCTATAAATATAAAATATCAGTGATGCTATAAACCAGTGAATTGTGTTTATCTGATGAGGCGTTTGAAGATCTAAAATGTTATCCGTATTCAACTTAATTATAATGAAATAGAGTATTAAATTATTTGGTCTGGAACGTAGGTTTAAACAGAATGACGAACATTTATTCGCAAACACATCAAAGTTCTCACAACTTACAGAAGTTAATGATTACTGTCTCAAGGGAATAAATCAAGTCATTTTAAAAGCTGGGAAGATATTGGGGGGGGGGGGGGTTTATTGCCTATAGCGCGCTTTAAAAGGTATGTTGCAAAGAAATAAAGTTTAATGAGCCTTTTAATCGATTAAAGTGTAGTGAAACTTATTACTGTGTCCATAGGACTGGCCGAAAGTACCTGCTGACCTAAATATAAAAAATCTAATGTGTACCATTCACATGACTTTCTCTATATCCCTGCAACAACTTATTCTTAAAAACTTATTCTTCTAACAGAAATAGTCTTATTACTTGCTTCCTTGTAAGTGGAAGCGAAATAAGGGACTACCATAGGTTAAAGTCATAGTCGAAAGCTGGTTGCTATGTCAATGAAGTTCATGTATGAGTTGAAAAGTTCCTGTATGAGAAAAGTATACGTTTTTCATAGCAGAAACCAAAAATAAGGAAAACGACGAACTCCACGAAAAAAATGTATATAACATAAATTGGGTGTTTTAATGTTCTCTACATTTTTTGTACAGTAAGTTTTTGTACATCTCTTACGGTTTAGCGGTTATTCAAAAATCAGTAAAATTTATTCAGAATAAACTACTCTTCAGAGCTATTCCCAGAGAATTCAAGCTATATATTTTTTTATCAGGTAAATATCTTTAATAAACGAAATTTTAATCAAAATCGTTAGAGCCATTTTTGAGAAAATCAAAATTTTCGAAAAAATTTCCATGTAAAGGGTACTTGGGGGTGGGGGGATTTTTCTCAAAATCTTCGTGTCGCATCCCTGGAAGATACTAAACTTAAATACCAAGCTTGGTATTTTACCGACTTTTCGTTTTCGAGTTATCGTGTTCACAGACACACGGACACACACACACACACACACACACACACACAAGGACCTTTTTGTGAAAATGCTTTTTTTTTGGATATTGGGGACCCTAAAACATATTTCCGGTGAATTTCGGTATGGAATTTTTTGGTGGAGTGCAATACCTTCTCTATACACTATGTACATAGTGCGTATAGAGAAGGTAAAAAGCTTTGGAGAATGTATATCGCAGAAATTGCATGTGGGCCTCTAAATGTGACGCACCTTAATTTTAGGCACATATTCAACACATCATACAACTTAGGATTTAGGGGATCTAGGATAGATGTGTGCTGATTTTTTTTTTTTTTTTTGTAGCTTCAAAAAAAAATCCTGCAAAACTGGGTTTAGAAAACATATCTAATAACAACAAAGCGACTACACAAGTTAAAATACAAACGATTTTACAAGCCTCTTAGAGAGAATAAAGATGATATGCTAAATTTGTCTTTTGGCTGTCAAAAGCCTTACCCAAAGTACCAAACCAGTCCTCTTATTACAGTAGGAAGTTTGGTATTATTTATTTTTTTGTATGGTAAAAGTGATCTCTAACTCCAAACTTACGAAAGTATGGAATTAGAATTCAAGCACTTCATAAATGTGGACAGAAAATGAGTTTGGGAGAGGCTCAAACGTTATAGCATCCTGCTTATTTTATAGGTTTAACTCCACTGATATGACCTTCAGCCTGTGTTTCCAATGACTGAATAGAGCTTTCTTTCCCTAGACAGAGTACTGGGCAACATTGAGAAAGCTATCAGAAACTCTGAGATAATCATAAGTACAGAAGTGTACGTATGTTAAAAAGGTTGACAGTTTGCTACTGTAGAAGGGCTGGTTGATGATGTTATAACTCAAGACTGGAAAACAACAACGAAAGAAGTGATGAAACAGCCAGCATTGGGGTATTCAGGCTGCAAAGCGAGTTTACTTTTCCAGAAAACCTGTTAGCTTTACAACTACTATTTTGGATCAGGGGGAAAATACTTTCACTTTAAAAAGTGATCTTGCGGCAAGTGCCGAAATTGCAGAGTATTTATGTAGAACTGACACGTTTCTTTCATTAATTATTCCGTTAGAAATTCATTCAATGACACAAATTTAGCACCAAATTAAGTAGAATGCTCTGGAGGTTTGATTCCTTGTCACTATATGCGCAGATGTTTATGTTTTATTCCTAATTGCATTGTTGGTAGCTGTTTCGACATGTTCTTGTAATCAACGTGAAAATGCAGTACGATGTAGAGCTGAGTCAAGGATATTTTCAGCAAGATGGCGCTGCATGCCATACATCAAACGAATCCATGAACCTAATTGCAAGTTTCTTTGACGACCGGATAGTTTTCAGGAACCTGTGGCCACCGAGATCTTCGGATTTGACATCGCTGGATTTCTTTCTATGGGGTTACTAAAAAGACCGTTTACGCCACTTGACAAGCGACACAGAGCATTCATTAACTACGTTCTTGAGTTATGTAGCCTACTCTGGAGGAGTATTTCCAACTGCTCTGGTGGCTTAATGCGTAACGCGGGAAGCTGCTATTCCAAAGGTCACGAGTTCGAATCCTATTATAGAGTAAATTATTATTATTTCTTTCATTCCAGATGAAGTGCCGCGATACGTGGCGAACTGGCACTTCAGAAACCTAGAGCCGTTACTTCGAAATTTCAATAAACAGACCATAACTCTCCTATCTCAAATTACTTATTTAAGTAATCTACATATTCTGTGAAAATATTCCGGTATAGTTCATTAACACTCTCTATATTTAGACTTTTTAAGGTTTTTTTCAGAAATAGCTGTAGGTTTTTCAGATAAACAAAACATAAAATAAGTCGATCTACGATTGGTCTAAAGCGGGGTAAATTAGATAACTTTACAATTATACAAATATAAAGCCAGTCAAGAAAAAAAAGTATAGGAAAATATCCTAACCTTGTGAATTAAGGATAGTTAGTATAAAATAAATAGGTCTAATATATGGACGAAGAAGAAACCTTGCCTCTTCATGCCAGATACCTACATGCGGAGATATTCTCATGAACACGACCCCCAGAATCTCATTACCCGCGTTTAGCAGAGTCATGCTTCACTTACACCCTCCATGTCTTAAAGGAATTCCTATAATTCCTGAAATATACTGTCACGTGACCTACATTCTTCAACGACTGTTTCTTGCAATACCTCCATGGTAAAATACTCCGTAATATATGGCATTGCAGTATATCATGGATTACATGCTCCTTAGGAAACGGTATAATTAAGCAAAGCATTACATAAATTTTAATATGTTAAAACAAGAACCCTCTCAGAATTCAAGTACCTTTCGGAAGCGTTTCAGCAGGAAGACAGTGGCATCAAAATGCGTTTTGTACACAATAAGCTGCTCTTAAAAAAAAAAAAAAAAAATCTGATGTGTTACACTCACATCACTTTATTTAGCTGTTCTACAAACTTCTTACATAAGATTATTCTTCTTTCCGCACCTTGCTAATCGGCGTACTCATTAGCACAATGTTATTATTTAGTTCCTTATAAGTAGGAAAAAATAAGGGAATACACTAGGCTAAAGGCATAGTCAAATGTTTTAAAAGCTATCGTTATGCGATTGTCATTACAAATCCCTTTTTTTCTTGGCCAGGAGTAGAACAAAAGAAAACCGCACACTCCCGTCTGAGAGAAGTTTAAGTACTCACAACTGAAATTAATAACAATAAATACCTCGAAAACTGTAAGCTCAATAAGAAAAATGTATAAGATATAACTTGTGTATTTTAACAAGACCTACATTTTTTGTACAGTAAGTTTTTGTCTATCTTTTACGGTTTACTAGTTATGCCAAATTAAGCAAAATTCATCCAGAATAAACAGGTATTTAGAAGCTATTCCCAGAAAAATCAAGATATACATATTATTTGTCAGCTAAATGTCTTTAATTTACGATATTTTAATCAAAATCATTAGAGCCATTTTTGAGAAAAACAATTTTCGAAAAAAGTTCCATGTAAAGGGAGTTTGTGGTCGCATCCCTGGAAGATACTAAACTTAAATACCAAGTTTGGCGCTTTAACGACTTTTAGTTTTTGAGTTATCGTGTTCACGGACACACACACACACACACATACACACACTGACCTTTTTGTGAAAATGCTTTTTTTTGGATACAGGGTACCCTAAAACATATATTTGCTGTGAAATCTCGGTATCGAATTTTTGGGTTGGAATACAATACTTCTCTATCCTTATGTACATTGTACATACGGGGCTAGAGAAAGTAATAAAATAATAAAACCAAAAAATAATTACAAAAAATTGCTAATGTGTTCCATTCACATAATTTATTTCTAACTGTTCGGCAAACAAACTATTCTTATAAAGATTATTCTATTATCTACATCATGCCAATCGATATAAATATTAACAAAAATTGTCTTATAACTGCCTCCTGCTAAGCAGAAGGTAAATAAAAAAAATACACTAGGATAACGCGATTGTCAAATCTTTTAAAATATACCGCTCTATACAACAAACTGGTTCTCTTTGTAGGGCGATGAGTAAAATTAAAGAGAAACGAAACATGAGATCTCGTTTGAAAACAGTTTAAGTAGTTTAAAGTAGTAATCAATAACAGTGATTATCTTCGAAACTGTAAACAAAATCTGATGTGCTCCATTCACATGACTTTCTCTACATCTCTGCAACAAATTATTGTTAAAAAGCTTAGGCTTCTATTTACTTCATGCAAATCGTCAAAAAATAGCAGAAATAGTTCCTTAATTTGTATGGACACGAGCTGACAAATTCCTGTATGAGAAAAGTTAAGTTTTTCAAAACTGAAACCAAAAACAAGGAATATCTCGAGAGCGATCAATTCAACAAAAAATGTATAAAACATAAATTGTGTGTTTTAATGTGCTCTACATTTTGTATATGGCAAATTTTTGTCCATTTCTTACGGTTTAGCAGTTATACAAAATTCCGTAAAAAGTCACCCAGAATAAAGTAGTCTTCAGAGGCTATTCACAGAAAAGTCAAAATCTACATTTTATTTGTCAGATAACATCTTTAATATACGATATTTTAGGCAAAATCTTAGACCCAAAATCAAAATTTTCGAAAAAAGTTCCATGTAAAGGGTAGTTAGTGTTGGGGGGATTTTTCTCAAAATTTTCGTGTCGCATCCCTGGAAGATACTAAACTTAAATACCAAGTTTGGTATTTTACCAAATTTTCGTTTTTGAGTTATCGTGTTCACACACACACCACTTTTTTCTGAAAATACTTTTTTTTTGGATACAGGGGACCCTAAAACATATATTTCCGGTAAAGTCTCGGCATCGATTTTTTTGGTGGAGTGCAATACCGTTTCTATACACTAGTACATGGTACGTGTAAAGAAAGTAAAAATTCATGGGTTCCAATACCAAGTTTGGTATTTAACGAACTTTTCGTTATTGAACTATACGGTCCGCACATACGCACACACACGTAAACATTCACTCACAGACTAATTCTAAACATTTTTTCATTTTGGATTTAGGTTGTCTCAAAATAGGTATTTCCGGTGAAATTACGCTATGGAATTTTTGCAGTAATATAATACCTTCTTTACCTAGTATGTACATGGTACATTTCTTGAACTAAATTATCTGACTATTCCATTCACATAACTTTCTGCAGTTCCAAAATCTTCTTAAAAAATATTTTTCTTCTTTATGTTCCATGTTAATAGAAAAAAGATAATACGCTATATTAAAATCTGATATGTTCCATTCTCATGACTTTCTCTGCATCTCTGTAACAAATTATTGTTAAAAATTTATGCTTCTATTTAATTCATTCTAATTAAGAAAAAAATAACAAAAATAATCTTATTACTTGCTTCCTTGTAAGCAGAAGCAAAATAAGGGATTACTATAGGTTAAAGTGATAGTCAAAAGCTGGTTGCTATGTGAACAAGTTCCTTGGTTTGTATGGACAGGAGTTGACACATTCCTGTATGAGAAAAGCATAACTTTTTCAAAGCTGAAACCAAAAACAAGGAATATCTAAAAAACGATCAACTCCACTAAAAAAATGAATATTACATAAATTCTGTGTTTTAATGTGCTCTATATTTTTTGTGTAGTAAGTATTTGTCCATCTCTTACGGTTTAGCAATTATGCAAAACTCCGTAATATTGATCCAGAATAAAGTAGTCTTCAGAGGCTATTCCCAGAAATTCAAGATATACATTTTATTTGTCAGGTAAATATCTTTAATGTAGGATATTTTAATCCAAATTGTTAGAGCTATTTTTAAGAAATTCAAAATTTCGAAAAAACTTCCATGTAAAGGGTAGTTGGAGGTGAGGGGGATTTTTCTCAAAATCTTCGTGTCGCATCTTTGGAAGATACCAAACTTAAATACCAAGTTTGGTATTCAACGGTGTCTTCGTTTTTGAGATATGCTGTCCACAGACATGCATACACACACACACGGACATTTTTCTAAAAATGCTTTGTTTCGATTCAGGGGATCTCAAAACATATATTTCCGGTGAAATCTCGGTATGGAATTTTTGGATGCAATACAATACCTTCTCTGTAAACTATATACATAGTACGTATAGAGAAAGTAAAAATCTGATGTGTTCCATTCACATTACTTTCTCTATATCTCTGTAAATTATTATTGTTAATAAGCTTATCTTTAATTATTTCATGTTAATGGAGAAAAATTAGCAGAAATAGTCTTATTTCTTGTTTTATTGTAAGTAGAAGCGAAATAAGGGAGTACCATAGGTTAAAGTGAAAGCTGGTTGCTATGTGACTGATGTTCCTTTGTTTGTATGGACAGGAAAAAGGAATATCTCAAAATCGATCAACTCCACGAAAAAAATGAATAACATAATTTGTGTGTTTTAGCGTGCTCTACATTTTGTCCATCTCTTAGTAGCTATAAAAAACTCGTCCAGAAGAAAGTAGTCTTCAGAGGCTATTCCCAGAAAATTTAAGATATACATTTTATTTGTCACGTAAATAACTTTAATATACAACATTTTAATCAAAATCGTTAGAGCCATTTTTTAGAAAATAAAAATTTTCGAAAAAAGCTCCATGTAAAGGGTAGTTTGTGGTGGAGGATTTTTCTCAAGATCTTCGTGTCGCTTCCCTGGAAGATACTAAACTTAAATACCAAGTTTGGTATTTTAGCGACTTTTCGTTTTTGAGTTATCGTGTTCACAGACATACGGACACACATGGACCTTTTTGTGAAAATGTATTTTTTTTTTTTTTGATACAGGGGACCATAAAATATATATTTCCGGTGAAATCTCGGTATTGAATTTTTGGGTAGAGTGCAATACATTCTCTATACACTATGTACATAGAGAGTATAGAGAAAGTAAAAATGTCTTAAAAGCCATCGCCATGCAATTGTCATTGAAAGTTACTTCTATGCAATGCCAGAAGTAAAACAAAAGCAGCATAGAGACTTCCTGTTTGAGAAAAGAGTAATTGTTTTAAAATTGAAGCTTACAATAATATCTCGGAAGCGATTAGCTGCAGATCAAAAATATACAGAAATAAATTATGTGGTTTGACAAGAGAAGCATTTTTTCTACAGAATGTTTTTGTCTAGCTGGTATGGTTTGCCAGCTATGCAAAAGTCATTCAGGAAGAAGACAGCTTCAGAGGCTATTCCCAGGAAATTTAAAAATTACACTTTACTAGTTACCTAGGCATCTTTAATGTATGGTAATTTAATGAAATACTATGGAGCTACTTTTGAGAAAACCAATATATTCAAAAAGTTTCCCATTTAGAGAAAGATTTTCATGAAAATGCGTCGTATTCTTGGGAGAAACTAAACTTAAGTACCAAGTTTGATTTTTAATGGACTTTTCGTTTGTGAGTTATGTCCTTTTTCTAAAAATAATTTTTTCTGGCTTTCTTTTTTTTTTTTTTTTGATTCAGGTCTCAAAACATATAATTCAGGTGACATCTCGGTATCGAATTTTTGGTTGGAATGCAATACCTTCCCTATCCACTATTTACATTCAACATATGCAATACAAACTTACACTAGAATGTTTATTACATTATTGCAATGCAACCAAGAATTGCACAAAATATACATGTTTAGGTAATCGTACTATGTAAAATTGTTATGTGTTTTATATCCTCCATGACCGTTTTGGGTTACATATTGTCACGACTGCTGTTAATAACTTAACAACCTCGCTTGGCTATGAGAGGATGGATGAAGAAAAATGTACTTTTCAGTACAGTGAGGCGTGCACAAGGGAACATAGCTCTATACAATCTTTTACAACAGGGAAATAACCTACATACTTTAGTAAAAGGGACGTGGATGGGTTAACTAAACTACTTATTTAAAAATCTGATGCGTATCATTCACATGCCTTTCTCTATATCCATGCAACAAATTATTCTAGAAAAGCTTATACTTCTATTTACTTTATGCTTATCAGAAAAAAATTAGCAAAAATAGTCTCATTACTTGCTTCCTTGTAAGTAGAAGCGAAATTTGGGACTACCATAGGTTAAAATGATAGTCAAAACCTGGTTTCTATGTCAATGAAGTTCCTTTGTTTATATGGATAGAAGTTGAAAAGTTCCTACATGAGAAAAGTATAAGTTTTTCACAGCAGGAACCAAAAATAAGGAATGTCTCAAAAACGACGAACTCACGAAGAAAATGTATATGACATAAATTGTGTGTTTTAACGTGCTCTACATTTGTTGTGTAGTAAGTTTTTGTCTATCTCTTACAGTTTAGCAGTTATTCAAAATTCAGTAAAATTCATCCAAAATAAACTACTCTTCAGAAGCTATTCCTAGAAAATTCAAGATATACATTTTATTTGTCAGGCAAATATCTTCAATATGCGACATTTTAATCAAAATCGTTAGAGCCATTTTTGAGAAAATCAAAATTTTCGAAAAAAGTTCCATATAAAGGGTAGTTAAGGTTGGGGGGATTTTTCTCAAAATCTTCGTGTCGCATCCTTGGAGGATATTAAACTTAAATACAAAGTTTGGTATTTTACCGACTTTTCGTTTTTGAGTTATCGTGTTCACAGAAACATGGACAGACGGACACACACACGGAACTTTTTGTGAAAATGCTTTTTTTGGATATTGGGGACCCTAAAACATATATATCCGTTGAAATCTGGGTAACAAATTTTTGGGTGGAGTGCAATACCTTCTCTATACACTATGTACATAGTGCGTATAGAGAAAGTAAAAATGAGCACTTCAAATCAATAGCAAATATATTGTTACCTTCTAGTTATAGAGCACATTAAGTATAGTGCAATGGCGTACAGGCCTCAAAAGCAAATGGTGCGATTATATGTCTGTTCTGCTGTTTTTGTAACCCATGCTTTTAGCACTAGAGCTTTATAAATTGTTCCCCCCCCCCATAGTATGTAAACTTATGTATACATGTATATACCTTGACAGGTTCTATGTTTAGTGAATTCCTGGCCTAAACGAACCTACAGAATGCTTCCTAATCTAATGTAATCTAATCCAACACATGCCACCATCTTGGCACGAGGCCAAGCTTGGCGTCCAGGAGAAGTCATCTCTTTACCACTATGCCATCCGAAGTTCTCACTAATATAGAAAATGATGCTACTCTACCTGTGGTTTTTATGAAAGCTAAAGTTGGCAATGACGTCACATAAGAAAGTTATATATTCCAGTATTACCACATCCTGTGCACACAGCCAGGATATGACAATATCTTTCTATAAAGTTCACTGTCCTGCATTTTAAATTGTTACGTCACATTTCTTAGTTTTCTCGCAAAATATTTTGTTTGTTTCAGGATATTTAGGTTTGTATCTAAGGTTTGTGTGTTTACTTCTGTAGGACAGTTTATTACATTTTATTCCATAACATTTCTGTGGTTTATCACTTTTAACATACTGAGCGGGAGAGAAAAGCCATGGTTTCATATTCATTTATGAAAACTAATTACTTTTTCTACCGTGAGCTTAGTAGTTAGCGAAAGCAATTTTCAACCCAGTACTGCATATGAAAAGGGAGGTTTCTTTTTGCACTACGTATGGGTGACAATTTCAGAGAGTGTTCTCTTTCTGCCCTTCTCTTATTAATTAGGGGACTTTCTTTTTTGTCTTCATACACCACGTATAGGTGGTAATTTGAGAGAGTGTTCTCACCACGTATGGGTGTTAATTTGGGATATTTCTCCTTCTGCATTTTTTTATTAATTAGAGGACTTTCTCTTTCGTCTGTATGGATGATACTTTAAAAAATCTGGTGTGTTCCATTCACATGGCTTTCTCTACATCTCTGCAACAAATTATTGTTAAAAAGCTTAAGCTTCTATTTACTTCATGTTAATCCTGAAACAATTAGCAGAAATAGTCTTATTACTTGCTTCCTTGCAAGTAGAAAGAAATAAGGGAGTACCGTAGATAAAGTGACGGTCAATAGCTGGTTGCTAAGTGACTGAAGTTCCTTTGTTTGTGTGGAGAGGAGTTGACAAATTCCTGTGTGAGAAAAGTATAATTGTTTCAAATCTGAAACAAGAAACAAGGAATATCTAAAAAACGATCAAGTCCACGAAAACATGTATATAACATAAGTTGTGTGTTTTAATGTGCTCTACATTTTTTGTGTGGTAAGCTTTTTGTCCATCGCTTACGGTGTAGCAGTTATGTAATATTCCGTAAAATTCATCCAGCATAAAGTAGTCTTCAGAGGCAATTCCCAGAAAATTCAGGATATATATTTTATTTGTCAATATCTTTAATAATCGATATTGTAATCAAAATCGTTAGAGCCATTTTTGAGAAAATCAAAATTTTCGAAAAAAGTTCCATGTAAAGGGTAGTTTGAGGTGGGAGGACTTTTTTTAAAATCTTCGTGTCGCATTTCTGGAAGATACTAAACTTGAATACCAATTTTGGTATTTTACCGACTTTCCGTTTTGATTTATCCTGCTCACAGACACACACACACACACACACACACACATGGATATTTTTCTGAAAATGCTTATTTTGGATACAAGAGACCCTAAAACATATATTTTGGTGAAATCTCTGTGTCGAATTTTTGGGTAGAGTGCCATACCTTCTCTATACAGTAGTAGGTACATAATACGTATAGAGAAAGTAAAAATTACACATCGCATACCGCGTGGTTTGTCTGCAGTATCGGCGACTTTTTTTTTTTTTTTTTTTTGTAATCTTGGTTTCCAAGGCTGAAAGAATAGTATTTTACGGAGAAAACTTGCCTTCGGCTACTCAGCGGTTTGCACTCTAAGAGTCTCTTAGAATTCAATCTAAAATATTCGTTCTAACGGTCATTTTTTTCTGGTATTTCAGATCGATTATTCTCGGAGCATGCTGAAATGAAAATAACTATTCCTACTGAAATAATACTTCCAGCACTTCTGTAAGAATACTTCACTATATTCTGAATATTTAAACACTGAAGTTTTGCCGGATAGGCAACATTAGAATCCTTTACAATGAATTTAGATTTCCGATCGCAGAAACAGGGCGTACGTAACCCACCCACGCAAAGAAGCACCTAAAGCGTTACTTACCTCCCGGCATGCAACTCGCTATGAAAAACAACTAAACATTTATCTCGTCTTTCAATTAATTATGAACATTACACTTTACATACCATTCTCAAAGTTACATAAAATATTAAACAATGCACTTTGCATCATGTTGATACACTTTACTTACACATATTGTATATTTCAAATATATAGGGTGTTAATGCACTACACCGAAATAATTTGCGAGATTGTGCACGTGACTGATATAAGTAATTTGAGATGGGCAATGCATGGTCCCCGGATAAACATAACGCAGCTACATAGCGTTAAACATGTGGGTATCAGGTGCTGATAAGTCGGTGTTAAAGCAAAGCCGGTTGAAAAATGGCTTAGAATGTCTTTAAAACTACTGCCCCAGTATAGAAATGTCGATTTTTAGCAGTTCGTTACTAGCGTTCTCAAGATTTAATGTTGCAAAAAATCTGTAAAATCTCGTTCTAAGCACTTGACAGTGCGACACTGAGAATTCATTAACTACGTTCTTGAGCTATGTAGCCTACTATGGAGGCATTTTTCAACTGCTCTGGTGGCTTAAGGCGTACCGCGGGAAGCTGCTATCCCAACGGTCGTGAATTCGATTCCTGTCATAGAGTAAATGTTATTGTTATTACTACGATTACGATTACGATGACGGTTATGATGACGATTATGATGACGATTACGATGACGATGATGATTATTATTATTACTATAATTATTATGATTATTATTATAATTATTATGATTATTATAATTATTATAATTATTATAATTATTATGATTATTATAATTATTATAATTATTATTATTATTATTATTATTATTATTATTATTATTATTATTATTAATATTTTCATCCCAGACGAAGTGCCGCGATACGTGGCTTACCGGCACTTCAGAAACTTATAGCCGTTACTTCGAACTGTCAATAAACAGGCATAATTCTCCTATTTCAAATTACTTATTTAAGTAATCTACACATTCTGTGAAAATATTTCGGTATACATATTACATTTCTGAAATTGTTGTCCGAAAGTTGAGGCAAATAATTTTCATGCGCTGTTTATTAGTGCATAGGTATTTAAGAGGCAACCATTGTTGTCACTTTATGCGAGCATTTATTTACCATAAAGTTATTATGTACATAACTTTTATTCACGGATAATAAATATTGTATCAATTTCAACATTTCAAAAACAGATGTTTTAGACTGGCTAATTGTAACGTAATTTTCATAAAAGCATTAGATGTGTGTACCTATTCTGCGCCGGGACTTCTTATTTCATGTTAACAAAGATGAACATTACCAGAAATGGTCTCAGTACTTACTTCATTGTTAATAGAAGGGAAATAGCGGAATACATTTACTTAAAGTAATGTTTCAAACTAGTAAAATCCGGGCACAATGTCATTGCTATTCGGTTTTCTTGGCATGCTCAGCAGTAAAATTAAATGAAGATTCCTCTTTTAAGTAAAGCTCAGGTGTTTTAAAATTGAATCCTATAACAAGAAATAACGACCTAACTTATGCGTTTAAAGGAGATGTCCTCTTTGTTCATTGCACTGTTTTAGGTTATAATTAATTTATAGATTAGATTAGAAATCATTCCGTAGGTTTGTTAAGGCCAGGAAGCCACTGAACATAGAACTTGTCAAGGCATGTACATGTATGCATATGTTTTTATACTACTGTATAAAGCTCTGGTACTAAAAGTACGGGTTACAAAAACAGAATAGAGATATAATCACACCATTTGCTTTTTAGGACTGTACGCCACTGCTTTATACTTAATGTGTACAATAAAAGCATATTTACTTTTTTTTTTTGTACAGAAAAGCAAAGAGTATCAAAATTAGTATTAAAATTTATAAATAAATATAGTTTCAATATATGTAACACTGCTGTAATATCAGATGATAGGCTTCTAATTATGGACATAATAGTTGCTACTAGTAATTATATAAAACTAAAATATGATTATTGCATTATGTACTCTTCATAAATGTCCACAAATTACAATACATATTTACAAATATGTTATAGAATTTACAATGCAAAACTTTACAGTTACAAAAATTCATTTGACACATTCGTGCAAGTCAAAGTATGCACGAGTTTAAATTTAATATAAAACGCACACACTAATATGCACAAAATGCAATACTATTATCAAACTTATAAATACAATGATTGTTAACGATATTGTCAGACAGATTTGTCACTTAAATATCCATTTAAATATTGGTTTATAGCACTTGCAGTTAGAATTTGAAAGTAAAAATCTGGGATAATAGTCGTATTTATTAAGCAAATAAAGCAAATAAAAATATTTAGTGATTTTCTCATAACTTCTACCACCATCTCCGATAATGTTAGTGACTCTTTTAGCAGCTTATAAACTGACAAATGGCATAATCGGTGCCATATTATAACGATAAATCAACAGTATTTTGAAAAAGTCCCATTTAAATGTAGAGTATACACCAAGGGTAGAGAGGTTTAGACGTATGCCTTTTTCGTGCAGTAGGTGTAAAATGCAATTTTGAGTTATAACTCAAGCGTAGCTACACAAGCTGAAATTCTGACTTTAATAAAATAAAGAAATTACTGGTAGAGCAACAATGGTTTTGTGCTTTGTAATTCAGGAAACATAATGAGTATTTACAGACGAAGACGAAGTCTTACGGCCCGCATGTTAACAATATTCTGGTGATATTATCGATAAAAATAACGAGATGTCCGTGTAAAGGAAAGAGCACAGGACGACCTCATTTGTCAGATGACAATTTGAAAAGAGGCCTCGACATTCGCGAGCAATTTTAAAAGTCTGTTTGGCGGGCCAGTCTAGTAATCCAACAAAGACTATAATATATAAAATTACTACAGACATATATCCAGAAGATTAGTGCAGGAAGTTACATTATAAATTCTAACGCCAGTGTTAAAAGAATAATCTACCTTGTAACAAAATGATCCCAAGTAAACAAGAATAACGGATTCCATGACCATATATTTATATCGTTGATCATAGAGAATTAAACAACAGTGGAAATATCATAGTTAAAATTCTTATAGGAGGATAGACATTTAATTTTATATGCCTTTAGGTACGTTGAACACCTTTGTTTTTTAATTATATTATCAATGAAAGTAATCATGCCTATCTTGCTACCCCTGAGAAGAGAGAGATAGACAGAGAGAGAGAGAGATAGACAGAGAGAGAGAGAGATAGACAGAGAGAGAGAGAGGGAGAGAGAAATAAGATCTGTATTAAAAAAATCTTATGTGTAACATTCACATGACTTTCTCTACATCTCTGCAACAAATTGTTCTTGAAAAGCTTATACTACTATTTAATTCCTGCTAATCACAAAAAAATTAGCAGAAATAGTCTTATTACTTGCTTACTTGTAATTAGAAGCGAAACAAGGGAGTACCATAGGTTAAAGTAATAGTCAAAGGTTGGTTGCTATGTGACTGCATTTCCTTTGTTTGTATAGACACGAGTTGACAAATTTCTGTATGACAAGAATTTTTTCAAAGCTGAAACCAATAACAAGGAATTACTCAAAACCGATCAACTGCATGAGAAACATGTATATGACATAAATTGTGTGTTTCCTCGTGATCTACTTTTCTGTGTAGTAAGTTTTTGTCTATCTCTTACGGTTTGCCAATTATGCAAAATTCAATAAAACCATCTATAATAAAAGGGCCTTTAGAGGCTATTCCCAGAAAATTTCAAGGTATACATTTTATTTGGCAAGTAAAAATCTAAAATATAAGGGCTTTCAAAGAAAATTGCAAGAGCCATTTTTAATAAAATCAAAATTTTCGAAGGTTTTTCCATGTGAAGAGTAGTTTGGGGTGGGGGGATTTTTTTGAAAACCTTCGTGTCACATCCTTATTAACATACCAAACTTAAATACCAAGTTTCGTTTTTAACGGTCTTTTCGTTTTTGAGCTATGCTCCCCCACCCCACACACACACACACACACACACACACACACACAAGACACAGACATTTTTCTAAAAGGTTTCTTTCTGGGGGATTCATGGAAACATGAATTTCCGGTGAAATCTCGGTATTGAATTTTTGGGTGCAATACAATACCTTCTCTATACACTATGTAGATAGTACGTATAGAGAATGTAATATGTTATGCTTTATTTATATGAGAGATACGTAATGAATATACTCGTGATTTTCTTTGTATATATAGAAATATATGTGGAAAAGGTATCGTTCTTTTCTGCACCCATTTTGTATACAAACAAATGTGCTAACATGCGTATGTTTCATACTAATTATACGTGTTTAATATGGGCATCCTCCATCTGCTATATAGAGAATTGTGTTAAAAATACATTTTTATATATCAAAGGAACTCATTTAATATGGACCTCTCCCCCTCCGCGTATATAAAGAAGTGTGTTAAAAATGCGTTTTCCCCATATGTAATGAAGGCATATAAAATGTGTTTAAAATACCATTCTTTATATTATATAGATGTTTAAAATAGGTTTTCTTCATATTATATGTATATATCTATTTGATATACACCTGCCTCCTTCTGCATTTGTAGAAAAAAATTGTTAAAATATACTTTTCATTTGAACGATATAGTACATATAATGTGGGTGTGTCTCCTTCCGTGAATACGAAAATGTGTATAAAAAGTCTGATGTGTTCCATTCACATGACTTTCTCTACATCTATGCAACTAATTGTAGCTAAAAAGCTGATGCTTCCTTTTACTTCATGCTAATTAGCAGAAAATGGTCTTATTACTTGCTTCCTTGCAAGTAGAAGGGAACTTCCATAGGTTAATATGATCGCCAAAAGCTGATTGCTTTGTAACTGAAGTTCCTTTATTTGTATAGACAGGAGTTAACAAATTCCTGTATGAGAAAAGTATAAGCTTTTCAAAGCTAAAACGAAAAACCAAAAATATCTTAAAAATGATCAAATACACGAAAAAATTGTATATTACATAAATTTGTGTTTTATCGTGAGCTACATTTTCTGTGTGGTAGGCTTTTGTCCATCTCTTACAGTTTAGTAGTTCTGCACAATTCCGTAAAATTCATCCAGAATAAAGTAGTCTTCAGAGGCTATTCCCAGAAAATTCAAGATATACATTTTATTTGTCAGCTAAATATCTTTAAACTACGATATTTTAATCAAAATCGTTTGAGCCATTTTTAAGAAAATAAAAAAATTCAAAACTGTTTCAATGTAAAGGATAGTTTGGGATGTGAGGATTTTCTTTAAAATCTTCGTGTCTCATCCTTGGAAGATAGCAAACTTAAGTACCAAGTTTGAGCTTTAACGACCTTTTTGTTTTTGAGCTATGCTGCCCACAGACACACACACACACACACACACACACACACACACACACACACACATACACACATGCAGAAACAGACAGACAGACTGACGGACATTTTTCAAAAAATGCTTTTTTTGGATTCAGTGAATCTGAAAACATGTATTTCCGGTGAAATCTCGGAATCGAATTTTTGGGTGCAATACAATACCTTCTCTATACACTATGTACATAGTTCGCATAGAGAAAATAAAAATCTGATGTGTACCATTCACATGACTTTCTCTATATCCCTGCAACAAGTTATTCTTAAAAAGCGTATACTTCTACTTACTTCACGCTTATCAGAAAAATTTAGCAGAAATGGTCTTATTACTTGCTTCCTTGTAAGTAGAAGCAAAATAAAGGACTACCATAGGTTAAAGTGATAGTCAAAAGCTGGTAGCTATGTGACTGAAGTTACTTTGTATGGACACGAGTTCACAAAGTCCTGTATGAGAAAAGTATGTTTTTTATAGCTGAAACCAAAAACAAGGAATCTAAAAAACAATCAACTCCACGAAAAAAATGTATATAACATAAATTGTGTGTTTTAAAGAGCTCTACATTTATTGTGGGGTAAGCTTTCGTCCATCTCTTACGGTTTAGCAGTTATGCTAAATTCTGTAAATTTGACACAGAATAAAGTAGACTTCGAAGGCTATTCCCAGAAAATTTAAAATATACATTTTATTTGCCAGGTAAATATCTTTAATATACGATATTTTAATCAAAATCGTTAGAGCCATTTTTTAGAAAATCAAATTTTCGAAAAATGTTCCATGTAAAGGGTAGTTTGGGGTGGGGGATTTTTCTGAAAGTCTTCGTGTCGTATCCCTGGAAGATACTAAACTTGAATACCAAGTTTGGTATTTTATCGCCTTTTCGTTTTTGAGATATCGTGTTCACTGACACACGGACATACGGACACACACACACACGGACCTTTTTCTGGAAATGCATTTTTTTTGGATCCAGGGGGTCCTAAAACATGTATTTCCGGTGAAATCTCGACATCGAATTTTTGGGTGGAATACAATACTTCTCTATTCCTATATACATTGTACATACGGGGCTAGAGAAAGTAAAAATAAGTATTATCTATAATACCATATTAATGACAAACTGAATGTGTGTGTGTGTGTGTGTGTGTGTGTGTGTGTGTGTGTGTGTGTGTGTGTGTGTGTGGCACTTTTGTATTTGAATGAATAAGAAGGATATTGAACTTGCAATATTCAGCTTCATTCTGTGGATAATATTTATGTAATACAGGTGGATTGTAAAAAAAGAAATTAACATTTAAATGTGACAATATGGAAAATTAGCTATAAACATTATTGGAAAGTGAATAAGTGGTGTTTTGAGCATGAATGTCTATAACTAATGTTATTATATATGTATTCCTGGGTTTTGAATATTGCTCTAGTGTAGACACTAATGTATTAAACTTCTCATCCGGAGGTCCCGGGTTCTGTTCCCGGCTAGTGCGGGGGATTTTTCTTTAGCCAGAATTATTCCCTATCCCCCAGAGTCTGAAAGCAGGTATGTGAGACTGATTGTGTGTGTGTGTTTGTGTGTGTGTGTGTGTGTGTGTTTTTTTGAGTAAAATAAAATGATTTAAATCTAACGTAAAAAACCCACAGACAACGAGTTGTTTCAAGCGCAAAGCCCCCGATATTACCTTAGATGTTAAAGGGGACTATATACACGACTATATACATGAATATATATATTAAATTGAAGAAGCAGTATGAGGGTCATGTAATATTTAAACTATTCACGTCTGTTAAAGCGACTGTAGAAATCTCTCCCAACAGATAGTTCCGCATTTAAATAACCAATTATCAGAATGTCGCATTACATATACACAAACGGAAATTAATTTCTAAAATGAAGAGGGTGAGAAGGATTGGAATATATACACTTTTCTGTTTGTCTCATATCTCCCAGCATGAAAAATAAAATCTGATGTGTTCCATTCACATGACTTTCTCTTCATCTCTGCAGCAAATTATTGTTAAAAAGCTTATGCCTCCATTTACTACATTCTAATCGAGAAAATGTAAGCAGAAATCGTCTTATTACTTTCTTCCTTGTAAATAGAAGCGAAATAAGGGAGTACCATAAGTGATAGTCAAAAGCTGGTTGCTATATGACTGAAGTTCCTTTGTTTGTATGTATGGACAGGAGATGGCAAATTCATGTATGAGAAAAGTATAAGTTTTTCATAGCTGAAACTAAAAACAAGGAATATCTAATTACACAAAAAAAAAAAAAAAACTCCATGAAAAGATGCATATAGCATAAATTCTGTGTTTTAACGTTCTCTGCATTTTTTGTTTGGTAAGATTTTGTCTATCTCATACGGTTTAGCAGTTATGCAGAAGATACCAAACTTAAATACCAAGTTTGGTATTTAACATATTTTCGTTTTTAATCTATGCTGTCCACAGACACAGACACACACACACAGATACACAGACACACATGCACACACACGGACCTTTTTCCAAAAATACTTTTTTTGGATTTAGGGTGAACCAAAAGAAGTAATTCCGGTGAAATTTCGGTATCGAGTTTTTGGGTGGAATGCAACACCTTCTCTGATTTGCTTAATTATATAATGTAATGCTTGTAGTTCAATTTTTCGTTATTTTTATTACCATGCGGCGCTTTAAACCGTATCACGTGACGGTTTAAACGAATGACTGTAGGTGGGTGTCGTGCTTTAACGTTTTCACTATGGTGAAAAATTGGCAAAAATCCGGAATTTGGTTTTTACCCATAACATTTGGCCATAAATGTGTGTATTTCAAGTTGAAAATACAATAATATACACTGATAGCTAAAAAAAAGTGAGTACAGTAATATGTTTCAAAATTTACAAAACAGGTGTCATCATCCAGGCATGGCGTACCACCGATTATTTAACCTGGGCCCTCCCCATCCTAAACCACAGGCGAGATAGAGCACCCGGCGAGCCTCCCCACACCACGCCAGCATCATATTTCAGGCCGTGAAATAGAGACTGTTTGCGACAGAGTGCAGTGAAAGAACGGTTGTGCGCACGCATACTGTAAGAGGAAAATACACCCTGCATTGGTATTCACCTATGTAAACTTAAGAAAAATATAGCTTCAAATTATGCTTCTATTGATAAATACTATCAAAGCTGCCAGAGCTTTAGTATATTCATACTTACGACTCATCGACACAAAAAATGTGATCGGAAAATATCCATTCCACAGTTTTTGCTTATGTTATTTCATATTCCATACATTAACCTTAGTCTCACTAGAGAACTTTATGCTTCGCTAAATATAGCAGTTATTATGAATTGCAGTTTTCACACATTTTGCCTTTAATTTTTAGAGCATTATCCTTTTATTACGCTAATAATGCAGTTTGCTATTAATCAGAGATAAATGCATGTAACTACCGAATCAGCTAGCATATTTGGACAGAAATAGAAAAATATAAATGAAAAGCCCTATTTCTTAGGGGGTATGAAGGATGTTTCTAACGTTGTGGTACGTCTTGGTAGTATATCAGCAGTTGCTGAAGAAGTATTTCTGCAAGAATAGTTCAAGAAGCTGTTGTAAAATAAACGACCTTGTCTATTATAAGAGAAAAATAACCTCATATACAAAAGACGGAAAAGAAATCGGTCTCAAGATATATTCTTTTCAATAGAAAAAATAAAAAAAAAAAATAATAAAACGACACTTAAATAACTTTTTTTCTCCTAAACTAAAATTTAAGAAAACCGCTGGAGAGGAGAGAAGGAAGAGGCAGAGGCTTTAGACTTCATGGAGGTATGTAACTTATAGCATACCTTCATTTTGTACTTTAAAACTTGATTCACTCGATTGCAATTTTTTACTTTCTCTATACTTACTATGTACATAGTGTATAGAGACGGTACTGAACTCCACCAAAAAATTCGATACCGAGATTTCACCGGAAATATGTGTTTTAGGGTCCCCTGTATCCAAAAAAAGTATTTTCAGAAAAAGGTCCGTGTGTGTGTGTGTCCGTTTGTGAGTGTGTCCGTGTGACTGTGAACACGATAACTCAAAAACGAAAAGGCGGTAAAATACCAAATTTGGTATTTAAGCTTAGTATCTTCCAGGTATGCGACACGAAGATTTTGAGAAAAATCCCCCCACTCCAAACTACCCTTTACATGGAACATTTTTGAAAATTTTGATTTTCTAAAAAATGGCTATAACGATTTTGATTTAAATATCGTATATTAAAGATATTTACCTGGCAAATAAAATGTTCATTTTAAATTTTCTAGGAATAGCCTCCGAAGACTACTTTATTCTGGGTAAATTTTACGGAATTTTCCATAACTGCTAAACCGTAAGAGATGGACAAAAACTTACCAGAAAACAAATGTAGAACACTTTAAAACACACAATTTATGTTATACACATTTTTTTCGAGGAGTTGATTGTTTTCGAGATATTCCTTAGTTTTTGGTTTTAGCTATAAAAAACATACTTTTCTCATACAGGACTTTATGAACTCGTGTCCATACAAACAAAGGAACTTCAGTCACATAGCAACTAGCTTTTTACTATCACTTTAACCCATGGTAGTCCCTTATTTCGCTTCTACTTACGAGGAAGCAAGTAATAAGACTATTTCTGCTATTTTTTTCTGGATTAGCATGAAGTAAAATTAAGCATAGGATTTTAACGATAATTTGTTGCAGAGATATAGAGAAAGTCATGTGAATGGAACACATCAGATTTTTCAACATTTCTTGTCATTCAAAATATTCCACTCGATATAGGTTTCATTCAAGCTCTTTTAAATTTTTAGAATAGGTACTTATAATCAAAAAAGGATTTTTATCATAAGATTTTTTAAAATTCCTAATATTGAATTAGATATTGCTTTTTAAAGTCATAAGATGAAAGAAATGTCATAACTTTCACATATGCCAGCTTCACATATGCAGAAGTTCATTTATTTAATTATGTACCTATAATATTAAGGAGCCATATACATGAATCAGGTCTATACAGGCGTTTCAAAACGACACCAAACGAAGATATTCGATTAGCTTACACTTTGACTTGTCCGAAACTTAAAGTCGCAACTTTCAAACTCTTCTGTTTAAAGTTTTATGTGTGTTTTAATATCACACACATTTGGGATTAGGCAACGAGGGAACAACGGTTGTCTTACGCCACACCCACATGCTATGTTTTCCATTACTCAGGCGACCTGTCCGGCGCCGGCGTGTCTATCAAACCACGCGACTGGGACCTTCGCTACCAACTGGCATCTCTCTTGGATTGGACCAGGCACGTGCCATCTGGTTATGTACGACTGCTTAATCCGTGGTGTCGTTTGCTGTCGTTTTTAAATACCCTGTATATTAGGCCAGCGCATATAAAAAATGTCGCCGAGAGCGACCTTCGTTTTACCATTCACAACGAGCGCGAGCCGACATTCACGGTGGCGCTGAGAGCTCTCACCAGTACTTCACTGACAGTATTTAACTTGAAATAACCCCGTTGAGCTTTGCAAATCTTTAAACGCACCGAGAAATATCTGCACACGCCAAATACGGGACGGTTGGGCAAACTATTATAGTATTTTTTGGGAAAACAATCCTTTAAAACATGATTCATAATTTAACCATCGTGCGAGTACTTACTGAGTTCCTAAAATCAACATTTTCATGGTCTTTAATATTTTTTTCGGATAACTATTTGGTTAATATTATTAGGATAAAAGAAATTGTTAATACAAGGGTGCAGAGCTTTTACATTTTCCCAGATGAAGGGAATGAGTATTTAACATTGAGTAAACAAAGTGGGATTGGAGGGAATGGCAGACAAGTGACGTCGACTGTCCAAATTATCAATCCCAATGAAGATTCAGACAGTTCGAGTGCAGACAAGTATCTCCATCTGTAGCCTAACTCTTCTGGGTAAGCCAGTGAAATAGAGCAGTATATTAGATTTTCACAACTCAAAATTTAGGAATGATGAATGTATACAGTTGTCGTTGTCACCTTGGAGAAGGTCAGAATTAGCGCCAGTGAAATACTATATAAACAAGCGTGTACATACCTCTTTGAAGTTCTCTGGTGCGCTGGATATGCTCATCCATGTAGAACACAAACTTGACTCTCTCTAAGGGGAGAAAGACTGACTGGGGTATGTGACACGGTGTAGGCTTACAAACAGTAAGACTCTTCAGTATTGAGCTTTATTATTTACCTTGGTTACTTCTTGAGGCACTAATCGTACAGGCGACTCCCGACATAATAGTTCTTGAAGACGTAGAAATATATATTAATGACTAGAGCTATTTTCTTCTGCTTACTAAGTTCGTTGTCTACGGTCATCGATAATTATCACGTAATTCCCGATTACACGACATATCAGCTCATGCCATAATTGCAATAGTTCGCGTAATAATATCACATACTCGATATCCACGTCCGTACAACGTACAGCCTACAGCGCGTACCGCGTACAGCATAACAAATAGTCTATTTTCTTGTCTGCGAAACTCTTATATACCTACAATATCCAATCTTAAGGCTCATTGCTGATTGGTTGAAAAGAAGCACGGAAATAACGTTATCACTCGATTAATTTTGGAAGTTATTTGTATTAGACTCACGTGACCGCAATTTATAATGGAAAAGTCTTTTATATAGCAGTATTAACAAAGAAAGTAAACTTGGCGTATACAATGGCAACTTCTCACCCTAAGGTGTAGTGTTCTGCTCAGTCTTGGCTACAGAAACAGATATCTTTCTTAAACTAAACCTGTGTAACTTATTAATTAAGCTAATAAAATATAAAGTAATTGCACAGTAATTCAGCAAACTTGCAAACAACATATACGTATTTTGAGTATCTCAATTTGTACTAAACAACATTCGCATACTTGTTTTATTCATTATACATTTCATATCTTTCACACTATATTCGTGAAAAGTGAAAGTAGATCCTTATTTCTCCTATGAAACTGGTGAAACTTAGGTCCGCGGTTTCATAACTGTACTTGCAGCATGCATTCGCGGTAGGATACACTCAAAGATGAAATAAGGATGGATAGATCAGGATTGGGCGAACGCGGGTCAATTCTAACAGGGAGAACTCTACGACGTAACACGGTTGCCCCTCGTACGGAGCAGTGGCGAAATGCGACTCTTAGTTTCTAAATTACTGTTTATTAAAACACGATATGCATAAATAACAAAACAAAACGATTTATTTATTATTATTATTATCATGCAATACATATTTGAAACTCAAAATATTCCACATTTCTTATCAAATTTCAGAAGTAAAGACTATATCGCTTATACACTTCCCTGATAAATAAAGAAGCAATGCTCAATACGTAAAGCTTTTACATCAAATAATGTTATATACAGAGTGTTGATGGGCTATACCGAAATATTTTCACAGGTGTATAGACTACTTAAATGAGTAATGAGACAGGAGGCTTATGGCTCTTTATTGACATTTCGAAGTAAGGCTACAAGTTTCTGAAGTGCCAGTATGCCACGTATCGCGGCACTTCTGGAATGAAAAAAAAATAATAATAATACAAATTTTTGCTCTATGACAGGAATCGAAATCATGGCCTTTGGAGGCTAGAGCTACCCGCGTTACGCAGTAACCCACCAGAGCAGTTGAAAAAACGCCTCCGAAGTAGGCTATATAACTCAAGAACGTAGTAGATAATGAATGCTCAGAGCCGCACTGTCAAGTGATTAGTTCGAGATTTTACAGTTTTTTGCGACATTAAATCTTGAGTACGCCAGTAACGAGATGCTAAAAATCTACATTTCTATACTCGGGCAGCAGTTTTAAAGACATTCTAAGCCATTTTTTTTAACCTGCTTTGCTTTAACACCGACTTATCAGCACCTGATGCCCACACGTTTAACGCTATGTAGCTGCGTTATGTTTATCCGGGGACCATGCATCTCTGATCTCAAATTACTTATATCAGTCACGTGCTGAATCGCAAATTATTTCGATGTAGTTCATTAACACCCTATATAATCTTAACTCCATGGCACGACAGTCCACAAGGAACCTTGGCCTACCGCCCGGCCGCTGCATCCCCATCTTGGCCCGAAAGCATCCTGAATGGTGTGCAGTGCTTGAGGGCGAGACGTGATCAGCGCCTTGAGTCCCTCTCGGCCGATTAATGCGACCTTCTCGATCTGGAGCCGCTATTTCTCAATCAAGTAGCTCCTCCTCAATTGACCCCCAGGTATCTCACTAGGCTGAGTGCACCCCAGGCTAGGTCTCCCAGTGGGCAAAAATTCCCCACAACGTTCTAGGAATGGAACCCAGTTCTCCGCTTGGCAAGCAGCCGCGCTACTACTGCACCAAGGAGACGACCATAAATATTTTATATACACGTATAACATATCTATTTTCGGGTTGAGTTTTGTATCGTTTTAACTTTGTTAACATTTGTTTGTGCTATTTACAATTTCCATTATATATTTAGTTCTTTTATTGTTTAATAGGTTTTTTTTTATGTGAATAGCATATCGCAATTGCTCATAGCAGTGTGCCACACTGAGTGGAACGCTTGGTTGTGTGTGCAAATCAGAAGAGATGGCGTGAAAATGACTTGGTACTTGGTAATACATCACTTCCGAGGGGGTTAAAAATGCCCTTGTATACTCTAGGCAGATATTCAATTTGATCTTAAAATCTTATTTTGTATCACTCAGCGTCAAAGCTGAAAATCTCTTGGCCCTAACTTCTAATTATTATTTTTTGGTCGATTGTCTGCATAATACCTCTGCGAACTTCTAATCTTTCGTCCATAAGGTTGAAGACGCCAAATAAGTTGCAATGGTTAAAAGCCTGTAAATCTTCAACCATTTCACTGTTAATTACTCCCGAAATTGTTATCAACAGAATGATTGACTAGACTATTTGCAGAATAACTTCACGTGTTTACTTTTTCTTTTAAGGAATGTGTACTCTATATATATATATACTTAATGAGGTGCAACACAGCATTCTGGTATGTTCTAAATATCTTGCATCAGTAATTCGCCAAATACCTAGCATAATGTAGAATTAAAATTAACGTATAAGCAAAAGCATTGCTTCAAACAATTTAATCACTAAATGCATACTTCATGTATTCATTATCGCTCTTATTTTGTCCGTCATGGTAAAATTGCTGGTCGTCTGTTTCTGCACAACAGAGCAAGTACATAGTGACACATTAGTATCGAGCAGTGTCTGTTGCTTACGATGATTGGGAGCATTCCTTTCCATTTACATTTCTGATTTATTGAGACAGTACTAAAAGAAGCTGAAATTGAGAAATAATAAGAATATGAAGCTAAAGTATTACATTTAAATTCTAATACTGTAGGCGTAATAAAAGCGATAAGTTCCAATGATTAATACAGGCAATTAAGGAAACAGGAAAGTTCAGTATTGAAGAGTGATGGACTCTCATTAAAGTGAACATTTAGCTGGATTCAGATTAAGAGACAATAAATGAGATACGAATTAAAACCAGAGAAATTGAGACAGCGTATAAATGAGAACAGAAAACTTCTGAAACTAGGCGCATCATTCAACTATGACAGAGAATTTGTCAAGTTGAATGTAAATCCTGAAATTAAAGCAAGAGGCAATAATAAAAACGGTATGAGGATATTAGCAACTCAATTTACTTTTAGGTTTCAAATGGATATACTTCTATTATTCAAGAAATAAATAGATAATCCTTTGCTTAGTTATTTTAAACACTGTCATTATACAAATATTCAGAAAAATCGTATGAACTACCACCATTAGAGTAGAGGAAACTTAAGCAAATTAACTAAAGTAGTTAAGATAAAAGAGAGGGAGAGAGAGAGAGAGAGAGAGAGCTGGAACAGGAGCTAATGCGCATACATGGGAAATATTGGAAATTCTATGGCGCATGCTTGGAGGAGGAGGGATTCTAGCCTAGCATCAAAGTATTAGGCGTAGTTTTCAACCCAATAGATCTTTTTAAGCTCATTTTCTTTGTTTTTGCAGTAATTTTTATCGTTTTCCCAAAAAATTGATACGTTTCAACACTTTATAGCACTTTCCTATGTATTTTGGATGAAGTTTGATGTCAGTTTTTTTTTCTTATCAAATTGCATTATTATCTTTTGCTTTTTGAGTGCCTTTGGACCATTTGAAGTATTTAGTATTTATTTGTTTAGTCATTATGTGCATTAGTACAATCGACATGATCAAAATAATAGATACAAGTAAGAGTCAGTCATAAAACAATTCTAATGTAGAAAATTTATCCAAATTGTAAAATACATTGTCCATCAACCATTTTTGTACTTTAGCCTTAAACTGTATTACATTTAGATCTCTCACGTGGTCAGGAAGCTTATTATAGGCTATAATGCTGGTCATCAGATAACTATCTTTAACTTTCTTTAGTCTAGTGTTTGGAACATGCAATTTATCAATATTTTTGGTATTTAATGTGTGTACATGCCTGTTCAGTTTAAATTGATTTAAATTCTTGTGCACATATAATAATAATAATAATAATAATAATAATAATAATAATAATAATAATAATAATAATAATAATAATAATAATAATAATAATAATAATAATAATAAAACACTACAGCGTTACCAATAGTAACAAACGAAACTTTGAGAGTTTCTCAACATACCTCCAAAATATTTAGGTTGCTATCTCTAATAGCTTTTGTTTTACAGGCAGTTGTCTATTTCTTTTGTAGTAACCGTGTATAAAGATAACCAGCAAGGGAATTTAGGCGCCTCTCCTCTTTTATCTGGGCGTGAGACTAGCATTAGCCATTTATTCTAATGGCAGTGTTCCCTCTGCACTTTATTCTTATTTTTCTCTTCTCGTATGTCTTTGCTAGATGCATGGGAGTGTTTTCCGTGTAAGCTTTAATTTTCTGCTACCTGCCTACCGATAATGAGCAATGTATGTAGCATTCTCTCATTATACGTTCACAACTTTGCAATAACTATGAAAATCGGTTGATATTCCATCATCAGCAATCCCCCTTATCATCATGTGACCATTGAGCGATTTTGTTGAATTTTACAGAAAAAACACTATTCTGTTGTTACATAATCAACATAATCAAGCTCATATATATTCTTATTATTTCGTTGTTTTCAGGCATTTTACAGAACTTTCAAGTGTGACGTACTACTTAATAATGCTTCGTTTTATGTCTTTAATCTTTTTTATTATTCCTCCATCAATATCGAGAGCATACATTTTAGGCCTCAGTCGGACAGACCACTGGGTGATTTGTCCACTAGCTTCATCTTTAAACTTTCCTCAGCATGTGTGGCACATGTGGCTTGCAGGGTAATCAGATGTATCTAACTGTTCAAGAAATGTCAGCTTCTCTAGGTATAATTTATTGTTACTCGATAAATGAAGGAGTCCGTATCCATGCACATATGCTTCAGGTTTTCAATCCCATAATATGGCAATAACACATCATATTGGTGGGAGGGAAGAGAGATTTTAGATATCCAGCACGCTCATTCCTATGTGAATAGGCTTGTTGAATATAGTCTGCCATGATGCCATATGAATAGCTACTAGGGTAGGTGAATACACGCTTGTATCAATGAATGTAGGCTTAGCAATCACCTCTTCCGTGTTTTCTCGTTTGTCACAAGGATTATATTCTTTCGGTTTCATATATTCTTCATAGATTTTCCAAACATAGACTTCTTGAAGAGCTTATACAGGTGCTTTTCAATGACATGTCTAGCATGTTGAAGCAGCTTGTTTTATTAAAGCTATGACATATTTAACCAACATGATGAGATTGTAGCACACGATGGATTTTTGCTAATCGTAATCCTTGTGAGAGCGCCCATGTAATAAACAACATACTTCTTCCTGCTTCTAATGTGTGCAACTAGTTTCTTTACACTTGAATTCTTTGGTTTCAAACACTCAGACAGGAAAGGCAAACCTTTATGAATTTCGTGAAGCTCTGTAGGATATTAACTTCGAATATATATATATATATATATATATATATATATATATATATATATTGTCACGTGGACTGTTGAAGGGTGCTCAAGAACCTGTATCAATTCAGAACTTTATTTAATATATATATTGTCACGTGGACTGTTGAGGGGTGCTCAAGAACCTGCATCAATTCAGAACTTTATTTAATATATATATATTGTCACGTGGACTGTTGAGGGGTGCTCAAGAACCTGCATCAATTCAGAACTTTATTTAATATATATATATATATATATATATATATATTGTCACGTGGACTGTTGAGGGGTGCTCAAGAACCTGCATCAATTCAGAACTTTATTTAATATATATATTGTCACGTGGACTGTTGAGGGGTGCTCAAGAACCTGCATCAATTCAGAACTTTATTTAAATCAATTCAGAACTTTATTTAATATATATATTGTCACGTGGACTGTTGAGGGGTGCTCAAGAACCTGCATCAATTCAGAACTTTATTTAATATATATATATATATATATATATATATATTGTCACGTGGACTGTTGAGGGGTGCTCAAGAACCTGCATCAATTCAGAACTTTATTTAATATATATATTGTCACGTAGACTGTTGAGGGGTGCTCAAGAACCTACATCAATTCAGAACTTTATTTAATATTTCTTTAATTAGAGTGGAAGGCATTTCTTTAGTTCAGAGTACTGAACATATTTTCTAAATTATATAACTTCTCTTTGTTAGCTGATGACTGATAACAGTATTTGACATTTAACAGGAATAATGTGGGCTACCTCTTCCTGTGACCATCCCATGGGATGTACTATGCCATCAGCTTCCGGTTGCCTACGTGCCAATGGGCACGGCAGATCCTGGCAGATTCTGTGTCAGACAGGATTTTCTAGAACAATCGGAATGCTTGGTTCTGATTGGTCAACATAACTGAAGCTTCGGGTATTGGCTCGCCTTATTTGGCATAATGTAGGTCATGTTAAACGGGCCGGTGATTCCCTATATAATAAGCCCCAGTCTTCTGTAAAAGGCCGATTATTTTTGAGTTGAGAGGCTGGTCTCGCTGTCGCTTGTAAAAGGCAAGCCAAGCTCGCTACGCATCAGGGTCCTGCAACCCTCAACCTCAACGCAACATCGATACAAAGGTAAGCGCCTGAAAGGGCCATCACACAATACTAACTAATATTATGTGAAAGATTAAGTTCATCTCTTAGCGTGTAACTTGCACCTTTATAAATAAATGGGCCAACAAACAACCCAGCGAGTTGTCTCTATCTTTAAGCTTCCTTATTCCCCTACGCTCCCCAGCCACAACCCTAGTTGTGACAATATCCAAGAGAGTCATCTTATGCCAGTGTTTTTGTATCAATACTGCCAATAGAAACCGACCGAAATAAGCCATAAGCTAGTGAATACTGCATAGTCAAAGCATATCAATTGTTTGCATCTTAGTAAGTAATAAATTGAGACTGATTAATAAGGATCGAATTGTTCCATGTATCTGTTGTTAACCTAGCGATGAGAAAACTGAAGTAATTATCCCTTTATGCCAGACTCCACCATGAGAAGCTGCTCATAATTCCATAGCAACGCCAGCTCAATTTCGATAAAATGGAGCATATCATCTCAAGAACAGATGTAAAGACATTTGCAGGATCAGTTTTATGACTATTGAAGGTTTGCAATCTGAAGGCTTTAAAAACATCTGTGAGAAGCAGCTGATCTGAGGTAAGGTACACGTTCTATATTCTCGCAAATTTCGGATTTTAAACCAGTCCCATATAATTTTAGCATTATCATAGTTTTCGTCATCGATTTCTTCTTCATTTTATCTGTTATAGAACGCTTCCTTTGGAGGCAAACATGTTTCTTTCAAGACCTACAATGACGTGATGTGGCCATAGGGGAGTACTCATTTTCGTTTCATCAAACCAATCTTGTCTTCTCGAAAGTACATGCCTGTCTCAGGAAACGATGTTAAGATTTTTGTTAGTTTATCCAAGCTTGTCCAAAGGAAACTAATTATACACTAACCTAAGCTTAATATCTCCAATATGCTCCGAGAATGACATATACCTTTCTTCTGAGCAGGGAAACATCTCCACTCTCTCACCTTTACAACCAACTCTTATGAGTTTCGACAAATGGAGATTGTTGAATGATTTCTTAGCTGAATTTCCTTTAAAATGCAAGTCAACAAAAAGAGAACTGCACCACAACAAAAATACTGAGAAATAGTATTCATTCTCAAAATAAAGGTGGCTATAGTTACTAAAAATGTCTGAAATAAGAGGCATTACACTTACAAAATGTAACTTACAAATGTAATCGTGTAATAACACTTACTCGAATAGCTGGAGAGCACAAATCGGCAAATATACGTTGCACCTATTACTGCCGGGCTACAGCTACTGAGCCACCGTCACATGTAACACACGCGTGCATAGGATAGCACATTAGTTAAAATTGTATGTATTGAAATCACTGTTTAAAACTTTGGGCATTAGTTCAAGTTATACAACATTTAATCGCAGTTATACTTGAACTTCGACACTCAATGCTTTAAACGAAACACATTAGAACATCATGTGAATATAAGGTAGAACACTGGGTATAGTTATTGAATAAAATGTGACGTAGTACATAAGATGCGTAGCTATACGCTTTGCCAATACGAAGCTTAAAGGGAAGCATTAATTTCAAATCAAAACGAAGAAAATTGTTAAATTGACATTCAAAATCAAATTTCTGGCTCTGCTCACATAACAAACGTCTTTAACTATGCGTAAAAGTAAAAAAAAAAAAAAAAAAAAAAAAAAGAACAGCAAAATCTACTTCAAACCAAAAGACTACATAAAAAGGCACTATGAGTAGGCCATGACTCTGGTAAAAGTTAAGGTTATAAGAGCTGTTCAGTTTTAAGTAATTATAACAAAATGAGCTTATCAGCAGCTTTCAAAATATCTTCAGGTGTTCGTAAACCATACATTTATTTCCTCTGGTAATTATTTATATGTTATTTCGTGATAAATAGTGCAAATAGCTTTAAATTTAATTAGCCTGCGAGTAGAGGTTAGAAGCCTACATTGTTGGTCAAATAACCAACACAAGAAACGAAGATGGAAAACTACAGAAGAATTAACACCATTAAAATTCAGTTTCTACATACTGCACCAAGAACATCGGCACGGGAAATACATCAATGGATCGTAAAGGAAATGGAAATCAACGCAGATCAAGTACACACATTGCAGCTTCATACCAGGGAACGAGCCATATATTTGCAGGTAAACACACCAGTATTATATAATACATTACTAGATAAGCATCGGGGAGAATCAGAATTTTTATATGATTCAGGGGAAATAACTAAAGTGGGAATAGAAGCAGCAGATGCATGCATAGTAACAGTATGTGTATTCGATGTTCCTCCTGAAATCCCTAATTCAGTTGTAAGATCAGCTCTTAGTAAATACGGAACTATACAGGATGTGAGAAATGAAACTTGGAGCACACAACAAATGCTTCCAGGAGTAAACAATGGCATTAAAGCAGTACGCATGGACCTGAAAACTGATATCCCTGTTGCAATTCAAATAGTTTATAGTACAGCAGAGGTGTTTCGTGTGTGGAGATAAAAGTCACATGAAACAGAACTGCCCACGGCGAACTTCAACACTAAAATTGCAGCCCCACCATACCTCTAGATTGCTAAGTGATGTAGTAAAAGGCAACGAAGACAACCAAATAAACGCCCCCCTAGGAAAGGCAATGCAGGAAAACATTAATGAACAAGATGAAAACGAAGTTGAAAACAATTCACAGGTCACCATGGAAACAAACACACAAACTCCATCTAAAAGCAAACCAACAGGGAATAAAAGACCAGTTCCAAGGGAATCCTCCAGCAGTACTTGTACAGTGTCTGAGGATAATCACTCTGAAACCTCAGCTTACAATACTGAGGATGAAGCTCCTGTAATCTCTAATGATTGCAAAAAGAAAAATCCTCCAGCAAAGAGCCCACTTACACCTTAGACGAGCAAATGGAGCCAGTTAAGCATCTGCTAGAGGAATCTCCATCCGACTTTCCACTGAACTACATACAACTTAAAAGCTTGTATGAAAATTCAGTAGGCACATCTGATATACTGAAAGTAGCGAATACACATACAGACAACATTCAGGGCCTTGCTGAAATGCTTAGAAAGCTTCAGCCCCACTATAAGAATAAACCGATTAAGAACAGAACCACCAGAATTGAAAAAGCTTTAGTCGATGTCTAATATAGAACATAGCACTAAACCAACATGATTCAATAGGAAACACTCAAATTCAAATTGTTTTCTAAATTTATGGGATCTATTTTACTTCAGTGGAATCTAAATGGATTTAAAACCCAGTATGAATTTCTACAGAAGTTAATTTCTATACATCACCCTAAAATAATCTGCTTGCAGGAAACAAATTTTAAAAATAATTCTGCAATACATATAAGACAATATTCTGTATACAATAGGAACCGAAACACTCCTCTCCGTGCTAGTGGAGGGGTAGCTACCTACGTTTGGAATAATATAGTTAGCAAACAAGTACCAATTGCAACAAAATTCGAAGCAGTAGCAGTTACCATTTTACTATGTATTTGTAATATCTACAATCCAAACAGCCAACCCATTGACCTCCAACATTTGAAGGAATTAACTGATCAGTTACCTTAGCCTTATATTTTGTTAGGCGACTTTAACGCCCACAGTAGCTTATAGGGATACCGGATTACCGACTCAAGGGGGAAAATTATTGAATCTTTCTTAGAAACAGAAGATGTAGTACTTCTAAATTCGAAGAAGCCTACACATTTCAGTATATCCCATAACACCTTCAGCAGCATTGATCTCTGTATATGCTCTCCAGATATAGCTCCAATAATTAATTGGTCAGTTAGTGACGCTCCTTCTGGAAGCGATCACCTCGCAATTCTAATTGAAATTGCAACAGGAAGCCTAAACAATTTACATAAAAACAAATGGAACTTCAAACACGCTAACTGGACAGCTTTTAGAGAAACTATCGATGATCATATAACTACACTTATACCTGCAAACCAATTTCATACCACTTCTATTATGATTTCACTTCATTAATAATCAACTCTGCAGAAAATAATGTCACCAGAACCGCAATATAATATGATAAGAAGGCTGTTCCTTGGTGGAATAACACCTGCAAACTAGCAATTAAAAACAAAAATAAGGCTTTCTACCAATATAAAAGAGACTCACCTTAGAGAATAAATTAGTATTTCAGCGACTTAGGGCAACAGCTAGGAAGATTATTAAAGAGAACAAAAAAACGTCATGGTCAACATATCTGTCGTACATGACTCACCAAACCCCACAACAGATTATATGGGATCGCATAAGAAAGATTAGAGGCGTTTATAAGAATAACGAAATAACAGCGTTATGTCAAGGTACCACCATTTTAACCGAGTCTCGAGCCATCGCAGATACCTTTTCACAAATATCAAGTGACAGCAACTACGAACAGGAATTCATAACATTCAGAAACAACGTTCCTAGCTTAGATTTTAACAAAATAGATTACCATACAAAACATAGATATAACGAACGACAAAATTACTCTAAAAGAAGTACAAGAAACATTAAAATACTGCAAGAGCAATAGCCCTGGGCCAGATAATATTCCATACGAATTCTTAAAACAACTTTCCTCTGATGGAATTTTATATCTATGCGAAATATACAATTATATCTGGTGTGAACAAGTATTCCGAGACCAGTGGCGAAATTCTATAGTAATACCAATCCACAAACCCGACACTGACAGAAGTAAACCAGAAACCTACCGACTGCTTGAAAAAATAAACAAACGCCTAAGGTGGATCCTTGAACAACAAACATTCTTCAGTGCTGAGCAAAGTGGTTTCAGGCAATTTCACTCGACAAATGACACCTTGATCACACTAGAAACGGAAATATCAGACGCATTCCATAACGGGCAGCATCTACTGGCTGTTAGCTTAGACATTCATAAAGCCTATGACATGATATGGCGAATGGGCGTTATAAAACACTAGCAGAACACGACATCACAGGAAACATGATTCATTTTATCCACAACCTTTTAAAAACGCGAACAATACAAGTGCGAGTAAATACTATAATATCAAAAATAGTAAAAACAGAGAATGGAGTCCCTCAAGGTTCTGCTATCAGCGTTACTCTCTTCCTGATAGCAATTAATAGCATTACCTGCCATGTAAAAGCACCAGCTAAATGTTGTCTCTTCGCAGATGATCTCACTATATTTTGCAAAGGTAAAAATATATTAACTACACAATCTATTATTCAGTTCAGTATACAAGAACTACTGCATTGGACCAAGGAAACTGGATTTAAATTCTCAACTTCTAAAAGTAAATGCATATTATTTTCAAAGCAAAGGAAACTCAATTTTCAGCCAAAAATTTACTTAAGTGGTAACATTTTAACAGTAGTAAAACAATGAAGGTTTTGGGCGTTATATTCGACCAAAAGTTAACATGGGCTCCTCAAATAACTGCCCTCAAACAAAATTGCATAAGACGAATAACGATCTTGAAAACAATTGCAGCAAAGAACTGGGGAGCAGATTTTAAAATCTTACTAAATACTTACAGAAGCATTATTCGACCTAAACTGGATTACGGCAGTACAATATTTAATTCGGCAAAGCCATCTGTATTAAATAAACTCAACACAATTCAGACAACAGCACTTAGAATTATTTTAGGAGCATATCGAACTAGCCCGAGTGCTAGTTTACAAATAGAGGCAAATGAATCGCCCCTTAGTATACGAAGAAAACAGCTGAGTACGTCTTATGCACTTAATATAGTAGCCTCGCCTAGTTCAAAAATGAAAACTTGTATATTTCCGAAAGAACATTTACAGAAGAAAAATCCAATGCCTTTTGCACCAAGACAGAAACAGTACTTTCAAGAAATATATTTATCATTTTCTAACATTGCTACAATTAATCAAACCACAGACATCCCTCCTTGGAGAATTACACTTCCTGAAAGTAATATAGGAATATCGTACCTTGTTAAAAGCCAAACAAATAAACTGATATACAAGCAACTACTGAAAGAACAATGGCAGCAATACCCAAATTATGTTCACCTATATACCGATGGATCGCAGATTGGAAACGGGTGTGGTTGTGCTGTGGTTTATCCTGATCACACTATGCTGTACACATTACCACATTTCTACTCCATATTTAGTTGTGAGTTATATGCCATCAAGAAAGCATTACTGTACTTATTCGAGACAAACAAAACTGAAGCTTACCTAATACACACTGATTCTAAATCCAGCATACAGGCGCTACAAGATCTGTTCTCTACAAATACATCAGTCCAAGAAATTCAAAAATTATCTACACTTCTAATGAAACAAGGAAGGAAAATAGCTATAATATGGATACCCTCACATCAGAACATTTTAGGTAATGAGCAGGCAGACTCTGCAGCAAAGGAAGCCACAAGACTCCCACATGAAGAGACACCTTTACCCCACAAAGATGTTGCAAAATATGCATCCAGAAAATGTTACAACCTCTGGCAAACAGCATGGGCACAATCACCTCCTAGCAAACTACAGGAAATTAAACAGAACTCCAGAACATTATATCCACTGCAGAAACTGAGACGGAAAGATCAAGCTGCCATCACCAGGCTACGTATCGGACACACCAAGTTAACCCATTCCCATCTATTGAATAAAACAGACCAACCTAAATGCAACATTTGTCACACTACCATCACTGTACGCCACTTACTCTCAGAGTGTCCTCAGTATCAACAGCAGCGAGCAGAATGCAAACTACCAGACATCCAGGAAGCACTCAACAATTCATCACACAGCAAAATACTACTTAAATACTTAAAACTAACAAATATGTATAATGAAATATAATATTATTCATGAAATTGTATTTACCAATGTCAATTTTTTTGTAAATGGTACCATTAAAACATGTTGTCGAGATATGACTTCTTTGTAAGTTAAAGCGACATAAAATAATAAAAAAAAAGGCACTAACTTTATCAATGCTTCACAGTTTCAAAAATGCTTTATGAAAATTTAACTTACGGCATGGTAAAAGGTTCCCAACTGGTCCTGGAGAGGTATGGCATGCAGGCCATCATCTTGCCTCATGGCTGGTTGTACACTTTTCACTATTTCAGGATGAGAAACTCATATAAGTCACCTGGCTATGTCAAATTTATAATAGATACTACCAAATCATAAAATTTTAAAATGCTGCCAACCTGTTACAATATGAAAGCTTCAAAACAAAAGAACATATCTCCTGAAATCAGTGGCATGCTTACGTCTGTAAAGGAAATGATACAGAATTCTCCTCAGGAATCCGGTTTGGATTTCCTACATTTTTCGAGCGTTAAAGAACGCAGTAAAATTTCACTGCAACAAAACTGTAGCCCTTGATAATACCACATACTTGCAACACTTTACATATGTTAAACGCAATTATCGCCGTTTCAAAGAACGCTAGGGTCTATCGCAGAGAAAGAATACTCCGATCTGAGGCACTGAAAATATTAGTCGAAAATAAAGCTGCTTCTGCGGAACATGAATAGTTTTATGTCACATATTAATTTCTCAGAATTTCAAGTGCCAAACACGACATAATTAGAAGATTGATAATTAGCAGTCAAGAAACAAATTTCAAATAAGAATATATTTTAACCCCACTAGGATATCTACTAAGGTGAACTGAAATGTTTAATATTTTTTAAATGCTTTACCCTGGATAAGTTAAAGTTTCATTTCAAGAAATGATTAATTTACCTGAGATATTCAACTAACTTTGCAGTAACAAAACACAGCCCTTCTAGATCCATGGCGGGCTGCCATTTTAATTTCTATTTCTAAACCACATATATACATCTACATACCCATATACCTGAAAACTATTAAAATCCCTGATCTATTGTAAGTGTAAAATTTTAAAATCCTAAATCATTAATAAACAAAGACTGCATTTAACCTGGACAAATGGTTAGAATCGAGTTATCTAAACAGCTTCCTTATTTTCACTTCACTGACTAACTTCTAATATTGAAAACGCAATAACTAACACTTTTTACGCCTAACCTGCTCAATGGTAAATCCAGAGAAAGGAACAGCATAAATTAAAATGCAGCACGAGTATATATTTGTTTTCAATTAATGTTCCAATGAATCCCAAAGACTCTGGATAAAGTTTATTTCTCCTAAGTATTGAAACAACTCATAATAAATGCGATTAGAAGTTACACAAACTTCGCAGGAGACGAAAGCATGACACAAAATAATCTACACAGCAAATTTTAATAAAACAGTAAGTTAAACTCCAAAACGAAAGTGAAAGCAGTAAATTTAACAGCTAACTTGCCCAAATTTCTGATTTTAGAAACCTCGTCCCCACACAATTTAGATGTAGCCATGGACTAAAATAAATATCTGTGGCACTTATATCTAGCGGAACAAACATAAGCTTTGTAACTTGCCGTTTAATCCTTCTTGAAAATAAAGGTAACTTTTAAAATTTAAAATTTTCGGGCTGTTTGGCCGTGGTCTGTAGGTTAAAATATGTTCAGTTAAAATATTTCTACCTAACGTTTCGTCCCTGTCTGTGGGGGACATCTTCAGAGGCACTGCACTCACGTCGCTAACTCGGAAAGAATTACATCAGTGCGGGTTACAGCCAGTATATATACTCGGGCACTGGTAGGCGGGGTCAAGTGGACAGGTTCTGGTTTGTTTATTTGGCCTGGAGGTTGCGGAGCTGGGAAAGTATAGGGAACCAGGTGGAGTTTAATTTAAGTCCTTCGTCTTTGTTGAAGTTTTCGAGTTAGCGACGTGAGTGTAGTGCCTCTGAAGATGTCCCCCACAGACAGGGACGAAACGTTAGGTAGAAATATTTTAACTGAACATATTTTATCCTACAGACCACGGCAAAACAGCCCGAAAATTTTAAATTTTAAAACCATGGACACCGGCCGTGAAAGCTTACGCATATAAAGGTAACTTTATTTTATTGCCTTGGCAACAGGCATTGCCTAATACACAGCATAAAACCCCATAGCAACCCTATCAAAAATACCAAGCAATTATTAACTAAGACATGAACAAAAGATGTTTTACCTGTGTAGGCTTTTTCCCTAAATATCCGTACTAAGTTACGGAAAAACGGAAGTATCCCTTAGGACTCCGAACCAATTCTTTAGTACGTGGCTAGCTATCGGCCAGGACCTTGGCCAGGAAGAGAGATAGTGCTGCGTCTAGAGCTCCTTTAATGTCATCTGTTTGCAGTAAAAAGATAAACCAAAATTGAAAAATACCGAAACTGGCCGACTTTGAATATAAAAAGGTCTGGTATTGCTCGTACTTACACTTAAATTGGACACCATTGCGCCTTATATGATTCAGGAGTTCCAATCTATCGCAAAAATAGGCATAAATTTGCTGATAAGTTAGGCATGCTTAGAAATCACGCTAGCAACTTCAGATTTATGGGAGACGAAAAACCCCTTTGTGCAATCCGAATGAAAGAGATGTTGGCGGCGAAACAATGTCACCAAGGAAAGTAATCCGAGTCGTGAAAAACGTACATTTAATATGCTCGTAGGCTTTCACGGCCGGTGTTATTATTGGTAAAATATAACATGTCCAGGCTTATAGGCAGTAGTCGAATACTACAATTATTAAAAGCATTAAAACTTGACGTTTCGTCCTCAGCTGTGGAGGACATCTTCAGAATGAAGCTGGGCAGGAACGGCTAGCAACTACAAATTCACGGGGAGGAAGTGTTTCGACGATTTCGCCAGGAATCTGCAGTCGCTAGCCGTTCCTACGCAGCCTCATTCTGAAGATGTCCTCCACAGCTGAGGAAGAAACGTCAAGTTTTAATTATTTTAATTTTTATTTATTTTAAATTAAACCACCATATCTGCACCGCACCAATAATGTTATAGAAGTCGTACCTTCCATCATTTTTAAGAGTTAAAAGATATTTTCTCTCGGTTCGTGCACACAAAATATATAATCGAACGGAGCGGGTCATTCTACGTGAATGTATATGCTACACAGCTTCTTCGTACCGACGAGCACAACAGCCAATCAGAACACAGCAGTCCAATTACTCCCCTCCCACTACTTCTACAGAATATATTGCCGTCCACTGATCCATGAATCTGCAGTCACTAGCCGTTCCTGCCCAGCCTCATTCTGAAGATGTCCTCCACAGCTAAGGACGAAACGTCAAGTTTTAATTATTCTAATAATGTTAGTATTCCACCACGGCCTACAAGCCCTGACATGCTATATTTTACCAATAACCTACATTTAGATTTATTTACAATCAAGTAGACGCAACTAACTGCTCAAAATAAGATTAATATACGGAGAAGCGATGACACATGGTCCAAATAGTAGTAAACAAATTGGAGGTTAGCAATGTTGGAGCCAGTTAAGGTAACTCATACAATATCCAAGGGTGATAACGGCTATTAAACGTTTACTAGATTCAACCAAGGGGATCTGGAAGTAAGCGTTGTATAATGTAACTAAGTAAAACCCTTAGGTTTGGAGAAATGTGTGCTGCTGCACGGTGACCCTGATCAGTATTGAATTAGCGTCAATAGAGATCGTGTTTAAATGATGCAAAAATCTACCTGAGTAGAACTACGGAGTTCGAATTTACTGTACAGAATCTGAGGGTTGATGTAACTTCCGGTCAAAAGTGTAAAAATCCGCCTGAGGAAAGGCAAAAGAAATTTTCTGATGCTTAAAATCTAGGAGGATTCCCGTGTGATCCATAAAAATTAAGATCTAAAATAGCATTATGAGGCAAATTATCCAAAAAGTAACATAGGTGTTTCTAGGTGAATGTCAGCGTTAGTTAATGGACACACGTTGTACCCGACAGGGTTGTACTTTCTGAAAAACTATTATTTATTAAACATTGACTATGAACTACTAGAACTAAAATCTAAAATCACAGGTATTGGATATCTAATCAGAGCTAAATGTTCTATGGCTTTTAAGCTCCGTGTACATTTTTTAAAAGTGTTTGACACCTGCGGTGACACTGATGAAGCACGGAAAGAAGATGCAGCAACGGTGGAATGCAATGGCGAGGGAAACCAGAGAACCTAGAGCACTTTGTTCACCATAAATTCCACTGTAACAAACTATTTAAAAAAAATCTCTTTCTTCTATCTACTTGTGATAGTCAAGATAAACATTGCTAAATGTTACTACATTACATCATGTTACTTAATTCCTTATAAGTAGAAATAAGAGAAATGCACAAATCTAAAGCGAATCTTTTAAAAATCGGTCGCTATGTGACTGAAATTAAGCTCTTTCGCGTGACCAGAAGTTGACAAATACCCGTATGAGAGGAGTTTAGGTATTTTCAAACTGAAACCAAAAACAAGGAATATCTTTGAAACGATTGACTCAACAGAAAAATGTATGGGATATATGATAAATGTGTTTTAGGTCCTCATATTTTGTGTAGTAGGTGTTCTTCTATACCTTAAGGTCTACAAGTTATACAAAAGTCATTCAGAATGAAGAAGACTTCAGAGGCTATTTCCTGAAAATTCAAAATATATAAATACACACACACACACACAAATATAAATATATTTCAGGTGGTTCACCTGTCCCTTATTATTTTTGGAGATAGGCAACACTTCATACTCTGAAAGTAATAAGGTGAAAATTACCATATTTGTCGGCCATTTGGTAACCATGCAAATCTAGCCTGCTTTTCATAGGAGAATAGACCTTAGCAGAAATAGTTACGTCCATTCCAAAAACGCTCTTAATAACTCCTGTTACAGTACATGTTATACCAACAGGATCGCTGTCATATGTTCTGCAACGTAAATTATAATGTATGGAGGTTAAACGAACGGCTTAAGCTACAAAAAGGAGTCACACAGCAGTTATAAAGAGATCAGAAGCGGAGAGGGAGACATGTGGGACACTATATCTACAGGGTTTTAACGGAAAACGCGGGCGCAATGGTTGTAGCCCAACTGGTTAGTTTCATGTTACCACATCACCACTAGCGTATCAGCGGTTCGGGTCCCACAGTCAGCGTGCACTTTTTTCTTCTTTGCGTATTATCCATCAAGTTACAAAGTTGGTTCAGTATTTGTCACACTAATACATTTAGGAGTAAACTAAAAAGGTATACGAATTAATAACAAACAGTTCATTTTACGTGTTCTTCAGTTTTCGATCTTTAGTTTTTATTATAATTTTTTTGAAAAAAAAAACACTTCACTAAGACTTTAAATAATATTGGGCTCAAAGTTAGAATAAACATAAATAAAGAGAACAATAAAAGTAACAAATAAGCAAGTTAACAAATGTTCTGATATCCCATCTGGCTCTGTGTCAAATCAGGAAGAAAGAGGAGGGAAAACAATTGTCAACGTTTTGTTAAAACCTTGGAACCTGAATCGAATATTTTGAAATTCGAACTAACGAATACGCTACTGTTTAGCTACAACTTGTAGCGCCAAAGTCTATAACGTTAGCATGCAAAAGACGGGTCTCGGGAACGATGTTTTCAGGTAACACTGTATTCTGCGGGTTGCATAAAACCAGAGAATAAGGGACAGGTGAACCACCTTCTATATAGTTTCTCGTATAAGGTACAGAATTTAATCAAAGTAATAAAAGCTGTTTTAATAAAAAATATCTACTTTTTAAAAAATCCAAATTTTTGAGCCTTGAGATGGGAGAGTTTTCTAGAAATTGTTCGTATAGCATTCTTGAAAAAGTTGAACTAGAATATAAAATTTGTTATTTAACCGAATATTTGTTATTAGTGTTATCGTGTTGACTGACACCGACATACACACACACATTAACTTTTATCTTCGGTAAAGGGGATCCTAAATCTTGTATTTTCAGTGAAATCTCAGCAACAACGTTTTCGGGCGGAGCGATATACCATCTTAAGTTAAGTACAATGTACTAAGAGCTAAAGTAATAAAAATAATGACAATAGCGATAAATGAGTTTGACTGTCTGAACAAAGTTGATCAAACTTGTTGACCAGGCAAGTACCCATGTTTTGCCAGTTTCTTTATTCAGCCAGTAGATACCAAAATGCCGATCTCCTTCTGGCAGGGATTAGAAGTCTTTTTTCTTCAGTTTAACTGTGCTGGTTCTCCCACTGTGCATATTCCGCCAAAATATGTACCCAGTCTTCATGAACCCATATAATGGTCATGCCATTCCTGATTTTTCCTTTTTTCTATGTGAAGTATAGGAGTGTGCCACTTTACTCCAATTTAACTTTATTATGTTTTATTTATTTTTCTAGAGCTAGAGAGGATTTAACTTTACAACTCCATTCAATTCTTGTCAGCTAAAATCAATTTTCTTTTGCCGTCTTCTCACTTTCGCTGCTTTGCCATACTGGCCTCATGCCTATTCTCGGCAAACCTCTTTATAGCTCAATTGCTCAAAATTTATGAGACAGGTTTCGCACTGGTATTTATAACATACGGATTTTAGTGTGGAATTATCTCCCTGCGTTAGCCTCACACAGCACTTAACTGCTCTTAATTACAGTGCACTATGTCTTCATAATAACGCGGTGCGCACCTTAGGAGCAAGTTTCGAAAGCATTATATCGCACACTGGATAACATAATACCTGAACTAATATACGAAGTCACTGCATTTACTGAGCTTAATGTTCATCAAGCATTTGAGGACTTAGGGAATATTACTATACAAATGGTGCCTACTTACGATGCGGAATAAAACCATATAACATAACTATATGAAGACTATGAAATGTGTCTCCCTGAGTTTTGGCTCTAAGTACAGTTTAGAAATTGTGAGTATCATCTAACAAAACTGTGAAACAGACAACTCATACAACTGAGTTAATTCCTTCATGCCCATTACAAGCTGTAAAACTCTTGATGTGTTCCATTCACATGACTTTCTCTATAACTCTGCCACAAATTATTCTATTTACTTCATCTAATGGAGCAAAAATTAGCAGAAATAGTCTTATTACTTGCTTCCTTGTTAGTAGAAGCAAAATTAGGGGGTACCATAGGTGAAAGTGATAGTCAAAAGCTGGTTGCTCTGCGACTGCAGTTCCTTTGTTTGTATGGACAAAAGTTCACAAAGTCTTGTATGAAAAGAGTATAAGCTTTTATAGCTGAAACCAAAAACAAGGAATATCTCAAAAACAATCGACTCCACGAAAAAAATGTATGTAACATAAATTGTGTGTTTTAAGGTGCTCTAAATTTGTTGTTAGGTAAGTTTTTGTCCATCTCTTACGGTTTAGCAGTTATGCAAAATTCCGTAAAATTGACCAAGAATAAAGTAGTCTTCAGAGGCTATTCCCAGAAAATTCAAAATATACATTTTATTTGTAAGGTAAATATCTTTAATATAGGATATTTTAATCAAAATCGTTAGAGCCATTTTTTAGAAAATTAAAACTTTTCGAAAAAAGTTCCCTGTAAAGGGTAGTTGAGGGTGAGGGAATTTTTCTCAAAATCTTCGTGTCGCATCCCTGGAAGATACTAAACTTAAATACCAAGTTTGGTATTTTACCGAGTTTGCGTTTTTGAGTTATCGTGTTCACAGGCACATAGACACACATACACGGACCTTTTTCTGAAAATACTTTTTTTGGATACAGGGGATCCTAAAACATATATTTCCCGTGAAATCTCGGTATCGAATTTTTTGGCGGAGTGCAATATCTTCTCTATACACTATGTACAGCACGTATAGAGAAAGTAAAAATCCCAAATGCCGAATGGTGTTTCTAACTATAAAATCCGATACCAAGGATAAGGCAACCGAAAAGCTTTCAAGGCTGCCGGTCCCCATGGTCGCGCTCGCCAAGGCGTCCAGCTTTGGTGCTTCGTAGCGCTGGGGATCGTGGGTTCGAGTCCCGCCTTGGGCATGGGTGTTATATGTTTGTGTTTATGTGTGTGTTGTAACAGTAAGGAAACAGCAATCCAGTAATAATACAGAAAAACAAGGTTAAAAAAAAAAGGTAAATAAAAGTAGGGTATACAGTGCCGGAGTCCTGACCAGACTCCGGTTTAAAAAAAAAAAAAAAAAAAAAAAAAAAGGCTGAAACTACGTCCACAGACCAAATGACCACTTTACTTGTACTAGGTACATGCTGGTTCTCACCTTGTGATACAACCCGCCTTTAGATACCCGTAAATTCAGCATTTAATGTGAGGTGAACGCAAGGTTCCAGACACATCTCGCGGAATAGTCTACTCGCTGATCCGAATGACGTACTGCTTTACTATGGAACTGGTGCTTGCAAAAGACTCTCTACTTCTCTAAGTCAACAAACCAATCCATATATTTGGCCAAAGCTCGTTCGCAAGCTACTAGATTTTTCAAAATCGGGGAATTGTTGTCAGATTGCTTAATTGTCGGGCAAAAACCTCACACTACGGAAATGACATAATATTGTAGAAATGTCGGCAGAGGCTACCCTTCCTACTACCACGAAAAGTCAGGTAATATGGGTCTACAAATAAATAATCTTAAAGCAAAATTTCAACTATAAGTGAACATACCAGGGCTCCAACCAACCCGCGCTCTGCTACCACCCATGTATCACCTCGGTGCCTCTGAATCTTACGGGGTATCAACACATGTGTACTGGGCATAACCGATGCTATCCCCCCCTCTCAACCATTCACAAGAAATAACCGCTCGGTAATTGCCACGATATTGCTTTATTACAACATTATGAAAGAAATTTTGCAGACAATATACATTTACGTTCATTATTTCTCGTGTCATGTAGCACATATTTTCATTAAAACGCCAAGATTAAATAGTGGCAATAGTTTAGCAACTGAAACAAATCATAATAACAAATATCTCGCGTAAAAAGGTCGCGCGACTTCTAACCTCTCTAAGCTGCTGGTCATTCTCAAACACACGGCAACGTGATAACTACCAAAATTAAACTCCACGACAAAGTCCCGCCCCTTTCCCAGGCGCTGAAACAATAAGTACTGCATCATAGCAAAAAAAAAAAAAAAAAAAAAAAAAAAAACTCTCTATAACAGATCTTTACAAAGCAATAAACTCAGACAGATTGTCGCCCAGGTGAATAAGCGCATAGCGTATATCTTAATTGATTAAATTGTTTAGGTTTATTAGTAAGATATCATGTATTTATTGTATATTGGATGTTCAGAGAGATTGTTCCTGGAAAGCGTTCCAAACTTCAACCCGAGAGTTCTCAAGCGACGAATTCAGTTGTTTATGCTGGTTCTTTGTATATTGCAAGAGGGGAAAAACGCTATTGTGTGGTCACGTCTCCGTAAGAGAAAGTGAAGGCGACATATAAACCGGGGAACCACGAGGAAATTTAGGTCAAGAATCACGTGAAAGACGCATTGAATTAATCACGTCACGGCAGAAGCGCACCCCAAGCCACTTTCGGCGCCAAAAATGGGCCAATGGGATTACAAGTTGAGAGTTTTGCGCGTGGATAGAATTTTCTATAAATATAGAGTATTCGCCGCAATTTTCAGGCAGTGAGATGTAATCCGAAGGGGAACCTGCGAAGTCCAAAACAAGAGTATGCGCGAATTAGCAGAGTTATTACAGTGATTGACGCAGTTGGAATGTAACTACACGCAGAATCTGTGATGCTCGGAACAAGAATCCTCGTACATGTAAAGTTGTTACAGTGTTTCACACAGTTGAAATAAATGTCACGCGTAAGGAAGGCTCGGCAAAAATTTAAAGTGCCTACAATTATTCTGCACGTAACCGTTGCACTCGTCGCCGCGTAAAGTTTAGTTACCTTTATGCGCGTTACGCTCTTGTTCGTGGGAAATTATCGAAACTAAATCGCGCCAGGAACATTCTCGGGAACGCTTGTAAATGAGAAATAAACCTTGACTGAACGAAAAGTGCCGACGTTATTCAAGTTAATTCCCGTAGCACTCCCTGGAGATCACCATAGTTAAATACCTGAGCTAGATATAAATAGGTGTCAATTGCTCGTCGCTGAGTCCACCAATAGCCGAGGAGCATCGAGAACCGACTTTAGCAGCTTTAACGTCGTCGCTGCGCAGCCCAGCACCACCAGGTACGTCGCCAGCTCATACGCCCACAAAACTAATATCCGAAACGTACGTGGATACTGTAAATCGAAGTTTATGTAATTAATTAACGTGCCTTCTTATACATTCAAGCAAACAATTGCAACTAACTAGATTATTGCCTGGATTTATGATTTTCTTGCAAACTCCGTTCCTACACAATTTCGACGTATCCGTGAAGTAAAATAAACATTTCCGGCACATATATCTATATTACAAAATAAACTGCAGAAAAAGAAGATTCGTACGCAACCAGCCATTTAGTAATGCCCAAAAATGAATGTAACTTGACTTTATTGAAAAAGAAACAAGCATTTCCCAAATATACATAGCATAAAGCTCGACAAAGACCGTGCCAAAAAACAAGTAATTATTAAGTTATTTTTGGAGGAAAATGTGGCTTAAACCATTAAAGAATTTACCACAAAGCTCATCCCAGAGAAAGGTTGCGATTTCTCTTAGAACTTCCACGACCCACTGCACTATGTAAACGTGACCTCCTGCACCTCAGTTAGCTCAAGCAGATAGCGCACCAACTGAGTGACATTAACACCGTGAACAAATAAACCGCCAACTCTCTCTAGCGGCGAATTAAATTATATCTGTCTTACAAACCCCTAAACGAATACATGTGCTATTCCAAGCAACTCAAACCCCCCTAGTCCCAAGATATGCCTTGACGACACAAAGGTGAAAATATTGGGATTCACGTTCGATCAAATCACTGAGTTATAAAGCACATATTTCAACATTAAGAGACGAATGCACTGAGTATTAAACGTTCTCTTGACTTTAGAGTATGGGAATTACAGCAAATACCTCAATACAAAATACAAGAATATTAAATATTCTAAATTTGCCTACTGAGCCAAGAATTAAGAATCTGCCTAAAAAATTACTCCAAATAAACAATTCTTTATTCATATATCAGCACTATGATTCCGTTAGTAGCTCACCGAAACAGTCCCACTTCTAGTTTATTAACGGAGGTTTCAAGAACCTTCATTAGAAACAGAATAACAACACAAGATCTTTACTCAAACGTCAGCACTCTGAATTTCGGTTGGAGCCTCCGGAAGCAGTTCTACTTCTAGTTTATTAACGGAAGTACAAGAACCGCCATTAGAAACAAGCAATATAACACAATGTCTAAACGTCTCTAAAATCTGCTGTAGGCCATAAATCAGAAATCCATAAGACATATACTTTGGGAAGAGCAAGCCAACATTCCAAATAATGAAAACCAACCATTACATTTTACTTTCTCTATACGTGCTATGTACGTAGTGTATAGAGAAGGTATTGCACTCCATCAAAAAATTCGATACCGGATTTCACCGGAAATATATGTTTTAAGTCCCCTGCATCCAAAAAAAGTATTTTCAGAAAAAAGATTCGTGTGTGCGTGTCCCTGTGTCTGTGAACAAGATGACTCAAAAACGAAAAGTCGGTAAAATACCAAACTTGGTATTTAAGTTTAGTATCTGCCAGGGATATGACACGAAGATTTTGAGAAAAATCCCCCCAATCCAACTACCCTTTACATGGAACTTTTTTTCGAAAATTTTGATTTTCTAAAAAATGGCTCTAACGATTTTGATTAAAATATTTTATATTAAAGATATTTACCTGACAAATAAAATGTATATTTTGAATTTTCCGGGAATAGCCTCTGAAGACTACTTTATTCTGGGTCAATTTTACAGAATTTTGCATAACTGCTAAACCGTAAGAGATGGACAAAAACTTAACTCACAACATGTGTAGAGCACCTTAAAACACACAATTTATGTTATATACATTTTTTCGTGGAGCTGATTGTTTTTGAGATGGTCCTTGTTTTTGGTTTCAGCTATAAATGCTTTTCTCATACAGGACTTTGTGAACTCGTGTCCATACAAACAAAGGAACTTCAGTCGCAGAGCAACCAGCTTTTGACTATCACTTTAACCTATGGTACTCCCTTATTTCGCTTGTACTAACAAGGAAGCAAGTAATAAGACTATTTCTGCTAATTTTTGCTCCATTAGATGAAGTAAATAGAATAATTTGTTGCAGTGATATAGAGAAAGTCATGTGAATGGAAAACATCAGATTTTTTGTCTTGGGTTTGAGGAAGTCAAACTCGAAGTCGATATTAAAATACTTCCTATAACTACTAGAGATCGTCACAATTCTCCACTTTGGACGTTAACGATTCTCATAGTTAAAATAGAGAGCACATTCAGATTCTTCCATATACAGACAATTAATTTAACAGGATATCTATTGCAACTATGCTAAATAAGATGACCTTACTTACTTTGGGTACTAAACATAAAATATATATAAAATATAATTTCCAGACTTGTTCTTCGCAAATATGTACTCAATCATACTTCACATAGCAAAGAAAAACTTCAGAAAACCCTAAGCTTTGCAGACTCTAAAAGGAAAATATCACCGATTATAACACATAGGCCATTCACGCTTAACGCAATCCTTCTTACTCGCCAAGGAAAACACTTCTCACTGATACACCAACAACCATCAAACATCTCATCGCTGAATGCAGATGCTATACTCAAAAGGGAAATCATTGCGTCACTGAATGTTCGAGGGGGCGCCATAGGTCCTTTGAGAAAGATAGAAAAGCAAATTAAGTCAATTTTTAAAAGTTTGCTTTTTATTTTATTCGACATAATCTCCTTTTAGCTCGATATACTTTTCCGAGAGTTTCTTCAACTGTTTTTAGTCTTTCAAAAAGTAGGATTTCGAAAGGTCCTCAAAACAGATATGTTTGGGAGATGACCTCTTTGTTAGGCATAAACCGCCGAGCCACTTTTTCAAGTTTGGAAATAAAAAAAAAATCACTGGTGGTGAAACCTGGTGAATACGATGAATGTTTTAGTAATTCGAACCTTAATACGACAATTTTCGTCATCGAAACTGCGCAACTATGCACCTTTGTACTGCTTGATGGAAGAGAATGCTTTTATTTGCCAAGTGAGGGCGATTTTTCCCCTGATTTCTCCGATCAACCGGTGCAATAAAGATGCTTAATACTCTCCGTTTGTCGCTCTTCTTTTCTGTAAATAATCAATATATGTAGATGATTCCGAGTGTATTCCAAAAAAAGAGGCCATCATCTTGTCTTAATATTTCTTCGGAGGCGGTTGGTCTTTAAAAAGTCATTGTTTCGACTGCCTTTTTTCTCTGGAGTGTAATAGCGTATCCATGTTTATCCACCGTTATGTATCCATGCATAAACTTGTCAGGAATGTGACAGAAAAGTGCCAAACCATCTTCAGAATCTTTCACACGATTGAATTATTCTTCATTGAGACCAGGCATGGCACTCATTTTGCCTATCGCTTTTTAAAGTCCTAATTTTGGTGCAAAATTGAGAACACTTTACCTTGCGATATGCTTGTGGCATTTACTACTTTGCGAACTTTGGTTTGTCGATCACACAAAACATCCTGGATTTTGTGAACCATTTCGGAGCAAATGGAGGAACGGTTCTACTGTAGTCCGGAACGATGTTTGTCATTTGTGGATGTAGGCTACGTATCCAATTGTAAATTGTTGTAAACGCAGGAGCAGATGTGCCACGAACTTCATTCGACTCGGCTTTTATATCTTTTGGTGTTAAACCTTTTAAATAGAAGTGTTTATTCACCGAACGAAACTTCTTTTTTCTCCTTCTTTCTAAATAAGCGCAAGAGTGTTGATTTAATCGCCTATGGCAACGAAACAACGCTATGGATATAGTGGAAACCTTAACTGCCACTTAGTAAGGCAGGACGGATACTACATAAAACATTTTTCAACACTACGAGTGTATTTTTCTTTACTTTTGTAAGGGCTTGTTGAACGCCCTTTGTATATTCATAACTTAAAACAACCACTGACATTGCAAAAGTATGATATACTTCTCGAAATGTGTGTATTTCATTAACAAACTTTAAATATAATGTATCAAATAAAGTATATACTGTGCAATATATTATCATCTTCTAGCTTTGAAGAATTCATAATGTAGAATACCTGTAAAAATTGTAAACAACTTTAATATAATTAATGTAGTGAATTGAATGTTTCACAATTCTACAGATGTATGAAATATGACCTAAGAGTGAAAACAAACAAAAATAAACAGAAGCAACAGAAGTTCTTTCAGATTTTTTTTTTTAAAAGCAGAAATTAGCTCTTAGCTGTACATTTAAATTTCTCTAATGCAAATATTCAGGCACCCCTGTTTTGTTTTTAACGAAGATTGCTAAAACATTAAGTTTACAATTACTATTTTTATACATTTTAATATTTATTGTTAATCTATTAAATGTATTGTAAATTGCATATGCGTAATAGGCTTATTTTAAAAATTCGTCTATAGTTTAAAATAATTAATTTTGTTTTCTCAATGGCATCGGATATATTGTAAATTAAAGCAGTGAGGAAATATGCCTAGCTTTATAGAGGGACGTCACTGTTCATTCTTTCTTTCTGTATAAATAGCTTACCCTATTTTGTCTACGTTATTTTGGTTTCTGTATCTGAAATGTATACGACCTCTGAGCAACAGCTGTTCATTGTCTAATGTCCTGTTTTTATCGGTTTTCTTTATTTAGGTATTGCATAATGCTGTGTGGATCTCAAATTAATTATACATTGCTACGAAGTACACTGTGACTCTCAGGATGCCTAAAATACGTTATCTCTGGTGTATGGATCTAAAATAGTTCAAAAATCTTTCGCTATTACCATTTATTTTCTGTTTTCCAAATAATCCGACTAAGGGAATTTCTATATGTTGTATTTCAACCCTAAAATACAATAGATTATTAATATTATTATTGTTCTTAATCATTATATTTATATTATGTTTTTATTTGACAAAATATCGCCTCACAAAGTAATCCTTAAAAGCGCTATAAATATAAATTTTGGGGCATTAATGGCACTTGTTATTTATAGATGACTGCAAATGTTAACATTGACATTTCAGTATATTTGCTGATTTGATAGAAATAAATTAAAAGCGTCGGAATATTGTTAGGATATACTTTACAATAATGGATTCTGAAAGAATGTTCTCTAACAGTTGGTTACACTTATTTGCTGGAGAACTTATTTTTTTATTTCTCTGCAGGCTCGAGCCTGTAGCACATTCAAATTAAACATCATTATTTACGTTTTACATGGTAAATTACGGCAACTTTTTTCCTAACGATGCTTAAATTTCTTATAAGATTTATTCTCTAAGTTCGTATACTCCATTTCGGCTGTAATTTGAATCTCCTGTCTTTTTCTATTCTACTAAAGCACTGATCCCAATTTGGCAGGTATCATTTTATTGCATGGATAATTTAATTAATTACTGCTACTGCTGCTGATGCTACTACTACTACTACCACCACCACCACCACCACCACCACCACCACTACCGCTACTGCTACTAAAACGGACGTTTTATATAGGTGCAAGTTTTGATAGAGACTTGCCATTATTTTGAGAAGTTTCGAAGAATTTAGAATTGCAGATTTTCTAGAACATGTTCTTAAAAACTCACCCTCTCGAAAAATACTAGTGAGCAAGGCAAAATAAAAATCATCAAGTAAAATGTGGATAAGCAATTCATAAAATTACACCACGTGCAGTTTATAATGTAAATGTGCACATCTGCTGTTCACGTTTCAAGGTGTTACGTATTTTTGTTCCCATGGCACATCTGGCTGTGCACTCTGTGTTTCATATTCACGTTTCCCACCGGAAATAATATTGGGTTGATTAATATGTTTGTGATTTTGTGTTAGCACGGCTGGAGCTTCTGCTGCAAGGTGATCGATCATATTTGGAGTTGTAGCACACATGTGTGTGCCAAAAACCGCGGGATGTGTAAAACTAACGCTGCATAGATATTAAGACAGGTTGCTTTATAATACTATTATGGATAAAGTAATCAACTTAGTGTCTGTTAAATAGGCCAAATCTAATATATTAAAGAAGGAAATTATTGTCCCTATCTTTCATTTCCGGTGTTGTTCATATTGACGTTGCAAACTCAACATTGATCGAGTACTATTTTCTTCTCTGTTTCATACCCCAACTATGCCGCAATAATGTATTTTGATGTAAATTTTACAAGCAAATTGTGGCATCAAAATATACTTGGAAATGACCTATAATATTACTTTGTTATTTTGTCACTAGTCAGTTGTAGAAATTAAAATACTGCTGTCTATTGGGTCATAATTAAATTACTGCTATTGTCATACAAGACAATCATATATTGTTTTAGATAAGTGAATTGCTCAGCATGTATAGAGCATATGAATGCCAAATCACATTGATTAGCTAAGATAGAGTAAATAATAAATGTATTAAGTATCCATCCATCCATCCACCAACCCTCCCACCTATACATCTATAAGCCCACACACCTATCCATTCATCGATCCATGCATCCACCTACACATCTATCCAATTTGTTCTACTTATTCTATTCATTCTATCTATCCATCTATCCCTCAATCTCTCCTTAAAGCCATGTATCTCTCTATACATTCTAGGCAACAAAATTACAATAAGAGAGAATGTCGTATCATGAAGGGTGTGCTACCTAGATATTCCTTATGAGTAGTTTACCGGATTTCTATAAGATGACCGGAGTATCTCACGAAGTGAAATTTAGTTTTATCTCTACAGTGCTGCTTGGACACTGTTTGCTAGCCTCTGTGACGTCATGATGTCAGAGTTCAGGTCATGATTACGCTTGTGCCTCAGTTGGGAACTTTGCTCGTGCTAGGTTTGAGTAAAAAGATCCATCAGTCCAAGGTAAGGTTTATAAACTGTTACGTCATATATTGCTGAAATATAATTCAACAAATCATTTCCAAAAAATTAAAAATTGCTCGTAGTATTTTAGACTTGTCTTCACATGTATTTATTTCAGCATACCTAAGTTTTCTATAGCCTGTGTTTGGATAAATCAATTGCTATGATTTAGAGATATAAATAATCAGCGACAGTGTTATTCTGCCGTAATATTAATACGAAGACGAAAGTCGAGCGAGATATGCCACCTATTAGGTTGTTTTTTTAAAAACGTTTCAAAAGAATAAATCATAACGTTTTAGTATATACAATACTTAAACATAACAAATAAATGCTTCTCTTGTTTTATTAATAGTTGGTATATTCTTAGATAGAGATAAAGGCATTATGGTGCCTTATCTGTATTTTGATATCTTAGAAAATCAAGTATTTCTGGATGAAATGTCAGGTAAACACCCTCTTTTCTATTTGATCTTATTGTTGAATAAATATTATTGAAAACACTATGAATGAGCTTAGACGTCCTAAATTTTGAGTGACCATAGAACGATACCACTATTTTTCGATACTCGATACTGAAACTGATCATTGAGCACGTAAAAGCTTTTTACGGGACTACTGTTTCATTAATTTCTCTACGCGTAATATGTGCATAATGAATAGGGATAGTATTGCATTCCACCCAAAAATTTGATGCCGAGATTTCACCGAAAATACATGTTTTAGATTCTCGTGTATTCAAAAATGCATTTTTAGATAAAGGTGTGGTGTGTCTACGTGTGTCACTGTATCCACGTGTCTGTGAACATAACTGAAAAACGATATTTTAATTTTAGAACTTCCAAGGTTGCGGCACTAACATTTTGAGTAATATTTCCCATCCCAAACTACCCTTTACATGGAAAAATATTTAAAAGTGTTTATTTTCTTAGAATGGATCTAATGATGTTACATAAAGTATCATATTTTAAAGATATTTATATAATAAATAAAATGTATGTATTAATTTTATTGGAATAGAATATAAAGAACTTTTAATTGTGGATGACTTTTGCATAACTGGTAAACCGTGAAAGTTAGGCAAAAATTTGCTCTATAAAAATGTAGATCTTCATAAAACACTCAATTTATGTGCCATTCATTTTTTCGTGGGGTTGACCATTTTCTTTAAGATATTCGTTGTTATTGTTTTCAGTTTTAAAATACATTTCTTATACTTTTCTCATACGGGAATTTGTAAATACCTGGCAATGCAAAGAAATAGGTTTTAACCACACGACAACCAGCTTTTAAAGGATTTGACTATCACCTTTGTATAGCGTATTTTTATTTCTTTCTAGTTCTTATAAGGAAGAAAGTAATAAGATAATTTCTATTAATGATTATCTCGATTAGTATGCAGTAGATAGAACAATAAGCGATTTAAGAATAATTTGTTACAGTGCTGTGCAGAAGTCATGTGAGTAGAATGCATCAAATTTTGAATTTCTCTATACGTACTATGCACAAAGTGTATAGAGAAGATATAGTATTCCATACAAAAATAGATACAAGATTTCACAAAAAGTGTATGCTTTGAGGTCCCATGAGTAAAAAAAAGCATTTTTATAAAAAGGTGCGTGTGTATATGTGGTCAGCATAGCTGAAAAGCTAAAAGCTCGTTAAATAGCAAACTTGTTATTTAAGTTTTGTATCTTTCAAGAATGTAACACGAAGATTGTTAAGAAAATTTCAGAAACCCACACTACTCTTTACATATAAGCATTTTAAAACATGCTTTTCTCAAAAATAACTTAACTATTTTGATTAAAATACTGTATATTAAAGCTATTCACATTACAAATAAAATGTATATCTTTATTTTTCATGGAATGACCTCTGAAAAGTTATTCATTCTGGATGCATTTTACTGAATTTTGCATAACTGATAAGCTGTAAGAGAGGACAAAAGCTTACCATGCAAAAAATTTAGATCTCTTTAAAATGCACAATTTATATCATATACATTTACGTTTCAGAGCTACCCTTTCAGCTTTTCCTTGTTATTGGTTTAAATTAAACTGCAAATCTTCTCAAACACAAGATCCTTTGTTTCATCTGTCTACTGTTTTTCTAGAGATACAAATCTTTTAAAAGATTTTAGTATCGTTTTAGCGCGGTATATGGCTTTCTTTCTTCTGTTTATAAGAAAGTATGTGTTAAACCAATTATGTTCATAATGTAGGTAAAAGAATAAGGTAGAACAGGTACAGAAAGTCATGTGAATGCAGCAAATGACATTTTTATGAAAATGTTGGTGTAGCCATGTGCCTGTGATTACTACAACTCAAAAAAGAAAGGCCGCGAAAATAGCCAACTTGGCATTTAACTTTTGTATCCTCCAAGAATGCGACATAAATATTTTGAGATAACTCCCCTTACCTCATGCTGCCTTTTACATGTGAAAATGTTTATTCTCTCAAAATGGCTATAATTCTCTTGATTAAAATACTGTAGATATATTAAAACTATTTACATCAAAAATAAAATGTACATTTTCAATTTTCTTGGAATAGCCTCTAAAGAGCTCTTAAAATTGGATGAATTTTGCATAAGTGGTAACTCGTAACAGACAAACATTACTAGGAATTACAAAGCAAAATATAGCATCGATATTTATATAACTGTAGAAAATAAAAAATAATGAACTGTCGAAACAATCACTTGAAGAATTAGAAAGAGAAGACGTTTTTTAAGCCTTATAATTTATTATGATTGCATAAATGTATGTTTCCTAATAACTGCAGCATTATATTCTTATCAATGGCTTGCTGTAAGCTACATTCTGTTTTTACTTTCTCTAATACTTATGTACAATGTGCATAGTAGATAGAGAAAGTACTTTATTTCATCCAAAAGTTGGATACGGATATACCACTGAAAATGTGTGTTTTAAAACCCTCTAAATAAGAAAAAAAACAGAAAAATGTCTCTGTGTGTACTTGGGCAGCATAGCTTAAAACGTAAAGCCCGTTAAATACCAAACTTGGCATTTATGTTGATTTTCTCAAAAATGGCTCTAGAGGTTTTGATTAAAACTCCATGTGGTTAATATATTTTCATGACAAACGAAATATATATCTTGAATTTTCTGGAATAATTTGAATATTCTGAATATTCAATTTTATTCCCGTTAATACACACAAGTTATGTCATATATAGTTTTTGTAGAGTTAACCGTTTTCAAGATGTTTCCTTTTACTCGTTTCAACTTTAAACTATTTACTCTTTAACAAAGGGGAATGATCTTTTGCTTTACACCGCTTTTGTTTTATTCCGAGCCTTGCAAAGAGAGCCTCATTTCATTTGTTTCACATAACGATATCTTTTAAGAAAATACTTAACTATGGGTTTAGCGTAATGAATGCCCTGATTTTCCTTTTGTTTACAGGAAGCAAGTAATAAGACGAATTCTGCCGATATTTATTTAGATTATCATGATGTATATAAATGAATAGTCTTTCGCCAGAATAGTTTGTCTGCAGAACAGGAAGAGAAAGTAATGTGAATGGAACGCATTATATTTGTATGGTAGTAAGATTTGTTTAATAATGATCTAAGGCCACCAATATTAATCCAATGTTGCTAAGCGATCTAAGGCTTTTGCATGCAAGTTTTTCAAAGTTGATCATAATTGTTTAAATCTTGTATTCTAAAATGTTTTCTAAACTAGATAACCTGTCTACGTACAGTGCGTTAGCAGTGAATTCTATAAAATTTATAATTCGTAAAAGTTTTCCCCTACAGAAAAACCACATAATTTATTTTATACAAACATGAAGAATTAAGTGCAAAAACATTTTTATCATTTTAATATCTTGGTTGAAGAAATAGGAAATTGAATTTTTTTTCTATTGCGCTTCTATGCTCTGTAATTACTTGATAGCAACATTACGACCACTTTCGAATATGAATTTTGCGTAATTCAACACATTTGCTAATTCAGCTTATTAAGTGTTGCATTAATATTTCCGACCTATGACGTTTACCTATGATTACATTCCTTACCTACTAAATTTAAAATATTTCATTGGGTCATTAGTACTTTCTATAAATGTTAACGGCGTTAAAATGTAACCAACCTCAACTTTCTATGTTAGGGTGAGAATTTAACAAGTGTTCCCTTATATGAAAAATCTCAATCTTCAGTATCCAAAATAAGCTATACTGTGAATGGAATTCTATACAGCTTAATGAGCTAATTTATTTTCAAAATATACTAAAAATAATTCTCCATTTTACACTATTGCTTGAACTACTAACGGCGAACATTGTTTTTAAATATGTAACTGAAAGTTAGGAATCTAACCTATTCCAAACTCATTTCTGGGAACTAATTGACGGCATAGTCCTTATATGTGTACGTTAAGCGTTCCCTAAACTAAACAATTATATTAATAATAATAAAAGTAATAATAACATCCATAATAATAAAAACAGCAACAAGTATACGGTTAATATTCGCATCCAAACAGCATCAGTTACGCGTAGTGGTCCATTCACCACGAAAGCCATCACACTAATGTGATAGAAGGTTTAGGTTTTATTTTACACATGTAAATTAAATGTTAAACTCAGAAAATTACAGCGTACTGGACCTTGATATCTAATTCTATACTTTCTATCTGAGTGGCATGAAATTGTGTCAAGAATGTTGCCAACCATACAAAATTGTTAGCAAACTTAAGGACAACCAATCTATATTCCTAATATGGTGCATTCCGTTTAATCAGTACTTACAGACACACACACAGAGCCACATATGAACATGTTACTGAAATTACTTTTTCTGATTCAGGTGGCTTCAAATATGTAACGAATTTTTGGTCGGAATACAATGCCTTTTCCAACTACAACGTGATTGAGAAAGTAAAATCCGGGCTGATCGGGAGGTTCGGGATTTCCGCTAAGGTTTTAGAGGTCTTTGTCATTCGTCAAAATAATACCGGAATGAATACATTTGTCCATGACTAAGAAGTTCAGCTTACGTTTAAAATAATAATAAAAATGAAAACTTAATTAGGTTTTTCGGGAATGTAGAGACCTCTAATGCAATCAGTAGACTAAATGGCACGCTAATGCCATCTGCTTGACAGGTATAGAAGTTGAGGTGCAGTTGCCTGGCATTAAGGTCTCTGGGAACATATTCCGATGGTACCTTTTGATTCCTTGCGTGAAAGCCGAAGTACATTTGCCTACACAGTAACTGATTACAAGGATGGCACCTAGAAGATTAACTGGCTTAAAACTCTTAAACGCTACCCTCAAATGTGCTTTCTTACCCTCTACCGTTTATATTCTTACTAAAGATTAGTTTTATATCTACTTTTACATGTTATAAATACAAAGAGAATAGGGGTACTAAATATTTAATGACTGACATTAGCTAATTCTAAAATTCCAAACCAATTCCTTGCAATCAAGATAAACTGCTGAAAATTGGGAGTTTAATCAATTTAGATATAATTAAACATTTTGAAGAGAAAAAAATCAAACTACATTTTAAGGGTAATTTGTGGTATACGATTACCATGAAAATCTTTGCATCATATCTGCGGAAGACATTGAACTTAATCACAAAGTTAGATATCTATCCTAAATTTCATTTTTGAAGTATGCTGTACACTGAAATACCCACGCACACATACAAGGAGCTTTGTCTATTTTTTTTATTCAGGGAACTCAAAACATATATCTTCAATCAAATCGTGGGGTGCAATGCAATGTCATTTCCAATTACTTGTAGTGATAGGAGAAGTAAAACAAATAATAACTACCTCCTTTTCACAAAAGTATAATCGTTAAAAAACTCAAACTGATAATTCAAATTCATGTGTTTTTGACAAGAACTGCATTTTTGTGTTCTGATATCATTTACCAGCTACACGAAAGCAATTCAGACTGTGAAGTATTTAGAGCTTATTTACAAAATACTTATGATACATATTTCATTTTTCATTAAATATAAACACATATATTTTTTAAAATCGTTAAAGCCATTCTTAATAAAATTAAAATGTGCCGAAGTATTCCATATAGGGTAGTTTGGGTTGGGTTCAGTTTCTTGAAATTTTTCGCCTTGCATCTTTGGAATATGCCGAACTTAAATACCAAGTTTGGTATTCAAGACTTTGCCTTTTTGAGTGTTTATCGACATTCATATAGATCTTTTACTAAAAACGCTTTCTTTATGGTTTCAGGGGTTCCAAAAGTGTACTCCTGGTGAAAACTTGATGTTGAAGTTTTGGCTGTAATGCAATACTTATTCTGAATTCTCTAAATATGTTAGATAGCAACTTGAGGTAGAAGACTCTGCAAATACAAGTCTCTAACAGAACAATTAAAAAGAACAATAAAAAAAATCGTGGAAATCCTTAACGCTACAAAAATATTATTTAACATAAGTTTCGGGATTCGAAAGTATCTAATTTTTATAATAAGATATGGTCAATCCTTTATGGGATAGCAATTATAAACCCAATTATTCAGAAAATAAAGATCTTCAGAAAATATTCCCAGAAAATGTATTATGAGAATTCGTGTCTTAACTAAGCATTTTAGTCAAAAAAGTTTGACCTATTTTTCAAAAAATAAACATGACAAAATCTTTTGACTATAAGGGATAATTGGTTCGAGGGATTTTCTTTCCAAATTGTGTCGCGAAATTGGAGGAACTTAAATACCTAGATTTGAATTCAACGTTTCGTTTTTTAGTTGTGGTGTTCAGGAAAACATCTGTGTACACTGGCGTTTTTTGAAAAAAAATGTGTTAAATGGTGTGTTTTGGGTGAAATGTCGAATTTTAAGTTTTGAATGGATGACAACACTACTACTTACTACCCATATGATAGTGGTAGAGATTTTGAACAGCTATTCTACACTCTGATCCAAGAAAATTCAACATAATTGTTATTTTATTAAACAATTTTATTCTAAACAAAGGTATTACAAGTATTTTTGGAAAGAAAAATATGGACAGTTTCTATTTAAATGGTTAATTAGAATTTGGAGGTTTTCTCGAATTTTCTAAAATGTTCTATGGAAAACGCGGGTCTTAACTACCAATTTTGGTACGGCTTTTATATTTTGCTGTTTATAAACAATCATCCATATACGAATATTTTTCTAAAAATTGATTTACTTTTGGATACAGAGAATGTTAAAATGTGCCCATCCGGTGAAACCTCACTGTATCTTCTGTGTATAGTAACACCTCGTCTACTTACTATGGGTAGCAAATAAATTAAAAATCGTTACACACTTTATTCTAAGCAAAAAACAGACTTATCAAAGAAGTTTTACCAGCAAGAAGCAAGCGATTTTCTATTTAACTCAAGTATCCCACCGGATATAACTGTCAAATATAAGTTGACACCAAGTGAATCTTAGTCTTGAACATAGAGAAACAGAAATTTATTGTTGTCAGTTCCATCCAAGTAAAATTGTATGCTAGCGCTGTATAAAAAAATCCACAAATATTTGCTTCACCACTTAAAATCAGTGCGTGACTAAAATTGTGTTTCATGTTACGGAAATAAATTGACATGACCATCCATTTTGTGATCTCTGAATCTGCTCAATTATCATCGCATAAATAACAACCACTGGACCATGAATATTCAAGTGACGTTAACGAAGAGATTTCAAAAACAAATGGGAGAGGATGAAAAGGCAACTGGACAATTTTGTTATTTACTTGCCACAAAACTTGAACATTTATGTGAAATATAAACATACAAAGGATTATACTGGAAATAGCCACAGATTAATTTCATTTCAGGAAGGCTAACATTGTGGGTAATATGAAAGGTAATGAATACAGAAAGTTGTGAGCAATGTGATAATTGCTTCCAAACTAATACGTTATATTTCTTTAGTTATCTCCACATTTCAAATTTCAACACAACTTTTCAACCAAACAAACATTACTCAACACTAAATAATTCTATCAAGAACTAGATTTTTGGTTTCACTGTAAAACTGATATTAAAATTTGTTAAAGCTTTGGTTCGAGAGGAAAGAAATACACAGGTATTTTAACCTTTTACGACACTCACTTTTAATACCATTATTGGGTTTCTTCAATAAAACTATTACGCACAAGTTTCTTTACAAACAAATCTATGAGTAACGCACAATATTAACTCATTCATATTGGAGGGTTTAGTATCAAAACGACCACATTCATTTTAGTTTCTCTATACGTACTACATATATAGTGTATAGAGAAGGTACTGTATTGCACCCAAACATTTGATAATAAGATTTCACTGAAAATGTATGTTTAGAGACCCCCTGAATCCAAAAAAACACACTTTTAGAAAAATGTCCGCATGTCTCTGTCTGTCTGTCTTCTATGTGTGTGTATGTGTGCAGCATAGCTCAAAAACGAAAATACCGTTAAATACCAAGGATGCGACGCGAAGATTTTCAAAAAATTCCCCTCACCCTAAACTACCCTTTATAAGGAAAAATTTGAAAAATTTTTATTTTCTTAAAAATGCCTCTAACAATTTTGATTAAAATGCCATATATTAAATATATTTGATAAATAAAATGTATATTTTGAAATTTCTGGGAATAGCCTTTGAAGACTACTTTATTCTGGATGAGTTTTACGGAACTTTCAGTAACTGCTGAACCGTAAGAGATGGACGAAGACTTAAAACACAAAAAATGTAGAACACGCTAAAACACAATTTATGTTATATAAGTTTTTTTTCTTGGAGGTGATCGTTTTCGAGATATTCCTTGTTTTTGGTTCCAGCTTTGAAAAACATACTTTTCACATATAGGAATTTGTCAACTCCTGTCCATACAAACAAAGGAACTTCAGTCACATACCAACAAGCTTTTGACTTTCACTTTAACCTATACTCCCTTATTGTACTTCTACTAACAAAGAAGCAAGTAATAAGACAATTTCTGCTTATTTTTTCTCGATTGGATGAAGTAAATAGAACAATTCGTTGCAGAGATGTAGAGAAAGTCCTGTGAATGGAACATATCAGGCTTTCAAATGTTATATTATGCTTTTAAGAGAATGTGCTACCACTTAACATACAGGATGTACATAAATGAATATCGGGGTTTTAACTCTTTATAATATTTATTACATTCAACTTAGTTATAAATGATATGTCAAATGAAAAAGCAACTCAAAACAGTTTTGTTTGTTGGCACAAGTGCGCATGTGCGCGCAATGTTTCTGCCGCAATCCGCTAGACAGCGTTAGTAGCAAATATGGCGAATAGTAATAATGTGCGCATCTGGGGCTCAGAAAATCATCACGAGATGGTACAAATGCAACGAGATTCCCCTAAAGTGAATGTTTTTTGTGCCGTATCCTGGCGAAAAGTTTATGGGCCTTTCGTTTTAAAGTGAACCTACTGTAACTGGCACTTTTTACCTTGATACACTAGAGCAATGGCTCTTCCCTCAGTTGGAAGAAAATGATCCAGAGAACTTCATTTTCCAGCAGGATGGTGCGCCACCTCACTGGCATAACGAAGTACACGATTGGTTGAGCGTCACTGTACCCGAGCGCTGGATAGGCCGCAAGGGCCCCAATGACAGGGTTTGCTATGCATGGCCTCCACGTTCTCCTGATCTAACGCCATGCGATTTTTACCTTTGAGACTTCATCAAGGCTCGTGTGTACGTGCCTCCGCTACCAGCTGACCTCCCTGAATTAAGAAACCGGATTGAAACAGCTGTTGCTAAAATTACTGAATAGACACTTATCAACGTTTGGGAAGAACACGGCTATAGACTTGATGTGTGCCGTGTGGCAAAGGGTAGCCACATTGAACATTTATAAGCTTCTTGGTAAAACTGTTTGAGTTGCTTTTTCATTTGAAATATCATTCATAACTGTAAGTTGATGTAGTAAATATTATAAAGAGTTAAAACCCCGATATTCATTTATATACAACCTGTATACGAGGGTCATCCAGAAAGTAACGAACGATTTGTTATAAGTAAATAATAACAAAGGATATCAATACAAAACTTTATTTATGAAGTTATAGTACTTTATTTTTCAACATAATCTCATTGCTAAGAAGATATGTTTTGCCACGTGGTAGCGGTTTTGCAATGCAGATGTTATACTCTTCCACCGCTAAGTATCCGAGCCAAGATGCTGCTGCCACATTGTGGTTGGGAAATTTTTTCCACCTAAAATGTTATACACGACATCCAAAGTGTAACACCGGTTTTTCTGAATTCTTTGCTTTCCTCTCCTCCATAGCGATTGATAAACTTCCACTCCGGTCTTTGTCGTACACAATGGTTCTTCCTTGATTATTCATTAGTTAGGCTCCCCACACAAGACTTGCTCATGTATTATCACCATCAACTTTCGAATTTGCTCATAAAATTCGATTGGTCCAACATTCAAGTTGTAATAAAAAACGAATAAGCTAGAAGGTAGAAAAGTGTAACGTTGGCATTTAGAAATGGTTCCACTTGACAATAAATGTCTTAACAGAATGGAAAATACACTGAGAAATAGAGCAACATTTTAAATAGAATGTTATGTTGATATCCTTCGTTACTATTTAGTTATGCCAACTCGTTCATCACTTTCTGGATGACCCTCCTACTTGTATTATTATTATTATTATTATTATTATTATTATTATTATTATTATTATTATTATTATTATTATTATGTTAATGATCAATCTATAACCCATGTAAAATGCATTGTGAATATAACAATTCGTTTCATAACTTTTCATATCCATCGCAAGAAGTTGCTACATGTATTTCAATAATGCTATTCATATGGCCGCTCAAAAATCCCATCAAACTTTAAACCGATAAATATAATATTATTTTATACAGGATAAAACCAAAAGTAGTCATATAATGAGCAAGCAACGGTGTTCGAATTTCTTTCACAGCTACCATTGATACGGTTTTGTCGAATAAAACATTAGTAATTGTATTCCTACCGTAATAGGAATTAGCAAGTTGCAAATCATAGCTCTTATCACTAAATGATAGAATACAGCTGATTCAGTGTTATTACGAGGTACATCCAGAAAGTAAGTTCCGTTTGGTAATAAAATTAAATTGTGTACAGATTGTGCACAAAATTCTACAACTCTTAAACTACCTTTCCACATAACTGCCGAAATTTTGCAGGCATTTGTCATAGCGTGCAACAAGTTTTTGTATACCTTCTTCATAGAAGTTTGCCGCCTGTGTCTTCAAAAAGTTGGAAACATTTTCTTTCAGCTCTTCGTCATTGTTCAGGTGTTGACCGCCAAAGAAAGACTTTGAGATTTAAGAACAGATGAAAGTCGCTAGGAGCGAGGTCAGGGCTGTACGAAGGATGGTCAAACACGTCCCAGCCAAATCCCTGTAGGAGGTTTTTCGTCACTTTAGCAGTGTGTGGTCGTACGTTGTCGTGAAGAAAAACAACACCTTTTGACAGCAATCCTCGCCGCTTATTCTGTATTGCGCGGCGCATTTTCCTAAGCGTCTCGCAATAAACATCTGCTTTGATTGTTTGACCACGCGGTAAGAAACCAATGAGTAAGATGCCTTTCCAGTCCCAGAACACCGTGCACATTTTTCGGTGTTAAGATTTGTTTCGGCTTAACCTTTGCTGGGGATGAAGTGTGCCTCCATTCCATTGATTGCCGCTTACTTTCAGGGGTGTCGTAAGAAGGCCAAGTCTCATCTCCTGTGACTATCTGTGTCAGAAATTCTTCGCCGTCTTCATCATAACGGGTTAAAAACTGAAGTGCACTAACCATCCGTTTTGTTTTGTATTGCTCAGTAAGAATCTTTGGTACCCAACGTGAGCAAAGTTTACGAAATTTCAGTTTTTCGGTAATGAATTAGTGATCGTCAGCTCTGGGGAAATTCCATAGCGAGAGCACTAATTGTAAACTTGCGGTTTTCCTGGATCTTGTCATCAATCGCGTGAACCAGTTCTTCTGTAACCAAAGATGGACGCCCACTTCGTTCTTCACCGTGCACTTCACCACGTCCTTCATTGAACTGTCGGACCCATCTTCTCACCATTGAATCACTCATCGCATTTTGTCCGTGAACTTCGCAAATTTGCCGATAAATTTCAATTGGTTTCACTTTCCTAGCATTCAGAAAACGAATCACAAAGCTGATTTCACAAACGGCGCGATTTTCAATCAACACCGACATTGTAAACAAGCACAACAAGGCGTATGTGTCTGACAGCGATCTTAAAATGGCGCGCGTTTCCTCTCCTTGATACAGAGCGTCTACCGCGTATGTACGGAACTGCGATCGCAGCGCTGCAGCGGAGATAAATTGAAACGGAACTTACTTTCTGGACGTACCTCGTATAATTCTTTTCTGAAGATCTGAAAGATTTAGAACGCTAACAATGTAGAATCAGTCCCATGTTTCATATGTAATTGTGAGGATTTACTCAGGAAATTTGAGGAAACTGGTCCTATTGCTTGATCGGAAGAAATTTGGATGGACATAGGTAACAATGATGTCAATTTTGCAAGGAATTTTATATCTGTAACCCTGCAAAACAGTCAATTACCTTTTTCTTTGGCTAGCATATCATTAGCAAATACTTTTCAATAAAGTGCTCGCCGCAATCTCCAGATTGAATTCGACCAATTTTTGTTTGCGAGGTTATCTTACAGAACACGTTTTCCTGACACATCCAATAACTGGAAAGCAATTGAAGGATGCTATTGCGCAAGAATTTATAACGTTCCAAAAAATTGTCTGCAAAATGTTATGCATGGAGTCTCAGAAGGACTTATGTACCTTGAACAACAGAACGGAGGAGTTCTTATTAAAGCTTTTTAAACCCCAGTGTTTGCCCAGTTTATCACCAAATAAGCGGTTAGGACGAAACAACGCAACATACAACTGTACTGAAAATCTGATGCCGATTAAATTGAATGTTGAAAACTAAAGTCAAGATATCCTGATCAACATGCTTGTTCAAGGTAATGTTGATGCCGTAAGGAATCCTGAAAACCGGCCTGGAAAACTAAAGTCAAGACATCCTGATCAACATGCATGTTCTAAATAGAGGTACTACATTAAGGTAATGTTGACGCCATATGGAATCCTGAAAACCGGCCTGGAAAACTAAAGTCAAGACATCCTGATCAACATACATGTTCTAAATAGAGGTACTACATTAAGGTAATGTTGACGCCGTATGGAATCCTGAAAACCGGCCTGAAGCTGCATGTAGAAAACTAAAGTCAAATTATCCTGATCAACATGCATGATCTAAATAGAGGCTCTACATTAAGGTAATGTTGATGCCGTAAGGAATCCTGAAAACCGGCCTGGAAAACTAAAGTCAAGACATCCTGATCAACATGCATGATCTAAATAGAGGTAAACATTAAGGTAATGTTGACGCCGTATGGAATCCTGAAAACCGGCCTGAAGCTGCATGTAGAAAGCTAAAGTCAAGACATCCTGATCAACATGCATGATCTAAATAGACGTAAACATTAAGGTAATGTTGACGCCGTATGGAATCCTGAAAACCGGCCTGAAGCTGTATGTAGAAAGCTAAAGTCAAGACATCCTGATCAACATGCATGTTCTAAATAGAGGTGCTACATTAAGGTAATGTTGACGCCGTAAGGAATCTCGAAAACCGGCCTGAAGCTGTATGTAGAAAGCTAAAGTCAAGACATCCTGATCAACATGCATGTTCTAAATAGAGGTGCTACATTAAGGTAATGTTGTCGCCGTAGGGAACCCTGAAAACCGGCCTCAGGGTGCACTCCTACGTTATGTTCTCATACAAGCAATCTATACTTATTCTGTTATGTCTATGTGGCTCTTTTAAAGGGGATATGCAAACATTAACATAAGTTTTGCTTTTAATACTTATTTGTGATGCCACGTATAATTCACGTTAAAAGTATCTGTGTTACAACTGTACAATTTTATAACATTTTGAAGTACGTATATTTTTATTACATATATACTGCAGCATCAAGGGGTTGCTCGTGCCTTGATAATGTTATTATAGGTATCCATAGAAACCTAATTAGCACTGAAGTTGTGCAAACCGATAAATCGGATTACATTGGTTTACGAATTGTCATAGATTTGAAACATGAAAGTTGGTGGTGATGGGTCCCCCGTGTTACTGAAATTACTCCTAATTGTATTCCAATAATGTAAGCTTCAATTTTTCAGTTTCAAACTTCAATTGAGTAATATTGATTGACGCTTTGTTTTGAGTAGTAATGAACACTGCTTCTTGTTTTGAGCAATTTATGTTTGTGTTTTATTAATCGTTCTCTTTTCAGAACTAGCTAAACTTAGGGTGTGACTAGCTGTAATGTATACTAATGAACTATAAAAATGATCTGAAAACGTTAAAATGCTATCTTTGTCTCACATATCTACATGTAGTGAGTATAACGCTTTGGAATCAATTCAAGTTTACATCGTAAAGAAGCACAAGAAGTTAACTTACGTAATTCTGGCTGAACTCAAATATATCAAAAGTATGTGAATGATTCAAAGAAGAACTGTAAAGAGGCGATAGAAATAATTAAAAATATGATGTGTTCCATTCACATGACTTTCTCTACATATCTGCAACAAATTATTGTTAAAAAGTTTATGCTTCAATTTACTTCATGCTAATTGAGAAAAAATTAGCAGAAATAGTATTATTTGCTTCCTTGTAAATAGAAGCGAAATAAGGGAGTATCATAGGTTAAAGTGACAGTCAAAAGCTGGCTGCTATGTGATTGAAGTTCCTTTGTCGGTATGGACACGAGTTACCAAATTCTTTATGAGAAAAGTGAAGTTTTTGAAAGCTGAAACCAAAAATAAGGAATACCTAAAAAACGATGAACTCCACGAGAAAATGTATACAACACAAATTGTGTGTTTTAATGTGCTCTACATCTTTATATGGTAAGTTTTTGTCCATCTCTTACGGTTTAGCAGTAATGCAAAATTCCGTAAAATTCACTCAGAGTAAAGTAGTCTTTAGAGACTATTCCCATAAAATTCAAGATACACATTTTATTTGTCAGGCAAATATCTTTAATCTACGATATTTTAATCAAAATCGGTAGAGCCATTTTTGAGAAAATCAAAATTGCGAAAGAAGTTCCATGTAAAGGGTAGTTTCGGATGAGGAGGATTTTTCTCAAAATCTTTGCGTCGCATCTCTGGAAGATACTAAACTTAAATACCAAGTTTGGTATTTTACCGACTCTTCGTTTTTGAGTTATCGTGTTTAAGGACACACGGACCAATTTCTGAAAATACTTTTTTTGGATACATGGGACCCTAAAACTTATACTTCCGGTAAAATCTCGGTATCGAATTTTGAGTGGAATGCAATACCTTCTCTATACACTATGTACGTAGTATGTGTAGAGAAAGTAAAAAGGAATGCATTTAAAACATTAAGGCAGTGTGTTCTACACGCAGATGATTTTAACTTCTGGAAGGATCAAAACAGAGTTGATAATCCTTCTCACTTTTCTCTATGTGTGTGATGAGAATTATAATTTTAGTCAGACAAATATGTTTCAGTGTATATCGGGTACAGATCTTCATGCTCTAAAACTTTGCCAAAGATGGAATATTCTAAATGCAAGGAAGCTTATGATATAACCTCTGACTTGGTAAAATGTATTATTCAAACCATTGCACGTTTTGCAAAATTAATTGTTTCTATGTTTCTTTCTTTCATACATCCTTTCATTCTCTCTTTACCCTCCTTGCGTGATGATTTGATCAACCTGAATTGAAGTTTACGAAGTGGTTGATATGAAATGACGGTGAAATGGATGAAACGAAAGATAATTATGATAAGGTGGTGGAAACCAGAGAAATAGCACAAAACTCCCAGACGCCACTTCGTCCACCATAAATTCAACAGGATTTTAGGGGGATATGTATTATTACCGGTATTTGAATATTTAATAGGAATTAGTATATTAATTAATGTATTTTAGTTATCAGTTAGCTTTCTCCAGGGATTGAACCCGGGCAGCATAGGTGAGCAATGAACAGACTAACCACTCGGCCAAGGCGCCGCAAATTGAAGAAAAGTCAATTTCCTAAAATTCTTAAAGTTTCTATCGCTGTTCCGAACTTAAAAGAGGGAACACTTTTCTATCCATCAAATATAAACCAAGAAAGAAAATATAGAAAAAAGAAAGAAAAACAAGAAAATAATCTATTTACACAAAAAAAAAACAATAAATAGTTTTGTTATTTAAACGTTAATTGGAAATATTCAATATGCATTCAGAAGAGGTGCAGGTTGTTTGACTGCTATGTAATGAATTACATGTTTCAAAATATTTGGTGTTTTGGTTTATGAACACAGTTTTTACTCTTTGGGATTTATGGGACAGTGAAATTTTCACCCAAGCTGTTAAAAAATCGAAAATACCTCTTTCATAAGAAATATTCTTTAAAACCTTGGACCATCCATAGATAATTAACATTTAGCTGCCCTCCCATTTCTTTGGGGTTTGCAGGCGTTTACAGATCGTACAATGGACGCGTTTTTCTTAAAACCATATTTTCACACACCTGCCAGCTTTTGTTAAATACAACCAAAATTGTTTAGAGCATGCAGAAGTACTCGTATATATTGTAATATTACAAAAAAACAAAATAGTTTTAATATTAATAGTAATCTTTCAGAAATTTTCAATCAAGAATTGTTAGCTTTTGAGATATTTTATAAATATTTTTCAAAATTACAGTTATTCAGAAATATAGGTTATTTAAATATTACCCTTTAAAGTTTTTGTGAGGCTAAAAGCACCGATTCAAAAAAAAAAAATTGAAAAAAGCTTTCTTTAAAATGTGGAGGCCCGCGGAACATTTTGATTCAGCAGTATATTTACATAATAAAATGCAAGAAATAATTTTAATGTTGCGACGTAGTTATCCAATTTTAATGAAAACTGATATCCATATCAATATAAAAACAATGCATAACATTAAAGCTTCAGAGCAATGTATACAGAAAAATCTGAAGTGTTACATTCACATGACTTCTGTGTAACAAATTATTGTTAATAAGCTTATTCCATTTAGTTCATGCTAATCGAGACAAAATTAGCAGAAATAGTGTTATTACTTGCTTCCTTGTTAGTAGAAGCGAAATATGGAGCATCATAGGTTAAAGTGAAGTCAAAAGCTGGTTGCTATGGACTGGAGTTCCTTTGTTTGTATGACACGAGTTGTACTTTACTCATAGGAATTTCTCAAGTTTTCCAAAACCGAAACCAAAAACAAGGAATATCTCAAAAACGATCAACTCCTCGAAAAAAATGTATATAAGATAAATTATGTGTTTTAATGTGCTCTACATTTTTTGTGTGGTTAAGTTGTTGTCCATGTCTTACGGTTAAGCAGTTATGCAAAATTCATCCAGAATAAAGTGGTTTTCAGAGGCTATTCTTAGAAAATTCAAAATATACATTTTATTTGCGAGGTACATATGTTTAATATACGAAATTTTAATCAAAATCTTTAGAGCCATTTTTGAGAAAATCAAAATTTTCGAAAAAAGTTCCATGTAAAGGGTAGTTGAGTGTGGGGGGGATTTTTCTCAAAATCTTCGTGTCGCATCCCTGGAAGATGCTAAACTTAAATACCATGATTGGTATTTTACCGACTTTTCGTTTTTGAGTTATCGTGTTCACAGACACACACACAAGGACCTTTTTTCGAAAATACCTTTTTTCGAAAATGCCCTTTTTTAGATAAGAGGACCCTAAAACATATATTTCCTGTGAAATCTCGGTATCGAATTTTTGGGTGCAATACAATACCTTCTCTATACACTATGCACATAGTACTTGTAGAGAAACTAAAACTAGATATTTAAGGTTTGATTCCCAGTGTGCCAAAACTTAAGACTATGCAACTCTTGAAATTTGGTATTAAAACGCTCAGATTTGCTGCAATTCAAGATTCAAATAGGTAAGAGATTTTCTAACACTTATTAAAAAGCCCAGTCGGTAGCTGTCTATTTTTATGATTACTGGTAATGGATACAGTACCCTGTAGCAGTTATGTCCCTCAAAGATGGATTTTAGGGTCATGGTTACTATTATAACAATGTTTAATGATCTATCGTTAATAATTGGTATACTACTTGGTTTGCCTATTGTTCAGCCGATTGTTCAATGAATGGTCATTTAAATTAAATTAGATGATAACTTAAGGCAAATTATTGAAACAGTCTGTACATAGAGTCCAATAGAGATCTAAATTTCAGCAAAACCCGAAATATACGATTCTCTTTAAGAGCCGAACTCACGGACTATGTGCTTTCAAAATAGGATCTGAAGCTTTCCTGGCGACGAACATATTCTAGACGTTCTCGGACTTCAAGCCAGGTGTAGTGATGAAGATACATCGACCTTTCGGGAGCGTGCATCTCTCCCATCATCAGGAGCTTGAAGCCCGAGAACGTGTGGAATATATGTCCTTTTAGTCAAACTTTTAGGCATATTGCCTACAAGCTAACATGCAATGCTCGAATAAATGAGGTATGTTTAAATTCTCAATAGTAACCTATCTATTAAGAAAATTATATTACTGTGTACAGAAGGCATTTCTTAAAACTATTACTATGAATTATTTACTTCCTTACTAGGTATAATAAGTTAGGCATGCATTGTATTCCACCCAAAAATTCCGTATCGATAACTTACAGATTAGAAAAAAGCTCAATGTGTGTATATGTTTATGCGTGTGTGTGTGTGTGTGTGTGTGAACAGTTTAACTTAAAAACTGAAAGTCCGTTGAATACCAAAGTTCATATTTAAATTTCACATATTCCAAGGAACACGAAGAATTAAAAAAAAAAAAAAAAAAAAAAAAAAATACCCCAACCCGAATTACCGTTTATACTACCTTTAGAACCGTTTGATATTCTGAAAAATGCCTTTAACAATTCCACTTACAGTGCCAAATGTTGAAGATATTTTCATATTAAGGCACATCTTGAATATCCTGGGAAGAGCTTTTGAACTGTTTTTTTTTCTGGCATATGTATGTATGTAAAAGATCGACTAAGCTTACTATGAAAAAACAAACCAACAATTAAGGAAAGAAAATAATAAAGAAGGAAGAAAAGTAGGTGTATTTAAAGCACAGAACTATTTTCCAATACAGATTTCTTTTAATCCGGGTCTTATAAACTGAACCGAATGGGTCTGATCAAGTACAGAAAATGAAATTCCAAAGACATCACTTTGTGAACCCGAATCCATAACTGACTATCGCATTAGCCTAATGTGTTCCTGTAGCTGCAAAAAAATGTGTCAGACTGAAAGTAATATGGTTTTTACATTAACAACTAGCTGCCCACCCTGGCTTCCCACGGGTGGTGTACCTAATGAAAAAACTGAAACAAAACATTCAATTTACAATACGACCATGGAATGAAATAAAACTACAATTAAATAATTTGACAATTTAATGCCTTGTAATGTAAAATTTTCCTTCCGAAGAGAAAACAAATAACGCCGATGGTTTGCCGACTCTCGAGCACGCAACGTACAATTACCCATGAGAAAAACACGGCAATTCAAGTTACATTTCACACATTTGTAACGATTGACATCGGAATTTATTGTCTGTGCGAATGCAAGGCGCACGGTAAACTCTTAAATTCAAAAGAAAAGTCGATCGGCATCAGTGGTATTCAAATTCTTCATACTTTTTTTTAACAGTAAGCTTTGTTCCGCTGCAAAATTTCGGCTGATGGAGATTGTGTAGCATAATTATTACCAAGTTAACCTTGAGTTGCGAATTGTGTGTTGAAATCCTGGTAAATCCAAAGAGTTTAAACATTCAGTTAGATAATTGACGACTTCATTTGAATCGATAATGGAATCGATCGACTTAAACGAATTTTGTTCAGAAATTTTACTCTGGATTTTTATATTCAAATAATCTACTTCTGATTAATTGCTACTAAAACGGTTCGTTCGCTCAACCAAGCATAGTTTTTGTAATTTACACCAGTATTTGGGAACACTTTCGATAAAAATTCCTCCTTTGATCTTGTGAAGAGCCAAACATTTAATGGAACCGAAATAATGCCAGTAGAAGTATCAACAGTAATTTTCCCATTGCCAATGTCTAATAATGCCTTTGCATTGGTATATCGCAATGTAGTTAATGTGAAAAGGACGAAGTCAGCACACTTATGGTATAGTGTGGAAAGGATGCGTGGGTAAGCAAACCATACCTTTGGCATAATAACAATAATGGCAGCGCTTTCATAGTATGGTGGGCAAACGCTGAAATAGGTAATACATTACATTAAGGAGAAAGTCTTCCGAATCTCTTTTTCCTTTACTCTTAATGTTTTCCAACTCTTCCTTTATTTTTTCCTATGTCAAACCAGCCATTTTTAGGCTAACAATGACATCACTAAAGAGCAAGTAGATGTGGTTGGGCAAGTGATGTGTTTATTGAGCACCACAATTGCAGTGCCATGGTGAAGTTTTGATGAAATCAGCTCCTGTACCACCACATAGCCTCAAATAACCAATATATGAAATAGAAAGTTAGCCTAAACTGGTTTACTATTGGGGTCCTGTCATTTCTCCGCCATTTTCAGATTCCATGAAGGATTATCGGACCAAGGGAACGATATAGAAATGTATTTGATTTTCGCAGTTTTCTTGCGTCACTGACTCCATAACCAGGTGCATTTCCTTAGCGTTGAATGGGGAAGAAAAATTGACCAGTACTACGGCCATCTAGCGGCAAATAATTACTTACTCTAAATGTTCGTCACCTTTTCTTTGCTTCTTTATTTTAAACGATAGGAGTAAGTAAAGGACAGTTAATACATAAACATGTGTTTGAATTTCACTACTGCGTTGCGTCATTGTCTCGATAATTTGGTGCGCTACCTAACATGGAACGAGGAGAAATTAGCAATACTACGTCCATTGGTGCTACTGCCAGCTGGCGGCTATTAACCGAAATGCGTTACCTTGGCACTGTATGTTGATTCATATTGTAATACTTTAAAAACTTTCCCGTACTATTTTTTAAATATTTTATTTTTCACAAACCTTATCGTGACGATAGCGAACACAACAAAAAAATAATTGTTGAATTTGGTGCATTCTTCGGAAACAATTGGGCAGTACTACGGTCATCTAGCGGCAAATAAATAAGTACGTACCTTATGTGTTCGTGGCCGGGAAAGCTTCTTTGCTTCTTTATTTTAAACGATAGGAATAAAGAAAGGACAGTTAATACATAAATCTGCAGTTGGATTTCACTGCTGCGTAGCATCATTATCTCGATAAACTGTTTCGTTATCTAAACATTGAATAAGGAGGAAAAATAGAGATCTACTTTGGCCAATTAATGGCAAATAAATAAGTACTTAGTCTAGGTGTTCGTTGCCAGGAAAGCTTCTTTGCATCTTTATTTTAAATTATATGAGTACGGAAAGGACAGTTAATACATAGAAATGTATTGGAAAATTAACTGCTGCGTTACGCCATTATCTCGATAAACTGTTTCGTTACCTTCACAATGAATAGGGAGGAAAATAGAGCAGTGCTACGGCCATTTAGTGGCAAATAAGTAAGTGCTTAGTCTAGGTGTTCGTTGCCAGGAAGGCTTTTTTGCTTCTTTATTTTAAACGATAGAGTAAGGAAAGGACACTTAATACATAACAACTTATTTAAATGTCACTGTTGCGTCGCGTCATTGTCTCGATAAACTGGTGCTACCTTAACATTGAATGGGGAGGAGAAATATAGCAGTACTACGGTCATTTAGCAACAAATAACCGTGGTACCACTGCCATCTGGCGGCTATTAACCGAAATGCGTTCCCTTTGCACTGTATGCTTATTCATATTATGAGACGTTAAAAACTTTCCTGTACTATTTTTAAATATTTTCTTTTTCTTGTCGTGATGTTAACTAACGGAATAAAAAAGGAATTGTTCGACTTGGTGCGGTCGTTCGGAAGTGATGCGCGTACATACATTTATGCGATTCATTTATAATATACAGACAGACAGATAGATAGATAATCACATAGAACAATAAAGCTTTTTAAGAATAGTTTGTTAAAGGACCAGTAAAGAATATCATGTGATGCAACCAGATTTTAATTGCATACTCCATTATGCGTAAATGTGAAAACATTAAATAATTTCTTATTTTACAAATATAGGCATTATCTATTTTAACTGAAGGTTATCATAATGCCCACTGGCATCCTTTAGCATAGCTGCTACTATCTTACACACATTTCAGTTTCTAATGAAAGTAAATTGTAATATGCAATATTAACAACATGGCAGCCAGCATTACCCAACAAAGCACAATTACCTCTGTGTTAATTAAAGATTTGAAGCTTTCTCGGTGTTGATTATTACAGATGGCTTCACGGGATAGCAACAGAGTTAGACGATAGGGAAGAAGACCACAGAGGCAAGATGGTTGAAGGCTTGGATTTCTCCGATTCCAATCTAACTCGGTTGTTATCCCGTGAAGTCATCTGTAGTATCTCTGTGTTACTCGAATGGTTTAGTTAACAATTTCCCATCACATGGAAATAAATGTTTGACCACTCATTTATTTAAGAGAGTGCATTAAAAGGTTCATGTTTTCCATTATGTTTTTAAAGCTAGGAGTAAATATTGATTACTCGATAATCCATTTTATGACGCAAGAGAGGGGTTTTGTTGCACCCTCTGTATATATTATATTTTTATTCGGTTTCTTGGACAATATGTATCTGCATTATTAGTCACCATGTCTGTGGAAATTAATTAATTCTAATAAATAAATAAAATAATTAAGTGTTGTTATCATATGACGAAGAAGAACAAAAATGGCATACCAACAAGCTTACACCAATACACATGAAAACAAGTTCTAAATGTGATATTTTTTGTTAAATGTTGTTAAATAAAAGAAATGAAAATCCCGATTTCATCGGAAGGGGAGATTAATGATTTTTCGCCAGTGATTTCACTGCAACTACCAATAATCTTGGTAATTTTAAAATCTTCACTGCCTACGACTGTATCAAATGCAGTTACCAACATTGTTAAACAAATTTATTTGTTCTTTAGCTTGCTATACATCTTTATTTGTAATTTATGCAGAATAGGCTGAATCTTGTAAGCCTCCTATTCAGTTACGTCTAAATCACAAATTTCCAGCAAAATGGTGCACCATCCCATTTTAGGGCAGTAAAATCATACTTCAGTAATGTGCCTCCGGAAGGCTAGACACATAGTTGTTTTTGCATTCGGGGTCAGCAAGATCGCACGATTTAACTCTCCTAAAATTTACTTTCTCTACACATAGAATGTACATTAGTATAGAAAGAAGGTATTGTATTGCAGCCACAAATTAGATACAGAGATTTCACGGGAAATATATGTTTTAAGACCCCTGAATAAGAAAAAGCATTTTTAAAAAAAAGTTAGTTTGTATGTATATGTCTGTGGACGGAATAGCTCAGAAGGAAACACTCCGTTTAATATCAAACTTGGTATGTAAGTTAAATATCTTCCAAGGATGCGACACGTGGATATTAAAGCAAATCCTGGCTCTCCAAACTACTCTTTATATGGAGAAAATTTTAACAAGTTGATTTTATCTAAAATGGCTAAAATAATGTATATTAAAGATGATTACATGAGAAATTAATTGTATTTAATTAATTTTCTGAAGATCTCGTCTTTCTAAATGAGTTTTTCTGAATTCCGCATAACTGATAAACCGAAATAAACAAAAACATACTACACAATAAATATATATATATTTCATGTAGTTGACAATTTTCAACACATTGTTTGTAATTCGTTTTAGTTTTAAAATATTTAAAACGTTTCTTACACGTTAAGAGTCAACTGCTGGACCTTCAAACAGACGAATTTTAATTACATTAAAAATAACAATTTTAAAAAACTTGACTATGGCTTTAACCTAGTGTATTTTCCTTCTACTTACAAGGAAGCAAGTAATAAGACAGTTTGTGTTAGTGTTTCTTTCGATAAGTATGAAATAGATAAAAGAATACGATTTTTAACAATATTTTGTTTACAGAGATGCGAATGGAACACTCATATTTCTGCTTTTGGAAATGTATATGAAAGCAAGGTTTTACGAATGAGAACAATATACTTTAAAAGAAGCAGCAAGTCTTTCTTGCACATCGATGTTAGCAGAAATGTCATGCAGCGGGATAGTATAACATTGGTTACAATCTAAGAGATAGTAATATTTACACAATCTTGTTATTTCTGATGTAGGCATAATTTCATGTGAAATGGGCAAGTTAAGTTTTACATAGTTATTAAATTGACCAACGAATCGTTCACGGAAACCAATCTCTAATTAGGGCAGTCTGCTACCGTGAACAGTTGCGAATGGAAGGTAATTCGACGTGGGCATCAAAATTAAAGAAAGGGTTGGAAACCATTGGGATGGGAGACATTTGGATGGCGGGGCAGGAAAACAGGCGAAGTATTTGGAGAAAAATTAAGAACCACCTCTGTGATATTGACAGACAGCAAATAATTGCGCACTGCACAGAGAAGGTGTCATTAGAAGTACAGTCTGGGCTGAAATCGGAGTGGGGTATGGAGCAATACATCAAAACAGGTACCAAACTCATTAGAGAGGGGCTCGCGTGGATTAGACTAGGAGCATGGAGGAGCACGAAAATTTCTGACGAGAATGGTACGAGAATCTGTCCCATTTGCGAGGACGAAGAGTCGTGGACTCACATCTTGGCAAGATGTAGGGGTACGGAGGAATGGCGGGAAAAATATTTGCCGCAATTTTTTACCACTGCGAATGTAGGGCTAGAAGCATGTTGGACGCTACTGGCAGGCACGGAAAACATGGACGGGCTAGGTAAATTTATACTTAAGGCAAGACAGCTGAGATCTGAGGAGGCTGCCAATAGAGAAGGGGGGAGGGAGGAATAAGATCAACTAAACAAAAGTGACTTCAATCTTCTACATACATATATATTATGTCATACTTAGGTCACTGTTGTGCTATGGTTTTATATATGGTGTATATATTATGTGTATATATGTCTTTTAAGTGTAATTATATGTTATAAGAGGGTGCATTTATGAAGGTGTACTCTGTGCTGTAAATTTAAATTGTTATATTTGAATATCTTTGTAGTTTTATTTTCGGGTTCACTCTTAATTGTTTATTGTTGTTTAATATTGCTTTTGACTGTGTATTTCCTTTGTCTTTTTAATTTCGTGTTTACTCTTTTAATTCTTTGTTGTTGTTGTTTTAATATTGCTTGTAATGTGTATTGCAAAAGCACGTACGGTCTGTGGACCCGTGCGACTGTTGGAATTCTATGTATGATATTGCTATGTCAATAAATACACTTATTCAACTAATTATTATATGTCCGGTATTGAAGAACATTTTGTGGCAACTTGAAAGTGCTATTGTAAATCTTTTAACAAATCGCGGAAGCAGGTGGCTACCTGAAAAGATTAATAAAACAAGGTATTTAGAAAGCCATATCAATAGAAAAAGTTTTAGTTGATAAAACCGAATTTGACATTGTAAATAAAGGGAAGGATAAGGATAACGAGGTTATAGAATATGAACCAATGACAGTAGGCGATACAAGTGGCGGAATCTACTGGCCTCATCAAAAACCTCCGGTAAGAGCAAACACTTCTAGTGCTCAATAAGTCGAAGCGGTGCCCAGCAAAGAAGTAACAGAGAAGATAACAATGGAAACCAACACTGAATGGCGGGAGACTTACCAACAAAAACCACTCGGAAGAAGAAATGAAAAAAGATGACGATCAGTCACCCAGAAAGTACATATCACGATGGACACCATGCTACTCGAGATAAAAGTTAGCAGAATTAGAATATTTAGTTCGTTAAAAGTAGAAGGGAACTTCAAAGAATGCATGCACTACGCTAAAGCGATAGCCAATTATTTTAATAGTCGCTATGCGATTGAAAGACGCTTCTGTGCTTGGTCTGCCGTAAAACAAAACGCGGGCGATTTCATATTCGAGAAAGGTAAAGGTATTTTATAATTGAAACCAATAACAACGAATATCTCGGAAACGGTTAGGTCCACCACAAATATGTAAGAGACAATTTTGTTTTGGTAATTTTCATTTTTGTCTGTTTCTCACGGTTTGCCGGTTATGTAAAAGTTATTCAGAATGAAGAGAACTACGGAACCGGTTCCCAGGAAAATCGAGATATGCACTTTATTTATAATGTAATTATATTTAATATACGACATTTTAATCAAAATCGTTAAATTTCTTTTTTGAGAAAATAAAAATATTCAAAACTTTTTTCCGTGTAAATTGTAGTTTTGAGTGGAAGGATTTTCTTGAAAATGTTTTTGTTGTACATATGAAAATTTTGGTATCTAGAGGACTTGTCATTTTTGAGTTGTGCTGTCCATTGACATACTCAGAGCAGAGCAGACGGACAAGCACATAAAAATTTTTCTAAAAATGTCTTAATTCATTTATTTGATTTATTTATTTTTATTTATGTGCTTATTTACTGCTCAGGAAATATATTTCACATATATTGCAGGTGAAATCCCACTATCGAAATTTTTGGTGGAATACAACACCTTTTGAAACTACTATGTGCGCTGATAAAAGTAAAATTTGGTTTCAAAGTGGTGGTTGAAGGCAGAGAGAACTGCATCATTTGCACATGCAGGGCATCGAGGGTGGGGAGAGAATGGTTTGGTTATATTCGGGAGATTTTCTCTGTCGACTACTTACACGGATATTCAGCCACCCGTTTCGAAAACAACACAGAGTATGGAGCACACACTTTTATTTATTCCATGCTAATAGAGAAAAATTAGCAGAAATGGTCTTATTTCTTGCTTTATTGTAAGTAGAAGCAAAATAAGGGAGTAGCATAGGTTAAAGTGAAAGCCAAAAGCTGGTTGCTATGTGCCTGATGTTCCTTTGTTTGTATGGACACGAGTTCACAAAGTCCTGTATGAGAAAATTGTTTTTCAAAGCTGAAACCAAGAAAAAGGAATATCTCAAAAACGATAAACTCCACGAAAAAATATATGTAACACAAATTGTGTGTTTTAACGTGTTCTACATTTTTTGTGGGTTAAGTTTTTATCCATCTCTTACGGTTTAGTAGTTATGAAAAATTCATCCAGAATAAAGTAGTCTTCAGAGGCTATTCCCAGAAAATTCAAAATATACATTTTATTTGTCAGGTAAATAGCTTTAATATACGATATTTTAATCAAAATCGTTAGAGCCATTTTTTAGAAAATCAAAATGTTCTAAAAATATTCCATGTAAAGGGTAGTTTGTGGTGGGGGGAGTTTTCTAAAAATCGTGTCGCATCCCTGGAAGATACTAAATTTAAATACCAAGTTTGGTATTTTGCCGACTTTTCGTTTTCGAGGTATCGTGTTAACAGACACACGGACACACGGACTTTTTTCTGAGAATACTTTTTTGGGATACAGGGGACCCTAAAACACATATTTCCGGTGAAATCTCGGTATCGATTTTTGGTGGAGTGCAATACATTCTCTATACACTATGTTCATAGTGAGTATAGAGAAAGTAAAAAGAGGAATAGCGACTGAGAACTTAAAATTTACACTAAATTGAGAAATATGGCTCTAAAGCATATTCAGGCATACGTTTCGGAATCCGCACAGAGTCAGAGCTCGACGAATAAATCAGGATTTCAATAATAAACCGTCTTTTTTCAAGTGTAGAAGAAATGAAATCATGTCTTCCATATCACTAGTAGCCTTTTGAAACAACCATAGTCGTAGAAACATAGAATTAATAAAAGCACCGGTATACTATACCTATACAGCAAGCAAGCCTTAACCCAAGAAAGGTGCAGACCAGAAGGAGCAGCCACCACATAAACAGCAACACCATAAGTTCACAAAATAAAATACACGTAGAAGACATCATCGTAACCAAAAAGTTGTTAATTGTTGGACTATAAAACAGCTCACCTCGAAAGATGGGTGGTGCCATTTAGCACATTGTATAAGATGAAGAAATCATAAAAATGGAAAGGAACCTCAACAAAAGACAAAATTAGAGATCATATTAGCACTCCTGTGGGAAGAAAACTAAAAATCTGATGTGTTCCATTCATATGACTTTCTCTACATCTCTGCAACAAATTATTGTTAAAAAGCTTATGCTTCTATTTACTTAATGCTAATCGAGTAAAAATAGCAGGAATAGTCTTACTACTTGCTTCCTTGTAAGTAGAAGCGAAATAATGGAGTAAAATAGGTTAAGGTAATAGTCAAAAGCTAGTTGCTATGTGACTGAAGTTCCTTTATTTGTATGGACAAAAGTTCACAAACTGCTGTATGAGAAAAGTATGTTTTTAAAGCTGAAACCAAAAACAAGGAATATCTCAAAAAGGATAAATTCCACGAAAAATGTATACAACACAAAATGTGTGTTTCAAGGTGCTCTACAATTTTTGTTTGGTAATTTTTTTTTGTATCTCTTACGGTTTAGCAATTGTGCAAGCTTTTGTAAAATTCATCCAGAATAAAGTAGTCTTCAGAGGCTAATCTCAGAAAATTCAAGATATATGTTTTATTTGTCAGGTAAATATCTTTAATATACGGTATTTTAATTAAAATCGTCAGAGCCATTTTTGAGAAAATAAAACATTTCAAAAAAAGTTCCATGTAAAGGGTAATTTGAGGTGGAGAGATTTTTCTCAGAATCTTTGTCTCGCATCCCTGGAAGATGCCAAACTTAAATATCAAGTTCGGTATTTTACCGACTTTTCGTTTTTGAGTTATTGTGTTCAGGGACATACGGACACAAACACACACGGAAATTTTTCTGAAAATGATTTTTAAATAAAGGGGACCCTAAAACATGTATTTCCGGTGAAATCTCGGTATTGAATTTTTGGGTGGAGTGATACACCTTTAACATATACACTATGTATATAGTACATATAGAGAAAGTAAACATTTATAAACAGATTACACGAACACACTACAGAGCTCCCAACGGAAAAAACCACCATTCTTCATAAACAAGACAGGCTAAGAATCAAAATAAGGTGATCCCGTTGCCATACTAAGGAAACGCAGACCAAGAGCTGCCAGTAAGTATACAATTAGTGGAAAGGCAAGCAGAGAAAACAAACATACAGGAAAGTTTACTCAAAGAAGTTAAACACACACTCTCTACATCTCCATCTCACCCTCAACCCCCGCCCCGTATACATACAAACACCAGACCTGGGCAAACCGTTAAAATGTTCTTTACAGAAACCATTCTCAAGCACTCCCGGGAATCTAATCCAGTACTCCTCGCAAGCAGATGTAGCGACTGAGCAATTGTTTGTATTCCGGCTCTGATTTTACGTTTTGCAAGATCTCTGCTACCTCAGTGTGGAGTACCTTCTGTTTAAGCAAACCTTTCGACATCCGGATTATGCGGGACAAACTAACTCCAATAAAGAATAATTTGTGAGTTCACATGATATTTATTTTATAGGTGTTGTTCAAGATGGTAAAGGTTAAAGTTGAATAAATCTCTGCCTTCATTGTGTGCGTTTCAGTATTTTCTTTAAATTTATTGATATAAAAACGGATTAAAACCAACAAAAGCGAACATAAAATCCCTTCATAAATGCATTTTTCTAACACATGCAGTTCTTATTTCGGCTACACTGCTACCCAGATCCAGTAAACACTTAGATATGCCAATCAACGTTTATTTTACCTGGGCCTATCCCTTCCATTATCACTGTAGAATTCTAGCGAGAATACAAACCTGTGACATTAAAATCTTAATCAATAATAATCACTGTTTTAGAAGTTTAGACAACTGAGCTACCAATAAGACATCAAGTAAGACCAACTTTTTAAGGCAAATATGCATTCTATAGGGCTAGCTTTCAGAACGCAATTTTAATCGAGAATCGGGCTGGAAAAGTTTAAATTTTCTACATACCTTCGAATTTATATTTTATTCAATTCATAACAAGTTATTTTCATGGTACTATTATGCTTGTCTACAAAATACCGTTTATCAATATACAATTTTTAAAAACTTTTCTTCAATATAGCTATATTTTTCAGATATAGTGTAATTGCAAACTTCGTTGTAGGTAAACTTGAACGCAAGTTGATAATTAGATGTTTAAAATGGGAATCCTTAGGTACCTGCTAGCCTGACATTTCTCTTTTACTTTCTCTACAGCGTAGAATTGGATAGTGTTTAATGCCCGCTTTTATTACAATCGCACCGCAGGCGATGACACTAATGATACATGGAATGAAGATGGAGCACCGGGAGAATATGGTGACGGGGGAAACTGGAGAACCCGGAGAAAGATCGCCTATACAGAAGTAAGGAAAGTAATTATCCCAGCCAAACATTTATACCGAAATTTTATCATAGATTTTATGATGATTCTGAATCCGAAGAAAAGCAACTTAGGTAAAAGTTAATCTGTATATGTTGTGTTTTCGTCTTGTATCCAACAGCCTCAGAATGTAAGTTACGAGATCAGAGAAAAATTGCCTTGCTTCTTTTCGCTGTAGCCGAGCCAATCTGCGAGGTTTATTTGTTAATTCTGCTGGACCTAATCTAACAAGATTAAACGTGTCAGGACCTCCATTCTGAATAAATGAAATGTCAAAAGATGAAAAGTTGCATGTTTTACTAAGATTATATTTTTACTTTTACTTTCTCTATACATCGTGTATAGAGAAGGTATTGTATTGCACCCAAAAATCGATACCGAGATTTTACCGAAAATATATGTTTTGAGATCCCCTTAATTAAAAAAAAAGCATTTTTAGAAATATGTCCGTGTGTGTGTCTGTGTCTGTGGGCAGCATAGCTCAAAAATAAAAAGACCGTTAAAAACCAAACTTGGTATTTAAGTTTGGTATCTTCCAAGGATACGACACGAAGATTTTCAAGAAAATCCCCCCACCCCAAACTACCCTTTACTTGGAAAACATATCGAACATTTTAATTTTCTTAAAATGACTAACGATTTTGATTAAAATTTCGTATATTAAAGATGTTTACCTGACAAATAAAATGAAAATCTTGAATTTTATGGGAATAGCCTCTGAAGACTACTTTATTCTGGATGAATTTTACGGATTTCTGCATAAATGCTAAACCGTAAGAGATGGATAAACATTTAGCACACAGAAAATGTAGAGCACATTAAAACATACAATTTATGCTATATATATTTTTTTCGTGGAGTTGATAGTTTTTAAGTTATTCCTGATTTTTGGTTTCAGGATTGAAAAACCTACTTTTCTCATACAGGAATTTGTCAACTTCTGTCCATACAAACAAGAAACTTTAGCCACATAGCAACCAGCTTTTGAGTATGGCCTTAACCTGTGGTACTCCCTTTTTCCCTTCTATTTATATGGAGCAACTTATAAGATTATTTCTGTTAATGTTTTCTCAATTAGCATGGAGTAAATACAAGCCTAAAGTTTTTAACAATAATTTGATGTTGAGAAAGTCATGTGAATGGAACACATCAGGTTTTTTGTTACTGTAGACGTTTTTAAGTGTAATTTAAAATCGTGAAAACAAAATTTAATTGTGTATGTGTGCTTATGTCTGGGTTGTGCAATTGTTTTCTCGACTTTGTGACTTTGTTCTTTATAACAGCATAAATCAATTACAAAATGTTCGATAGTGCGCCAACTTGGAGTAGGTTCAGTATCATCCAAAGATGTTACAGAAATATTTTCCATAAAATCCCACAACTCCATGCAGGGAATACACGTCGATTTTCGTATTTTATCAAAAGGGCTAAAGCAACTGTGATTAAAATTCTTTATGTTTAAGATATTTAAATAACTAATAAAGTATATATCCCGAGTTTTCTTGCAATAGCCCAGGAAGTGTCTTTCTTATGGAAGGAATGTTCTATAAATATTTATATGTTGTAAACGTCAACAAACAAATAATAAAACAGACTACACAAGAATGTGAATATGTTTATTGCATACAATTCATTTTCAATATACCTATTTTTTATCAGCTCTCCGTTAGTATTACTTTAGGATTAGGTTTTCAGTTCTTTGTAATGTTTTGCGAGACATATCACTCATAAAATTCACTCGTTTTCCTCTATCCATCCTGTACCTAATATATCGATGTGTGTGATAAACTATGCATGTAAAATATGTTTATCTCTAACAACATGAAGCAGGCAGAAGAGTAAGTTTGTGTAAGATTCGTTTATAAATAATATGTAAAAAATCGGATGTGTTTCATTCACATGAATTTCTTTACATCCATGTAACAAATTATCCTTATTTTTACGTCATGCTAATCGAGAACAAATTAGCAGAAATAGTCCTATTACTTGCTTCCTTGTAAGCAGAAAGGAAATATCTAAGTAGCATAGTCTAAAGTTTTCGTCAAAATCTGGTTGCTATGTGACTAAAGTTTCTTTGTTTGTATGGACAAGAGTTGACAAGTTCCCGTATGAGAAAATTATGGTTTTTAAAGCTGGAACCATTAACAAGGAGTATCTCAAAAACGCTCCACTCTACGAAAAAATGCATATAAAATAAATTGTATGTTTTAACGGGACATGCCTTTTGTTTTAAGTAAGTTTTCGTCTATCTCTTACGGTTTTCCAGTTACTCAAATTTCCATAAAATTCATCCAGAATAAAGTTGTCATCAGAGGCTATTCCCAGAAAATTCAAGATATACATTTTATTTGTCAGGTATATATCTTTAATATATGATATTTTAATCAAAATCGTTAGACACTTTTTATAAAATCACCATTTTCGAAAATTTTTTGACGTGAAGGGTAGTTGGGATGGGGGATTTTCTTGGTAGTTAACGGTCTTTTCGTTGTTGAGCTATGCTGCCCACAGACACACACACATACACACCGAAAGACAGACACACACGGACATTTTTCTAAAAATGCTTTTTATTTGGATTCAGGGGTCCCAAAACATGTATTTCCGGTGAAATCTCGGTATCTAATTTTTGGGTGCATTAAAGTACCTTCTCTATATACTATATACATAGTAAGTATAGAGAAAATAAAAATCTGATTCCATTCACATGCTTTTTCTCTCTCTTCTGCAAACAAACTACTTTTACAAAAGAGAATTATTTTATGTTAGTCACGCTAATCCAGATAAACTTTAGCAGAAATAACTTAACTACGTGATTCCTTGTAAGTAGAGGAGAAACACGGAACTCCACTAAACTGAACCGATATACAAATCTTTAAAAAACTGTGGCTACGTGAAGAATAGATGTTCGGTTCGCTTTGCATTACAAGCAGTAAATAACGGATAGATGAAGCGAAAACTAATTACGCTTGAGAAAAGTTTATGTAGCTTAACATTGGGATCAATAACAAGGAATAGCTCAGGAACTATAACTATACAACAAAAATGAATAGGATATAAATTGTGTTTTAACGACATCTACATATTCATATCCTAGGTTTTTGTTCAGCCCTTACAGTTTACCAAATATTCAAAATTCAGGAAAGTTTATCCAGAATAAGCAGATCATCAGATTCAATGCGCTGATAATTCACGATATACAATTTATTTTTGATCTTTAATATACTGTATTTTAATAAAAACCGTTAAAGCCATTGTTGAGAAAAAACACCATTTTTAAATATCTCCATGTTTGGTATTTAACGGTATTCAAGTTTTTGAGCTATAGTATTCACACCACGAAGACACCCACATACACAAACGCGCGCGCGCGCGTTGCCTTTTTCTAAAAAGGAATGACTTCAATGTAACTAATGTTTTCTAATGTAAAACAGATATGTATGTATGTATGCATGTGTGTATGTGTGTGAGAACATGTATGTATGTACATGTGCATGTATGTATGTATGCATACAGGGACACACACAGCAGCTTCTTTGCAGTGTCCTGAGAGTTTCAACTAACTCACTGTTTTAAATGTTCTGTCTAACAATGTTGGTACCCCACCGCGACTATCCCAGGAGCAAAGCATTATTAGTCGTTGTGGAGCGCTGGAAACTCACAACTTGAAACAATACACAAACCGATACTTTTTAGACACCTGCTCGTATACCAAAAATTACGAAAATATGCGTTGTGAGGAAGAAAAGTAGCGTACTATTTTATCACTATTGCGCAATCGCGAACGTAATACACCTGGATTGCACATAAATCAGCATGCATACATATACACTAAAATAGACCTAAAACTATGGCAGCAGACTCCTGGCTTCTCTGGTTACAGCGGGTGCAGAATAGAGGACTCCGGTCCATATATTCTGTATGTCGACGTTTCTCTTAAAGGCTACTACATGAAGCTTCGGCCCTCCCATATGTGGAAGATGTTATTAGGCGCCGGGCTCAAAAATTCTACGCCAGATTGGGCGAACATGAGAACGCTCTTGTCAGATCACTGGGGGAGTACTTACCCTCTGAACGCCGAAAAAGGCGGTTCCGGGTTCCCCGCATGGCTTGTGGGCACCCCCGGTAACAACGGCTTTAAACCAGCCAACAGCGTAATAGCTGAACAAGCACTCCCCCTCCCATAGGGACAGGTCTATCAAAATTCACCACCATATTTAAATAAATAAACCCCAGCGGAGCAGAGGAAAGGATGCTGCTCCTGAAAAGGCAACCGCTCTAGGAGCCTACCAGCGCTACCTCCTTAACACCAACACTCGAAACCTCAAACTAAACCTTAACCATCACCTCATTCCTGAGTTAAACCCTTACCAGGGTAGGTACACAGCAACAACACCCAGGCTCACCACGAGCCTACCAGACACGCACGCACGCACGCACGCACGCACGCACGCAGACCTAAAACATCGCACAGGAAAGCCTTTAGCGACACATGTGGCAACTCTGTCGTTGCATTTAGCATAGAACATCAAAGCTGCTAAAGCAAGTAGAGTACTTTTGGTGTTATTCGAATATAAATCGTGTATTTTGTTAAACCTTAGTAACCAATAATGGATCTGAAAAACTCCTAAACTTTGTAGAAACAATCTAAAAGTACCTATAACATGTTCGTAGATTTACAGGTGAGACGTTAGTGGAATAGTAAAACATCTTTTAAACGCCTCTATATAAACACAAGGCTATTGGCCAACTGCAACCTAAGGCTAAATGTTATAGGGATAAACGATCAAACCACGAACAACATTGAGTGTTTTAGAGTGTTGTTATAACTGATAGCACCAACAATGTAGTATTATCATCAAACATTTATTCAGTTTGAATTATACATCGCAGCTTGAATTATACACCAGTTCGGTTGTAACCAGAAAGATAATGTAAAATCTGATTCACGGTTATATAGAGGAAATTTTGATGCTTAAAAGGATCGCGTTCTGGAATCGTAGTTTTTTTTTTAAACTTAAAACTACTAGGGAAATACTGTGACAATAGGATGCATATTCTAAAATATAAGACAAATTCTGATATTTTCCATTCACATGACTTTCTCTACATCTCTGCAACAAATTACCGCTAAAACGCTTTTGTTTCTACCTAGTTCATGCTTATCCATAAAAAATTAGCAGAAATAGTCTTATTACTCGCTTCCTTGTAAGTAGAACCGAAACAAGGGAGTACCATAGGTTAAAGTGATAGTGCAAAGCTGGTTGCTGTGTGATTGAAGTTACTTCGTTTGTATGGGCATAAGTTGACAAATTCCTGTATGAGAAAAGTAAGTTTTTGAAAGCTGAAGCTAAAAAGATGGAAATATCTTAAAAACTACCAAACTCCACGAAAAAATGTATATGACATAAATTGTGTGTTTTATTGTGCTCTACATTTTTTGTTTGGTAATTTTTTGTCCATCTCTTACGGTTTAGCGGTTATGCAAAAATCCGTAAAATGCATCCAGAATAAAGTAGTCTTCAGAGGCTATTCCCGGAAAATTCAAGGTATACATTTTACTTGTCAGGTAAGTATCTTTAATTACGACATTTTAATCGAAATCGTTAGAGCCATTTTTTAAGAAAATCAACATTTTTGATAGAAGTTCCATGTAAAGGATAGCTAAAATCTTCGAGTCGCATCCTTGGACGATACCAAACTTAAATACCATGTTTGGTGGTTAACGGCCTTTTCGTTTTTGAGCTATGCTGCCCACAGTTACAGACACAGACAGACATTTTTCTAAAAATGCTTTTTTTTTTTGATTCAGGGGGTCTCAAAACATATATTCGTGGTGAAAACCTGGTATCCAATTTTTGGGTGCATTACAATACCTTCTCTACACACTATGTATGTAGTACGCATGGAGAAAGTAAGAATCTGATGTGTTCCATTCACATGATCTTCTCTACATCTACTGTACATTGTGAATGTAAATATGTGTATGTGTTTGGGGGGGCGTGATATCTGAGTATTCTTTCTTTTATTGTTCTGTTGTCGTAGCGCGTGTGCATGTATATGTCTATGTATGTGTGTCTGTATTACCAATGTTGTTAAGAGATATAAAATATATATGTAGGTAATATCTTAAGCTCAAGTATTTTTCGGCAGCATGTACGGTCATTCGACCTATGCAACCATGTGACGCAAATATTGTGTTATTGAAAACTTAATAAAATACTTCTACTAATATATAATTATGGGTATTTTATGTTACATCTGAAAAGCTATGTATGGTTTATTTGAATGTATTTGCAGTGTGTTAACAGAGCGAAACAGAATACAAATATTACTAACAGTTCACCTACAAAAATATACTTCTATAATTGCCGCCATTAAAGCAAGGAAATGTGGGTAGAGATAAGAAGTTACGGCATTACTTCCGTTTCACCGTTTCCTAACAGGTCAGGCTGTTGCTGCTGTATACTCCAACACAGTTTTGAGGTTAAGCATGATGCGACTGACTACAGAACATGGCGTGAGACTTAACTACCTCGTACAAATAAACAGACTGGCGCAGCTTTAGGAATAAGCTCCAACTTTGGGAGAGTGGCTTATCAATATGTCCACACGTATTATAATTTACTATTTTCAGAATACGCAATCTATATTCTTCGGAGCTAATGAAAGTACACATTTTTAACGCGTATTATGAAGTTATGAATATAAATACTCCTAATATTTCCTCGTCACACATTATTATTATTATTATTATTATTATTATTAAGATATAATATTTTTCTTCTTTCAATGTGAAAAATATTTGCTTTTGAGTTCAACGTGTCCTTATTTTATTGCTTCTTTCTTTGTAGCTTAACCTTCTGTTACCTGGTTGATCATATCGGATGATGAATGAAACTAGTGAATTAATATTCAAATTTCTCGGAGTACAAGAATCTTTTAAAGTTACTTGACATTCTTATTCTCAGGATGAGGGAAAAACCTTAAATATTAATGAGATTCTAACTCAGGACCTCCTAGTTCAATTTTGTTTTTCACTTCTCTTTACTACATGTTTACTTTCTCTATACGTACTATATTCATAGTGTATAGAGAAGGTATTGCACTCCGCCCAAATATTTGATACCTAGATTTCACGGGAAATGTATGTTGTAGGGTCTCCTGCATTTTCAAAAAAAGGTCCATGTGTGTGTATGTGTATCTGTGAACCAATAACACAAAAATGAAAAATCAGTACAATACCAAACTTGGTATTTAAGTTTATTAACTTCCAGGGATTCAACAAGATGATTTTCAAGAAAATCCCCCACCCCCAGCTACCCTTTACATGGAACTTTTTTCGAAAATTTTGACTTTCTTAAAAATGGCTCTAACGATTTTGAGTAAAATATTGTATATTAAAGATATTTACCTGACAAATGAAATGTATATCTTGAATTTTCTGGGAATACCATCTAAAGACTACTTTATTCTGAATCAATTTTACGGAATTTTGCATAACTGCTAAACCGTTAGAGATGGACAAAAACTTACCACACAAACAATGTAGAGCACGTTAAAACACAGAATTTATGTAAGATACATTTATTTCGTGGAGTTGATCGTTTTTTAGATATTCCTTGTTTCTGATTTCAGCTTTAAAAAACATACTTTTCTCATACAGGAATTTGTCAATTCCTGCCCATACAAACAAAGGAACTTCAGACACATAGCAACCAGCTTTTGACTAGCACTTTAACCTATGGTATTCCCTTATTTCGCTTCTACTTACAAGGAAGGAAGTAATAAGGCTATTTCTGCTAAATTTTTCTCGATTAGCATGAAGTAAATAGAAGCGTAAGCTTTTTAACAACAATTTATTGCGAAGATGTAGGAAAAGTGATGTGAATGAAACACATCTGATTTTTGTATCTATGGTTTCTGTGTATATATCTATGTGTGTGTTTCTGTCCTATGAAATAAAAACGGTGCGAAATTCTAGTTTTGGACATTAACAAAGATAATAATACACGAATGCCGATGCTATCTCTAATGATTATGCAATACTCATTGCGATAAACTGGTATTCATGATATTAAATATCAATTAAATTGTGGAAAACCATGATTGCTATCATCCTTTCAAAAACTTGCTCTTCCTCATTTAGACTGCATTAACATCACTATAACTTTAAGGAAAGCAATTAAAATAAAACGTATATTCTCTTAGCAGATTTAGGAATATTCCGCAAGGATTTCATAAGAATTGGGCTGAACATTCCTGTATGGAAAGGTTATTTGGGAACACACACACAATTATTATATATATATATATATATATATATATATATATATATATATATATTCGTATACAAAATAAAAGTTCACAAAAAGAAATACATTTTAAATTCATCCGATTAAAACAAAGTTTATCATCGAACATTAAAAATTAGCAGAACAGTTTTAGTTCTACTTAGTTACTCTTATGTATAGCTAATTAGCACTTAAGGAGAAGTTCATCTTTTGCTACAGCTGTCAGAAATATCTGGATGATTGAGTACAGTTGCAGTTTTTAAAGTTATAATGACATGTTGCAAACAAATTTACCCTACATGATAATGTAGGGCTTGTTTTATTGATTCAATGTTAGGGATATCATTGTTGCTATCATTTCGTTCAAGCATGCGCATAAACTGAAGCACAAGCAATGTTTACAGAATGATTGTGAATGGGATACGCCATGTCGCTGGCCGACATATTTGGCTGACTCCAAACACAACGTTGACATATTCATCGCCATGTGGACGAGGGCTCCTGTACCCCCGCAAGGTAAGTGTGGCATAAGAAACTTAATATAATGAGGGACATTATACTAATCTTCATCAACCTAGTCATTACTTTAGATTCTGACTTATTATATTATACTAATCTTCATCAACCTAGTCATTACTTTAGATTCTGACTTATTATATTATACTAATCTTCATCAACCTAGTCATTACTTTAGATTCTGACTTATTATATTATACTAATCTTCATCAACCTAGTCATTTCTTTAGATTCTGACTTATTATATTATACTAATCTTCATCAACCTAGTCATTTCTTTAGATTCTGACTTATTATATTATACTAATCTTCATCAACCTAGTCATTTCTTTAGATTCTGACTTATTATATTATACTAATCTTCATCAACCTAGTCATTACTTTAGATTCTGACTTAGTATATTATACTAATTTTCATCAACCTAGTCATTTCTTTAGATTCTGACTTATTATATTATACTAATCGTCATCAACCTAGTCATTTCTTTAGATTCTGACTTATTATATTATACTAATCTTCATCAACCTAGTCATTACTTTAGATTCTGGCTTATTATATTATATTATATTAATCTTCATCAACCTGGTCATTACTTTAGATTCTGACTTAGTATATTATAGTAATCTTCATCAACCTAGTCATTACTTTAGATTCTGACTTAGTATATTATACTAATCTTCATCAACCTAGTCATTACTTTAGATTCTGACTTAGTATATTATACTAATCTTCATCAACCTAGTCATTACTTTAGATTCTGACTTAGTATATTATAGTAATCTTCATCAACCTAGTCATTACTTTAGATTCTGACTTATTATATTATACTAATCTTCATCAACCTAGTCATTTCTTTAGATTCTGACTTATTATATTATACTAATCTTCATCAACCTAGTCATTACTTTAGATTCTGACTTATTATATTATACTAATCTTCATCAACCTAGTCATTACTTTAGATTCTGACTTATTATATTATACTAATCTTCATCAACCTAGTCATTACTTTAGATTCTGACTTATTATATTATACTAATCTTCATTAACCTAGTCATTACTTTAGATTCTGACTTAGTATATTATACTAATCTTCATCAACCTAGTCATTACTTTAGATTCTGACTTAGTATATTATACTAATCTTCATCAACCTAGTCATTACTTTAGATTCTGACTTATTATATTATACTAATCTTCATCAACCTAGTCATTACTTTAGATTCTGACTTATTATATTATACTAATCTTCATTAACCTAGTCATTACTTTAGATTCTGACTTAGTATATTATACTAATCTTCATCAACCTAGTCATTACTTTAGATTCTGACTTAGTATATTATAGTAATCTTCATCAACCTAGTCATTACTTTAGATTCTGACTTATTATATTATACTAATCTTCATCAACCTAGTCATTTCTTTAGATTCTGACTTATTATATTATACTAATCTTCATTAACCTAGTCATTACTTTAGATTCTGACTTATTATATTATACTAATCTTCATCAACCTAGTCATTACTTTAGATTCTGACTTATTATATTATACTAATCTTCATCAACCTAGTCATTACTTTAGATTCTGACTTATTATATTATACTAATCTTCATCAACCTAGTCATTACTTTAGATTCTGACTTATTATATTATACTAATCTTCATCAACCTAGTCATTTCTTTAGATTCTGACTTATTATATTATACTAATCTTCATTAACCTAGTCATTACTTTAGATTCTGACTTATATTAATCTTCATCAACCTAGTCATTACTTTAGATTCTGACTTATTATATTATACTAATCTTCATTAACCTAGTCATTACTTTAGATTCTGACTTATATTAATCTTCATCAACCTAGTCATTACTTTAGATTCTGACTTATTATATTATACTAATCTTCATCAACCTAGTCATTACTTTAGATTCTGACTTATATTAATCTTCATCAACCTAGTCATTACTTTAGATTCTGACTTATTATATTATACTAATCTTCATCAACCTAGTCATTTCTTTAGATTCTGACTTATTATATTATACTAATCTTCATTAACCTAGTCATTACTTTAGATTCTGACTTATTATATTATACTAATCTTCATCAACCTAGTCATTACTTTAGATTCTGACTTATATTAATCTTCATTAACCTAGTCATTACTTTAGATTCTGACTTATTATATTATACTAATCTTCATCAACCTAGTCATTTCTTTAGATTCTGACTTATTATATTATACTAATCTTCATTAACCTAGTCATTACTTTAGATTCTGACTTATTATATTATACTAATCTTCATCAACCTAGTCATTACTTTAGATTCTGACTTATTATATTATACTAATCTTCATTAACCTAGTCATTACTTTAGATTCTGACTTATTATATTATACTAATCTTCATCAACCTAGTCATTACTTTAGATTCTGACTTAGTATATTATACTAATCTTCATCAACCTAGTCATTACTTTAGATTCCGACTTAGTATATTATAGTAATCTTCATCAACCTAGTCATTACTTTAGATTCTGACTTATTATATTATACTAATCTTCATCAACCTAGTCATTTCTTTAGATTCTGACTTATTATATTATACTAATCTTCATTAACCTAGTCATTACTTTAGATTCTGACTTATTATATTATACTAATCTTCATCAACCTAGTCATTACTTTAGATTCTGACTTATTATATTATACTAATCTTCATTAACCTAGTCATTACTTTAGATTCTGACTTATTATATTATACTAATCTTCATCAACCTAGTCATTACTTTAGATTCTGACTTATTATATTATACTAATCTTCATTAACCTAGTCATTACTTTAGATTCTGACTTATATTAATCTTCATCAACCTAGTCATTACTTTAGATTCTGACTTATTATATTATACTAATCTTCATTAACCTAGTCATTACTTTAGATTCTGACTTATTATATTATACTAATCTTCATCAACCTAGTCATTACTTTAGATTCTGACTTATACTAATCTTCATCAACCTAGTCATTACTTTAGATTCTGACTTATATTAATCTTCATCAACCTAGTCATTACTTTAGATTCCGACTTATACTAATCTTCATCAACCTAGTCATTACTTTAGATTCTGGCTTATTATATTATAATAATCTTCATCAACCAATCGATTTCTTTATATTCTTGGAGCTAATTGCAACAGGTATGGAAAAATTGATGGCATTTGAAAGTGAATCTTTGAGTAACTACTTTATAATAAAGTATAGTTTTTAGAATAGCATGGCTTTAGAGCTTCATGTTCTTTTTCAGTTGCTTCAGTAAAGTATTTAATATTTTGTGTGATGGTTCTTCCCTTCTGAATATAGTCTATGTGAGCAACATCATCAGCATTGCATATATTCAGAGAAAATACTTGGCATGTAGATGCCACCGTTTAGCTTGGTTACACTTTCATCTGCTATCATTCAGTTTTGGGCTGCTTCTGCATCTAGGGAGTATAAAGGTAAAATCCATAGCTTTTGTGTTGTAACGAATCGTCGAAGAACATGCTAGAATTGCATATAAACAAGTCTAAACTCTCCTGAGAAATGTTAATAGGAGTGCCGTGTTGGTCTGGACTCACCACTTTTCCCTTTGCTATAGTTGAAACTTGTTTGTCACACACACTTTGTGTCGTTATGGGCCAAACGTACGGCCTAATGACCGCAAAACGAAACAACTGTTATAAATGAATAACACAAGCTTTGGGTTTGGCCCCGCTATGTTCATTTTATAATTATTAGAACTTTAAAAAGAGGAGCCAGAAAAAGCTGACTATTACGGTTAAGTAACAATTTAATAGTGGAGAAATCTGAATAACAGTATTCATATTCTAGTATGGGGTGTTTGCTGACAGCAGGAGGATAATTTCTCTGCAATTTCAATCTGTGTAAACAGCAGATATAAAAAGGTATAGCAATATTTTAATAATCACAATGCACACAATAGTTTCAAAATAGAAATCAACCGGACATACACAAATAGAATCCACATAACCCTTTCATTGTCAGAGAAATATACTTTGTGATTGTATCTTGTAGAACTGTTCAGTGGTTATAGAAGCTACTGACTAGCAGCACCAAACAGTACCTGAATGGCCATAACATTTGAATAACTTAAGCGAAATTTCCAAATCTTTCGTTTTTCAAGCAATCTTTTTCAACTTTTTTTAAAATACTATATTATACAATTATGCACAGGATTTGAGTTTCATGCAGATATCTTTAATCGTTTTGGATTTAAAAACAACTTAATATTTTTATTATGCTAAATAATCAAAAGCTGTGCACGATTATGCTGTGCATAAATTATTTTTTTGAAAAACCAAAAATATTAGTACATTTGTTTCATGCTAGTAAATAAAATTGGCATATAGATTTTTTGTTACTCTTCTAGTTGCTTCAGAAAAAATTTAAACCTTTAAACATTATTATTTTACTATAATTTATGTTTATTGTTGCATTGATTGTGCAATATGTCAGTTAATTTTAATTTGTATCAAAAATCATACGCCAATTATTTTTATTAATACCCTCTGAGTCTGTGATGAAAGTTTGAAGCAGATAGGACATAAACTGCATAATGTGGAACAATTTCAAGTTTTGAAAACGCTGAAAAATTAAAACACGAGAAAATAGGTTTTAGGGTTTAACATACAAATTAACACTATTTCTCTGCAAGTCTTAGCATTGCATATTTTCGTGCAGTAATTTTTAGACTGTGAATATCTGTCAACTCTCACGGACTGTTTACACAAGTTCCTATTAATATATAAAGAAAACAAAAAGAAAAACTGCAAGTCATTTGGTCCGAGTCTAGCTGCACTCTGCCGCCAAACAGTCTATTTTACGGCCGGAAATATGCTGTTGGTGGGGTTTGGGGGGGGTGCTCCATCGCGCCTGTGGTTTAGGATGGGGAGGACCCAGGTTAAATAATCGGTGGTGCAGCATATCTGGGTGATGACGGAGCAGGTAAAAGCACCCGGTGTGAAACCTCTTTTGTAAATTTTGAAACATATACTCACATTTTGTTAGTTATTATTGCATATTAATGTATTCTAAACTTGAAATAGACATATTTAAGGGGAAGTATTATTGGTGAAAACCAAATTTCGGACAAATAAAATGTATATCTTGAATTTTCTCGGAATAGCTTCCGAGACTACTTTCTGGATGAATTTTACAAAATTTTGCATAACTGCTAAACCATAAGAAAAGGATGTACAAAACTTAATACACAACTAATGTAGAGCACGTTAAAACACGTAACTTTTGCTATATACTTTGATCTTTTTTTTTTTTTTTTTTTTTTTTTTTTTTTTTTTTTTGACTTCAGCTTTGACAAACAGATTTTTCTCATACAGGAATTTGTCAACTCCTGTCCATACAAACAAAGGAACTTCAGTCACATAGCAACCAGCTTTTGACTATCACTTTAACCTAAGGTACTCCCTTATTATGCTGCAAAAAAGGAAGCATGTAATAAAACTATTTCTGGTAATTGTTTTTCTCGATTAGATGAAGTAAATAGAATCATTTGTTGCAGAAATGTAGAGAAAGTCATGAGAATGGAACACATAACATATTTGTAACAGAAATACGAAAATGCATAATACATAACATTTATTACGTAGGGTAATACACCTCAAAACAATTCAAATCCAACCCCCCCCCAAAAAAAAAAAAAAAACCTACATGTTACTAGAAGATAGGGTTTCTTTGTTAGACCGAATAGTATTCAAAGGTAAAAAGCTACGTAACGTTAGAGTAATGACAGCCATTGCCTAACGCTCCTATAAAGGGCTACAGTACAGCTTCCAATTTATAACAAAATAACGTTTCACTTTTTGGCAAACGGGTACAAAAAATCTGATGTGTTCCATTCTCATAACTTTCTCTACATCTGTGCAACAAATTATTGTTAAAAGGCTTATGCTTCAATTTTCTTCATGCTAATGGAGAAGAAATTAGCACAAATAGGCTTATTACTTGCTTCCTTGTAGGTAGAAGCTAAATAAGGCAGAAAATAAGTTTTTCAAAGCTGAAAAAAAAATCTAAAAAATGATATAAAATAAATTGTGTGTTTTAATTTGATCTGCATTTTTTGTGTGGTAGGTTATTGTCCATCTCTTGCGGTTTAGCAGTTATGCAAAATTTCGACAATTTCATCCAGAATAAAGTAGTCTACAGAGGCTATTCCCAGAAAATTCAAGATATGTAATTTATTTGTCAGGTAAATGTCATTAATATATGATATTTTAATCAAAATCATTACATCCATTTTTAAGAAAATCAAAATATAGAAAAAAGCTACATGTAAAGGGTAGTTTGGGGTGGGGGACTTTTCTCAAAATCTTCGTATTGCATCCCTGGATGATACTTAATTTAAATACCAAGTTTGGTGTTTTACAGACTTTTCGTTTCTGGGTTATCGTGTTCACAGACACTGACACACGGACACACACACACGGACACACACACACACACACACACACACACACACGGACCTGTTTCTGAAAATGCTTTTTTTGGATGCAGTGGACCCTAAAACTTATATTTCCGGTGAAATCTCGGTATTGAATTTTTGGGTGGAGTGAGATACCTTCTCTATATACTGTGTACATAGTACATATAGAGAAAGTAAAAATGCTCTTTGTCATTAGTGAACAATAATCAATCAATTTCCAATAAAGGTGGGGAAAGTAAACTAATTATCCGGTCGTTAAACACAAGAATATTAGAACCTATTTTCTTGCAGTTGAAACATTATACATTCAAAGTACACTTCTGTCTCTCTGTAGTAAGCATTTACAAAGTGAATTTGTTCTTCCTCTACGGTGGGAGAAACAAAAAGGATTTGCGACCTACACATACAGAAAGGCTTTGCATATATTACATGTCTGATACTGGGAAGGAAAACAATGCACGAGGTCGAGAAAGTGTGGATACAGATATTTATTTAGATTTAGCTATTGTTTAACCCGGGAACATATGAAGGCGCACGCTTTCTTTCTGTATTTTGCGAGTTTTCAAAGCCTGAAACCTTATTAACACACATGTATTCAAGTTAGAACATGTATTGGGAACCTTTTACTGCCGCGGCTATGTTAAAAGCCCTTTGTTTTCTGAAGGGTTCAGTTGTAATTGGATTTACTCGCATTCGTGCCAGAAATCAGCATTCTGTAGAATAATCATGAATACGTTAGAGTACACAAGACATAGATTTGTAATGTTTTCATAATCACGTCGAACTGCGACGCTTTCAGTTCGATGATGTAATAAACGATCCTTACTTTTTCTCAAAAATATCATTTGTTTACAAATTACTTACTCTATGTCTGGCTAACATTGCAAATATGCTGATGAGCTGTTGTCGCAACTATTTCCTACTCAGGTATCCTTATGACCGTAAGTATGTCTGTTTTAAATTTCACTTTTTTACTTTCTCTATACGCACTATGTACATAGTGTATAGAGAAGGCATTGCACTCCACCAAAAGATTCGATACCGAGATTTCACCGGAAATATATGTTTTAGGGTCCCCTGTATCTAAATAAAGCATTTTCAGAAAAAGGTCTGTGAGTCTTTGAACACGATAACTCAAAAACGAAAAGTCGGTAAGATACCAAACTTGGTATTTAAGTTAAGTATCATCCAGGGATGCAACACGAAGATTTTGAGAATAATCCCCCACCCCAAACTAACCTTCAGCCTGAAATATCTCCTCTGACTTCTGCAACTGTTTTAACGCATGAAGGGATATCTGCACACGTCAAATACGTGTAGTCGGGCCATTGGTGTACCTTGGTGTAAATACGTTACATAAAGCGAACAAAGGACTGAAACATGATTATTTTCAAAAATAAGAACTGAAGCTTTCCTGGCGACGTATTAATTCAAAATCGTCTTGGGCTTCTAACCAGGTAACTTGGCTTGATACCAACGTTTCGAAGAACTGCATCTTCCTCGTCATCAGGGTGAACTGATGGATTGCGCTTGTGGAGACTGGTATTTATAAGAGCTGGAATGAAGCTAACATCTGATTGGTTCGTGTTATATTATCGCCATGTTGTAACTGGTATTCCAAGTTTTTACCTGGTTAGAAGTCCGAGGAGATTTTGAATAAATTATTCTTTTCTTTTATAAAAATAGTTTATAGAATACAATGTTAATAACATTAAAGTACCACACAGACTTTAATAATCAATAACTGAGTTGGTATAAATATATCATGCCCAACTTTAAATCTTGCAAATGCAAAAAATACCTATTCATCTGCAAAGCAATTAATCAGTTAGATAAAATAAAATTAATACGTAATAAGTTCATCAGTTGAATAAAACTACACGATTTGTTAGAGCGTGGTTTATAAGTCACGACCCCCTTCGCTTACTAACTATTGTCTTTTATACACCTTTGGAATATTCCGAAGTTTACCAATTATGAGCAATGGTCATCCAATTGACGGGCTTTAAGGTGTAATTTTTTTGTTTTCTTTTTGTCATTGCAAGGCCATAGTATTACAAATTAACGTTTTTATGCTATAATATTCCCTATTATGATTTCAATATTTGTTACTTAATCAGAAATAGTTTAAGAAAACCTATTCGCATATTGAATAAAGTTACATGCTATACAGAATAACTTTCCTATACTCTATAAGTATGTGAGTGTTTAACTCATTATTAGAAAAATCTGATGTGTTCCATTCACACGACCTTCTCTGCATCTCTGCAACAAATTATTGATAAAAAGTTTATCATGTTGAAGCCCCTGTTTCAGCATCTATAGTTTTAGCAAGAGTTTTACTTAAGTTAGGTGGTTATGGTATATTACGGGTATTTGAATATTTAATGGGGATTGGTATATTAATAAACGTATTTTGATTATCAATTAGATTGCTTCCATTTACTTCATGCTAATCGAGAAAAATTAGTATTACTTGCTTCCTTTCGGTAGAAGCGAAATAAGGGAGTACCATAGGTTGAAGTGATAGTCAAAAGATGGTTGCTATGTGACTGATGTTCCTTTGTTTGTATGGACAGGAGTTGACAAATTCCTGTGCGAGAAAAGTACAAGTGTTTTGAAGCTGAAACCAAAAACAAGGAATATCTCAAAAACGATCAAGTACGAAAAAAAAAAACATATAACATATATTGTGTGTTTTAATGTGCTCTATATTTTTTATGTGGTAAGTTTTTCTCCATCTCTTACGGATTAACAGTAATGCAAAATTTCGTAAAATTTATCCAGAATAAAGTAGTATTCAGAGGGTATTCTCAGAAAATTCAAGATATTCGTTTTAATTGTCAGGTAAATATCTTTAATATGCGATATTTAAATCAAAATCGTTAGAGGTATTTTTGAGAAGATCAAAATTTCCAAAAAAAAAAAAAATGCCATGTAAAGGGTAGTTAGGGTGAGGATATTTTTCTCAAAATCTTCGTGTGGAATCCCTGGAAGATGCTAAACGTAAATACCAGGTATGGTATTTTACGGACTTTTCGTTTTTGAGTTATCGTTTTCACAGGCACACGGGCACACACTTACACACACGGAGTTTTTTGTGAAAAATTCTCTTTTTTTTTTTTTTTTTTGGTACAGGGGATCCTAAAACATATATTTCCGGTGAAATCTCGGTATCGAATTTTTGGGTGGAGTGCAATACCTTCTCTATACACTATGTACATAGTTCGTGTAGAGAAAGTAAAAAGTCGTCTAAATGCACCACACCAGGAATTTGAACTAATCAGCTTGTAATTCAGAATGTAATCGGTTTGAGTAGACTTGAGCCAATCTCTGAGCGCTATCAAAACTACCCTTCATCACTGGGTTAGTGTATATTCAAGGTAATCCTGACGAGTACGTTTGTAAGAGCAACAACAGTTTCAGGTTGGTGTAGTGTGGAACAGTGATTTACAAACTGTGGAGAAGAGCCGGACCATGTTTGCGGACCGCAGCCAGTTGAAGTATGCCAGGCGGCTGGTTATAAAACTGGGCAGCGCTGTCATTACACGGGAGGATGAGCATGGGCTCGCTCTCGGTAGACTCGCCTCCATTGTAGAGCAGGTAAGTGAGAGTTTTTTCATCAGAGAAGCCCTTCCAATGCTGAGTGTTATCGCAGAAAATTACGAAAACTTGCAATGTTCCTAGTGACCTAAGAGTTAACCCTCGCAATCCATGTAAATTGTTTCCTGAAAAGCAAACGTACAATTTTATTACAAACATTTTATTTTAGCCTAATCTTTACTGTTCTCAGTGCACATCTTGTGAATTAGGGGAATTCCTTTTCCAACTTTTTTGAAATTCCTGATTTTTATGTATGGCGTTAAATTGTCTTCTTTTCTTTGTACTTATAGAAGAATACTAAAGGCTAAGTAAATATAAGTTTCAATTCCCTGCCTGTGTTATACAACGATTTTTAGTTTTGTTTATTTATGGACGCTTATTAACTGCTGTGGTTCTCAGTGTCATTGGCCGTGAAAGATCGCTCAATTATGCTCAGAGGCCCTTTATCGGGTTTGAGGTTCTTTTACGTGCCGTAAAATCTACGACACAGGATCAACGGCTTTACTTCCCATCCTAATGAAACTATGGTAAATGCATCGTCCTCCGCCGGGTTTGAATCCGCGACCTTGGGTATATGAAGCTACCATAGTAACCATTATACTATGGAGGGCGATATATTACAACGTTGTCCTCCTGTGCTTGTAAGCGCCACACGCACATTGTTGAAATATCAGTCCCGAAACGTTGAGCAGCGCGGACGTGCCAGGTATAGCAGCCATAAACAAGAAGCGGCCATGGGGTAGGATCTGGTGGTCTACCGGGCGAGAATTCCATTATGGTCGGGCAGGCGCGTAGCAGGTAGCGAGCTGGTAGAAAAAGTGAACCTGACTTCCCCCAAGTGCCATGTTATGGTATTTGTTTTATTAACACTGCTCTTGATAGGAGGAATTGAACTGAACGCATGACTTGTGGCTGAGGACCGGACGTTTGTGGCGCATTTGCGCGAGATAGTATCATTTTGGCTGCCAAAAACCAAGAGGGATCAGAACATTCAAGAAAACTGGGCATATAAGGACTGCAGAGGAGCTCAGACAGTCTCCGACAATCACAAGAAAGTGGAGCAGCTGCAAGAGGAAGCACGGGAGTTACGCGAGAAACTCCAACGCGCGGAAAATGAAATTCGGAGGCTGGAAGAAGAAAACAGACAACTGAGGGAGCTGAGAGAAGATAGTGAAAAAGAGAGAAAATCATGTTTGACAGTCGGCGATTCTATTGTGAGGCATGCGGGAAACCCAAATACAGAAGTAACTATCTGGGCATAAGGACTGGCGGTTTGCTGGAGGAAATCGAGAAAAACCAAGAGGAGATAGAGGGCATCTATCGATCGAACGATTGCGATTCACGTTAGGAGTGTTAACAATGCGACGGGAAACATGTATGACTTAGTTAAACGGACAAATCAGCCATTTTTCTCAGCAAAAATCGTCGTTAGTGGTGTTTTGAGGCGACGTGATATAAGCTGGAGAAAGATGATGCAAGTAAACGACAAATTTTCATTGGTAGCAGAGCGACTGGATGCGCAGTTTCTGGATCCAAATTTTTGTATTGAAGACCCGGACTTTGGATGGGACGGTGTACACTTGCAAAGTAGAGGATCTTCAAAGTTGGCAGCATTGTTGGGAGGGTAACTAAGTGGAGCGGCAGCATTGAGTAGCAGGAGCAGCCGTGACGCCATCCTCGGAGAATTGAAGCTTCAGAGGTAGGGGATTAAGGTGGTTACAGGAAAATTGCCGTAGTATGATAAACAAAATTGTAGAATTTTGGAATTCAGTTGAAATGTGTAATCCGAATGTAATTATAGGTATGGAGCCATGGCTAAATATTAATATAAACGACAGAAGTTTTCAGATCAGATCAGATTACAGTGTGTTCAGGAGGGATAGGAGAGGGAATTTTTATTTGAACTGGGACAGACTTAAACAGAAAATTAATGACGGTAGAAGATGGTGCAGAAATTATGGTAATTGAAATAATTGACCAGGAAAACGAACGGAATAGCAATATAACAATAATACCGACCAACTGGCGAAACTGATTATAAAACATTGTATAAATTAACAGAAAAAACTTCTACCGTGAAGGGAAAAAATATTATTGTAACAGGAGATTTAAATCTGCCAATTATAGATTAAGACGGTCAGCTAAGGAGGAGAATATCAAAAGCTAGTGGATTGTTTAGTTTGGGACCAGGGGATGTTGCAAGTTGTTAAAGCGGGTACGCGGAAATCAGCGCTACTGGATGTATTCCCATGCAGGCATGAGCCTTTGTGCATGCGAGGTTTTACCAGGTATCAGTGACCATCATTGTTTGCAGTTAGAAGTAAACTGGAAAGGACGAACAAACGGGTTTGAAACAGAACAATCACCAATTAGCTGGAAATTCCAGAGTGTGGACGGAACTGCTATCTAAACCTTTCTGCACCAACAATATGGGCAATTTGTGGAATCTGCCACTTGTGTATTGAAGCCTGGGCTAATTTCAAAACACTAGCAATAATTAAACATATAACCTTTAAAGTATTAAAAAATAACGCCGTCCTGAATTTTATACAAGGCATATTTGGTCACTTAAAAGGAAGACAAGCCACGCGTATCACAAAAGAAGGAAATCAGAATGGCATTTTAATAAATTTAAAGAACTAGCCAAGCAATTACAAGACGAAAAGTTGCCAGCACAGGAACGTTTCTTAGAAGAAATCCTTAGCGGGGAAAATAATGCCTGGAAAGATTTTTACAATTACGTCAGAAGATGTAGGGGTAATAAAGAGGACATACCAGGTTTTAAAGTTAATAGAATTGCTGTAGGAAATGATAAGCACAAAACGAACATATTAAATTCGCATTTTGTAATGGTTTTTCATAAATTCGACGATTATCCTGAACAGCAATTATAGAAAAGAATCAAGATGCTACAGAATGGAAAATCGTGAGGATAATATATCTACAGAAATTTTAAAAACAGGGGGAGAGGCCATTATTACTTATCTCTTGCTCTTGTTCAATATATCAATTAACAACTGTTGTATATCGGAAGACTGGAAAACCGCCATTGCAGTTCCAATATATAAAGGGGATAATAAAACAAAAATAAACAATTTCCGACTTGTTAGCCTAACTACACTAGTGTCTAAAGTAATGGAACATTTAATTACAGAATACACGGGAGGAGTTAGAAAACAAGAAATGATTCAAAGAAGCGGAACATGGGTGTAGAGCTGGATATCAGTGTGAAAGAAAAATAACCTTATAATTTCAGGGTTTCGCAACTGAGTTGGTTGCTGGTGGAAAGGTTGACGTAGTGGTGATAGACTTTTATAAAGCTTTTGCGTAGTGCCGCATAATTAACTAATCCGAAAGCTAGCAAAAACAGGAACCGATAATCCCGTAGATCGTGGATAGAACATTTGTTGAATGGAAGGACATAAAGAGTAAGAGTAGGTAAAGAACTTTCTGAAAAGTAAGTTCGGGTGTGCCGCAAGGCTCGGTATTCTGTCCGTTATTTATTCTTATCTTTGTTAATAATATAAGTATAAATATTAAATGTCAGCTAAGATTGTTCGCAGACGATTGTATTATTTACCATAAGATTAGAAATACCATGCATGAGACCGCTCTTCAGGATGACCAAAATGAAATAAGCAGGTGGGCCACTGCAAACAAAAACAATTAATGCTAGGAAAGGTAAGTATTTTTAGTCAAACTAAGGAGAAAGTTCTTCATAGCTATCATATGGACAGGGAACAAATTTTACAGGTGGACTGCTGCAAATATTTTGGAGTGTACTTGTCATGTAATGCCGGATGGGAAGACTAAATCAATTCTACGTGTAGGGAAGCATGGAAGGCATTGAATTTTGTAATGTGAACACTGAAAAAGGGGAGCGCAAAGTGCAGGGAAATTGCCTACAAATCCTTAGTGCGACCAGTTATGGAATATGTAGTAGCATGCTGGAACCCATACAGGGTTAATCAAACTGATTTGTTGGAAAAAACAAGAAAAGGGCTGTAAAATTCATAAAGAAAGGTAAAGATTTTGGGCTTACGAAAGGCAAAGAGATTAACTGAGTGCTGCTAAAAGTTAAGCGTAAAAGACGTAGGTTAGTCGCACTATTTAAAGCTTATACTGGTATACTGTATCTTGCTGTGGAGCTTTGTCGGTACATGCACAGGATGCCATTATACCAAGAAGATGGCGTCATAGAGTGTTATGGAAACTTGCTTAAATCAGTAGTTCTAAATTAAAGTTTAGACTATTCCACCGATATGGACGGTATACATTTTCGAAGAATTTGGATAACAATTTATTCGCTAGATTGTCATTAAAATATAATGGTTAATAAAATATAAAAACAAACATTAAATGCCACAAAGAATTTTGCTCGCAGCATAAATCAAGTTAATAGAATAATTCTATTTTTCAGGTAGCAGAATGCCATATTGAAGGACGGGAGTGTATCATGGTGACAAGTGGTGCGGTGGCCTTTGGAAAACAGAAATTAACTCAGGAGCTGCTCATGTCGCTGAGTATGCGCGAGACCCTTTCTCCAAAGGAGCATAAGCGCGAGGTAACTTAAATATTCATATGAACATTTGTAATAATATTGAAGCACAGATAAACAAGTAAACTGGCAAGGATTTAAGCCCACTTCTTTGAAGATGCACTGAAGTTTCCTTCTACGTTTGTAATTTTCAGTGCCTTGCTAGTTGTGCTTTAAAATTGAGTGAAACAAGACGTTATAAACAAGACATTGCTTATCTTGTCTATACAGTTATCTTCCGTAAATGAAATTACGTGTTTAAATAAAATGCTTACATTTGAAACTTGAATCTACCTACTAAAACTTTTTAGGGCTCCAAAGAAAAATAATGTATACACTTGAGTTACATAACTTAAAAAGAGAAAGAAGGATTTCAAATGCAGGAAAAAATATAAAACAGCTTATAGTAAAAGAATTTCAATGGCGTTGTGGTGTTAAAGTGGTTTTGTTGTTTTACGTTGTCTCAAAAATGGTTTTTATGACTTCGATTAAGTGACTAGGCAAATGTTCAATGTTTCAGTACAAAGAATTCAATCATACCTTTACTGCGCAACAAGGGGGATGGAACATTTAATTTTATTCAAAAGTAAGAACTGAAGCTTTCCTCGCGACGTGTTAATTCAAAATCCTCTCGGGCTTCTAGCCAGGTAAAAACTTGGCTTGACACCAACGTTTCAAAGAAGTGCATCTTCCTCGTCTTCAGGGTGAACTGATGGTTTGAGCTTGCGGAGACTGGTATTTATAAGAACTGGGATGAATCAATCAGATGTTAGCTTCATCCCAGCTCTTATAAATACCAGTCTCCGCAAGCTCAAACCATCAGTTCACCCTGAAGACGAGGAAGATACACTTCTTCGAAACGTTGGTGTCAAGCCAAGTTTTTACCTGGCTAGAAGCCCGAGAAGATTTTGAATTATTCAAAAGTGTTTTTCACTGCGTATCTGGTTTAAAACATTTATTTACTGATAAGTTACATGTGGCCCGTGTAAATAATTGTGTTATAAAGTTATGTTACTAAATTGAAAACACATTTTATTAAAACGATATTTTGCAAGTATGTTACCCAGTATTGAATTGGTTTCTTCACTTGGTAATGTAACGAGTATAGACATACAGTAATAAAGTCCAGTTTCCTTTGTCCTTTATACTTAAGGAATGTCGTCGTCTACTTTATCCACTTTCCATAGAGGGTATCTAGCCACTTGTGGAACCAATCGTCAGACGTTCCGAAATGAAGTGAGAAATGAGACCAAATTAAGATTTTATTCAAATATGTCCACACCTGTCATTGTGTATTGAAGTAAGATATGTTAGAACTAAACACAAAATGTAAAAGCTATCTACGAGTAAAAACAGAGCGTATGATGCTTAGTTAATAGTTGCTCCTACAGATGCTCCTGGCCTACCCACGTCTTGTGTGAAAAAATAAGTAATCCAATACCAATTGACCATAATAGCTGGCTATACTATGAATCCTGGGACTTACAACATGTATGTCGCCATTGGGGTTGTCATCTCAAAATAATTTGAGATCACCTTGTGGTTTACTGGGAAAACATGCGAGTCAGTTGAGAAATTCAGTGTCATGCTGGCATGTTGACATGGTAGCTCAGTGGCAGAGCAACTGGCTCGTGGTTCAAATCCCGGCTATGGCATTGAATTCTTCAGTCAGACTCTACCTATACAACAAGCTATGAAGCTCAATATTTATTCATTTATATGTCCAGTGATGTTGTTGAATAAAGTCTAATTCTAACACAAATGTTGGGTGCCGAAAACAGTGATATGAGCTGCCAAGGCCAATTTAGGTGCAACGCAGAATTTGACACAGAGGCAGGTTGGCAAATGTTCGCTAGCAACAGCCATGCTCATCAAATTCAAAACATGTATAAATCATTGTGAACATACATCCTGGTGCAAACAACAGGAAATAAGGTCCACAACAAAAAGTGTATTCTATACAACAAATTCTGCAGGAAAGATCAAGTTAAAATAGTAAGACTAAGAGTAGGCCACACAAAACTGACACATTTCTATCCATATGGTGATTTGTGTGTAAGCCCTCTTACAGCTAAACATATATTATTTTAGTATACAAAATATATATGTCAGAAAACACATATAATTTCAAAAATCATTGCATTAACATTTATCGACACAATTCGTTTAGTCCATGCATTTATATTCCTTAAAGAAATCAATCAATATAATGTACTTAGCTCCCAGAATTATAATTACTGGCATGCCATACCTAATTGACTAAAATTGTTACTGTTTGGTAATATTATTTTAACACTCTAATATTATTTATATTTGAACCAGTTAGTATGGCAATAAGTATTCATTATAGATTGTGGTGTAATGGCTAGTTTCTTATGCCCGTAAAAATCCTTAGCATGTCTTCCATCGGAAAGGAAGTAAAGCTGTCAGTCCCATGTCTTAGATTTGCGGAATACAAAAGAGCGTCAAGCCTAATAAAGAGGCCTCTGAGCAAAATTAAGCGGTCTTTCAATATAGAATGAGTGTCTGTGAACCACAATAATTGAAGAGCGAACATAAATAACATTTCATTTCCATTTTAGCTGTATATTATAACGCGTTTAATATTAATGTTCAATATTTTTTTTATTTTATACTGGTGTATAAATACTTTTTATGTGGTCGCTATCAGAATTGGCAATTCTGTGACCTAAAATAAAGTAAAAAATTGCTAATCTTTAGTGGAAGCACCATCATCACCACCACCACTACTAATAGTAATAATAAATTTATTACAATACAGTAATTAATATTATAACAGTTAATATTTTTATTGTTTGGACAAGAGCAGATTTACATCAAGAGACAGGTAGGCAGATGTTAGATAATCTTTACGAGTGGCGTCAATAATACTTTATTAATTTAAAAGAATAATAATCTTAATAATTATTATAATTATCATTACATTGAGTGATAACATAACCAAGTATTTTCTTTAGTTTATTTCCAGTTTATATTTAAGTGTTTATTACATTTTTTCTTTCAGATATATAAATTTTAAATATTTTTCATAAATGTAAACCGCACCTATATGAATTACGACAGATTATATGTTATAACTTGTTAGAAAACTTTAGATAAAATATTGTTACTTACTCTTGATTTGTAAGGTTTGATTTTGAAAATGCGAGGTATTGAAGTTATGTTCAACTTTATTCAGCCACGGTTTTTATAAACGTGGTCCACTTTGGCTCTTCGTCACTTACCTATCCATTGAATACAGGTGCCATTGAATGAACAGCAAATTTAAGCAACGTATACAGCCCCTCTATTGTATATTACACATGTGTTATTACGCCAAGCACTATTGCGTTTGTGCACTTTGGTACATATTTCTGGGCATGCATATAAATCTAACACTTCAAGAAAACGTTGCACTGTGAAGAAGCACTGTTCTTATGCATTAAAACACTATTAACCTCTCTGTATCTGGAGGAACCCGAAAGAATGATTGCCAATACTTGACGAGATATATTTCTGGCCCTAATGTTTACTGTCTAAAACAAGAAACAGCAGAGCTGTGGATCCATTTCACCATACCCGTACACGGCTGATACAAATACTACAGACCGGTGGATGAGCATCGCTAGTGTTCCATGTCTCTAGTTTATTGACCCCGTTTCCAGAGCTTTATAAATGTATAACTTATTTGACTTAATAAGTAATTTAAATTATTGTAAAGTTTATTTAATATCCGTTATTACTATTGAGTGATAAATTGATTAAATGTAACATGGACATTCCCATTTATAGAAGCCAAACGTGTTTTCCATTGGTCAACCTGTTAAAATGTAAATGGCGTGTTATTTATGGACGCTCTTTAACTACTGGGGTTCTCAGCGTCCCATTCTATACTGGGCGTGAAAGACCGCTTAGGCCTCTCTATCAGGCCTCTCTATCAGGCTGAGGTTCTTTTACGTACCACGAGACCAACGTCTTTACTTCCCTTCCCAAAGAAGCCATGCTAAGGATTTTTACACCCGAAAAAATCCACTTTCCTGCGCCGGTTTTGAGCCCCCGACCTTGGGTATATGAAGTTAGTATGGTACTCATTACACCACGGAGAGTGACTCATCCTGTTAAAGAGCATTGCACGAAAAAGTTGCATATTGGTCAATGATCACCATTTGTTATTGGTCTATGAAAGGATTTATGTTAATTATCAAACAAATATAAGCCTGAGTGGGAAACCCCCTCCAGGCAGCTGCACATACTACTATTGCTGCTGAATTACAAGAGTGTACAGCACAACCTTTAGGCCCCAAAAACAGAATCTGAAGTCTCCCAAAACCTATAAGTTGTTCTATTTTATTTTTTCACACGTTAACTCTAAAACTGGAATCAACATAAGCATCCAAATACTTGGTGCTTTATAAACAGGCATGACTTAATATGTAACGGGTATCTTACTAAATGTGCATTAAAGCTGTGAAGATATTTGACAGAATTCACATCCTTCTCCAGGCTTCCAGAAACTGGAACTTGAGACAGTACAGTTCACATATATATCATTTCGTAATGAGGGCAATAATAATAATAATAATAATAATAATAGCTATTTTAATTTTAATTATGTTAAACACGATCAGAAATACTCCAAAAGACAAGTTTTAGAACAAAGGGAAAGTGTGCTGTTAAGGGTTTCTTTTCGCACCGATTCCGGCCGATGAGTCTGACTTTAGCAGAGGTCCGCCATCCTCAGGGAAGACCAATAATTTACTGTTTCTTACTGTAAGGGGCAGGAGTTAAATGCTCCTACACGTAGGAAGTGGACTCTCTTAATGAAAAATATAAGAAACGACCAATGGAAAAATAAATAACTGTCACGTGGTGAAGCCAGAACACGGCAGATGCTTGAAATCGATATAGGTTGAAATAATGAAAAAATCCTACAGTCGTAAAGCACGCCAGTTCACATCAGTCGTGAAGTCCGCCATTGCACTCCTCGTTGGAGAGCCAGGCACGTAGTAGTAATACTAGTAATAACTCAAGGAATGACATATTAGACCCAATACATAAGAAAATATTATTTCTAACAGACATAACACATTTTGGTGTGTAATATCATCGTGCGTGTGATGAGCCGTGGCTAAAAGAAAAAAATGTGACGTGTTCCATTCACATGGCTTTCGCTACATCTGTGCAATAAATTATTTTTAAAAAGCTTATGCTTCTATTTAGTTCCTGCCAATCGAGAAAAAATTAGCAGAAATAGTCTCTACCATAGGTTAAACTGATAGTCAAAAGCTGGTTGCTATGTGACTGAAGTTCCTTGGTTTGTATGGACACAGGTTCACTAAGTCCTGTATGAGAAAAGTATAAGTTTCTTGTAGCTGAAACCAAAAACAAGGAATATTCTCAAAAAGAATCAATTCCACGAAAAAAATGAATATAACATAAATTGTGTGTTTTAAAGTGCTCTACATTTGCTGTGTGGTGAGCTTTTGTCCATCTCTTACGGTTTAGCAGTTATGCAAAATTCCGTAAAATTGACCCACAATAAAGTAGTGTTCAGAGTCTATTCCTAGAAAATTCAAAATATACATTTTATTTGTCAGTTAAATATCTTCAATATACGATCTTTTAATCGTAATCGTTACAGCCATTTTTTAGAAAGTCAAACATTTTGAAAAAAGTTCTATGTAAAAAGTAGTTTGAGGTGGAGGGATTTTTCTCAAAATCTTCGTGTGGCATCCCTGGAAGGTACTAAACTTAAATAAGAAGCTTGGTATTTTACCGACTTTTCGTTTTTGAGTTATCGTGTTCACAGACAAACGGACAGACACACACACACACACACACACACACACACACACACACACACACACACATTTTTCTCAAAATACTTTTTTTTTTTTTGGATACAGGAGACCCTAAAACGTATATATCTGGTGAAATCTCGATATCAAATTTTTTGGGTGGAGTGCAATACCTTCTCTCTACACTATGTACATAGTACGTATAGAGAAATTAAGAAGGTGACGGGAAGATAAAGGGTTAAAAACAGAAAACGAAATCAACCAGCCACGTTGCATATCAGCTCTGGGATCTGAAACACTTCTGTTTTTTTTTTTTTTTCGTTTTTTTTTTTTATTATTATTATTTATTTTTTATTTCCTCTAGCCTGCTTTCACCAGAATGATCGAAGTTTCAATGTGAACTTTGCCCGACAACGGCCTCTTTCTTTATGTGACCTGTTGCCTGCCCTCGCTTGTCATTTTTCTTGGTTGGTGTCTTGGTATTCAATGTTTACCTTGGTCAGCGTGTGTTCCGGGAGAAGTCTGTAGTCTCTTAGAGCTAGACAAGAAAAGTATTGTGCTATGTGCCCCGTGACCCAGGTACGAGATGATAGTTGAATTTTACTTTTCAAAGGGTTAGCATACAAACGTGAAAGAAAACCAAACGGATTTTGTAATTCAGATGTAACTATTTTAGGATAGGTACAGTCAGGCTGAAAAATTCAATGGCATAGCCGGGATTTAAACCACGCATCTCCCTGTCTATAGCCGGTTGCTCTACCAGTGAGCTACAAGGCAACATACCGGCATAGCGTTGCATTTCTCAAGTGACTCGCATGTTTCCATGTTAACCACAAGGAGATCTCAAATTATTTTCAGATGACAACTCCAATGATAAATTACTATATTGAAAATAATAATTGAAGCTTTCCTGGCGACGAATATGCTCTAGACATTCTCGGGCTTCAAGCCAGGTGAGGTGATGTGAAGACATCGATGTTTCCGGAGCGTACATCTCTCCCTTCTTCAGGATGCTGAATGATTGCATCGGTATTGAGAGTTTTTTTTTTTTTTTCTTTTTTTTTTTTTTCTTTTTTTTTACCGTGGAAGGGGAAAATGCATTACGCATTCAACCCCCAGCCGAGGTGCAATGACTGGGAGGATTTGCGGGATTCTCCGCTTCCTCATGCGGCATCCCACAAAAAAAAAAAAAAAAAAAACCCTCCACGTTATATCACATAGATTGCCGAGTTGAACATGCTATGTAGCTTAGCGTGGTTCCGCTGATGCACCCGCGTTAGTAAACGAAAGATAGGAACGCAGCCGCACAGTGCGGGGGGGGGGGGAGCCAGGTAAAGGCTGCTACTAGGCTACAGCCATGAAACCCAACTGCAGCCTAGGGAAATGAAAGTAAAATTGTGTAGGGAATTGAAGGAGATATTCGGTTGAGGATGTTGGAATTATTGTGGCAGCTTATTTGGTCTCAGTCATTCCATGTTCTGATGGAGTCTCGTACAATTCACCGCTAGGGCGAGGTCCTTCTCCATAGGGACCCACTTCCCGTCAAAGGTAGTGGGCCTTCCAGGGGCGGCAGTATTGAGTGGCTGGTTTCGGGATCGAAACAGCTCTGCGGAGTACGCTGCTTGCTGGCTGATTACCTGTTTGAGCTGCGTCGAGATGCTATCTAGTGGTAATGTGCTGCATGGAGATGGTGGCGGTGGGGTGGATGCCTGAAGTTCTTGCAGCTTGAGGTTAATGACAGGGCTGCATACCTCTTCAAGAGCAGCTAAACGAGCGCCGACGTTCAGGATATCTACATGAAGTTCCTGAATGGCGTCCCGCGTCACTGCGTATATCGAGGATGCAAGTGGTGAGGCCTCGATGGAGATGGTCGGCGGTGGTGCAGTCCGGGCTGGTGGTGGTGACGTCCTACTCCTCGGGTAGAGAGGGCACTGACCTTGCCTGGTGAAATGTCCTGTGCTGTAAATAATGCTTATATACTCAGCGGTGGAGGTGTCGGAGCCACAGTAGCGACACCGTGGCGGCGAAGAGCAGGCGTCAGCAGTATACCCGAAGGCGACTGCGGTTGCAGTCCCGGCGAAGCTGCGGTGGCGGCCGGCAGCAAAGTGGCGCTTGCTCCGACCGGCGATGACGGAGGTGCTACTTCCTCGGTAGCTGCCGGGGAAGAGGCGTCGGATGCTGCCTTAGCAGCGGCGGCTCTGCGCTGTCTCTTCTTAGCCATCTTCACAGCTCGAAGAAGCAGCTCGGAATGACCATTGGGACCGTTTATATATATACGTGTCAGGCGGTGCGCACGTACCGCGTAGATTTTTTTTTTTTTTTACTGTGGAGGGGAAAAATGCATTACCAATTCAACCGCCAGCCGAGGTACAATTGCTGGGAGGATATGTGGGACTCTCCACCCTGCTGCGGCATACCCACTAAAAACCCCTCCACGTTATAACACGTAGTTTGCTGAATTGATTTGGGCATGAAGCTTTGCGCGGTCATGCTGTTGCACCCGCGGTAGTAAGTGGATGCTGCCGCACAATGTGTGGGAGCGGGTGATAGGTAGTTTCTAGGCTACAGCCATGAAACCTGACTGCAGCCTAGGGGAGTCAATGGTGAAGTAGAGAGGAATGAAGGTGTAGGTAGTGCAGGAAAGGTTAGCTTAATTCAGCGTCGACTCACCAGCTCTTGGATATAGGCTGACTTGCTTACTCCGGCTGTCGGTCGTCGTTGGACCCGAGGGTCCCGTGGTTCCGTTGAGAAAACGTGCCCCTCTGCTAGAGTTGGAGGAGGAGCGGCGTTGGGTTGGCTCTTAGCACGTAAGAGCTCTGCGGATAATGAGGCCTGCTGCAAGATCACTTGCTTCAGCTGCTGTGATATGGCGTCTACTTTTGCTGACAAGTCAGCAGCTGTAGATTGGAGAGTGGTGATTGCTGCGGTGGTAGATGCTTGAAGCTCCTGTAGCTTCTCGGTGATGGCTTTGCTGTACGCCTCTTCCAGTACAGCTAAGCGGGTGCTGACGTTCAGGATCTTCGCGTGGAGGTCCTGAATGGCGTCCCGCGTCACTGAGTCCGTTGAGGGCACAGGCGGTGCGGCATCGGTGAAGAAAGGCTGCGGTGGCGAGTTCCGAGCTGGTTTTGTCAACGGTGGTCTGCTCCTTGGGTAAAGAGGGCACTGGGCTTGCCCGGTGAATTGTCCTGTGCTACGATAGGTGTCACAGAACCTGCGTCGACGGCGGAGATCGTGCCCAGTGCACTCGGCGGTGGTGGAATTTATGCCACAGTAGTGGCCCCGCGGCGGCGAAGAGCAGAAGTCGGCTGAGTGTCCGAAGGCACAGCAGCGTCGGCAGGGCCGGTGGCGTTCTTGTCGACTAGCCTCGACGACCAGAAGCCGCCCTAATAAGGGAAAACCTGACGCCAAGGCAGCTTCCAACTCAGCCTCAAGCAAGAAGGCCACTGCGACTGCACGGCGGTGAGCAGATGCCGAGTGGAAAGGTCGCGAGGGAGCCCCCGTACCACGGCACTGAACCGGGGCGGCGGCGTGGAGCTGGGCGGAGGCGTCGGTGATGGCGGCAACTGCGGCTGTAGTTGCGGCGAGACTGCGTGGTGGCCGGCGGCGAAGCAGGGCTTGCCGCGACCGGTGGCGTCGAAGATGCTGCGTTCTCGGTGGCTGCTGTCTAGGATGAGCTCTTGTATGGCGGATTCTACCCCACTGATGATGTCGGCCACTGGAAGTGTTTTTGGTGTGGGCGCAAAGTTAAGACCTTTGGCCAGTACGGAGGCTGTGGCCTCATCTATCTCATATCCTGATAGATTGATGATGATGCGGCTGGACGGTAGGGGAGGAACGGCCTCCTGAGATTTATTCAAACATTCAAGTTTCCTGGTCTGCTTCTTGGTACTCCGGAGGAGCGCAGTGTGACCTTGTGCGAAGGTGAAGAGGTCTAATCTGTCCCAGTCAGGCGGAGATAGTTTGGAAGAGACCAGCCAGAAGGAGTCATGCAGTCGGCGGTTGATGGCGTCCAACCGGTAACGTGTGTTGTGTATGTTCTCTGACCAGCGCTGTGCTGAGGATCTTGGCGGTAGAGGAATTCTTAATCGGGTAACGTATTCTGGCGAACTTCGGTGTTCGCATCCCTACATCCAAGTAAGAAAGACAGAGCTGAGAAGTCTGCCTTTCTTTTCATGGAGAGCTTTATAGATCTTGACGTGAAATAAGAATTGAAGCTTTCCTGGCGACGAATATGCTCTAGACGTTCTCGGGCTTACAATATTGTAAGAACTTTAAGTCCCTGGGTTCTTAGTATAGCCAATTATTATGGACAATTTGATGACAACCGCCTTTTTGATGGAACAGTAATCCTTTTGTTGATTTTGCATTATTGATATATCCTTTTTTAAAATTTAACTCACATGGGGTCACATGTACTTGGTTTCATGACCAAAATAGAAAACAAAATGTCAAATTGCAAGAGGCCCGGTAATGAAGAGCATCCGAGCGTGTTTATGACATCCACCTGTGGTCTATTCCTCCTTGAGGTTTCTTCACTCCCATTGCCTTCTGGGTGTGAAAGCTGCTGTGCGCAAGGTGTCTTCCTCCGTTGTACACTTTTACCCAATAATTACAAGAACATCTTGTTGTTGGAATAGCGTTGGCAAGGAGTAACTGTGCTCTACACTGCCGTTATCAAACATGTTAATTATGTTCGGCAAAACCTTGAATTATAATATCTAAGGTAAATTGTAATTTCAATGCATTCGAGGAAGCGAAGTGTAGACATTTGAATGCATGAAATAATAATCAGTGAAGTCAAAATCTCTAAGGTAATTGTTCTTGTCTATTCATATGTTAGCTGTGGAATGTTTCGTATATTTCTTAAGTTGTTTTCAGAAGCTCTTTGTGCAAATAAAATGCTGTAGTAATGATAAAATGTAATATTTATCATCAAGTAGATACGTAGGTACACGATATGTGGAGAACCTGTGCTTAAAACATGATTTTAAAGCATAAATGTGGAATCAAAGACATAAGCTGTTTTAAACATGTCGTCAACAATGCTCCAACTCCAGAATTTCTGGAACAAAATAGTAAGTAATCCAATTTAAGCGTACGTGTGAACCACGTTTGTGTTTTCGACTCAACAGTAGCGCATTGTTTGTAAAAGTTCAAGTATTATTCCTAAACCATGCCTATCTTGTACATTTAATTTATTCTTGCTTTGTTGCTTTCTTTTTTGTTTGTATGTTTCATTCCTTATCTCTTTCTCCCTCTCTTTACTCTATTCTATTGTTTCGATGGCGCTTTGTGTTAAGTTTTAGAGCCTGTACAACATTTCATCACAGCATTAAAAGTAGAAATTTTAAATTTTAAGACGCATTTTCGATGCAAGTCAATGCACGCGATTCATTAAAAGACATTCAAATTAATGACCTCTCTCAGGATAACAACATTCACTTTGAAGTTGACACCCTAGCTACACCTTAATTCGCTAAAGATTTTAAGAAAATACAAGTGGCTGGTACTTCATGATTTGAAGAAAATAAAATGGCTAAGATTGTTTGAAGTACATACAACGTTTCCCATTGGCTTCGGAGTTTACAAAGAATATGACTTGTAATCAGGTTCAACATAAGTGATGTACAAACATCCTGCTATTTTAGAATTCAGTTTGAGTCTGTTAACTTAAGTAGTCACTGAATATTGGTAATGAGTGCTTTGAGAAACGAAGATTATTAACTAATTAGTGATTATTAAATGTAGTCTAAGAGTAGTAAAGGGATAAAAGTTACTACAAGTCTATTAGTTAAGGAATTTTACAGTTTTATTTTAATGTGTGTGAATTTTCAGTATTCTGTACATCATAACAGCGGAGTATATTTATTTTATTTTGTCCTCTTCATTATTTTTTACAATTACGCACTAATGTGTTCTGCAATAAATGTATAAATTCATTTATATGCATAGAATTATGAATTGGCATATACCATTAGTTCAAATTACTTTAAAACAGTTCATAATATCAGGGCAAATAACTGCATTTAATACAACCCTTTTTCAGGATGCAGAGATGTTACTGGAACCTAGAGCAGCTGCTGCTGTGGGCCAATCCGGACTTATGTCACTTTATGATGCAATGTTCGCTCAATATGGCGTAAAAATTGCTCAAGTAAGTAGCGTTACAATTTTGTAAGAAGTAGTATTAAGTGGATAGATCAGTGTCTGCAACGGCTAGATGTTATACAATAATGACTTTGATCCCGGAAACTAAATTCAATGTAAAGGGTATTTACCAATAATATCTGGTGCAAAGGTCCTGTAGACTTGCTAGATCATCAGATTAGTGAGCTAAAACCACTCAAAGCTAACATTCATACAGCTACAAAAATCAATTTTTTTACTTTCTCTACGCGTACTAAGTTCATAGTGTATAGAGAAGGTATTGTAATGCACCCAAAAATTCGATACCGAGATTTCACCGGAAATATATGTTGTGGGTCCCCATGAATCCAAAAAAAATGCATTTTCAGAAACAGGTCCGTGTGCGTGTGCGTGTGTGAGTGTGTGTGTGTGTGTCTTTGGACAGCATAGCTCAAAAACGAAAAGACTGTTGAATACCAATCTTGGCATTTCAGTTTGGTATCTTCCAAGGATGCGACACGAAGATTTTCAAGAAAATCCCTCCACCCCAAACTATCCTTTACATGGAAAATTTTAAAAATGGCTCTAACGATTTTTATTAAAATATCGTATATTAAAGATATTTATTTACCAGACAAATAAAATGTATATCTTGAATTTTCTGAGAATAACCTCTAAAGACTACCTTAATCTTGAGGAATTTTGCATAACTGCTAAACCGTAAGAGATAGATAAAAAGCTTACCACACAAAAATTGTAAAGCAAATTAAAACACACAATTTATATCATATACATTTTTTTTCGAGCAGTTGATCGTTTTTGAGATATTCATTGTTTTTGGTTTCAGCCTTGAAAAACATACTTTTCTCATACGAAAATTTGTCAACTCCTGTCCATACAAACAATGAACTTCAGTTACATAGCAACAAGCTTTTGACTGTCACTTTAACCTATTGTACTCCCTTATTTCGCTTCTGCTTACAAGGAAGCAAGTAATAAGATTATTTCTGCTATTTTTTTCTCGATTGGATGAAGTAATTATTAGCATAAGCTTTTTAAGAATAATTTGTTGCAGAGATGTAGAGAAAGTATGTGAAGGCACACATCAGACTTTTTTCTTACTATGTTTAAACATAAAACCAGTATTTTAATATTTTTCAAGTATCTCATGTTTTAGAAACTACGAATAACTATTTGGAGACTGAAAATTTAAGACATATCTCACTGGATGACAAGATATATCTCTATAATGGAATTCCACTCCTAGGTTCTTCAGATGTTCTATATTACACAGAAATGTTCCGTTTATTATTAATATTCTTATTTTTATCTCCATCATGATTGTTATTTCTAAAACAATTGCACCGTTTTAGTACGGAGCGCGTTTACTGTAATGGAAGAACAGCAAATGTTTTTGAGTGTCTATCGCAGAATTCTTCCTCACTGTTTATTGTTCTTACTAGAGCGTTTCCATTTGACAGAATTGTTTAGTGAGTATTGGCGTTTCCTTTGCTTTCCACGTACTATAAGCGCAACGTTCTAACTTTCCCTGACACTGTTCAAGAATTACACTTCTGATATTCCACTTCTGGCTCGGAATCTATGTCTCTCCATGCTAATGACCCAGTACTATACTACTCTCATTCTAATTTGCAAAACACACAGAAGGTGGTACAGCACCCTTTGTAGCGCCTCAATCATTGTTACCACACGGTTCCCTTGAACCCTCCGAAAATGTAGGCTAAGATTTTCACTCTCCGCCAATATCTTCTTCCTCCGTTGTGTTTTTGTAGCGTCACCGAACCTTGGGACGCTTTTGGATATTCGACTGACTTTGTGCCCTCACATCGTTCACCTCATATCCTTGACTTTCGGGCGACTTTCCAAATATTGCCTTGGTTTCATCGCCATACCAGTCTTCTTATTACACATGTATCTCGCTAGTCCGCTTATTACTGTCCACCCAACACAAGAAGGCAAGGTAGAGGAATACGTAACGTAAGCACTTATGTAAACACTTTTGCTGTTTATGCTCGACATCTGATATGACAAGGACCTTAGGTTCATCTAGAATACACAGTGTTGTCACATAACTCACACTTAGCTAGAAGTCCAGTTGTCGTGCAAGATCCGAGTCGGAGAAGTCCTCATCTTCGCTGCCGCTCTCTGCATTTAAATATTAAGCCAAGAATAAAAGTAACAAAATATTATATAACTGTAGTACTATATGCCATAGCGCGTGTTAGTAGTGAAAGCCAAATAATGAATATACGTCACTGCAGTTACTGAAAGGAGCATTAGATCTGGCAGCAGTAGGTTGGTTCATACACACACGTAGTAAACTGATCCACTAGTACGTGACCAGATAACAGTTCAAGCCCCCCCTCGCTCGCTCACCCCTCAGGCCTCGCTTGCCCTCTTGTGCTGGGTGGATAGTACACCTCGCTATGAGAAACCGCTCACACTACCCATCTGTCATTTTCAAATTATTCAGAATTCATTTTGAGCATCGCCTTAGATGCTGCTTGGTTTTCTTTATAATTAGCAGCTCCATCCTGAATTTGGAGTTTTATCCCTTTGCGACACTATGCGGAGGATTGCCCGCTATTTCTTTTCCTGGAATAGCGCACTATAGGTAAGGCCGCGCCGTGGCTGAGTTGTTAGACCACTCCTCTCACCTAGACGGCCCGAATTCGATCCCAGGCAACCGCATGCGAGATTAATGGTGGATAAATGGCGCAGGGGCAGGTTCTCCGGTTTCCCCGCCATAGCATTCAACCGGTGCTCCATCTTCATATCACCGGTGCCATCACCTGCGGTGACAAGTATTAAAAGTGTGCGTTAAACACTACCAAAAAAAAATATAGGTAACTAAGGCATTCGTACGCGTAGGCCGAAACGCTTGAAGAGGAGACTACCGCAGGATGTGCTTCTTAGAGTTACCGCTTATTCTTATTTTAGTGATTGATGGGCGTTCTTCTGTCTTATACCTCTTATATCTAATGTTGATTCCACAATTTACTCTACTCTATGGGGCGACTTGTAAGACACTGATCCCTTAAGTAATGTACTGCTAGTCTATTAATAAACTAAGAATAAAATAAGAGTTAAGAATGAGGTAAGCGATCACAAACTTCCACAAGCTTCATACAAAGCCTGAGTTTACGTACATTATTCCCTGCAGATCGTCCGCCCATGCTGCATATCACATTGTGTTCTCTGCTCTAAAATTCTTGCGTTAGATACTCATGAACAGGCATAAGAATACTTGTTTAGGAATCTTTGTTACATTCTAGCTGCCAATATTTAAACTACGATTAGCGCAAACAGCGCAGTCAACAGATCCAAGGATCAATGAGAGTCGAATATAATCGGTTCTACTATTGTCTGCAAATCCAAAAGTCTCTATGCGGGTTGAAGGTTAGATGGTTTCTTCCATATCCGTATGGTGCAGTACCAATTCAATTCCATTTCCTTCCTGGCTTAATGTTGGAATTCGGTTTTGAAAGTGGAGTTCATCTGTACTGAATCATTCCTGGCATACTATTGGCCGCGAGGGATATATTAATGAAGAATAGTCATTCTGTAGGTTTTCAATTTTTAAACGTTAAGCATCTCTATACTCAAAGGACGAAGCACCCACTTACGGTAATAAAAGACCTCTTTCAGAGCGTTCAAATGATGGACTAAATTCGCAAACACCTGTACTGCTTTAGAACTTACCTGTTTTGCTTCTTAGGTTGAGCATTTAGGGATCCCTTTATCCTAAACTTACAAATCAGATATGGGCAACCTCTCTATTTGGAACTGGAAAACTATCTGCTCACCTTTCCATTGACTGAAGCCTGATTCTTCCTTTTCAACTGCATGTTATCACGACACCTGTTTGGAGTTCTGCTGTCAGATAGGTGTAAGTAGCAGAAAGGTAGTATCACTTTTATTATGTTTATTAGATGCGATTAACTATTAAACCACCAATGTCCGCAAGATGTAGTCTTGAGTTCATACTATAGTCATCCTCATATGCATGGACATGTTTTGTTTTGTAGCTTGACCAACTGCGAAGCCAGATAAGTTTGTGAACAGAACGTCTATTACATTTATAAACAGCAAAGAATGTGTAACTAAACAGTTCACTGTTGGCATTCTGGAATATTGCTACGACATAAAATGTACTCTTTACAATACAACTTTATTCTGTTCGAAATATATTTTAGTCTATCTTCTCTAGTATGACAGACCGACCGGTACAATGGGTTTATAAGCCCAAAGTGACGAAAAGGAGGACATACAACAAATTTCTCATGTCTTCTCTTGCCATATCAAACCTTGCTGACGACTCTACAGGACCACCGAAGAAAACCAATATGGTGAACAGTGATTTTATTACTGAAATTAGATAGTGACTCTAGGGATTTGTATTACTGAAATGAGGATTTTTAATTTGCCTAATAAACTCAATTTAAAATTTCCGTCTCAAAAATAGATGGAGCTGAAAATGTTTCATTGCTTTACTTTTCAAATTAAAGGCCAAGTTAATTGGTGATTACAACTGGTGTATTGTTCTTCGTCCTTTTATTGATTATTATTATTATATTGCATTGAGATATTTACACTTTTAAGAATTTTTTATTAACTTCGGAACTAAAATGAATGTATAAATGGATAAGTGAAAAAAGAGATAGCCCAGAACTTGGTTGCGTAGCGTACAGACCGACCTGCATTGGCGACTGCACGCGCTGATGTAAACAACCTGTAGTAACTCTTTGGGAAAGGTAGTTTGACGAAGTATACTATGCTGAATATTACAATACAGTATTGCAGTGCATGCTTAAAAATCTCCTGCTTCAAACGGACTGAATGAAGATTTGCAATTCCTTCAGAAAATATTTGCAGATATAGTTACGGCAGTAACACATATTTGGAAACATCGAACATTTAAATGCCTCGAGTCCGGAAAGCTGTCCATGAACTCTGCAAACAATTAATCAGTGACCTATGATACCTGTTTTAGACCAAGTGAAACAGAAGGTGAAGATAATGGGGAAAAATGCTGGATTTTCAATAATGCGTGAAATACGAAACATTCTACCAAGTGTTAGGTAATTCGGAAATAATTGCTGGTGGAGTATTTCTATCCAATAATCGAAGATTTATCTTATTGCCGCTATGCTTCAATCACATCTTCTGATGTGGAGTGATGTTTTTCACAATATAAAGCCTGTTTAGGTGCCCATCGGAAACAATTCACACTTGAGACGTTACGAATGTATGTTTTGTGCATTAAAATCTATGAATTTTGAGAGAAATAAAACGGATAATGATGCAGATAACTTGTACAACAGCAATTGAATATATGTAAACATTAAAATTGTTAGCTCACGTAAATCAGAGGTATTTCTGTTTTACCACCCTGCGAACTCAATCACCTTCCACTGCTATTGAAAATATCGGTCTCACAACCATTTTCCTTCTATTAGTACACACTGCATTGTCAACACATTTCAAATGTATACCATCCTGCGGTAACTGATTCTGTCGCGCTATCGGTTTCCAAGATGCTATGCAATCCAAATAAACAAACAAAAATAAAACATTTTACTTGGTTATTCCTTATACTGTTGATTAATTTAACACTAATGGTTAACTTAAATTTGTTTTAAGTGTATTACAATATGTTGCTTCTCAAATATGTAAAGCAAACCATTTTAATATCAAACTGATGAACTACTAGGTCAAAAGTCACCGCTTTATAAGCTATCATAAAAACATATTTGTCCTTTAAAATCTCGGTTACAAGTGGATTGTCAAGAGTAGGAGAAATGGCGAATATGGAACAATTGGGCAATATAGACAGCGTATTTCGCGCCAAATACGTAATGTTCTTTGTCGGGGAGAAGGACGAAACGGTAGTTTTAAGAACAGGCGTTTGCATTAGTCTGAATGTTGTAGCGTGTCTGTAGAAGAATGACGCATACATTTACTTTCCTGTACTGAAGCTTTGGAAACATTTGTGAATGTATTACAATGTTCAATATATTACTCTATGGCTAGACATGTTTGGCTACACTTGCCACCATTTTAATCCTCTGCGTGAATGTCAATCGCAAGATGGCGAGGTGGGTAATACGAAACATTTGAAGGAGGCTAATACGGAAGTGCTCCATATTAACAGCTGACTTAAAAGGAAGAAATTCCTCAAGCATTATTTGTTTAGGTGACTTGTAATGCGTTTAATTTTTTCACTATATACATGAGAGTTAATATTAGGTGAATGCTAGAAATTAGTGTTTGCCACATTTACAAATTACGCTCCTTCTTGATATCTATTAAAATATAAAATGCTGCGCTTCTACTGCCCAGAGTATGTGATATGAGCAGTTTTCAATTAGTAACGCACAAATGCACACACACTTATATACAGATTTTGAGTAGTTTGATGTGTGTAATAAATAGAAATTAATACGGAATTCTAAATTATTTTTGTGTATAAAACTACTATAAAATGTAGGTAACCAATACTGTATCAAAGTTATCTGCTTTTTGCTAACTTCCAAAATGAACAAGAAGCAAGAAATAAATGAAAGAAGGTAGTGGTAATAACATGGGGTATGATTAGAGCCACGTCAGCTCTTGGATTCCAAGAAATAGATTACATGAAAGCCGCTAAAACGTTTGGTATGCCTAAAACCACTCTTCGAACACTATCTATGAAAATAGACTTGTTTTTAGATGCAGTCAATATCATGCTTGGTAGAAAATCACTTTTTCTGAGTAAATGGAAGAATGGCTTGAGGGCTACCTTTTGGATATGGAAAAATGGTGTCTTGGCTTGTCCAGGCTTGACATACATAACAGCTTGCTCAATAAATGGAATACTCAGGTCATTTTAAGGACAAATTCATTTGCTGATGAAGACTGACTAAAGCAATTCCTGGGACGTCATCCAAAACAGTCTATACGAAAGCCAACAGCAACTTCCATGACCAGAGCGAAGGACTTCAAGAAAGAGGAAGTAGCAAAGTTCTTTGCAATCATGTAATAAAACTGAGTAAATGAATTTATGCACCCGATAAAATCCACAATGTCTGTGTGTCGTACAGGCACGACGGGCAGATGTTATTGCACTAAAGGGCAAGCATCAATGACATCCGCAGAACGAGGATCTCTCATTATCTTAGTTCTATCCATGAGCGCAGGAAGACTTATGTCTCACCTAAGTTCATCTTCTCGCAAAAAAAGACAAACCAAGAAAAACAAACAAACAACTCACCATTCTTTTAATGAAAGCAGCCGGCTCAATAGCTACATGCCATCTGTTGGTCAGAATTAAAACTCACCTTTTTATGAAGTGGTTTCTTCATTTTGTAGAGAAGCTGAAACCAACGTGAATTGAGCCTGTCGTGTTCATATTAGATGGGCATACATCGCACATAAGAAACCTTCAGTTCATCGTTTTGCCAAGAAGAAGCAGGTGACACTAATTAGTTTCCCCCCGCACTCGAAGCACAAGCTCCAGCCTTTGGATTAAACATTCCTTGACTCAATAGAATGCTACTACAGTGAGGAAGTTTGGGTTCACAGGAGACGTTGTCACCCATTTATATATTACCAAACTATGTGCAAGAGCCTATGTCAGAGCTGAATAGGGAGAAAATCCTATCAAAAGGTTTCAGATCAACAGGCATATATTCTCTGACCCAAAATATTTTTCCAAAACAGGGAATTTGCAACCTCTGACCCTTTACATTCTCTTTCATTTGATGTGATATTTGAGGCAGACAAAGCGGCGCAGTGCTGGGATTTCTCCGGGTTCTCCGATGTCCACGCCACCGCATTCCACCGGCGCTCCATTTTCATTTCATATATCACCTGAGTTATCACCTACGGGCGTTAAATACTATCCAAAAAAATCTGACAATGATGAAAATATGACAAAGGTTTTGTAGTTGCTCCTACAATAATATCTCTACCTCACGCATTATAAAAACCACCAAACCAGTCGCAGAGGAAGAAGAAAAGTCTCACCTTGTGTCATATCATCATCCTCTTACAAAATCATAGTAGCTGTATCTCAACAAGGCATCCCCAAGCAGGTAGGCACACACACAGTAAAGAGACAGTTGTTCCAAAATTCAACAAAAGGAATGCCTCCCAAAATGACTGTTGGAACCGGTGATCTGCAGATCCTCGTGATGCCGCTGCTTGCAGTTTCTGTGCCGGAAAATGTTCTAATGATGCTGGGAAAGAAGAACGGATATAGTGCTCAGTATAACGTGCAGAACAGTTAGGCTTCGTTTGTGATTACTGTAAATAAATTTGTTACATCATTTATAATATGGGTATGTTTTGACTACTTTTTGATAGTATCCTGCGGTACTATGGCAACTGTTTCCATATTACCCCCAGGCTGATACTACTGGAGAAAAGCAGTGTCTTCAGAATGAAAGTTCCCTTGGCTTTTGCTGAACAACAACTTATGGCAAATGTTATACGCTTTCTGTACATCTTATATAAGAATGATGTATCCTTTATTGCAACAAAAGCATCTTTTTTATAACGGTGTTCCATATTCACCACCTCTCCTCTAACACGTGAAAGATATCGTTTATAACAATTGTAGTGGCAGTGACAGTGATATAGGTCTTTCTTTTTTGACAAAGTTGTATTCTCCACTACAATATTTGCGCTTTAATTCATATGTAAATCCACAATCACATAAAAATGGAAGTTGTGATTAAATGTACTTGGTTGTCACTATTTACCATTTAACTACCGCCATAACCGTCCAACCAGTATTGTTATACAAATCGGTACTGCTAATAACAAGGATACTGTTGTATTTAAAACAAATCTTACATTCATTGGATTATTTATCATCCAATAGAGGTTTTGATTGGTTTACAAAGTATAGTATCGTATAGTAGTATAATATCGCATAATATGAATTGAGCAAATAGTCTCAATTTTTCTTTATAAACCAAGTTATTTTTCTTTTGCTAGTATTTAATGTCCAATTTTGCTACATATGGACCACAGGCGATGCTACATGGTATGAAGATGGAACACCGGTGGAATGCGATGGCGGGGAAAACCGGAGAGTCTGAATAAAATCGTTCCTGCGCCGCTTTGTCCACCATAAATCACACGCGCTGTCGCTTGGGATCGAACCGTGTCGCCTTGATGAGAGGCGAGTGGTCTAACCACTCAGCCACGTTGCAGCCCCTAAACTAAAATACAAATAGACGTACTGGAAAACTTGACTTAGTATTTAGCTAATTAAAAATTCTAAAATCGGCGAAAAAAGCGAATGAATCGATTGTAGTAATAGGATCGACTAACCCATGTGTTTCGAAATATCTTGAATAAAAGTTGGAAAATGTTTTATTCCTTTACAATAGTAATGGAAAGAGATTACTTGAAGATATATATTCTATTTGTTAACAAAATGCTTGCAACATTTATAAAACTTTAATAATAATAACGATTATATAATGAACATTTTTTGATTTATACATGCAAGTTTAGCACAACTTAGCGTCTCACACAAATTAAGGCAGTTCATTACCGACATCGTTTGTTGTTTTGTTATATATTAAGTATTAAATATCAGCCAATGTGCAACATCTTCTGGTCGATATATCAGATACGCTTCAAACAAACATTGGCAAAGACAATTCTGACAATTCTCAATTGTGCTCTCTCAACGATATAGGATTGGAACAGCCGACGTGAGTGATTTGTGATGAAGAGGACAATGTAATTATGTATTTCTGAATACACGATCCAGGATGACTTTCTAAACATGCTCGCAACTCACCCCACAAACGGTATTATAGCAGCATATATCACCCAACTAGGGCCCATTGCCGCCGATCCCGGTGGCCGCGCTCGCTAAAGTGTCTCGCTTTGGAGCTTCGTGGTGCACAGGATCGTGGGTTCGAGTTCCGCCTTGGGCATGGGTGTTTCTGTGTTTGTAAATGTGTCTATGTTTGTGTATGTATATGTAAAAGGAAAACGTTAAGAATAAGGTCTACTAAGGAAATATAGGAAACTGGAAAAAATGGAGAAAAAAGGAATACAGCGCCGGAGTCCTGACAAGCCTCCGGAACTGTATTTTTTTTTTCATTTATTAAAAAAATTGCTCGTATTCAAACTGGGGCAAAACTCATGGTGGCGGAAGGTTAAAGTAACTAACTAAACTAACTACTAAACATTACTGAACATCGAGTGACATCAAAGTAACGTGCAACCTCAAACCACATCTATTGGCAATTCAGCTACTCAACTATTCGGAGGCAGCGTATGTTGGAGCTAGAAAGCATTGCTTACCTTCAGTGCATATAATTTACTTCCGCTGTAATACACCCTGTTTTGAAAATCTGTGATAATTGTCCTAATTTTAGGAATTATAGACATCCTCAAAGGAAACTACAGCTTTCTAAGATTGTTGAAAGGGAGGAAAATAAGAAGGGCGAAGGTCAAACATATCGAGCCAGTGATTTTGAAGGATTTTAAGGTCAGAATATTACAATTTTGTATCCTCAAGCTTTAAGCTTTGTTTTCTCACAAATATTTTTGCACCAATTTCATATAAATAAAACATGGAACACGATGTAGTTTTTACAAATTTGTTTTAAATATTCATTATACTATTTTAAAGTCTTTTGTGATTGTGCATGTAGAGAAACCTTTTCTTGGGTAAATGAAGGTTAACAAAAAATCTAATACGACAAACCATTCTGTATGCTTATTTACTACAAATAGTGTAGAATTGAGGGATGGGAATTAAAAATGCATCTCTTGCCTCATTTTGCTCACCGATATGAGTGTACAGATTAGATTAATGTTACGATAACCATACAAGTTAAAAGTTTGAAATTTAGCAGGTCCATTGCTAATATATTTACATTAAGTGGTACAAATTTCAACCCGATAGGCTGTACAGGGTCGAGTATGCAACGAGAGGTCGTGGGTCGCATGGAAAGCAAAATACATGCGTTTAACTACACACTTTTAAAAAAATCAAAATTCATGGGTTTGCTTTGTCACAGAACAATGAAATTCATACCATGTAACAAAGAAAACTATATCTTAACATGTTGATAATGTAAGGTATGTAATATAAATTCAGAAGGTTTCTAAAGTGACGTCCACAAATGAAATTTTCAAAACACATTGAGGTATACCTAACGGGCATAGTTTTTTTTTCACAGAAAATCTAAATTTTAGGAGAGATAAAACACTTAGTGGTGCACAAATGAGCGGATTAGAATTTTTATATGTTGAAATATGTAGACAAAAAAATTGTTGAAGTTGATACAATATTCTTTCCCTTAAATTCCAGAGATTTTAAATTTTTTAAAATTCAAAATGTTATACCTCAAAATATCTTTCCACTCATTTTATGCACCACTAAGTGCTTTCTCTGTCCTAAAAAATTGGATTTTCTGTGAAAAATATTGTGCCTGTTACGTATACCTAAATAACACGTGTTTTGAAAATTTCGTTTGTTGGCGTCAGTTTAGAAACCTTCTGAGAAAAAGTAGGAATTTATATTACATAGTTTACATTATCAACATGTTAATAGATAGTTGCTCCTCACATGGTATGACTTTCCCACAATCAAAATTGTGTTGTTAAACACAAATATTGTGCTTAACACACGCCCCACTGTTCTTATGCTAGCACGCAGTCCCACTCATACTGGAGTTTGGTGTAGGACATAGACCTGGCCGACTGACTATAGGTGTGTTAGTCCCTAGCTTCCCGTTTAGGAGAGAGAAACCAAAATGGTGCACGAGATTGCGCACCTTCCCCAGTTCCCGGGCTCCGACAGGCAACCCGCAATCAACCCCGGTATGCCTTTCCATCGACACGGTTCTCCACGCACGGCGTACACGTGGGTGGACTTTTTTTTTCTGCTAAAGCATTTTTACTTTCTATACACGTACTATGTATACATAGTGTATAGAGAAGGTAAATTCGATACCGAGATTTCACCGGAAATACACGTTTTGGGTCCCCCTGAATCCAAAAATAGCATTTTTGGAAAAAGGTCCGTGTCTGTGCGTGTGTGTGTCTGTGGACAGTATAGCTCAAAAACGAAAAGACCGTTAAATACCAAACTTGCTATTTAATTTTAGTATATTTCAAGAATGCGACACGAAGATTTGCAAGAAAATACCCCCACCCCCAACTACCCTTTATATGGAACTTTTTTCGAAAATTTTGATTTTGTCAAAACTGCCTCTAACGACTTTGATTAAAATACCGTATATTAATGATATTTACTTGACATGATATGTATATCTTGAATTTTCTGGGAATAGACTCTGAAGACTACTTTATTCTGCAGGAATTTTGCATAACTGCTAAACCGTAAGAAATGGACAAAAACTTACTACACAGAAAAATGTAGAGCACATTAAAACACACAATTTATGTTATATGATTTTTTTCGAGAACTTGATCGTTTTTGAGATATTCCTTGTTTTTGGTTTAGCTTTGAAAAACTTATACTTTTCTCATACAGGAATTTGTCAATTCATGTCCATACAAACAAAAGAACTTCAATCACCTAGTAACCAGCTTTTGACTTCACTTTAACCTACGATACTCCCATATTTCGCTTCTACTTACAAGGAAGCAAGTAATAAGACTATATCTGCTAATTTTTTCTCCATTAGCTTGAAATAAATAGAAGAATAAACTTATTAACAATAATTTGTTACACAGAAGCAGAGAAAGTCATGTAAATGGAACACATCAGATTTTTTATTATTAATATTTCATATTATACAGAGTAATACATAAGAAATAGTTACATTAATCAATATGGTAATTGTAACTTGTAGTTCAGAATAACAAAGGTGGATGTGGACCCCCCCTTTTTTTTTTTTTTTTTTTTTTTTAATATAGCCGAATCTGACACAGTTCGGAACCTAGAGTCTCTGTAAATGCCAAAGATCCAACAACAGAGGGGTCCGTTTTTCCAATTCCCAGTGTTCTTACCGGATAAAAATCTGGAAGTCTGGTAATTGTGCCGCGTTTCATCCTTGATCTACTAACTCCCTCACCACATGGAGTCGGAGTGGCCTCGGGATCCCGGGTGCGCCAAACCCTAATAGACCCATTGCGGCGATAACTAGTGGCGGGTTCGGTATTGGGAGTGCTGTGAATATGTGGGTGGCCTAGCTCAGGGTTTTTATTAGCATGGAAACTCTTTCAGGTTGTGGCGAGACACAGGTGCTTTATTAATTTCGTTTGGCCTCTTTCCGCCATCGAACACACGCGTATACTTCTTAATTTTCTGCTATGAAGTTACACTTTACCCACCCGCGACTACAATTATATATTAGTTTGATGCAATGCGATGTTCCATGCTCTCTTCAATATTAAAATAACCATTTCCTTCTCTTTCACAGGTAGCCTGTTCGATTCCACCACGGACCCTACATTTCACATCTTAGTTGTGCGGAATTCTTCGTCAAGTGCCTTAAAGAGTGTCGCCTTGACCAGCGAGCAGTGTTTCCTGTCCCGTTAGTTCCCTCTGGTAGGGCATATTCACCCCTTTCCCTCGGTTCAATGCACGCACGTAACGGTATCTTGTGCCCCGAGCTAATAACTTATACGTGTTTAAAGTCTTTCTACCCCTCCCATTTTCAGTGTACATTTATATTTTCTCTTCTTGATCTACTGACTCCCTCACCACTCGGAGGTTGAGCACATGAAGTCAGAGTGGGCTCGGGATCCGGGGGCGCCAAACCCTAATAGGCTCCTGGAGATGAGCTTTAGCAGGCGCCAATCTGCCATTTTACTGGTGGTTTGCAGATACATACATTAAATGCATGTTGATACTTTAAACTTGGATGAAGTTGGCAGTAGGGTTGATGTAAGGCAACTTTTATGTAATGTAACTATAAAATCGTATTTTGGTTTGAAAAAAGTGTAGAGAAATTACAGTCAATAGTGTGAAAACTTCAAAGCAAAAATAGTTATTCCAAAAGCACTGCAAGCATTTGTTGGTTAACATATTTCTGTTGCTGATTATAGCTCATTTGAATAAAATGCTAAGACCTTTTTAAGAAAATGGGTGATGGAGGAATGTCCGTTTAATTTTTAACATTACACTTAACGTAATTATTTGCAACGCTGTTTGACAATCAGGTTTTCAAGAGTCAACTAATTTGTTCAGTTAAAGTATGACTTTTGTAAATACATTTCTACATCCCTGAACTGTCTGAGTTAAAGCATAATAAAATTATACACATAACGAAAAAAGCAAATCAGTTGGAACACTTTTTAGACCTTTTGATATTGCAGGGTCAAATTAACCATTACTTTATAATCTATAGCACTGCAGGCTAAATATATGCAGGTATCCCGTCCTACGTAGTGGGCATTCAACCGCACACATAAATATTTTGTTCGTATAATTAAACCTGAGTTGTAAGAATAGCCTACCCTAAGCTTCGGTGTTAGGCTTCTATTACTATTATTTTATTTCGGTATGTAATGAACTATGAACTCATGATTGTATCATTATTATATAGCATCTGAGGATAATAAATGGTCACTTTCTGCCGATAAATCTGCTAATAATTGAAGAATTCCACCTTATAGTAGTTTATATAAATATATTGTCTCAAAAAACTATATCTTACTATAACGAGCTTCTGCTGTATGAGTTTCGTTGTACTAATCAAGGTAGAGTAGTAAGCTTCATGTAATTAAAAAAATGACTTTAAATAATAATAGTACTTATGATTATAATTATTATTAATAAAATTATTTTAGTAATCATCTAGGAAAGGCTTTACAAAAAGCACGACTGAATACATCAAGCAGCTTTTTTGATTTAATTGCCCAAATAAAGCTGCAGCAAAATTCTTAGACATGAATTTAATAAAATCACACCTAAACTACTATGCCTGCATAGAAAAGCGGTAGTAAATGCGTGTATACATTCAATAAATGAAAAACATGTTTTAAAACCACAAACAGAAGCAGAAGGTAATAGAGTTATCGCAGTCTTACACAAATTACTTACTAATATAAATAAAATACAAATTTACATGTGTATACATCGACTTTTACGATCATTGACCTTGATAAATCGTTTCATTAAATTAGAACACCGAAGTGGGACCGGGTGGAACTGTAAATTGTTTCGATTTTATACTTGGAGAGAAGCTTTCCTATGCGATCAGTGGTTTTGTGAAGTTAAGGTAGGAAAGCCATGCTTCGAAAATGGTTAGTGCCCTTCTCTTCTAGGGTAAGTAACTCGTCGAATTTCTTTGTTGCTATATACGTTAGCTTGCAGGGTGTTTTTAAGTTGTTGAATTTTCTTTTTAAGATCACAGAGTCTAAAATGTCGTTTATTGGGTGCATTAATTATCCCCCCCCCCTTTTTTTTTTGTAGCTTAACGTCCTTTAGCCTGATTTGTTATATCGGACGATGAACGAAATTGGTGAAGTGATGCTCAAATGATCTCGGCTTAAAGTTACTCGACATTCGTCTACTCAGGATAAGGGGAAAACCCGAAAAAAAACCTAATCCGGGCAACTCAACGTAAGTGAGATTCGAACTCAAGACCTTTTGAATGTGAAGCAGACACGCTACCACCACAACACCCAGGCGGGCGACCCTCACCTCTTCTTTTTGTCCTAAATAGTCACTCGACGACTTCTTCAGAGTTGATTTTGATACACAGTGCATTCCAAAGTGAAATTTGCTTTTCTGGTGAGCAGGACTTTTAGAAAGGTTATCACTCTGTCATTTCCTATTTTAGTATTTTTCATACGTTTTTAGGTGCCCCAGGAACTTTTGCAGCCTGTCCGGCCTATGTATCCTTATAATGAATACTTCATGTAATACTTTTAGTTTGTAGATTGCTGATTCCAGAGCTAGATGTCTGAATTTTTCCATGTAGAAGTTTGCCAATGTGAGGCTCATATGAATACCCATATCCACGCCACGTATTTGTTGGCAGCAACGTCCCTGCCATTGGAAGTAGCTTGTGGTAAGACGACGTGATGTCTGCAGGGAAGATCAGCTATACGTTTTAAAGGGTCAGCAAACGAAACTTTAGTTAGCGTACACCATGTGGAACTACCACTTTTCAACCATGAGCTACAAGCCCGGAACAAATTCCCTCCTATATAAGTTAAGCTCACGGTAACAGCGTTAAATTCCTATCAAATTAATCCGCATTTATAAATGCAGGTCCAATTAAATTCATTTTGATTAATATTTCCTCAATTATTAATTGAACAACAACTTTTGTTGAATTTATTCTTATCAGCTAGTTTTAAATCAATACAAACGTAATTTTGAGTCGCTTATCAATGAATTCCTTAATTCTGGATTAAATATAATAATTGTTTTATTATATTATAATATAATTTAATAAATGAATATAATTATAGTTGTGTTTAGTATACCATTTTATGTAAAGCTATAAAATGGTATTTAAATACATTACTACTTATAATATGATGTAAAGACATGTCTTCTTTCAATATTTGATTTGAATAAATTATATCCTAAAGTTGTATAACGAACAGTGTGTGAGCAAATATCTTGAATATACAAATCCATGCAGTTCTTTTATCTTTATTGATGATTTATGCTTGACCCTTGTAATTCTATACATAACTCGATGGTCATTCTGTGAACTTTTATATTTTATAAATTAGAAAGGAACAACGTATCAGTTTAAGCCACCGGTTGGTGGCATCGACATCAACGATACATAACATTGTCTAATGTTTTAAGCTGATTTAAGAGTTTTGAGTAATTTAAGATTAGGAAATTAAGTTATGATGCATCTTGAAAGTGCAGTTGTTCAGATGTTTGTAGCTGCTCCCTATTGCAAACCTATTATTATATCTGTTAACCTGGAAGAAATTCCTTCGTACCTTAAGGGATTATTTAATGTTTTGGACAGCTTTTGCAACATCCGGAAATGTCTAAGTAACATTGTCTTTATTTTGTTTGTTATTTAAGATTGCTGCGATTATTGATTAATATACCTGGTAGGTGTGTTAAATGCATGCTGATATTTCTTAAATTTAACATATGTTTAAAGAAAATCTAAGGATAGTTCAATTAACCACTTATGACCGAACAGATAATGTTGGGAGGCCAGTTAGACACCGTTTATAAAAGGAAGCTTTACTCTTGCCTTGTGTAAGCATATTGGTATTCAATCGGTCTTTAACGTTCTTGATGCAATATTTGCTTTTATTTCACAAGCAGTGTACTTCTTTATAGCACTAATAAGCCTGTGATCTTGGCAAAGTAAAGAGAAATGTCTTGGATATCTGTGATTATACTATTCTTTGAAATGCTGTGTTAAATGTTTCTTCCAGTTCACAAGATATACGATTCAGTTAATTTTTGGTGCATAGTGTGCCGTTCCAGTTGGTTTTATAAGACATTATCAGTTCAAAGAAATTCATAATTTGCATATTCTGTTTTGTGTTTATAGAATCGGTTTAATAGTTTTTATTTTTTTTTGTTTAACATAAAATTAGAATTGGGGTTGTCCATAATTATGTATTATAATCTGTTCATTATTTCCATTATTGAGATAAAACTATATAAATTCTTTAAAATCTTCATTCAAAATATCCAATTATTTTTTTAAATGTTGATGTTACATTTGCTTTTCAGATTCTCTGAAGGTGTTTCCTCAAAAACCACAGCTGTCATTCATCTCTATCATACGTACATTAAACTTCTGATATTTTATTTTCACCATATTAAAATAGAGTGTGAGAATAATTTTTTTGTGCAAAATTTCACACCGAAATTTGTAGAACTATATAATAAACACTTGGGCATTTTCCGAAATAACACTGCCTTCGGAAATAATACCACAAATTTTACTTGCATACTTACATAGATAATATATACATAAGTGCATAGACACACAACACATACCTTAGGTGCTGACCCCACTTCATTAATTAGTCCGAATTAAATATCCAATAGCACAAGGATCTCTCTGATTCTTACCATGGCTGAAAGCTGCTACTTGAATTTTAAGTTTTGAGTTCCACATTTACCTAAATTAAATTCTAGATTTAATTTACCACTTACATTTTTACTTTCTCCATACATACCATGTACATTGTGTATAGAGAAGGTATTGAACACCACCCAAAAATTCGAAACGGAGATTTCACCGGAAATATATGTTGTAGTATAAAAAAAATGTTCAGAAAAGGGTCCGTGTGTGTCAGTGTGTCTGTGAACACGATAACTTAAAAACGAAAAGTCGGTAAAATACCAAACTTGGTATTTAAGTTTAGTATCTTCTGGAAGATTTTGAGAAAAATCCCCCCACCCTAAATTGCCATTTACATGGAACTTTTTTTTTAAAAAAATGTGATTTTCTGAAAAATGTCTAACGGTTTTAACTAAAATATTGTGTATTAAAGATATTTACTTGACAAATAAAATGTATATCTTCAATTTTCTGGGAATAGTCTCTAAAAATTACTTTATTCTGGATGAAATTTACTAAATTTTGCATAACTGATAAACAGTAAAAGATGGACAAAAATTTACCACACAAAACATGTAGAGCACTTTAAAAACACACAATTTATGTTGTATACATTTTTTTCGTAGAGTTGATCGTTTTTGAGATATTCCTTGTTTTCGGTTTCAGCTTTGAAAAACTTATACTTTTCTCATACAGGAATTTGTCAAATCCTGTCCATATAAACAAAGAAGCCTCAGTCACAAAGCAACAAGCTTTTGACTATCATTTTAAGCTATGGTACTTCCTTATTTCACTTCTACTTACAAGGAAGCAAGTAATAAGACTATTTCTGCTAATTTTTTGTCGATTAGCACGAATTAAATTGAAGCATAAGCTTTTTTACAATAATTTGTTGCATAGAAGTGGAGAAAGTCATGTGAATGGAACACATCAGATCTGAAAACAGTGTTTTAGTGACATAACATTGATTCAAATATTCTTTATTTGCAGGTTCTAGTGACAACGCCCGATTTCTCTAACGAGGAGACCAGGCGAAATTTGGTCTCCACTTTATCCGAACTAATAAGTCTCAACATTGTCCCTATCATCAATACAAACGATGCTGTTACACCTCCACCACAAGACGAGGATCTCTGGAAGGGCAGCAAGAAGGTATAACTGAAAACATGATCTCACCGATGCTGAAGCATTTGGGGATAAGAATGCCTTCTTAACTCATTTTTACAAATGAATATATTTACCCTGCTATAGAATACTGTTCAAAGAATGGTTTTATAATATGCTATTCGTTTGATTTAGAAGGAACTAAAGTATGAAGTGGTATCTGCTTTCTGGTGGTTCACCTGACCCTTATTCTCTAGTTTTATGCAACCCGCAGAATACACTCTAGTCTGAAAACATCGTTCCCGAGGCCCATCTTCTGCACAACAACATTATAGACTTTGGCGCCAAAGAGCAGCGTATATGAATAACGTGCGGTGTTAAAATGAGTTCCAAGATTCTCGGTTCAGTTTCGAATCTTACCAAACGTTGACAATTTTTTTCGCCGCTTTCTTTCTTCCTGATTTGGCACAAAGCTACATGGATTGCTTATTTGTTTCTTTTATTGTTCTCTTTATTTATGTTTATTCTAACTTAATCAGTCCAATTAAGGAAACACAAATGAAAATGAACATTCTGAGGCATATTCATCTAAATATGTAGGGATTATTGCAATGTTTTAAAGCTAACAATGATATTTTAGATAATGCTACAGAATCAGATCCATTTTCAGGGTATCTCTAAAACACAATATACACAAAATACCTCGACTGACAATCACAAACTGTGCCAGATACATAGGTATTCACCAATACTTTCAGTTGAAAAGAAAATTAGGTTTAATCCTCACTACTTAATAAACTTCTCAATATCCACTAATTAAAGTATTTCGCATATGCAACTTAGTGATAAAACATTATCTAACTAGGGTGATTAATCTATCAGCAAGTATTACAATATCACTGCCAACTGATAGAGGCTACTTAAATTTGAAATAAATGTAATTTAATACAAAAGTGATTATGTCTATTTCACTTTATATTGATTTCCACTTTATGATTTCCTAATCAATTTGAATATTAAGAAGATAAATAAATATGCAGTCAACATGTTCTGATTATGGCAACTTATTTTGACCAGACCAGAATAATTTCATTTCTTTTTAATTAATGCAATATAGAAACTATATAAAAGCATAAGCAAATTAATATATAATTGAAAAATATGATGTATAATATTTTCTTTAGAATTTATATATCTACCAGATAGCATTTTCGGAGACATGTTTCTATTTTTGTACATTCTTTCCCATTTCCCTTTTATTTTTCCAAAATAGTTCACCTTATATCTGTATATCTTATTTGTGTATTACATTGTCACCTATTGGTAATTTTTTTCTCTTCCGCTGAATATGAAAAGCTCACAAATGTCTTTCACACAGCCTCTCAAACAGCTTAGGTATATTCACCCCGTTCTTATCCATGCTAATGTTTATTTCCCCTACCAATTATATTCATCTTCCATAACTTCGGGACTTGATTTATGCACATCTCTTCTAAATTTCAAGCAAGACAGAGTAATAATCTCTGAAAAGCGCATTCAAATATAACATTTCCCTATATTTTACAACAATTTATACTACTATTCCAGATCGTTTTTTCCCTTTTCCTTTCTATATTCGGAATGTGTTATACACTACACAAAATATTAAAAACAAATCATCTATCTCATATAAGCCATACACATGCATACAAAGTAATCTCTAACACTGTTGCAATGTCTGCAGGTAATCAGTATAAAGGACAACGACAGTCTGGCGGCAATGCTTGCGGCTGAAGTTCATGCAGACCTCTTGATACTCATGTCCGATGTGGATGGAATATACACCAAGCCACCGACGCAAGAGGGCGCCAGACTTCTACAAACTTATACTCCAGAACTGGGCGACTGCATTCAGTTTGGCAAGAAGTCTCGCGTCGGTACAGGAGGCATGGACTCCAAGGTAAATATTCCTCCCTGCTGGGAACAAACAGCTCTGCAACTTTATCCTTCATATACGTGCAGGTGTAACTATATGTGTACCTTTAATTCTCATAGCATTTCAGAACCAAAGGCGCTCCATTGTTAACTAATGGGGCGCAGAGTGGCAGATGTAGTGAGAAACCAATGAAGTACCATACATTTCGTCAGTTTTCCCCATTACGAAGCAAATCAATATTCATTATTTATTTTAAAACCAGGGTCTTTGAAGCCTACAATACAATCGACATTCGATTCTGTTTTAATGTTTGTGGGCCGCTTTTGAATTACAACTTATAATCCCTAGAATTGTTTCTGATAAAGGTATCAATAGGCCTTCTTTGACGTCTAGAAAACCCATACTCAGTTAGAACAGAAAAACATACCTGAACATACATCCCTAGAGTAACTCTGAGTTACAATCAACGTTTCTAAATTTAGAGTAATAAGAAAGTCCAGGGGATATTTCCCTGATGTTTAGGTTTCAACTATTATACTTTAAGATAATCATGAGTGTCAACCACAGAGTTCAAAAAACGAATTTAAGGTCGGTACTTTATATATGAACTTATTTATAACCACTGTTCACAATACTGCTTTATTCAGGCTTTATCACAGTCTTTCTTATAGTATAAAGGAAACTGTTTGAGAGTCATAAATTATACAACAGTATATTTCCGAATGTATGAAAATTGCAAGAATTGAACGAACGCCAAACGAATTGTTACGAAAGACCCTTATTTGTGAGCAGGTCTTAATCAAATTGTCAGAAAAAAGGAGGTCCTTGTTGAAGTAAAAATAGTTTTTGTTACACTATATGAGCAGCGCGAATAAACTATATGATCGAGGATATGCTTACAATTTTAAATAAAGGAAGTTCATGAAATCAGGAACGGAAAAAATAAAAAAAGAAACTGAAACTCGAAATGGATGAAAGCAAAACAAATAAACACAGAAAAAATGTACATTAAGATGGAATTCCAAATGGGAAACCTGAAGAAGTAGATATCAAACATAGCATGCCAAAGGACGTAGCAGAACTCGTCCCAAGGATGAAGAAACTTGACAAAATAATTAACGCCCTGGAGAGCATCGAATATCACGTTGATGCCCTGGAAGACACCAGGGAATGACTTAATGTCCTTCAGCTAACAGTTGGCGGAAGTGTAAAAAGGTGAATACGACGAGGGAAAATGTGCAAGATGAAAGACTGGAAGGCCCCGAAGGTCGTGGTGACGAACCAAAAACAACTAAAAATGATTTTAGAACCGTATATTGTTGCAAAGCAACTAAAAATTTTAATTCCATAAAAATCAAATACATATATGATAATAAAAAGCACCCATTAAAGAACATCTTCTAATCAAAAAAATAAATAACAAAAGTCATTACATGTTTATATCGAATATTATCAATACATTTCAGTTCACCACTGCGGTTTTGAAGCAGCCGCTTGACATTGAAACCTCTCAAACTACCAAAATTCGAAGAATATCCAAATTCGGAGTCTTCCTCCAAAAGTTTCCCCAACGTTGCCACCCACATAATGTGGTCAGCAGATGAAGAAACTTCACAACCGATAGCAGAAGTACTGAATGCGATTCTGACATCGCGGATGTCCATACATCTTTGGAAGGCCTCCGAGAACGGCTTTGGGAAAATTAGTCTGGCTGCAGCCTATCACACTCGGCTTAACTCCTAACTGCAATAACCAGAGGAGACAGTGGGAGAATTCATATTAGCAAGTTAACAACAGCTTAACGAAGACGTGGTGAACCTAACACCTAGTTATATGTCCCAGGAAGCCGCCGATTCCTTTGTCGACGGAAGCGTGGCAACATGGTACGACAGCGCCTTATGGTCGGCAATTACAATACCACATGCAAGGCGTTAACGGCAACACTAAGGTGGAAGTGGCCAAAAGAATAGGGGCACCAACCTCGAATACGAGGAGTATTCGCTTCCACAGAGAGGACGACGACCTTTCAGTGGTGTGTCGTTGGGGTGGGCAAGCCGGGCCCCTTAGAGTAGGACAAGCCATAGCTAGTTGACCATCAGGCGGAAAGCGAGTAAGGACCGGCATGACGAAGAGCACGTCGCTGCCACCTTCATCATACTCTGGAGCAGCACTATGTGATTTATGGCAGAAGGGTGGACTACAGTCTCATCGTAGTCGGCTGGATACATTGTAACTCGCAGGCACAGGTGCAGCCGTGACCATAATCAGACCTGACGTGCCGAAAGGCCTGCCGACTCGATCACTCGTGGATCCCTCCAATTAATGACAATATATGACGTCCGGGGCCATCTTATCCGTGGTGAATGAGGCCCTGCTAAAGTTGACACTGGGACAGAGCACTGTGAGCCTGGGGTATTCTTCGCGGCGGTAGCCTAAGTTTTGAGCCTGGGAGCGACATTTGGCGTCGGCGGAAGATCTTGCGATTCCGAGACGAGGTGTTGCTCCGGAGCCTCCAAACCATGCGGGAATCTATAGAATGATCTTGAGAGATGATGTGGTTGTGCTTGCAAAGAAGCCAGATGGCGGTGAAGGTGCATCTGGAGGGACGACAGTCAAGGAACTTACATAGAAGGATTATGTGTTGCCCGGACATTGTCTTTTCGGAAGGATGTGCTCATGAGCTACTGAACCTATTTGTTACCAACCGAAACTCAGGAATGTACAAGTCAGCAGCGATCATATTGCCGTGCTACGGATAAGACCCGCCAGTTCCGTTCAGGACCTGAGACCCCGGCTGTAAGACCTACTGAAGGGGTGGTCAATCATCTGACCCTGCACAACAAGAGAGGATGCCGTATTTTCTAAAAGCGTTATTTAAAGGTGACGTGTAATTATTTTGGCTACTAATTGAATTTCTGGTGGCGATGTGTCAGATAATTCAACGTGATGTGCTGGCGAGCTGGTTCAAGTTCGGCCGTGGCTGTGACACGTGGTATGCTACACTCATTATTGGCAGTGACCTGGGAAGTTTGGCCAGCAATGGCGTTGTCAGTCTCCGGCGCCACTGTGATGTAATGTCGGACAGCTACTTTGGGTTTGCGTCGTTTTCCTCCCATATTGTCACTGTGGAAGGCTGTAAGATAGCTCCCCAGAACCATAGGGTTTCGCTGGGTTTATACGTTCACTGGATATATTGGGTGGGCGAACCCGCTCCCGATTGGTCTGCTTGTAGTTCTGCTCTGCTGATTGGCTTGGAGGCTGCGTAGGCTGGATTGGACTAAGGAATGCCTTCAGTTGCACTCTATGGCCTCATGTTTATTGTAACCAAGGTAATTGGTGTGGTATGATCGCTGTTATGTCTCCGGTCTGGTGTCCAACATGTGTTGGTTAGCTTTATTTAGGTGTCAGATTTCTTCCTTCTTGTTGAAATTATCTTGGTTTATAAATATCTATAGCTTCGTCGGTAAGGCTGGAGCAATAGTTAACGGTAGCAGATAGTATAGTTGGTCAGCACAACGGATGTGTTCTCCCTGTGCTAGTAAAGTGTGTTCGGAAACTGCAGATTTTTCAGGCTGTCCTAGATGGCAGCACCCCTTGTGTCTAGTAGTGTGCGTGTTTATCGAAAGTTGGGTGGTCCCTGTATATACAGAGCCACATCAACACGGAATTCTGTAACCACTTGAGGAGGCAAGTGATTTATTTGGATCCTTGGCTGAGCGTAGCAAGTTACTTATTTGTTGTGTAGGTTTGTAGATGGCGCGAATATTATGTTGTTTAAGAACTTTCCCAATGCAGTAAGTGACATCTTTGATGTATGGCATAAAGGCTGACTTCTTTTTAGCGTCGATGTAATTGGGTGTAGAGAAAGGCTTTCTTCTGGGATGCATGGCTCTTAATTTTCTCTCTGGTGAAACCGTTGGCCTGTAATGCACTGTTAATGTGCGAGAGTTTCAGGTGGAGCATTTTTGGTTCACAAATGCGATTAGCCCGATCGCTTTTGACCCGTCTGGTCATTGCAGAATTTAGATATTGGTTTGTATGCGTTGGTTTGCAGTAAACAGTGTCAGTGAGCGTCCTATCGGACTCCCTGGCTAAAGTACGTCCAAGAAACAAGTTCCCCATTGTTTTTACCTTCATTGTGAACTGTTTGCGTGGATGTATGGTTATGATATGCCTAAGAAATTCTGTGAGGTTATATTGTAACTACGGATAGCAAACACGTCGTTATGTAGCCGTGGTTTTTACATGGCAGAAGCCAAAACGGTGGATTCAAAGTGTTCCAAATAATACTTTGCAAGGATTGGAGTCACCGGGCTGCGCCTTATGGAAAATAAGTAGTTTCTAACACACGGCGGAATAAGTGTTTGGTAGCAACTGTTGTAGAAGAGTGACTGTGTCTTTTACGGGCACCATCGTGAAAAGAGAAGCAACATCAAAATTCTAAAGATGTACAACGATGGTATTTCAACAAAATATGAGGAGTTCTTGATGTTCTGTTCAGTGTTGCAAGACCTTTGAAATGTATTTATCCATTTGTAAATAGGAATTCTGATTGCACTGACTATAGATCGTAGTGGTACTTCCCGTTTGTGAACTTTTGGGTACGTACAGTATAGGAGGCTGGGCTTCTATGCTCGTGAGTTGCCGTTCGTTTTCTATACGTATTGAAGCCTGCTTGATAAGTTTGTTGGTTTCTAGGGCAAATATCTTTAATATTTTATGGGATTTTGAAGGGAGATTATTGAATTTAATAATTTTATTAATATCAACACTTATTTTGGTTTTTTGGACATCCTGAAGTATACATTTTAATTCTTCCCGGATTCGGAATAATTTCTCGTGTAATTTCTCATGAAAGAGGGGAAAAAAGAAGCATTTGGAAATTGTGGTATAATCGGAGCTATATCAGCCATCGGATTTTTAGGATTTGTAGTCTGAGCTTGATAAGCTTTTTTGTTTTCTCGCAGAGTACGTGAGGTGGAATCACTTGGAGGTTTGCTGTAGTTGGCTGGGACTAATAATTCTGAGATTTTTTTGTTTGTAATCACGGGCATTCATGATGCCGTATGTGGTCTGTGTTTGTTACCCTCTCTAAGCCCGTATACACAATGCATATATTGTGAAAAATGTCTTTATTGACTTAGCAATTAGTTACAAATAGAGGCTTTAAATCACTACTGGGCAAATAGGCAAATAGTGAGACGTTTATCTCTCTCTCTCTCTCTCTCTCTCTCTCTCTCTCTCTCACTATATATATATATATATATATATTTATTTATAAATACATATATGGGCTGTGTATTTTTACTTTCTCTAGCACGAATGCACAATGTACGTATTGGATACAGAAAGTATTGTATTCCATCCAAAAGTTTGATTCCTAGATTTCTCCGAAAATGCATATTCTGAGACCCTCTGATCCATAAAAGCCTTTTAGAAACATGTGAATCTATGTGTGTGTGTGGGGGGGGGGCATAACTCAGAAACGAAAATTCAGCTAAATGCCAAACTTGGCAAGATTTTCAAGAAAATTCCCCACCCCAATTACCGTTAATTAGAAAATATTTCGCAAATTTCGACTTTCTGAAAAATGGCTCGTCGATTTTGATTAAAATGCCACATGTTTAAGATATTTTCATAACAATCAAAATGTATATGTTGAGTTTTTCTGGGAATAGCCTCTGAAGACATTCTAGACGATTTCTGACTAACTTTTGTATAAGCGATAAACTGTATTAGATATACAAATACTAACCAGTTAAAAAATAAATCTCTCATTAAAAGATGCAATGTATGAAATATATACGTATTTTATGTAGTGTTAACAATTTTAAAGTATTCCAAGTAGCTGCTTCCAGTTTTAAAATACTTACATTTTGCTTAAAAGGCAAGATATGCTTCTGTTTGTACCACTTTTGTGTACTTCTAGCAAGCAAAGAAAAACTAATTTCAATTGTTTCACATAGCCACCGGCTTTAAAATGATTTTCCTTTTACTTATAAAGAGTCAACCAATGACACAATGCTGAAGAAATCTTCGTTATCGGAATAGCTAGAGAAAGTCATGTCAGTGGAACATATAAGATTTTTCAATAGGATTTTACAAAATGTAATACCGAAAATGCATTTGATATGACGTTTCTAACTGAAATCTTAAAATATTATATTTGCTAAAAGGAAATACTTTAAATAAATTCCTATTTTGTAAGATATATCATACCGTTATCTCAAATAGGTGTTTCTAAATGAAACTTCAGAACCAATTCTTTGAACCAGTTTAAAATAAATTCATCTGAGTTAATTGAAATCCGTAACACGGTATTTTAAAATATTTGGACGAAACTGCAGGAAACACAACTCGCCACTTGATATTTTCACTACCTATTTTTCTGCATAGTTTAATGAATACCAATTCTTTTGTACGTGTCCTGCTGGTTACTATAGTAAATAGAAATATAACATTTGATAACCATCTCTCATCATCAGAAATTACCTGAATTGATAAAAGAAATTTAACAAAGTCCGTAAGTGAGTAAATGAACGTGTGTGTGTAAATGCGTGTATAGGAATGACTACACTAACCAATCCTTGTCACCGAATTTCGAATTTCTTACGTTTCTTCAAATTTAACGAAAAATACCACTGTTATCGTTTTGAATGAGTTGAGGCCTAGCAAAAGAAAGGAATGGAAATATTAAAATGAGCATAAAAATCCCAGTTATTGGCACAGATTCTCCATTTATTGACAGACTTGAGAATGTATTGAAAGGGCTTTATAAAGGATTATATTTTAGATATAAGTATCAATATTATCAAAAGCATCAGAAGCTTAATAATATTTACAATAATTTACTGACTTCAATTAAGAGATAGTGCACCTGTGTTAGATTGCTATAAAAATGCTTGTTATTTTAAAACAGAATGCAGCAGTTTAATTATCTCAGTCCTCCTTAACAGAAAACAATGATCACAAAAGAAGAGATCTGCATTCGGTAATCTAGTTTATGATATGTGAATCATTTGGAATATCTTATGCGCTCCACAGGGTACAATGTTTTACAATTACTGCATTCGAATTTTTATTTTTGTCACAGCAATACTACTTTTAAAACACATTCCATGAATGGAGTCCTCTCTGAAAGCTGTAGGTTCGGAAATAGGCGCTAAAGTCACCAGTTTTGGCTCAAGATTTCTGGGACGGGCAGAGACAGAGAGGGGGGGGGGAGACTTCTTTGGCACATTTTCGTTTTTATTGATTATGTTTATAGCAGACTTTTTTTTTTTTACACATTCAGGCCCTGGATTGCTGTTACACTTCATTCATTATCTTTCTGTTATATATTTCTTCTTTTGTTTCCTCCTTTTCTTTCTTAGTATCTTCTTTTTGTTTTGGTTTTCTTTATGCACATCCTTTCAATTCCCTGAAGTCAAAACAATATGTATTCTTAGTATGTGTATTGGTACATCTATCTCAGAACTAAGTTATTTTTTATAGTGCTTAACGCCCGCTTTTACTACAAATGGCACCGCAGGCGATGACACTGGTGATAGATATGGAATGAAAATGGAGCACTGGTGGATTTGCGCTGGCGCCGCTCCTGCGATGCTTTGTCCACCACAGATCTCACACGGGGTCGTTGGGATTTGAACCCGGATCGTCTAGTTGAGAGGTGAGCGCTCTAACCACTGTCCACGGCGCGGCCGAGTTAACTTCTTGATCTTTGCAATTTTCATAGAGTAGTAATCGTGCAATAGACGGAATCTTAGTATCATCTGTAGGAACTCGACAACATTTTTACAGCCATCATGTATATCAGATTCTTGTTTTACTGTTTTCAAATAATTGTTTTGTTCCGCTTGACTTGAATTTCTATCTGGGTAAGGCTCATAGAGGCTATAGAGGCCAAAGCATTTCCCCTGTTCTTTGTCAACACTTTATTGTTTATGTTTTTAAATTCCTCAGTTCTTCTCTCGCCCCCAATTTTCACAAATCATAATGTGGAAATGACTTCATTTCTGAGCTTCTGGTATCAGCACTTGAAACATTAGCCCTTGGAATAACTTGCCAATGTATTTTGAAATCTCCATTTCATCAGCATTCCATAGGTAGCTCTAAATCCATTATTATCTATTTAAAATTATGTTCTGTAGAGAATGGGTTCAAAATCCTACTTTGTCATGCCTTTCTTCAGATCTTGTGCTCTCCATTCAATACGTATCTTAACACTCGTTCTTTGTAGGTCTGAAGCTTGCTGGAGAATCCGTGCTGAATTTTGTAATGAGCAATGAGGACGATCCTTATTCTTGCACATCTGACCAAGGTTAAACATAAGATGAGGATAGATTAACTAGAACCGGAATGCCGTTTTCAACAAGATAAGACTAAAATATACTTCCAATATACTGAACGAGCCCAATCGATTTATTCCTGCTATTGTTGCTGCGGGCAATACACATATTTCTAGGAACTCTGTATATAATATCCTGTGAAATTCTCTGAAATGAGAAAATAAAATGGAAGAGCATGTATTATTGCATGATGAGGCTGTGCCCATCACAACAAAGGCTAACTGACTCGTCACGACCGGAATAGAAATTTGCAGCCGTCGGCCTTTTGGAAACCTAAAACGCACACTGCTGGGAATATTCTGGCCGGAATTTATTTTGTCTTCACACCTAGATGGATACAGCAGAAACAGATGTAGGTCTTCTGTTGGGGTGTTGTAATATTGGGTGTTTTAGCATTATTGAAGAAAAAGAAAGAGAAAAGGAGGAAGAATTGATTTACAGCATAAATTTGGGGAAAAATGTCACTATGGTGGATTTAGGTATCTTTTCCCACACTTAAGATAATAGGATTCTTCTTTTCAATACTTCAGAATGACTAAGAACTGTTTTCGAATTAAAATATACTTAAAATGCGTAGCTCTTTTCGTAGGCCAATCAACAGTAAGCAGTAGCTTGCAGTCTGCATGAGATTAGATTACGTTTTAATACTAATTTGCTAGGGTTTATAGTTTAGCATTATTAATATTAGAGGTTCCCTAAAAAGTATATTTAAATAAAATAATCATTAATTGTACTTCAAAAACCAAATAACTTTGAGGTTAATTTGGAATCTAGAAATTCTCTATTGGGAAACTGAAATTATGATGTTTAGGAATCACTTCTGGCTTGTCGTTTCTGTGAATTGAACCTCTCGTATGTTGCGAGGCATGAGTAAAGGAAGCCGCAGATATTTAGCACGGAAAATCACAGGAAATCCTTCTCTAAATGATAGAATTTACTTAGTGATCAGAAGTGCGGCTTAACTGGATAAAATTGAAATATTCAACCCTGCCGAACAGGAATAGTAAGAAACTAAGTATTTTACCTCGGATAATGAATATTTACATTTACAATTTGGAAAAACTTTCATTTGAATCAGGCACTCTTTTTGCAGCTTTTTGATAAATGTTTTGCTAATAAAATTCAATGCTATCTGATTATATTTACCTGGATAGCTCATTTTCTTTCTTATCTCCTTTCACAATACTTCAAGGTGTGATAATGTGCATCATCATACAACTCTATAACTTAGTAGTGTAACATCAATAATTCGTCACGCATACATAATACAACGAACGATTACGAAGGCCATCCGTCGCCAAGGGAAGCTTCCGAGAGGATGGTGTCACAGGCAAGGTTCGCGAAAGGAGCGGAGAGCAATCCTTGCTGAACGGTCCAGTGTGCGTTTGTCCATAAAATAACAAGAATCTGACCAACGCAGAATTTTTCTGACATTTCTTACCGGTCATGCTGGGACATGCACGTCAGCCTTAAGGATTGCTTTAAATTAACAATGCTGAATTTCGTACACATTCTTAGACTCTGAAAGTGCACAATCGCCATTGAAAACCATTTCAGAACCCGACAGTATATAAAAATAAATTCCTCTTTCGGACATCTTCAACTATCTTGAACCACCCACGAATATTTTCTTCACTTACGCGAGTGATCGACTTTAACTCCTTCTGGTGTCCCTAAAAGAGATTTCAGGATACTGGAAACCATAGTACCACTTATTTTGTAGGAATATTTTCCTTGATAGGTTAGCGCGATTATTTTATTCTATAAATTCCTTAACACACTCGAATGTCTTTCTCTTGCTTGGGAAGTATATTTGAGTAACACATGATGGGCCATGTGCCATCAAACTCATGACGTAACACATTTAATAATGGATAAGTAACTAGTTTCCTCATTTGTAAACCCCATTGTTTCGTATATTTGAATTAAAAATCTTAGTCACTTTTAAGATTTATTTATAAAATATTAACATTAGTTGTCTTCCCTGTTATTGGCGTCTTCTACCCATAATTGAAAACACATAATTTGCTTTCTAACAATTGCCCCTACCTCAAACACTCTTCCATTGAAATTAGAAACATTTCTCAGTAATACGTGGTGATACTTTTTGTAAGCCTGTGATTTTCGTGATTTATATACTTGACAAATAATAATAATAGTAATAATAATATTCAAATTACATTCTGCACTTTGGTATCTCTTAGGAAATGCGTAAAACTTCAAAACCATTAACACAACTTGCGGTCTGGAAACAAATAGATTTATAGAAAAAGCCAATCAGCGTTTCATAAGAAGCAATCGGAGCCACAAAATATGCAACGACGAATGTTGCAAAGTTAATATTAAAAAGCCTTAACTCCAAACTGAAAGGTCCGTTAAATACCAAAGTTGCTATTTAAGTTGAGCATGTTGCAAAGTTTTCACGTAATGAGTTTGAACAAAGTACCCACCCTCAAATTGCAATTCATATGGAAACATTATTAAAACGTTTAGTTTTCTTAAATGTGGTTTTAACACACAACACATTTTAAAGAGTTTTACGTGCCAAAATAGTTATATGGAACATTTTTGGAGTAGCTTGCTTAACTGGTAAGGAATTTTAGAAAAAGTTGAATTCTAAACTATAAGCTTTAGGTGAAATAGGTAGTACAAGAAGAAGCTCTCGTTAAACTCACACTTTATTAAAACCAACCTTTGTTCTACAAAGCACATCTTTTCCAAAATATTCGCTATTTAATGAATCGAATTGCCCAAATCTGTCAACCTTTAAAAATCCTTTTGGTAACTTGCTGTTTCATAGTGCATGGAAATAGTACGGCCTGATAAAATTCAATATTTCACTTTAATTACTCTGTTTGTGTATATGATTTAATGATTGATATAGCCATTTCTATGAATGTTGGCCCATGTATTCTAATAAAGATGTGGAGAGCATTGTTAATATTATGCATCAGATTTTTGTGAACATATTCGTGTGTTTGTGTAAAGCTCCTTGGATAACATATCAGAAAAATGATATGCACTATATTGTACCAAGCTCTTATTGGGGAAACTTGGGTACAAGTACTATCTACTATCACTATCACCATGCATTTTTATGGTTATCTCTAGCCTGTAAGTGACCAAGGGTGGCTCTATATCACGCTTTCTTCCCCCATTAGATGTAATTCCGGATTACCCAGTTGAATTTACGAACTTCTGCCACTAGGTGGCACAAGTGTCAATTTAAGCCGCGGATAAGGGAATTGGCGGAAAGTATAAGGTGGCAAAGTTTTCACTAAACAATTAACTCGAGGTTTGATTTTTAACTTTATGACAATATTTCAAAACATACAGAATATATAGTATTTTATACAACTTTTCTACGAGTACATGAGTACAAAAATTATGATGATTAAGCTTACTGGATATAGTCCAACGCAAGTGCTTTAAGAGAGTTGACTGCACCAATGACTTTGAACACAAATATAAATAGTAAGTCTGGTTGCATAGTTTATTTTCATCGCAAAACCTTTTGCAATTTGAAAATAATAAATGAAATTAGCATTTGCTCAGTATTACTTTAATATTACTTCGTAATTTGCTTTGATTACATAAGAAATGGCTTTAAACACTCTGTTGCAATGCTCTAATTTGGACAGATTTATTTTAAAGTATGTTGTAACAGATAATTGTTTGCCATCGTCATCGTTTTTGTTCCTGTCTTTGGCGATGCGAAAAATAACACGATCTACATTGAACTTTTTTTCTGTATCATAGGCACACGATGAGTGCAAAAGTTGGAAAGGATGATGATGATGATGATGATGATAACGAAAGGTGTTTTAGAACGTTTTACTTCTAGGTCATTAACGCGCGTTTCTAACAAATTGTGGCAAAGTTGAACCGATAAAATTTCAATATAAATTAATCACAAATAAAATTATAGCCATAGGTAGTGAATAATTTGTAAATAAAACATCAGGGGTATATGCATCTATAAAGCCACTGGAGAAATGGAGCTAAAAAGTAATAAAAAAAATATGCCATAATAAAAGTTACTGTGGAGAAACGAAACCTACATTTAGAATCTTCTATCTGAATGATTGTCCAAACACTGCTGCAGGCGGTGTTCCATACACGGATTACGGTGAGAAATATAAAGGACAGAAAAATCGTCTACAAATAACCCGGCCAAAATCTTGGCAGAATCAATTGCCATATCAATAAAATTGATGCTCATTACCAATCCCTGAGGTACTTCGTTCTCTTGAATAAAAAAATTGGATAATACCGAGCCATCCCTTATCCGGAAATTCCGGTCCCTCAAACTACTTCATCAACAACGTTAGGCGCTAAAATATAGGGAACGTAATATCACTGTTCGCCAAGTCTTCTCGAGGTCAAAAGAACCCCGACTGTTTGTCAGTTTTTGATGAAGCCATTCGTGATTTGTGTCCAAGAGTGTTACTAGATGGTCACCTGTTAACCGATGTTGGTGAGTAGATGGTGCATTAACCATAGATTCCATCACCTAGTAGACGCAACTGGTGGCAGAAACAGTACGGTAGCTGAATGGAGGATGACGGTCCTTTCCAAGTTTCAAAATTGGTATTATGGTTACCTCACTCCACTATCCTGAAAAAATAGCGTAAATCCAAACACGATTGTACATCATGAGAAGAAAAGCCTTATATCCAGAAGAGGTTATTTCATTTGGACTAGATTCCAGAACCAGAGCTTCGCGAATTTGAAATAGCTTGATATAACTCCGCTACAGTGTAAAGGCGATCACATTGTTCAAGGATTCTAGAATGAACAGAGAACCATTGCGGTTTCACCCGAGCTTCAATTGGAAGAATAATTCTCTGAGCTAGACACTTGAGATAAAGTTTTGTTAGTGTTAGTCACATCAAACGTATCAACCGCAACTCCTGCAGTTTTTTTGTTTCTTTTTTTTTTGACCGGCGATTTGCATATGGCTTGATTTTCCCGCCACATGACTCAGCTTACCCCATTCAACACAATAAGGTGTATGTCGACTGTAATTGTTTCGAGCCTGTCCCACGATGTCATTTTGCTACCCTTAATAAGTTGTCTGGATTAGGCACGCAGCTTTTTATATTGTATCAAGTTATCCAGTGATGGGTGACACTGATAAACCCAGAGAGTACGTCTGTGAGAACGAATGGCATTCCGGCATTCATCTGTCAACCAAGGAACTGAAAATTAACGGAGTTGTCTAGTCTATCGCGAAATAGCAAGCTCAGCAGCAGAAAGAACTATCTCTGTGAGGTAATGTATCAGAGTGTGTGCCAACAGAACAGCCAACCGGAGTAAAGTTGGCTTGATTATATCACCGTCAAGATAAACATATATATTGTGTTAAGAGATCAATAAGTCAAGAAAAGTGGTCATTAGAATGTAAACCAAATATGATACTCCATTATAAGGGAACTGGCAATTGAGGAGAACAAAATGTGATAAACTAATGAAGGTTAAAAAGAAAAGCAGCATCTCCAATGTTCAGGAGAACTAGGTTACGTTTGTCGAAGAAATCCACATTAGGCTTGCCTCTCACAGAAGCCCAAAGGGAACCCCAAAGTGATGGTGGGCATTCACTCGCCTAAAAACAGAAAATCTATTGGTTGCCGGGAAACTAGGTCATCTAAACCGGTGAGCGAGAGATCATCAGAAAGTGACAAATATATACCGCAAATGGTGAAGCTAATAATGGTAGCTTAATTCTTACAGCGATTGACTGACAGCCACCTTGTAAGGGTAAAGATTCGGTGAAGATGTCATTTCTGATGAGTATCATGATTCCTCAATGAGCAGAAACACCCTCTGCTGCTGATAAATCATACCATATAGAAGGATACCGTCAGATTGCCTTAACGACGTAGCATACGGATCAAACGCTGAATCTGGTGGAGCAACAATGTGATCTAATTCCGCGTATGTTCCACTATAGGACTTTCTTCCATTACGGTTTCTTCTGAATCGTCCTCTCTTGTGTAAAATACTGACACATTCGGAATCGTGATGAAAAGACCGTTAAATACCAAACTTGGTATTTAGATTTAGTATCCTCCAAGGATGCGACACGAAGATTTTCAAAAAAATCTTCCCACCACAAATTATCTTTACATGGAAAAATTTTCGAAAATTTTGATTTTCTTAAAAATGGCTCTGACGATTTTGATTAAAGTACCGTATATTAAAGCTATTTATGTCCAAAATAAATTGTATATCTCGATTTTTTTTGGGAATAGCCTCTGAAGGCCTCTTTATTCTGGATAAATTTTGCCGAATTTTGCTTAACTGTTAAACCGTATGCGATAGAAAAAAACTCACTACACAAAAAAATGTACATCACAACAAAACACACAATTTATGTCTGTATTTTTGTTGTGCAGGTACCCGTTTCCGAGATATTCCTTGTTACTGGTTTCAATTGTGAAGTACTTAAACTTTTTCCCTGTTTCTTTTGTTCTACTCCTGGCCAAGCAAAGAAATGATTTGCAATGACATTCGCATAACGATAGATTTTAAAACATTTGACAATCACTTTAGCAGAGTACATTCCCTTATTCCCTTCCACTTATAAGGAACTAAGTAATAAGTACATTCTGCTTATCTTTATCTTGATTAGCATTGTGTACAAAGAAGAATAATCTTTTGTAGCAGGTTTGTAGAGCAACTAGAGAACGTTATGGGAGTGTAACACATATTTTTTCTATTACCTTTTATCGCAGTACTGTCACTATGGAATGTTAGTAAGGCTCACAGTTTGGTAAATTCCTTTTGCAAACCAACCATGAGTTTTGGTCACTATGCCACTTTGAGCGTTGGTGGTGTGTATTGATGAGAAGGTCATTCCACAAAGTGCCATAAATAGTCTTCTTCATACATTAGTAATCCTTTTTACAATAATAACTTTCTCGAAATTCCTTTGAAGTTATTGATACATGCTTTGAAAACCCCTGAATCCAAAAAAAAAAAAAAAAAAAAAGAAGCGTTTTTAGAAAAATGTCTGTGTGTGACTGTGTGTATGTGGGTGAGTGCGTGTGTGTATGTGTATGTGTCTGTGGATAGCGTAGCTCAAAACCGAAAATACCTTGGTATCTAAGTATTTAATTTTGGTATCTTCCAAGAATGTGTCAGGAAAATTTAAAAAAAAAATGTCCCCATCCCCAACTATCCTTTCCATGGAACATTTTTCGAAAATGTCGAGTATCTGAAAAGTGGCTCTACGATTTTAATTAAAATACCGTATGTTTAAGATATTTTATGACAAACAAAATGTATATCTTGGATTTTCTGGGAAGAGTCTCTCAATTCTGGATGATTTTGTATTACTGCAGAGCGACATACAAAAATTTGTTACTTCCACAAAAAATATAGGTCTCACTATTTATGCCATATATTTTTTGTAGAGTTAACCGTTTTTGAGATATTCCGTGTTATATTTTCAATTTTAGCCACTTAAACTTTTCTCAAACGGAAGACATCTTTCTTCTTGTTTCTCGTTTGTTTACTACAGAAAAGCAATGCGATTGGAACTTCAATTATTTCGCAACAAAGAACGAGACCATAGCTTTAGCCTGTGCATTTTCTTACTTACCTTCTACTTACAAGGACTATTAAGAAAACGAGTTCTAATTATGTTTATCTTGATTAGCATGATGTAGATAACAGATTAATCTTTTGAATAAAAAGGTTTGGTAGAAACCTACAGGACATCATGTGAATGGAACACATTAGATTATTTTACCTTCCACTTACAAGGGACCAACTAATAAGGACAATTTCTGCTAATGATATCTCGATTAGCATGATATAGACAGCAGAATAAGTTTTTTAACAATAATTTGTTAGAGATGTATAGAAAGTCATGTTTTTCATTGTTTGTAAGTAGTGGGCCACCACCATTCCCAGACATCTAACTAAAAGCCTTGGTTTATGGGCATCTCCACCGGAAGCACTCTTGTGTATAACTTCCTTCTCACTAGCTTTATGGTTGTACTTCCTAGCATTACCAGACCTTTCTTTGGCCATAACTCAAAACATTTCAAGTTACTCAGAAGCAGGTGATGTTGAACGCGGGTGTTTTAGACCGCTTACGAACCCATCTTTCAGCTCAATGAAACTTCTGCGTGCTCTTTAACCATTATTACATGGTTTAGCTTGAGATTCATTGCAATACGTTCTAATCTTGTTTAAAATATTTATATTTATAAAGATAAAGGATTATGAAGACTAATATATGCACCAAGTCCAATAGTAACCATATTTATAAGAGCATATACACACATAGAAAATATATAGAACCTGATTAACCTTAATATTCACAAATATGTATAAATGGTAGACGATTACACCTTAGAGGACAATAAAAGTGAATTAGTTAAAGTGAACACAGATAAAAGCTATTTCGCAAAACATTCCAAAGTATTTTGCCGTTTTATTGAAAAATAAAGCAAACAAATGTATAAAATAGGTTTATTTAATGACCTGTCCATAAACGAAAAACAAAGCATAACAATAAACAAGCATTACATACACATTATCTGTAAGTTGACCAAATGGCTTTATTTTCTCCAGCTTGTGGTAAATATTACAATTGCAAAATACACACTTTTTTACTTTTTCTACACATACTATGTGCATGGTATATAGAGAAGGTATTGCACTCCACCAAAAATGTCGATACTGAGATTTCACAGGAAATATATGTTTTAGGGTCCCCTGTATCCAAAAAAAGTATTTTCAGAAAAAGGTCCGTGTGTGTGTCCGTGAACACGATAACCCAAAAACGAAAAGTCGGTAAAATACCTAACTTGGTATTGAAGTTTAGTATCTTCCAGGGATGCGACACGAAGATTTGGACTAAAAAACCCACCCCAAACTACCCTTTACATGGAACTTTTTTCGAAAACCTTGACTTTGCCAAAAAATGGCTCTAACGATTCTGATTAGAATGTCATATATTGAAGATATTTACACGACACATAAAATGCATATCTTGAATTTTCTGGGAATAGCCTCCCAAGACCACTTTATTCTGGATCAATTTTAAGGAATGTCGCATAGCTGCTAAACCGTAAGAGATGGACAAAAACTTACCACACAGATAACGTTGAGCACATTAAAACACACAATTTATTATATACATTTTTTTCGTGGAGTTGGATCGTTGTTAAGATACTCCTTGTTTTTGGGTTCAGCTTCGAAAACTTATACTTTTGTCATAGAGGAATTTGCCAACTCCTGGCCATAGAAACAAAGGAACTTCAGTCACCTTGCAACCAGCTTTTGACTATCTCTTTAATCTATGGTACTCCCTTATTTCACTTCTACTTACAAGGAAGCAAGTAATAAGACTATTTGTGCTATTTTTTTCGATTAGCAGGAAGTAAATAGCATCATAACCTTTTTTAACAATAATTTGTTACAGTGATGTAGAGAAAGTCATATGAATGGGACACATCAGATTTTTTAAAAAGTATTGTGCAAGTCATAAAAGAATTAAGATGCAGTATATCACGTTCACACCAAAATTCATAATAGTCACACATAAGCGTTTGAAACGCTCCGATGGCAGAAGCGGTAGCGGTAAGCTGCAAGCTATATGTTCAAGGTATTTGAGGCAAGTAGTATTACATACGGAATAGCAAGGTCAAGTAACGATAATCCTGCCACCAGGGGGACTAACCGCTTGTGTCGCGTTAATCCGCCGCCTTAAGAAAATGGCGGGAAATTTGAAAATTGCAAAGGTGTAGTTCATCAGATTATCTCTTAATCCGTTGAATGGATTAAGAGTTAATCCGCTGATCCATACCTTTCCAATATTAAAATTTCCCGCCATTTTCTTAATCCGACGGATTAACGCAACACTAGCGCTTAAACCACTGGTTGCAAGATTATGGATAACCCTACTTGCCATTCCGTATGCAAAACCTAATAAACAAGTTCATATCGCAGATATATTTATTACATATTCTCATGCAATACAATATTGAATACATGCAAAAAACTGATTTTTTTAAGAAACCACATGCACAATTGTTTATATATATTTTTGTCTTTAGCTTGCTTTGAATATCACACGCTCACTGGTCTTCACCACAGGACAAAAATAATGTTTATGAAAGTTTAAGAGATAATTCGCTGATCCATACCTTTGCAATTGTCAAATTTCCCGCCATTTCCTTAATGCGGTGGATTAACGCGACACTAGCGCTTAACCCCCTGGTTGCAGGATTATGGATAACCCAACTTGCTAATCAGATTGATAAAACGAGAATTGATGGCGACGAATTGAAAATGGAAGGGGTGCATCGGCGATGGGGGACCCGGTGGACGTTTCATAAATTTGCTCGTTGTTCATAAATGATGTCCACTGCGCTGGTGGGAAAAACGATAGAACACTGTCGCCTAAGGAGGAAACAGGTGACGCAGATGTAGAGGAAGAAGAAGAATAATCTGTGGATTGTACACTAGCCATGCTGAATACTGAATGCCAACGCTGCAATTATATGTAGCACAGAAAGGCAAGAAGGCGATGGGTGGGGGGAGCTGTTCACGCGGGACAGAAGCGGTGTCCGCACTCCGACCGGTTATGGTGCAAGATTGCGCAAGCCAGAAAAACTCCACCGGATGTGAACCAGCCATCCACTTGGTAGGTTGTGCAATAAGCTGAGCTAATGACGTCCGGTTACAGCGGTGAAAACAAGAACAAATCTCTATGAGAAAGAAATATTTCCACAGTATAAGCATGGTATTCATTCTTTAGAGAATACATTCCTTGTACAACGAATATAATGTATTGAGAGAAAACCACACATTCTTTCCTAATAGTACTTGAGCCTGAAAATTTAACATACACAAACACATATACACTAGGTGTGGTTCATCGCATTATCTCTTACTCCGATGAAGAAGGGGACAATGGATTAAGAGTTAATCCGCTGATCCATACCTTTGCAATTTTCAAATTTCCGCCATTTTCTTAAGGTGGTGGATTAACGCGACACTAGCGCTTAAACCCCTGGTTGCAGGATTATGGATAATCCAACTTGCGAATCCGAATGTAAAACCTAATAAACAAGAAGTTCATATCACATATATATTTATTACATATTCTTATGCAATACAATATTAAATACAAGGCGATGTGAGTGTAAATGAAGAACGTGCCGAGAGTGTGATGTGAGCGTAAAGGAAGAACGGGCCGGGATGGCGATGTTAGAGCACAAGAAGAACAGGTCGAGAAAGCGATGCGAGCGTAAAGAAGAACGGGCCGAGAATGCTATGTAAGCATAAAAGGAAAACGGAAGTTGGAGAACTCTGCTGATGAATACTGAATACCATTGCTGCAATTATATGCAGCCGAGAAAGGCAAGAAGACGATGTTCACACTGGACAGAAAGCGATGTCAGCACTCCGACCGGATACGGTGCAACGTTGCGCAAGCCAGACAATCTGTGTGAGAAAGAAATATTTGCACAATATAAGTATGGTATTCGTTCTTTAGAGAATACATTGCTTGTCCAACGAATATAATATAACATATTGAGAGAAAAACACACAGTTTTCCTAATAGTATTTGAGCCTGAAAAGTTAACATACACAAACACGCATACACTATACACATTAGTGGGTTGTTCAAACATTCATTAATCATGGGTAATATACCCAGTACTAGTACAATGGTGGCGCAGGCGGATAGCCAGGAGATAGATCCGGCAGAGGCTAGATTCGAAATTACTCCAGTATTGGGAAATAAATTATTAAATTTGGAAAAATCTAGAGTTCTGGAGAGTACGAAATGTAATTGTTGTTCTGCAGTAATTAGGGTGAATATAGAAATGATAGATCCATTTTTACTTTCTCTATACACACTATGTACATAGTGAATAGAGAAAGTATTGCACTCCACCAAAAAAGTCGATACCGAGATGTCACCAGAAATATGTTTTAGGGTCTTCTTTATCCAAAAAAAGCATGCTCACAAAAAGGTCCGTGTGTGTGTGTCCGTGTGACAGTGAACACGATAACTCAAAAACGAGAAGTCGGTAAAATACCAAACTTAGTATTTAAGTTTAGTATCTCCCAGGGATGCGACACGAAGATTTTGAGAAAAATCCCCCCACCCCAAAGTACCCTTTACATGGAAATTTTTGCCAAAATTTTGATTTTCTAAAAAATGGCTCTAACGAGTTTTATTAAAATATCATGTATTAAAGATATTTACCTGACAAATAAAACGTATATTTGGAATTTTCTGGGAATAGCCTCTGAAGGCTACTTTATTCTATATGAATTTTGCATAACTACTAAACACAAAAAAAATGTAGAGTAGGTTAAAACACAATTTATGATAAATACATTTTTTTTCGTGGACTTGATCGTTTTTGAGATATTCCTTTTTCTTGGTTTCAGCTTTGAAACACTTATACTTTTCTCATACAGTAATTTGTCAACTCCTGTCCACACATAGGAACATCAGTCACATAGCAACCAGCTTCTGGCTTTCACTTTAACGTATGGTACACCCTTATTTCGTTTCTATTTACAATAAAGCAAGGAATAAGGCGATTTCTGCTAATTTTTTTCTCGATTAACATGAAATAAATAAAAGATAAGCTTATTAACAATAATTTGTTACAGAGAGATACAGAAAGTCATGTGAATGGAACACATTAGATTTTTAAACTCATTTACTCTAAATTTTTAATTTTAATGTGAATATGATTAAAGTGCATAATGCAGTTCAATTTTATTAGAACAATAAATTTACAAATAAAAGTTACAAGTTAGAATTTAATACACAACAAAATATCCATATTAAAATACATATTAGCTGATATAAATTTCTGCAAGATGTCTTATATACTGTGGATGTATAGCGTTTAAGGGAGAGATAATTTCTTTTTCTTGATGACAACTTTTTACTTTCACTATACGCACTATGTATAGAGAAGGTATAGCACTCAACCAAAGAATTCGATACCGAGATTTCACCGGAAATATATGTTTTAGTATCCCCTGTATCCAAAAAAAAGGACTTTCAGAAAAAGGTCCGTGTGTGCGGGTGTGTGTGAACACGATAACTCAAAAACGAAAAGTCGGTAAAATAGCAAACTTGGTATTTATGTTTAGTGTCTTCCATGGATGCGACACGAAGATTTTGAGAAAAATCCCCCCAAACTACCCTTTACATGGAACATGTTTCGAAAATTTTTGGTTGCCGGGAATCGAACCTGGGACCTCCTTTTTCTTGATAAGTTTTCACTTTCTCTATACGAACTATGTACATAGTGTATAGAGAAGGTATTGCAATCCACCAAAAATTCGATACCGAGATTTCACAGCAAATATAAATTTTAGGATCCCATATATAAAAAAAAGTACTTTCAGAAAAAGGTCCGTGTGTGTGTCCGTGTGTCTTTGAACACGATAACTCAAAAACGAAAAGTCGCTAAAATCCCAAACTTGGTATTTAAGTTTAGTATTTTCAATGGATGCCACACAAAGATTTTGAGAAAAATCCCCCACCCCAAACTACCCTTTACATGGAACATGTTTTGAAAATGTTTGGATGCCGGGAAATTCTAACTTTCATTTGTAAATTTATTGTTTTAATAAAATGGAACCGCTATATGCACTTTAATCATATTCACATTAAAATTCAAATTTTAGAGTAAATGAGTTTAAAAATCTGATGTGTTCCATTCACATGACTTTCTCTATTTCTCTGTAACGAATTATTGTTAATAAGCTTATCTTTTATTTATTTCATGTTAATCGAGAAAAAAATTAGCAGAAATAGCCTTATTCCTTGCTTTATTGTAAATAGAAACGAAATAAGGGTGTACCATACGTTAAAGTGAAAGCCAGAAGGTGGTTGCTATGTGACTGATGTTCCTATGTGTGGACAGGACTTGACAAATTACTCTATGAGAAAAGTATAAGTGTTTCAAAGCTGACACCAAGAAAAAGGAATATCTCAAAAACGATCAAGTCCACGAAAAAAAAATGTATTTATCATAAATTGTGTATTAACGTACTCTACATTTTTTTTTGCGTTTAGTAGTTATGCAAAATTCATATAGAATAAAGTAGCCTTCAGAGGCTATTCCCAGAAAATTCAAAATATACATTTTATTTGTCAGGTAAATATCTTTAATATATGATATTTTAATAAAACTCGTTTGAGCCATTTTTTAGAAATCAAAATTTTCGAAAAAAGTTCCATGTAAAGGATAGCTTGGGGTGGGGGGATTTTTCTCAAAATCTTCCGGTCGCATCCCTGGGAGATACAAAACTTAAATACCAACGACTATCTCGTTTTTGAGTTACCGTGTTCACAGACACACGGACACATGGACACACACACACGGACCTTTTTGTGAGCATGCTTTTTTTGGATAAAGAAGACCCTAAAACATATTTCTGGTGACATCTCGGTATCGACTTTTTTGGTGGAGTGCAATACTTTCTCTATTCACTATGTACATAGTGTGTATAGAGAAAGTAAAAGTGGAGCTATCATTTCTATATTCACCCTAATTACTGTAGAACAACAATTACATTTCGTACTCTCCAGAACTCTGGATTTTTCTAAATTTAATAATTTATTTCCCAATACTGGAGTAATTTCGAATCTAGCCTCTGCCGGATCTATCTCCTGGCTATCCGCCTGCGCCACCATTGTACTAGTACTGGGTATATTACCCATGATTAATGAATGTTTGAACAACCCACTAATGTGTATAGTGTATGCGTGTTTGTGTATGTTAACTTTTCAGGCTCAAATACTCTTAGGAAAGAATGTGTGTTTTTCTCTCAATATGTTATATTATATTCGTTGGACAAGCAATGTATTCTCTAAAGAACAAATACCATACTTATAGTGTGCAAATATTTCTTTCTCACACAGATTGTCTGGCTTGCGCAACGTTGCACCGTATCCGGTTGGAGTGCTGACATCGCTTTCTGTCCAGTGTGAACATCGTCTTCTTGCCTTTCTCGGCTGCAAATAATTGCAGCATTGGTATTCAGTATTCATCAGCAGAGTTCTCCAGCTTCCGTTTTCCTTTTATGCTTACATAGCATTCTCGGCCCGTTCTTCTTTACGCTCGCATCGCTTTCTCGACCTGTTCTTCTTGTGCTCTAACATCGCCGTTCCGGCCCGTTCTTCCTTTACGCTCACATCACACTCTCGGCACGTTCTTTATTTACACTCACATCGCCTTGTATTTAATATTGTATTGCATAAGAATATGTAATAAATATATATGTGATATGAACTTGTTGTTTATTAGGTTTTGCATTCGGAATCGCAAGTTGGATTATCCATAATCCTGCAACCAGGGGTTTAAGCGCTAGTGTCGCGTTAATCCACCGCCTTAAGAAAATGGCGGAAATTTGAAAATTGCAAAGGTATGGATCAGCGGATTAACTCTTAATCCATGGTCCCCTTCTTCATCGGAGTAAGAGATAATGCGATGAACCACACCTAGTGTATATGTGTTTGTGTATGTTAAATTTTCAGGCTCAAATACTATTAGGAAAGAATGTGTGGTTTTCTCTCAATATATTATATTTGTTGTACAAGGAATGTATTCTCTAAAGAATGAATACCATGCTTATACTGTGGAAATATTTCTTTCTCATAGAGATTTGTTCTTGTTTTCACCGCTGTAACCGGACGTCATTAGCTCAGCTTATTGCACAACTAACCAGGTGTATGTCTGTTTCACATCCGGTGGTGCTTTTCTGGCTTACGCAATCTTGCACCATCTCCGGCCGGAGTGCTGACACCGCTTTCTGTCCCGTGTGAACTGCTCCCCCCACCCATTGCCTTCTTGCCTTTCTCTGCTACATATAATTGCAGCATTGGCATTCAGTATTCAGCATGGCTAGTGTACAATCCACAGATTCTTCCTCTTCTTCCTCTACATCTGCGTCACCCGTTTCCTCTTTGGGCGACAGTGTTCGATCGTTTTTCCCGCCAGCGCAGTGGACATCATTTATGAACGAGCAAATTTATGAAACGTCCACCGGGTCCACCATCGCCGATGTACCTCTTACATTTTCCAATCGTCGCCATATTCACCTTTTATCATTCGGATTAGCAAGTTGGGTTATCCATAATCCTGCAACCAGGGGGTTAAGCGCTAGTGTCGCGTTAATCCACCGCATTAAGAAAATGGCGGGAAATTTGACAATTGCAATGGTATGGATCAGCGGATTATCTCTTAAATTTTCATAAACATTATTTTTTATCCTGTGCTGAAGACCAGGGAGCGTGTGATATTCAAAGCAAGCTAAAGACAAAAATATATATAAACAATTGTGCATGTGATTTCTTAAAAAAATCAGTTTTTTGCATGTATTCAATATTGTATTGCATGAGAATATGTAATAAATATATCTGCGATATGAACTTGTTTATTAGGTTTTGCATACGGAAAGGCAAGTAGGGTTATCCATAATTCTGCAACCAGGGGTTTAAGCGCTAGCGTCGCGTTAATCCGTCGGATTAAGAAAATGGCGGAAATTTGAATATTGCAAGGGTATGGATCAGCGGATTAACTCTTAATCCATTCAACGGATTAAGAGATAATCTGATGAACTACACCTTTGCAATTTTCAAATTTCCCGCCATTTTCTTAAGGCGGCGGATTAACGTGACACTAGCGCTTAGTCCCCCCTGGTGGCAGGATTATCGTTACTTGACCTTGCTATTCCGTATGTAATACTACGTAGACATTAAAAACACAGCTGAACTCTTTAAAACGTACATTCAATTTTGATTAGGAGGAAGTGTGTGTCTGCAACTAAATTAACAAAAAACAATTCACAAAATGAAAAAAAAAGTTTTATATATACACACACACCTACAAATTGAATAATATGGTGGTACAGTTTCCGTTTGCAATTCACTGATTCTTTAAACAAGCGTAAATATGTATATTTTGAATTGCATAACCAAGATTGAATTTTATGCTTAAACTTACACATATCCAAAGCAGGCGTTTGGAAGGTAGCTTTTGTATAACTTTTAGCAAACATTCTTAACTAATTAAGTTGTGAAGAGTGAGCTATGATAGAAGACAGCTTCTTAAACTACTAAGGCTCTCACGGCAGGCATTCATGCCCAAAAATGTAGATTCCGGGCTTGAAGGCCGTGGACTTATCGGCTAGAAGTCAACTTGCCTTGAAAATATCCAACGAAGCTATAGGCGAAACGTGGGGTAGAACATGATTCTACCTTTGTGCTACAACTTTTCTTTAAGAACTGGTAACCCCCTTCAACTTATAACATTTTAGAGTGAATAAATTTTTTTAAAAAAATCACATGACTACTCTACATCTGTGCAACAAATTATTGCTAAAAAGCTTAGGTATGCTTCCATTTACTTCATGCTAATTGAGAAATAAGAGCAGAAATAGTCTTAGTACCTGTTACCTTTAAGTAGAAGCGAAATAAGGGAGTACCAGAGGTTAAAGTGATAGTCAAAGGCTGGTTGCTAAGTGACTCAAGTTCTTTGTTTGCATGGACACGAGTTGACAAATTCCTGTATGAGAAATACATGTTTTTCAAAGCTGAAACAAAAAACAAGGAATATCTAAAAAAAAGAAAAAAACGACCAACTTCACGGAAAAATGTATATAACATAAATTGTGTGTTTTAACGTGCTCTACATTTTTATGGAGTAAGCTTTTGTCCATTACTTACAGTTTAGCACTTATACAAAATTCCGTAAAATTCATACAGAGTAAAGTAGTCTTCATAGGCTATTCCGAGAAAATTCAAGATACACATTTTACTGTCTGGTAAATAACTTTAATTTACGATATTTTAGTTAAAATTGTTACAGCCATTTTTGAAAAAAACGAAAATTTCAAAAAAAGGTCCATGTAAGGGGAAGTTTGGGGTGGGTGGTTTTTCTCAAAATTTTCGTGTCGCATTCCTGGAAGATACTAAGCTTAAGTACCAAGTTTGGTACTTTACCAACTTTTCGTTTTTGAGTTATCGTGTCCACAGACACACGGACACACATACTGACCTTTTTGTGAAAATGCTTTTTTGCATAATGGGGACCCTAAAACGTATATTTCCGGTGAAATCTCGGTATCGAATTTTTAGTTGGAGTGCAATACCTTCTCTATACACTATATACATAGTACGTGTACAGAAAGTAAAAATCTGATGTGATCCATTCACATGACTTTCTCTTCATCTGTGTAGTAAATTATTGTTAAAAAGCTTACTTCTATTTACTTCATTCTAATCGAGAATAATTAGCAGAAATAGTCTTATTACTTGTTTCTGTAAGTAGAAGCGGAATAAGGGCGTATCATTGGTTAGTGATAGTCAAAAGGTGGTTTCCGTGTGATTGAAGTTCCTTTGTTTGAATGGATAGGAGTTGACAGATTCCTGTATGAGAAAAGTATAATTTTTTCAAAGCAGAAGCCAAAAAACAAGGAATGTCTCAAAAACGATGAACTTCACGAAAAAAATGTATATGATATAAATTGTGTGTTTTAACGTGCTCTATATTTTTCGTGTAGTAAGTTTTTGTCCATCTCTTACGGTTTAGCAGTTATTCAAAATCCCGTAAAATTCATCCAGAATAAAGTACTCTTCGGTAGCTATTCCCAGAAAATTCAAAATATACATTTTATTTGTGAGGTAAATATATTTAATATACGATATTTTAGAAAAGTTCCAAATATAAAGAATAGTTTGGGGTGGTGGGATTTTGCTCAAAATTTTCGTGTGGCATCCCTGAAGATACTAAACCTGGATACCAAGCTTAGTATTTTACAGACTTTTCGTTTTTGAGTTATCGTGTTCTCAGACACACGGACACACACATTGGCCTTTTTTCAGAAAATGCTTTTTATGGATACAGGGGACCTTTAAACATATATTTCCAGTGAAATCTCGGAATTGAATTTTTGGGTGGAGTGCAATACCTTCTCTATACACAATGTACATAGTGCGTATAGAGAAAGTAAAAAAGCAGGTGAGCAAAGTAATTATGATACCAGAGTTAAAAGTGTAGTTTATTTTGCGAGAAGGAAAGTTAGCGTTACGAGGCCGTATGGCCGAGTGCAGCAATCCTACAAGCGAAATAAAAAAACTATTAACTTGAGTGTCATACGCTATATTTTAGTCACCACAGTATTTCTAGATTTATCAATAAATTTATAATATGAGAGTCAACATTCCTTTTGTTTTAGGAATAGTACGCTTTCCTATCGCTTGGAGGCGTGTGTGTATATCATCGATATACAGATTTGTAATCGATGCAGTAATGTCAGTTCTTTACTCTTTACCACAAATCTTATAAATTAACAATTCCATTCCTACTGCTATTAAATGATAAACTAGAGTATGTTAAAACCCAATACCCAGAAACATGTTTTATACGTTTGAAGTTGCCAATCGAAGAAAATTGTTGTCTAGTTGAGCATGTTTAGACACGAGAACAGACTAGTAAAGAAGGCGGTGGTACTGTTATCAATTTAATTTTTTTTCTCAGGAACATAACTTCATTTATTTTTATACGGATAAATAACAGAAAACATACATATACAATTCTTATTAATAATAGACAACATTAAGTTGTTAACTGTGCAATTATGATGAAAGTGTGACATTTATTGTACAATTATTTTAAATGGAAATGTTGATTCCTTGTGTTGAGGTACTTAGTGTGTTTCTGTTGCTAAATTCAAACATCATACTATTATCAGGTGATGTTGCAACATCAGCAGAAATATTTAGAAGGATGAGTGTAGCTTCTTATTTTCTATAGAGTTCTCTACGTAACCCTCTGCAACGTTTTCGCTATTGCGCATGTACATTACAAATAACGATATATCGATCGGACTCCACTAGCAACGTAACTCTTTCAAAACCACAACATTCTATGTAACGGATACAGTGATAGTGACAAAACTTAAGTTGGTAACACTGGAGTGCAATAAATATTTTATAAATCTAGAGTTATAAAACAATTTTTAGTTCCAGTGCTTTGTGTTAAAAAGCTTACTTTTAACAGTATCTGTCTAAAAATATATTTTGATATTTGATATCCCAATGGTATGTAAACTATATAAATGATAAACCTCGCTGCTATTGGTGCTGATACATCTGTACGATGGTATATGGTGAATCAAAATATAACACTTGAGATCACCTTGACACAGAATTCCAGCAAAAGGAACACTGGGAAGATTACAAGGTTGCAGCCATGTGACTTTTGGTTCTGCAGTGTACGCATTTAAATATTTTGGCCCAGTTTCACCACTTAACTTAAGCTTCGAAAAATACTTAAGCGGAGGCATAAGCTATAACAGAAGTTTTCAGTATGTAGTTAAAGCGATAAACTGAGTTTAATTTGCCAAAGCTTAAACCGCATTGAAGTATAGTTTAAGCTAGGAGTCGACACGTTATCCGTAAAGGAGATATAAGCCACACAGAACTTATAATTCTTAATTTTTCTGAGATTCCATTATCTCATATAAAAGCATGGTGCTTTCTAAAACTAATAAGAGCGACATTTAACTTGGTCCAATCCAGGTCTCTTAAATATTCTCATTATATACTTAATTATACTAGCAACTAATTGTTATTGCTGAATTCTCATACTTCATAAATACATCCGTTCTTCGTCGTTCTGTTATTTAAAAGTTTGATTGTCTGCATAGGTACATTCAGTGACGTTTTTGGCAGGGATGTTCATGGTTGTGCAAGTTAAGGAGTAGAAATCTGTACTTATGCCGAGGTTTATTGGTAGTCTTTACATAGTAAGCTACTATAAATTTAATAGAAATATAGCTATACAACCCTTATTTACTTACTACGTCTCTATTTTTGTTCCAAATATAAATATTTGATAATTATTCTTTTTCCGCATTTCTCGTTATAAAAAGTCTACTGACGTCCAATGATTGGTAGTTAATGCACTTAAAGAGCTAAAATCAGAATTTTACATAATACATAAATATAACCCCCTTTCTTACTTTGTAATTATGTATGCATGAAGCCGGCTCGTACAGCATATAGCACACATGTAGGGCGTGGAGGAATTTCTGGTGCATAGATTGCTGCAGGATATGGCTATAATCCTCGGTCCAACGGCCTGTGCTGCGATGTGCATCTTCAGGTTCCACATTCATGGTCACGAGCCCGGGAGCATTTTGCATAATCGGCCGGCAATTGTCTGAGGGCGATATCCATGTGATTACCCAAATATCCAACGATCAATGCGATACGGTCCACGCTCCCTCCGTGCGAGTATAACCTACTTTTTGTTAGCGGGAGTGGAGCAGGCGTCGCCATGCTTTTCTCAACCGTCTTCAGTAATAGCATTACGTATCTATTGTTTTTTCTCTCCATACAGATACTATGTACAAAGTGTATAGAGAAGTATTGTAATGCACCCAAAAATTTGATACCGAGATTTCACCGGAAATACATGTTTTGAGACTCTCTGAATCCAAAAAAGCATTTTTATAAAAATGTCCGTGTCTGTGTCTGTCTGTCTGCCTGTGTGTATGTGTGTGTGTCTGTGGGCAGCATAGCTGAAAGACGAAGAGAGCGTTAAAAACCAAACTTGGTATTTAAGTTTGGTATCTTCCTGGGATGCGACACGAAGATTTGGAAAAAACACTCCCCCCACCTCAAACTATCCTTTATGTGGATTTTGATTTTCTTAAAAATTGCTCTAACGATTTTGATTAAAATATCGTATATGAAAGATATTTATCTGACAAATAAAATGTGTATTTTGAATTTTCTGGGAAAAGCCTCTGAAGAAAACTTTATTCTGGATGACTTTTACGGAATATTGCATAATTGCTAAACCGTAAGAAATGATACCACAAAAACAATGTTGAGCACTTTAAAACACACAATTTATGTTATATATATTTTTTCGTGGAGATGATCGTTTTTTAAATATTACTTGCTTTTGTTTTCAGCTTTAAAAACATACTTTTCTCACACAGGAATTTGTGTACTCCTGTCCATACAAAGGAACTTTAGTCACATAGCAACAAGCTTTTGACTATCACTTTAACCTATGGTACTCCCTTATTTCGCTTCTACTTACAAGTAAGCAAGTAATGAGACTAATTTTGCTATTTTTTTCTCAATTAGCATGAAGTAAACAGAAGCATAAGCTTTGTAGAGAAAGTAGAAATTAAACCTTCAAATTAAACTTTTAATTCATTTCTATAAATTGTAAGGGTTCACCAAAAACCTAAACCTAAAATTGCTTGGAATGAAGGCATGAAGGAACTTCGGCTTGGGAAATGTGCATCATCCTTTATTTTGAGACGGTTATGTAATTTACTGAGTGATTTATGGTTTTAATTAAATGTTTTATCTTTTTGGATACCTCAGGTGACTAATCATATTTATGGGAGATAACATGTATGCCCTGAGTTGCTTTTATCATCTTAAAATTCGTTTAAATCAGTTGGAACATGGGTGGAAATACAAATACAGCCGGTGAAGCACACTCGAAAGAACATTTTACAGACAGTTGCAACTTATTCTGAGACAAACTTTGCCGTTCTTTATAAGTAATGTTGTTTACCGAACTGCGACTCATTCAATATTGGGCGTGAAAGAGCGCTTAATTTTGTTCATAGGTCTCTTTATCACGCTTGAGGTTCATGTAGTGCCCAACATGTATAACACGGCTTTAGTTCTCTATCGGATTGGAACCGCCACCTTGGGAACCAGAGGCTGGTTGGTATGTTACCCCTAGACTCGGAGGAGAACTCATAACAGACATTGTTTGTCTGCCTAATAATGTTGCAGCGGGAGGTGCTCAATATTTTATCAAAAATCACATATCAGCATGAGAACGATTATATTCCAAAGAAGGCAGATATCCAATGAGTGTTTTGGTAGTATTCCGGAACATTAGCAATACTCATAGAATATATTCCAACAATAATAAAAGAGGAAAATCTGATATCGGTTATTTGTACCTTAGAAAAACAAAATAACGAGAGACTGCAGCATAGCTTAGCTACAGCGGGACACATGATGATCACAATGGTAATAATAATAATAATAATAATAATAATAATAATAAAAGTAACTACAAGAATAATATAACAATTTAATTCTCTTAATTTATTTAACTAAACCTTTTAAATCAATGTTTTAAACCACTACAACAATAATAATAATAATAATAATAATAATGATAACAATAATAACAACAACAATAATAATAATGATAATAATAACAACAACAATGATAATAATGATAATAATAATAACAAAAATAATAACAATGATAATAACAATGATATTAATAACAACAACATAATAGCAATATTAATAATAAAATATTAATAATAATATAATTAATAATATTAATGACAACGATGATAATAGTGATAATGATAATAACAATAATAATGATAACAATTTAATTCCCTTACTAACTTATTTACTTAACTTAACCTTTAAAAGAAAAAGTTTAAACCACAACAATAATAATAGTATTAATGATAATAACGATAGTAATAATGATAATAGTAATTTTGATAATACTATTATTATGAATAATAATAATAATAATAGTAATAATAATAGTAATAATAATAATAATAATAGTAATAATAATAATAGTAACAGTAACAGTAACAGTAACAGTAATAATAATAGTAATAATAATAGTAATAGTAATAGTAATAATAGAAATAATAATAATAGTAATAATAATAGTAGTAATAATAATAGTAGTAATAATAATAATAGTAATAATAATAGTAGTAATAATAATAATAGTAATAATAATAATAATAGTAATAATAATAATAGTAATAGTAATAGTAATAATAGAAATAATAATAATAGTAATAATAATAGTAGTAATAATAATAGTAGTAATAATAATAATAGTAATAATAATAATAGTAATAATAATAATAATAATAGTAATAATAATAATAATAGTAATAATAATAGTAATAATAATAACAACATATGCAACGTGACCCCGCGAAAAGAAAAATGTGAGCTTGGGTGATGCTCACTGAAACCCATAATATATACCTACACCTATCTTGTGTGTGTGTGTGCAATGCAGGAAACATGCTGTAGGTATAGATGGTTTATAGCAGAGAGGTCGCGAGTAAGGTTGCTGAGGCGAAAGTGTAACTGATTTATGTGACGGTGCATCTTTATAAGTGAGATGAATGAGCGAGAGAAGGGAAACCTTGCGTAAATAAAGTGTCCAGCCAGAAACCAAATCTTTATTTATAAGGTAGCCTTTTAAGATCGTCAAAAGCTTGCGTTTGATCCTTGGCCCTCAAATATTGATCTCCCTTACACCGAAGCTGATCTAGGGCAAAATCAGGGATACATTTACTGAAGAAATTAAGCATTCCAATAAATCGTACCAACGACTTTAGATTTTTAGGTGGAGGAAAGTTGTAATAGCATTCCTATGGTCCGCGTTAATAGTGATCCCGACCGGAGGAACAATATGCCACAGAAACAAATTTGAAATGTAGCAAAAGTACACTTCGACTTCTTTAAAGTCCGACCAGCGCAAATTAGCTGCTATTTTGAATTTGAAAGTAGGCATTTTGGGGGCTGTTAAGTTATAAGTGGGACGCTTCGCTAGACTAGAATCGTATAGTTATCATATACGTCGTGCATAACCTGTCTCTAAAATCCGATTATACCGGGAACATAAATACTTGGTTCGAGGAGCCAACTCCGCTGTCAAATGCGTAAACGGCCTTGCACCTATGTAACTTCATCTACTACAGTACTTGATAACTCAGTATTGGGAAGTTAGTGACACTGAAATGGAATACAAGTTTTATGGCGACTTCTCGTCACTTGAAATCAACCTTCATGCCTGCACGATCGATAAAACAGGTACCTAGAATTATTCTGTATAGCAAATTTGATGGCAAGTAAGAAGAACGTCTCTACCAAAACGTAATAGTCAATATCGCCTTGAAATTGACTTAAAACATTTCTCCATCAACAGATGTACATTGGAGGCGACATTTCTTAGCTTTGGTTGACGAGCTACACAGAAACAGATTAAAAACTTGTTCATTTATGAGAGACGCGGAACTTCCTGAATCCAACAAATCTACCAACGGATATTTCCCCACGAATGCCTGGACGAGGAGTTTAGGAGTAGATTAATGACTCACCATACATTCAATGTAGTCATAAAGGACGTGACCGGCTAATATCATCTCGGACGATCCTGTTATGCTCCGAACGTGCATAACCCTATGGCCAGCAGTGGCACACCTGATACATCTAGATGCATATAGACGAACTGCAACTGTGCATTACCGTATTATTTTGAACCGGCTGCGGATGTGGGCGTGTAACGTTCAGACTGCGTAGCCTACTCACCTCACTTTCTTCAGAGTCCAAGAACAGGTCGTCCAGATTTACCTGGACGGAATGTAATTTCGCCACAGTACCTAACCGCTGAAAGCGGTTTTACCTGTGCGATATTGAAGCGAAAAAAATTTTTTCACAAGCTTTTGTGTCTGTGTCCGCCGGGCGGTGTTAAAATTCCTCCGCATCCTTAAGCCTGAGCGTAGCCGGGCACTTGGACGGTCACCCACCCAAGTGGTGACCACCCTCAATGCTGCTTAACTCGACGTACCGCTTGTGTGGCCACCGAGTTAAGCAGGCCAGGTGGGAGGAAAGTTGGTAGGATTATGGAAATTGGGAGGGGTGGGAGGTCCCAGATTAATCAGGGTGGGGGGATTACAACCGACTGCGACCCCTCCCGTTGCTGTGAAACCTGGGGACTGTTTGGTTTAAGGGATGGCAGTCTCTCAGGCTAGAGGCCCGAGAGCGTCCCTTGGCAGGGGATAGGATTTTCTCCTTCTTGGGGTTGGGGTAAAAGGGTATTTTATCATACAACGTGCGGGCTCTTTCCCTCACGACGTCGATGATATACGGGATTCCGGAGTAGGTATGTAGGATGTGAGATGGGAATCTGCGCCCAGTATCGTAATCAGGAAAACGGTATAACATTATCTATAGCTCGGCAAAGGTATTCGACACGAAAACGAAAGCCAAATGAGCACTGGTTGTTAACCCCGAGAGAATTACTTCGACCATTCATTCTTCAGAATCAGCCTTCAAATCTTGAGCAAACAAATGCACATTTTGCGTAACGTTTACAAATATTCAAATTCTATAATGCTGCATACGCAGAAAATGGACCCGTATGTGCGAGGTTAGGACACGAGGTGGAACAAAAGAATTCAAAAGTTCATCGTGGAATAAACCCAAGCGATAGAGGTATGATTTCCTCGGCGTAGCAAGTTGGACAATATGCCCTTTGTTTCCGCGGAAGTAAATTTTGCTTTTTGTGGAATACCTTTTTTTTTTTAGCAGGATTTTATTCTAGGGATATAATCTTAGAAGTAGTTTCTTCAAGAAATTTAAATATGTTTATATATTTTTAAATGTTTTAATGATCATAGCATTAAAGAAAAAATAAAGAAAAATCGGACAAATATAATATAACAAATAATTAGATACTAAAGCATTTATATGTTCTTTACAAAACAATTTCACAGCATCACTGAAAGGCTGTAAAATTCCTACAAATCCAACTTTATTAGGGACTTCATTTCATATTTCATGATTCGCTACAAAGAGGCATAATCAATAGCCTCAATTACAAATTTTAAAAAATCAACCGCCGAATCCACTTCTGTCACTTCAAAATCTATAAAACAGGCACATTTTTCACTGGTAATAGTTTTTCTCCATAAGATGCAGTCCGGACATTGAACATAAATCTACCAAACTTACTTACAATTAATTGCAGAGAAAACAAGATACATATTTATTGTATCGAAATAAGAGGATGTTCTCCTGTCACTCAAAATATGTTTGAATCACTGTTCAAACGCCTATCCTTTGGTATTTTCAACATTTTTCAATCTGCGGGTTCATAAGGTGTTCATTGGATTATCTACTAGCTTGGAACTAAAGGAGCCAGGCGGTGAGCAAGTTAAATGGCGCAAGGGTTTCGAAAGGCCTAATTTAACACGTCATAGTTATACTTTGTGTGCACGAACGTCAATCCCGCAATTATATGACTGCTGATCGAACTCTAGAAATGACTACCTATATAAGTGTATACAAATAATTAAGTCTCTGCTAGCAGCAGTGTCTCACTGAGTATGCTATTAATGAAATTGATATGCCGCTTAAAATGTTTTAAGAAGTTTACAAAGAATGTTGGTATTATATCTCCTATGCTCACTATTAGTCAAATGACTTCAATGGAAGTAAATTTGTGCTTTTCCTATTCAAGGCCATTGTTATTATTATCATTATTATTATCATTATTACTATCATTATTATTATTAACAGAAACATACACTGAATACATCCTTTTCTCTTTTGTTTACAACGACTATGACAAAAAATAATATATGGTATATATATATTCTGCTAAACTTGTCGTGTCCACTAACATATAGGTGTTTCAAAGGATCAATGAATGTACATGGAACAGCTGACTGTTGCGACAGAGCATATAGTAGGTAGAGTATTGTTACATTCTATCCGAAAAATTGATACCGGTATTTTCACTGGAATACATGCTTCATTCAATTCCCCTGACTTTCTTATTAGAAAAGATCCATGTGAGTGTGGTCGTGTGTGTCCCTGGTCAGTTTAACACAAAATCGAAAAGATGGTTAAGTAACAAACTTATTATTTAAACTCAAAAGCATCTTCCAAATCCTGGACAAGAAGATTTTCAAGATAACGCCCTAAAACAAACCATACTTTACATAGAAAGCTCTTCGAGGGTATTAATGTTTTACAAAATAGCTGTAAGAATTAGGATTAAAATACCGTTTCATTTTCATACAAAATAAATATATACCTTGAATTTTCTGCAAAGGGCTTCTGAAGGCCCTTTCATTCTAAAATATCCTTGCATAGTTGTGAAATCGAAGATATTGGTATAATCTTACTTCACAACATTGTTAGAACTCCAAATGTGTCTAAATATATATTCCTTTTTAGTTAATCATTAACAAAATAGTCCTCCCTTGGGTTTTGCTTTAAATGCTTACAGTATCGTGAAATATAAGCTATATTTCGGTTTTGTTTCTACAATTCAAGCAAAGAGAAAGAAATATTCAATTATCACAGAGCGACCAGTGATTAAGAGATTAGAGGTTCGCTTAAGCCTACTCCGTTGTACCTAGAGGGGAATGGGTGACAAAATTACTTCTACAAATACCTATCCTAATTAGCTTATCAAAGACTGGGTGTGAATGCAATGCGCCACATGTATGCTACCAGAGAAAGTCTAATTTGCAGATGATGTTTCTAACAGGTGGAGGCAGCAGCCTGGGCACTGAACCATAACGTTTGTGTCGTCATATGCAATGGCATGCAAGACAATGCCATTAAGACAATCCTGAGAGGAAGAAAGATCGGCACCTTGTTTACGAACGCAGGCGTCGTTGGCGGTGGCAGTGCAACAGACGCACTTGCAGAGAGTGGTAAGTATTAGTGGTGGGAAAAGTTGTTATTTTTACAGTTTCATTTGTTTCTGTTGCAGCCAAGAAACAGTTTCCTGCAACAGAAATTCCCTAAACTGTTTCGCCGCATTGATCAGCAGCAAAACTATTGCACACACGTTGTTTACCACCAAATACTATTGACATATACAGTCCGTCGATAAAATCACTCACTAGATGCACTGAAGAGGAAATTATCAAATTGCGGAAGCAAAGCATTGTTGCGCGTTAACAAGAGAGAATGAGTTTGTTTAGTACATTGGAATTTCGCGATAATATCAGACCGCGCGCTACAAGGTACAAAGGTTTACGTTATGGAGTACAACAACCGCAGCGCAGCAACTGTTGCAATAAGTGAAACAGCTATTTAGGCGTTGCTGCTATTGTTGCTTGGGTCTGTTGCGGGGAAGCGATACGTGAAGTGTTTTATAAAACAGTTTTAGTGGTGCAACTGTTTCAAATGGTAGTTGTGTTGATGAAACCGTTTCAAAATAACTGTTGTGTTATTTTTGTCCCCTAAGTAGTATGGCTATATCGTCATGATTTTAGGGAGCTCTAGTCAGTGACAATGATAAATTCATCAGCGTAACCCAGACAAACAAAATATTTAACATTACCCATTGTGTGTTTTATGTTATCACAACGAAGCTTCGATCTTATGAAAGCGTGACGTACAAATAATTACTGCCATTGGAATTAAGCTTATTTTACAACAATGATTATTCTCAACAAATTATAAGGGCATTCATGAATACATTATAAGAACTGGGAATAGAAACGGTAAATATATATATTTATAAATATGAAGAACATTGGTTCCAATACATGGAACCGAGTTTTAAGCGTAGGTTTGCCCAGAAACAGAATTTCCCGAATGATCTTCAACTGCAATCCACGAAGGAAACAATCACCGGTTCGTCCTGTGAAGATACGACTGGAATCTTTTACCTAGAACGAAACAGTACCTCTAAAATTATTACGTCTGAGGAAGAAAATAGCAATGATTTTGACAGTCAATTGAAAGTTTAAATGAAATAAAGTTGTCTTTTCGAATGCGTTATGCTCAGTAAATATAGTAATGTTAATAAGAGTGACTTGCTTTATATCCGTATTAATTAATATGCACATATATCGGATTAAACACAAATGATATTACAAAACCAAATAAGGTATATCTGCATATCCAAATAAAGAGCTAAGATCTATATTGGCTTAATTACTTTTAGTAATTTAACCATACAAAAGAAAATGTATCTGATTTGCGAAGAAAAATCTTTTACTAGATTTCCCGTTAATCGAAATGAAATTCTTTCCCTAAATATTAAGATCTGCAATGTGCATATCCTTAGAACAAAAATGTGTGAATTAACTTTTAGTTGTGGCTGGAATTTGAACGAATTTGAACTTCGACGTATGTTGAGGGAACATTTGACTCTTGAGTAACTTGTTTTTACTTTTTCTATACGCACTATGAACATAGTGTATAGAGAAGGTATTGCACTCCACCCAAAATTTCGATACCAAGATTTCACCGGAAATATATGTTTTAGGGTCCCATGTATCCAAAAAAAAAAAAAAAGCATTTTCAAAAAAGGTCCGTATGTGTGTGTCCGTGTGTCTTGAATACGATAACTCAAAAACGAAAAGTCCGTAAAATACCAAACTTGGTATTTAAGTTTACTATCTTCCAGGGATACGACACGAAGCTTTTGAGAAAAATCCCCCACCCCAAACTACCCTTTACATGGAAAAACATTCGAAAATTTTTATTTTCTTAAAAATGGCTCTAATGATTTTGATTAAAATATCGTATATTAAGATATTTACCTGAACTTACTACAAGGAAAATATAGAGCACGTTAAAACACACAAGTTATGTCATTCACATTTTGTTCGTGGAGTTGATCATTTTTAAGATATTCTTGGTTTTTCGTTTCTGCTTTGAAAAACATACTTTTCTCATACAGGAATTTGTTAAGTCCTACCCACACAAACAAAGGAACTTCAGTTACATAACAACCAGCTTTTGGCTATCATTTTAGCTATGGTACTCTCTCATTTCGCTTCTACTTACAAGCAAGCAAATAATAAGACTATTTCTGCTAATGTTTCTCGATTAGCATGAAGTAAATAGAAGCATATGCTTTTTAACAACAATTTGTTTCAGAGATGTAGAGAAAGTCATGTGAATGGTACACATCAGATTTTTGAATGTGTTATGCTCAGTAAAATATAGTAATGTAGATAAAAGTGACCTGTTTTATATAATGTGCAGAATTAATATGCGCATATACGCATCCGATTAAACACAAATTATATTAAAAACCAAATAACCTATATCTGAACATCCGAATAAAGACCTGTGATTAATAATGGCATAATTACAATAATTTAACCGTACAAAGGAAAATGTATCTGTTTCGCGAAGAAAAAATTTATGCTAAATTTCCCGTTAATAGAAATGACATTCCTGACGCTATTCTACCCCTAAATATGTTGAGGAAACATTTGACTCTTGAGTAACCTTAAATATTTAAACTTTTTAAATATTTACACTTCCTTTTTTTAAAAATAGTCACTAAAGATGTCAGTATTTTTACTTTCTCTACGCATTATGTACATAGTGTATAGAGAAAGTATTGCACTCCAACAAAAATTCGATACCGAGATTTCACCGGAAATATATGTTTTAGGGTCCTCTTTATCCAAAAAAAAAAAAGAAAAAAAAAAAAAAGCATTTTCACAAAAAGGTCCGTGTGTCCATGTGTCAGTGAACACGATAACTCAAAAACGAAAAGTCGGTAAAATACCAAACTTGGTATTTAAGTTTAGTATCTTCCAGGGATGCGACACGAAGATTTTAAGAAAAATCCCCCCACCCCAAGCTACCCTTTACATGGAAAAAATTTCGAAAATTTTAATTTTCTCAAAAATGGCTCTAACGATTTTGATAAAATTTTCGTATATCCAAGACATTTATCTGACAAATAAAATGTATATTTTGAATTTTCTGGGAATAGCCTCTGAAGACTACTTTATTCTGGATGAATTTTACGGAATTTGGCATAACTGCTAAACCATAAGGGATGGACAAAAACTTACCATACAAAAAATGTAGAGCACATTAAAACACACAATTTATATTATATACACTTTGTTCGTGGAATTGATTGTTTTGTCAACTCCTGTCCATACAAACAAAGGGACTTCAGTCACATAGCAGTCAGCCTTTGGCTATCAGTTTAACCTATGTTACTGTCTTATTCCGTTTCTACTTACAAGGAAGCAAGTAATAAGACTATTTCTGCTAATTTTTTCTGGATTAAAATGAAGTAAATAGAAGCATAAGCTTTTTACGATATCAATAATTTGTTGCAGAGATGTAGAGAAAGTCATGTGAATGGAACACATCAGATTTTTTACTGTTCTAGTAGAAACAGATAGAGAAAGGGGAGACATCTAGAATTTTTAAATAAAAACAGTCCTTTTTTATTTCGGATTTAGTAATATTAGGCAGGGATTTATTTTTACGTAACTTATTTTCAAATGGATTCTGACAGGAATGTCATAAAAGATTAGCTTGAATGTAAAAGAGGCTGGCCAGAACGTTATATATTGCTGACTTGTCATATTTAATTACTGTTGAAAGAGATTCATAATAAGCAATTTTCTAACAATGGAACAATCCAAGAAGTTCCTGTTTCAACCTATAGAGACCGTGCAAGTGTGGCAAGAGCAAGAGCTTTTTTTCCGGAAGGGATAATTTTTTTTTGGTAGTGTTTAATACCCGCTTAAGGCACCGCAGGCGGTGACAATGATGATCCATGAATGGTGATGGAGCACCGGTGGTATGCAATGGCGGGGGAAACCCGCCCCAGCGCTTTGTCCACCACAAATCTCACACGCGGTCGCTTGGGATCGAACCCCAGTCGTCTAGGTGGGGAGGGAAATAAGAATGAATACTTAACGCAATAGCTCGCATTTGTTCTGCGTAGAGTAGAAAACTTGAGGAATGGCTACGGAAATTAATTAGTAATCGAGTATAGTATGCGTTGGGCTTCGGAAAATAAAGTGAAACACATTGTGGTCCAGATCTTCGCAAAAACTAACAAAAGAAAAAAAAAAAAAAACATGAAAGAAAGATTTGGAGAACTATCTCGCAAGTGTGTACGGGAAACTAGTGTGAATCTAATTCTAAATTACTTATTTTCTCGTTGAGAGGTACAGAGAGAGAGAGAGAGAGAGATCTTGAAAGGTCAATTCAACAAAAATTGCTGTTAATAATTACGTTTATAAAAAGTTATTTTGAGGTGTATTCTGACATGACATCATCAAAAAGTGAATGTGAACACAAAGCAGACCTATTGGAACGTTATAAACATAATGCTGTATTGTGCTGCCGCATTAACGCCGAAAGAAATTCATCAAAAGCAACAATTCTCTAACAATGGAGAAAATTCAGGATGCTATATTCCAAGGGCAAATTGCCCACGAAATGTTTTATACTAACACAATGAAAAGAGCTACCTATTCTACAGAAGTAGAAACAGAATCTTTCTCTAAGAAAAGAGTTTTTGAAGTTAAGGATAACACCAGTAATTTTCGAAATTATCAGTCTAAGGACTGCAGCAATTTGTACTGGCAAGTTACAGCAAGCTAGAAATTTGATATTGAATGGCATACAAGGGAGCAATACCATACCCAGCATGATGCTTTTCGTTCGTTCGTTAGTTTTTTTTTTTGTTTTTTTTTATCTCATTGTTAAAAATACAGTTCCGGAGACTTGCCAGGACTCCGGCATTGCATTCCTTTTTCCTCTTTTTTTCTCCAAAATCCTTCCAATATTTTTATAGTTTATCTATTAACTTAACAGTTTTTTTTACATATACATATACACATTTACAAACACATAAATACCCATGCCCAAGGCGGGACTCGAACCCACGATCACCTGCGTTTCGTTGGGAAGAGAGAATATTTCCGCTTCAGGTTTTGTATGTATAATTACACCATAGAATAGAGAGTATTCAGAAAGAAAATATTAGGGTGGCACCTTGATGTGCATAAAGCCAAGCACTGTGCTAGACGCCATATTGTGATATAGTAAACCCAGAGCAAAAACTATTTATTGCATACGATTTTAGTTAAAAGAGAAAAAAAAAAAAAGGTTTAAAATAATAAAGCGGGAACATATGTAATATAAATCATATATGACATTCACATGACTCTCTGCTTGCTTTACTACAAGCTATTTATACGGCTGCTTATGCTTTTATTTCTTGTTAATAAACACATTTTAGCTCCATGGACCCCGAGATCATTTGAGCATAATATCATCAATTGCATTCTTCGTCCGATATGACCAAACCAGGTTAAAGGACGTTAAACTAAAAAAAAAAGCTCATTTCGTTATACGTGAAAACGATAGTCTCATCTTTTTGATACCTGCCGCTATGTGATGCTTTAAAATATACTTGTTAAAAATAAAAGAAGGAAGCCTGGTAATTTTCATACGTACACATTTTCATATAAGAAAAACCGTTTTATCATTAGCAGAGGCAATGTCGAAAATGGTTAATTGCACAAAAATTGTACATGACAGATTGTGGGCTTTAACAGGATGTATATTTTATGTGTAGTAAAACTATTTATCTCTTACGGTTTACCAGTTATAAAAAGTCATCCAGAGTGAGGGAGACTTCAAAGCACATAATCAAAGAATTCAAGATATTCATTTCATTTGTCAAGCGAGAGTTTTAAACATTTGGCATTTTAATACAAAATTGTTAGAGCTATTTTTACTTTCTCTAACCCGCATTTACAATATGCTTAGTGGATAGAGAAGGTAATTAGGGTAAACTTTTCTCCTAGGGGGGAATTTTGCTCCATTTTATAAAATGTTTCCATTCTGCATGGCGACTATGCTCAGCACTAGACTTTGAGGCAAATGTTTTTGCTTCATTGCTAGTTATTCTTGCATCTTAAATAATAGGTGCCACTAATTTCCCGCAAATTCTGATACACTCTCTGGTGTTTTAAGTGAACAGACAATTTACTACAAGAAAATGGTGTTCCAAAATCATGGTCTATAACCATCATATTTAATGACAGGTAAATTGCATCTTTAACTTTTGCAATATGTTTATTTATTGATATGTTATTAAATTCCTTTACACAATTAACTGCTTAGCATAAAATCATGCATTTTCCAAAAGTGAGATTAGTTTGCACCATATTTGGGGATACCTTTTGCCGCACTTATTTTAGAGCAAAATATTCACAGCAAATTTTCTATTAACTTTGCGTTCTCAAATACTATTAGTTTCCTCTTTAAGATGCAAAGAATGTACAAAATGTTACTAGGGGCTATAAAATATGCCAATTATTGAGAAAAAAGTCTGCAAAAATGCTTGGAAGCAATAAAAATGGAGAATTTTCACAACGGCTAGGCAGAAACTTTTTAAAATACCAGGAAGGACAATAATAAAGTTATAGATGTTCATTACAGCACTCCAGGGCAGCCTCCAATATTTTCTGAAGAAGAGGAAGATTCCTTTATTCGTTGCATTATATGATTTAGGAACACAGTTTCGCCTTGAATGAGATTGATTTGCGGATGACTGTCAAAGTATACTTATCTCAAACTGGAAGAGTTGTAAGAAAACTAAAAAAAAAGTCTGATGGGCTCCATTTACATGACTTTCTGTACATCCGTGCAACAAATAATTGTTAAAGAGCTTATGCTTCTATTTACTTCATGTTAATCGAGAAAAAATAGCAGAAATAGTCTTATTATTTGCTTCCTTGTAAGTAAAAGCGAAATAAGGGAGTAACCATAGGTTAAACTGATAGTCAAAAGCTGCTTGCTATGTGACTGAATTTTCTTTATTTGTATGGACAGGAGCTGACGATTTCCTGTATGAGAAAAGTATACATTTTTAAAGGCTGAAACCAAAAACTAAGAATATTTCAAAAACTATCAAATCCACGGAAAAAAATCTGTATAACATAAGTTGTGTTTTTACATGCTCTACATTTTCTGAGTGGTACGTTTTTGTCCATCTCTTACGGTTTAGCAGTTATGCAAAATTCCGTAAAATACACGCAGAATAAAATAGTCTTCAGAAGTCATTCTCAGAAAATTCCAGATATACATTTTATTTGCATGTAAATATTTTTAATATACGATATTTTAATCAAAATCGTAAGAGGCATTTTGAGATAATCAAAATTTCTAATTTTTTTCCATGTAAATGTTAGTTGGGTGTGGGGGGATTTTTCTCAAAGTCTTCGTGTTGCATTCCTGGAAGAACCTAAACTTAAATACTAAGTTTAGTATTTTACCGACTTTTCGTTTTTGAGTTCGTGTTTATAGACTCACGGACACACACGGACCTTTTTCTGGAGATGCTTTTTTGGATATACGAGACCCTAAAGCATATATTTTCGGTGAAATCTCAGAATCGAATTTTTGTGCGGAGTGCAATACCTTCTTTATAAAAGGTAAATAACCTGGTCATAAATGGCCCCTGGCATTTGTTAAAATACACCCAGAGATTTCTACTAGTTTTGTTACTACCATTAAGCGTAGCCGAGTAGCAGTGAATGAGCAGACCTTACGTGAGTATATCAACAACTTAACTACAGTAACCGAAGAAAATATTTAGAGCTATGATGAATCCAACCTAACAGATAATCCAGGACAGAAATAAGGGATTACCAAACGAAGAATGAAGTATCCTGAAAGAATTTGCTACTCATCCAAGAGCAGTATCTTTCTCGTATGTGCTGGAAATGTAGCAGGAGATATTCTTCCTCTTTATGTAGTTTATCGCTCATCATGCATTTGGAGTACTTGGACTCACTGGATGGTTCGACTCCCAGACATTTTGTGATTGGTTTGAAACTCTGCTATTGCCAAGACTTAAGAATACTCTGGGGAAAAAAGTAGTTATTGGTGATAATTTAACTGCACACAGTTACTTATATGGCAAAAATATGACATGGCATTTGTTTGCTTGCCACCAAACAACTCAACCAACCGCCTGATGTGGCTTTCTTTCATTCAGTGAAATTGCCTAAAAAGGTGCGTCTGAGTGGAAAGAAAGCAGTGATGGTTTCAGAAGCAAAAAATCGCCAAAGCAACACTTCCCTATCCTACTTAAGAAATCAATGGAGTCCAAATGCAAAGGATAATTTAATTTCTGGCTTTCGGAAAACAAGAATTTAACCAAATGATGCTCAGCAGCTGCCGCAGAGACTTCCAAGAACTGTTCCTGACTTCAGTGTAATTAAAGCTGCATTTTTGTAATCTTTGGAAGCTAATAGAGCCATGTGCCACACAATCAAAAATATTAAAGCAGGCAGAAAAAAGATTAATCTTGCTCCAGGAACAGGTATAGGCCATAATGTATTAGAGCTTGAAACCACTCCACCCAGCAGTACGTCCCAAAATCCTTCAAACGTGAGAATAAGAAAACCAAGAAGCAAAAGCTTGATAATGAAAATGACAGTGATATTGAGTCTACTGATGTTATACAAGTACATTCCAGTGACTCAAGTGATGCTGACATTGATTTTGGTCAGGTAGTGGAGCAGTATGGCGAAGAGAATGAAGAAGAAAGACAATTTGAATTATTGTCCAGAGGAGTCTACTGATGGTATACAAGTATATTCCAGTGACTCAAGTGATGCTGACATTGATTTTGGTCAGGTAGTGGAGCAGTATGGCGAAGAGAATGAAGAAGAAAGACAATTTGAATTATTGTCCACAGGAGTCTACTGATGGTATACCAGTATATTCCAGTGACTCAAGTGATGTTGACATTGATTTTGGTCAGGTAGTGGAGTATGGCGAAGAGAATGAAGAAGAAAGACAATTTGAATTATTGTCCACAGGAGTCTACTGATGGTATACCAGTATATTCCAGTGACTCAAGTGATGTTGACATTGCTTTTGGTCAGGTAGTGGAGTATGGCGAAGAGAATGAAGAAGAAAGACAATTTGAATTATTGTCCACAGGAGTCTACTGATGGTATACCAGTATGTTCCAGTGACTCAAGTGATGTTGACATTGATTTTGGTCAGGTAGTGGAGTATGGCGAAGAGAATGAAGAAGAAAGACAATTTGAATTATTGTCCACAGGAGTCTTCTGATGGTATACCAGTATGTTCCAGTGACTCAAGTGATGTTGACATTGCTTTTGGTCAGGTAGTGGAGTATGGCGAAGAGAATGAAGAAGAAAGACAATTTGAATTATTGTCCACAGGAGTCTACTGATGGTATACCAGTATGTTCCAGTGACTCAAGTGATGTTGACATTGATTTTGGTCAGGTAGTGGAGTATGGCGAAGAGAATGAAGAAGAAAGACAATTTGAATTATTGTCCACAGGAGTCTACTGATGGTATACCAGTATATTCCAGTGACTCAAGTGATGTTGACATTGATTTTGGTCAGGTAGTGGAGTATGGCGAAGAGAATGAAGAAGAAAGACAATTTGAATTATTGTCCACAGGAGTCTACTGATGGTATACCAGTATATTCCAGTGACTCAAGTGATGTTGACATTGCTTTTGGTCAGGTAGTGGAGTATGGCGAAGAGAATGAAGAAGAAAGACAATTTGAATTATTGTCCACAGGAGTCTACTGATGGTATACCAGTATGTTCCAGTGACTCAAGTGATGTTGACATTGATTTTGGTCAGGTAGTGGAGTATGGCGAAGAGAATGAAGAAGAAAGACAATTTGAATTATTGTCCACAGGAGTCTTCTGATGGTATACCAGTATGTTCCAGTGACTCAAGTGATGTTGACATTGCTTTTGGTCAGGTAGTGGAGTATGGCGAAGAGAATGAAGAAGAAAGACAATTTGAATTATTGTCCACAGGAGTCTACTGATGGTATACCAGTATGTTCCAGTGACTCAAGTGATGTTGACATTGATTTTGGTCAGGTAGTGGAGTATGGCGAAGAGAATGAAGAAGAAAGACAATTTGAATTATTGTCCACAGGAGTCTACTGATGGTATACCAGTATATTCCAGTGACTCAAGTGATGTTGACATTGCTTTTGGTCAGGTAGTGGAGTATGGCGAAGAGAATGAAGAAGAAAGACAATTTGAATTATTGTCCACAGGAGTCTACTGATGGTATACCAGTATGTTCCAGTGACTCAAGTGATGTTGACATTGATTTTGGTCAGGTAGTGGAGTATGGCGAAGAGAATGAAGAAGAAAGACAATTTGAATTATTGTCCACAGGAGTCTTCTGATGGTATACCAGTATATTCCAGTGACTCAAGTGATGCTGACATTGATTTTGGTCAGGTAGTGGAGCAGTATGGCGAAGAGAATGAAGAAGAAAGACAATTTGAATTATTGTCCACAGGAGTCTACTGATGGTATACCAGTATATTCCAGTGACTCAAGTGATGCTGACATTGATTTTGGTCAGGTAGTGGAGCAGTATGGCGAAGAGAATGAAGAAGAAAGACAATTTGAATTATTGTCCACAGGAAAAAATTATCGTGACCTTCTTAATTTTAAGTGAAGGAAGTACGATATGATATTCACCTATACCGAGGAACTGTTCCCGGGAAAAATAATTAAATTTGATGATAGTGAAGTCACAAATACAATGCAAAAATAAGTTAAATCTTGAAAATGATCTAAAAACACTTACATACTCACTTATTCATGGGAAGAGCGTGGATTTTATGAAATTCCAGAACTGAACAGATATTGGTGAATGAAGTCTGTAATTACTGTGTTTGTGTAATTTATATGATTTTCAGCTGTTTTTGATATTAATTGTGCCGTTTTAAGGTTTCAAATTAGTAATACTACATAGTTTTATGAGCTTTAAGAAAATGCCATGTTCAAACATGTTTGAACATATATCAATCAGAAATAAAGTTTGGTGATCTAGATACAGCAAATGTGCATGGTGCAACAGTATTCTTTATAGTGTCCCATAATTGTTCCAGTATTACCTATAGAGATCTATTTGCTTTTGAAAGTAGTGCAAAGTAGGTTACTTTACACCAAATTATATATAAATCTACAAGCCATAATATTAAAAATCCCAAAATTGAATTTTCTATTTTAATGTTAAGCACTTTGAGTACCTAAGGAGCAATTTTGGTAAGACTATTTTTCTCATTGTTGGTTTAGCCATTAAAATGTAAATTAGCTTTAAAATGGAGCAAAGACACACCAACACTTTTAGAAAAAAGTCCATGTGTGTCTTTCTGTTTATGGACAGCATAACTGAAAAACAAAAAGTCAGTTAAACACCAAACTTGGTATTTAAGTTCAGTATCTTCCAAGGATGCCGCGCGCTAAGACTTTCAAGGGAATCCCCACACCCTATCTACTCTTTAGATATAACAAAATCGAAAATTTTTATTTTATCAAAAATGGATGTAACAATTTTGTTAAAATCTCTTATATTTAATATATTTGCATAACAAATAAAATATGTATCTTTATTGTTCTGAGATTTTGTCCATCTCTTACGGTTCACTAGTTAAGTAAAATTAAAAAAAACAAACATCCAGAATAAAGAGGTCTTTAGAGAGGTCGCTAAAGACCTCTTTATTCTGGATGTTTTTTGTTTTTTTTTAATTTTACTTAACTAGTAAACCGTAAGAGATGGACAAAATTTCACTACACAGTTATGTAATATGTCATTGAAACAAACAATTTATGTCATACCTTTTTTGTAGAATTAACCGTTTTAGATACATTCCGAGTTGTTGGCTTCAGTTTAAGATACCTAAACGTTTATCAAACGAGAAATCATTCAGAGTTCGATCGAATTTCAATTGTTTCACATAGAAAACATTTGACTAGCGCTTTAGACTGTCCATTCTCTTATTTCCCTTCTATTAACAAAGAAGCAAGTAATAAACTAGTTCTGGTCATGTTTATCTTGATTAGCATAATGTAGATAAAACAATAATATTTTTTGAAGAACATTTTATTTGTGGAACATCAAGGAGAAGTCATGTGAATGGAACACATCGGATTTTTGAGATTATTTTGTTTGTTACTCATATCTACAAAATAAACCCTACCAACATGCAATGATGGTTAGGAAAATATTTAGGTAGGAGTAAATAATCAAGTGATTCAATGGCCTGGCAAGTTTTATTCAATAAAATAATATTCATATAAAAAACAAACAAAGAAAAAAAGAAAAACAAAAACTGAAGGTTCATGCAAACACATCATAGACCATATTACTAACTTTACAGGAGACATTCCATGTTTCTATAACCATATGTCATACTTCTTAACATTACACGAAAGAAATTAATAATACAAAGCTGAAGTTTGATGCAAATCATATTTGTATTTTAATTGTTTTTGCATTAGGCGCTCAGCAGCATTAGCCGCCTTCTCTTTGGCTACTGCTCATTTTAAGGGTAGTTAAACTTTAGGAGCCAACAAATATTATAACCTGTACAGTGTATAGAACTTGAGTAACATATAAGCCCATCAGATAAAATACACATAAATAATATGAATACATTAATATGAATAAAATGTATATTATGGAGTGTGTAATTTCAACAACACATCTGCTTACATGTTCCCAATATGGCAGAATTTGCACATGCGCACTGAATTTTGGTGCACGGATTACAGTCGAGCTTCCGGCATATTGCCATGGTAGCTCAGTGGTAGAGCAACCTGCTAGAGACCGGGAAATCCATGGTTGAAATCCCGGCAATGGCATTGAATGTTTCAGTCCGACTCTACCTATCCAACTCCTGCCGTACACAAGGTTTCTGTGAGAAAACAATTAATTTATCACAATTGTCCATAATAATTGAGTAAAACTATGAATCCTGGGATTTAAAAGTACTTACAACATTGTAAGTCGCCATTGGGGTTGTCATCTCAAAATAATTTGAGATCACCTTGTGGTTTACCAGGAAACGTGCGAGTCAGTTGAGAAATTCAGTGCAATGCCGGCATGTTGCCATAGTAGCTAAGTATTAGAGCAACCGGGTAGAGATCGGGAGATCCGTGGTTCAAATCCCGGCCTTGACATTGAATTTTTCAGTCTGACTCTACCTATCCAACTCCTGTCCTATATAGGGTTTTGTGAGAAAACGATTAAAATGGTCTCTACGGATATATTTTTTTATTTCAAATTATGCGCCCTTTTGGATTCAAAAGCCACTACAAGCTCTATTGCTGCATAAACTTCGGTATCGAATTTTTGGGACGAATACTTATGCTACCTGCATGATACGAATATACAGGGTGATTTACATAGAGCTGACACATTTCTTTCATTAATTGTTTTAAAACAAGTTATGCTAGCGACAGCTTATTATTTCTAAATTGTAGAGGAATTGTGGGAGATTATTTACCTCTATAGCGAATGTTGAAAATGTGCTCCATCCTGCATAAGGCACAACTCAACACGTCGTTCCATGTTACTGGCCACTCGTTGGAGGACTCTGTTGTCAATAGCTTGAAGCTCCTTTGTGATGTTGTGCTTCAGATCATCATCAGATCTGAGGACGTGTGGCATAAAGCCTGTCTTTTAAGCAACCCTATAGAAAGAAGTCCGGCAATGTCAAATCCGGAGATCTCGGTGGCCACAGGTTCCTGGAAATTATCCGGTCGTCAAAGAAACTTACAATTAGGTTCATGGATTCATTTGATGATTGGCATGTAGCGTCCATCTTGACGAAAATATCCTTGACCCAGCTCTACATCGTACTGCATTTTCACGTTTACTACAAGAACAAAATGTCGAAACAGCTGCCAACAATGTAATTAGGAATAAATCAAACATCTACGCATCGAAACTCCAGAACATTCTGCTTAATTTGGTGCTAAAATTAGATCTTTGAATGACTTTCCAACGGAATAAAGAAAGAAATGTGTCAGGTCTATATAAATCATTCTTTAGAAATTATTAAATGGGTATAAAATTCATTTGAGAGACAAAAGAATGAAACACGGCTTGTCGTATTTTGCAGAAACACAAAATAAAGCATGACTTTGTTAGCTGATCTTTCGTCTTATCCTTCTTGCTACATCGGCTCGAAACTGCTGTACCAGACAGCAAAGTCGGAGAGCGTCTTTCTCTCTTATCTACTTCATCTTAATTGAGATAAACGTTTTCAGACACGCTTTCATTATACATTTCCTTGAATGTATAAAAGGAACGCAGGAGCCTGAAGCAATAGTCAAACATTTGCAAAGCTGTCGTTGGAATTCCATAGCTTTCCCGTTATATCGCAAATCAAATTTGAATGATGCACATTTCAGAAGGTGTCAGAACGCTGAAAAGTTCAAACCATATCAATACGTATTTCGGAAATGACCGATTCCGTAAAGCATTGAAAAAACAGGTTTATTCATACGTTTGTCTTTATTCTATCATTTATATTTATCTTACATATGCAAAAACATACAAATGGCATTCAGAATGAAGAGGTCTTTACAAACTATTCACAACAAATGCACCACAAACATTAATTTGTTTTATATATGTTTCAAGCGTGTGTAACAATCTAACCTGGACTATATCTTTTGACGTGTTTCGGTTTTTAGGACTTCACACACAATAGATCGGCAGAAATACACACATGCACAGATACACACACATAATGTTCTTTGTTAACTTATTTAGGAATCAGGGGTGCCGAATTTTTAGGTGCAATGTCTCTACCTATTGTGACTACGTTACAAAATTTAAAAGAGAAACATCAAACGTGTATGCAGTTGCCACTGATCTGACATTGAGTCGTAATAAAGCTAATGATAAGAAAAAAAAAATTCACGCAAACTGCATGTTCCAGAGGGCTAGATATGCCCATACCAACAGTTTGTAGATTTGTAAAATTTTACCAGTTACATAGCATTTATATATAACTCGCTCAGAGAGAAGAATCCCTCTACAAAAATTCAAGAGTATAGTTTATTTTCTAGCACCTCCCTTAAACATATAGTGTCTTGATAACACTCCAAATACCAGGTTTTTATAAGATATACAATAAAGTTTTGGTCTTATAACAGGTCATTTGTAGTAGAAACATGATTATTCGGGAACTTGTGTACTGTTTCCATGGAATGTGCTGACATTAAAGTGGATGATTATAAGTTATCTAGGTTTTCATTTTAGTTGCGCACGCAGATACTCACTTAGATACATACTATATGAGCTCTCTCTCTCACACACACACATTTACACTCACAAAGTTTTGTATATGTTGTTTCTTTCTTTTCCAGTTGTGTACAGTACATCTCAAAACATATTTCTGATAAAACTTTTATATCGAATTTTTGGGAGAAACTCCATAATGCGTCTACCCACTTACAAATAAGAAGTAGTAAAAATTTAAACAGAAAGGCGTTTCGAAACGTAACCAGATACTAAATAAAGTTTTAAATTGTGTGAATGTAAGGCAAGAGTAAGAGATCTGCACGATAAGTTTCTGATACTCTATTATGCGATTATAAAACGAAAGAGTGCAGGAGAAGGAGTAAAAACAAAAGATTCGTAATATATCTCGCTGCTGTGTATGCCCCACGTTGAAAAATCTGATGTGTCCCATTCACAAGACTTTCTCAACATCTCTGCAACAAATTGTTAAAAAGCTTATGCCTCTACTTACTCCAAGCTAATCGAGAAAAAAATAGCAGAAATAGTCTTATTACTTGCTTCCTTGCAAGTAGAAGCGAAATGAGGGAGTACCATAGGTTAAGGTAATAGTCAAAAGCTGGTTGCTATGTGACTGAAGTTCCTTTATTTGCATGGACACGAGGTGACACATTCCTGTATGAGGAAAGTACAAGTTCTTTTAAAGCTGAAACTAAGAACAAGGAATGTCTAAAAAACGATCAACTTCACGAAAGAAAATTATATAACGTGAGTTATGTGTTTTAATGTGCTCTACATTTTTGAGTGGTAGGTTTTTGTCCGTCTCTTTCGGTTTAGCAGTTATGCAAAATTTCGTAAAATTCATCCAGAATAAAGTAGTCTTCAGAGACTATTCCCTGAATATTCAATACATACATTTTTTCAGGTAAATATCTTTAATGTACGATACTTTAATCAAAATCATTAGAGCCATTTTTGAGAAAATCAAAATTTTCGATAACAGTTCCATGTAAATGGTAGTTAGTGATGGGGGGATTTTCTCAAAATCTTCGTGTCGCATCCCTGGAAGATGCTAACCTTAAATACCAACTTTGGTATTTTACAGACTTTTCGTTTTTGAGTTATCGTGTTCACAGACACATGGACACACAGACACTAAACACACATATATATACACACGCGCGCGCGCGCGCGGACATTTTTTTATGAAAATTCTTTTTTTTTTTTTTTGGATAAAGGGGACCCTATAACATATATTTCCGATGAAATCTTGGCATAGATTTTTTGGGTGGATTGCAATACCTTCTCTATACACTGTGCACTATTATTGGCACAAAATGCATCATACATTCAAGAAGAGATCTGTACGAAGATGAAATAAATCATCTTCAAGACTTCCAAGACACAATTATATGCATGCAGCAAATATCCGCCGTTGCTCAAAAAGCAAACCTAACATTCAACCTAAATCCGTGTAGATGGTATAGTAAACGCAAAGCTAGAATTCAAGCAAACAAATATCTATACCTAGTAATCGAAATTCAAAGTGAACAAACAAATCTAAACACTTCTATGGTGGGATCTATGGAAGCATGGGTAGTTGGGGATTTTACCTGATGCTGAGAAAGCAAATTTTGGGTGAGTTTAAGCTCTATGAGCCGCTGTGCTTATTTAAGCACAATTTCAGCCATTTCATTCATTGTGTACTACAGGTATTGAGACAGTACATGTCTTGTCCCGGGGCAGAGAATTATTCAGAAGGGAAATATAAATCATAGCTAACAATATAAATTATATCAAGAAGGGATATATAAAGGTGCATTTAAAATTGGAAGGGAAGAAAGGTTTCAAACACGTATAAGTAGCCGAGTTGTCACGAGCTGGCGAGTGACCCCGTCAGGACTACACCGTTAGAGGGTAGGACATTGAACCGAAGGGGGTGAGAGGACACTGCCCGAGGGGAACATAACGGGAAAAGAGATGCTACCGCTGGTCATGCGACACTTTTTGAGGCACTTGGCGTAGAGCATCGGCAGAGCAAGGATGCGTGGTGCAGTCCTTAGTTGTGACGGAAACAACTAATTTTAATACGGACGAATTCACCGCATAAAAATTAATTAGTAATAACAGTCGCGGGGGCGAAGGCAGGTGAACATTTAGGAGGAATGCGTGCGAGTTCGACGGCGGAAAAAGGCCAAACTAACTGAATAAAGCACTTGTGTCATACCACACCCTGAAAGCAGTTTCATGCTAGTACAAATCTTGAGAGCAAATTCACACTATTCCTTATACCAAAATCCCGCATCCGGGACACGAACCCGTAACCGCGTGACCGCACCAGTATACAGGACGGGTTAAAGGACGATCAACGTATTAAAAGTAATGTAGTTTGTACAGCTAAAGCAGAATACTGTATTTTTTGCATATAGACACCAAGAGACATCGTATGTTGCATATGACAAGAAACAAAACAGGACTCGATGCAACACACAGCACAATACTGAAGGCATCCCGATAATATAACTTCAGGATACTTCCATGAGGTAGCAAAAAACCGAAACAAAAGAAAACAAAACAGTATCTGAGAAAAAGGAAAGTATACTGGACAAAAGGGTTAAGTTACTGCGAACGACCAATCGCCAGCACCAAATTGAGTTTATTTCAAATGGAGTACAATCACTACTGACTACCTATCCAACTCTGTCCTACACACGACTTGTGTGAAAAACAATTGTTCCAATAACAATAATTACTGTTTCCCAATTCAGCTGAAGTAGCAATAATGACAAAAGTATCAAAGCCCAACATAAGAGCAACCCCAATTTAAATTAGTGATGCGAGATATAATAAATCCAATTCAAAGAACTAACTGAATATTAGAGAAAGTATTTTCCACACATAAATAAAATCTCTTTCAACTATCACAAAAGGGTCAAGCAAATATGATATGAAGCCTGAAAACAACTTATTTACTCTGTGTGTGTGTATATATATATATATATATATATATATATATATATATATTAAATTCCCTAGAATAATTTGATACGAGACTTTTCTTTTTCTTTTCGTGAGGCTAAGGACTCATTAATTAAACAATAAACAACAACTAGAAGAGTAATAACAGTTTCTTGCTCAAAGAATCTGATTATCTTTATAGCCACATAATCATGAAAGAGAACAAAAGCTTACAACAAAGAGTATGTAAATCTCTATAGATACCTCATTCCTTAGAGAAAAGTACCCCACCTGCAAGGGCATAAAATTAAGCAAGTGAAATATGTATATATGTAATTGAGCTTGGAAAACTGAGAGAAAAATTAACTATGAACAATAGTTGATCTCACCCAAAAATATAAGTGAAAACAATTTGCAAAACAAAATATCAAAAGCTCTAAATCGCACCACTAAAATTGTTCAACCAAAAACTCCCATCAAGCAGATCAAAACCAGACACAGTAATCTAGAACAACTCTCAGCACAAACATTCTCAAAAACGTCCGGTGTTAAATCAAATAAAGCTGACCTAATTCACACCCAAGAATTTAGTGCGACTTTGAGCTGATAATGAAGAAAAGCCCGAGCTAAATCCCATCCTGCGGCTCTAAATCACAAACAATAATTTAGAACTTCTATCCGAAGAGAACTTCTCAACGAACACCCAAACAAATTCCCATCACAAAAAATTATTTAAATTTTCAGATGAACCACTTCACTTTAAAATATTTAAATTTTTCTAAAATATTCACACACACACACACACACACACACACACACACACACACACACACACACGAGTAAGATTAAAAGTGTTCTAAGCAACACTAATTGATTTAACAAATTTAACTTTCAGATATAAAAATGTCACTTCCTCATAAATTCATTATTTAATGTTTACATTCTCTATACGTACCATGCACATGGAGTATATAGATAAGGCATTATAATGCACCAAAAAATTCGGTACGAGATTTCACCTCAAATACATGTTTTGCCTCCCCTTGAGTCCAAAAAAGCATATGTGCATGCGTGTATGAGTGTGTGTGTGTGTGTGTGTGTGTCTGCGCGCGCGCGCGTGTGGACAGCATAGATCAAAAATAAAAAGACCGTTAAATACCAAACTTGGTAATTAATATTTGTAACTTTCAAGGATGCGATAGGAATATTTTCAAAAAAATCCATCCCGGCCATATCTTCCATTTACATAGACATTTTTAAAAGTTTTTTCCCTTCTGCTTACAAGGAACCAAGGAATTAAGACAATTTTTTGCTAATGTTTATCTCATTATGATGAAGTGGATATAAGAATAAGGTTTTGAGCAATTATTTGTTACAGAGATATAAAGAAAGTCATGTGAATGGAACACATCAGATTTTTAAATTATTAATTCTTATTTTTTCAGGTGTTGCTAATTTAAGTGCCATAAGCTTAACCCTCAGCATTCAATATTGAAGTTCATACAACCAATTCGTCGAAGCAAGGCTCAAGTCCATATTGATGCATGCATATTTCACATGAAATGTAGCTTCTCACTTTGCAATATTTAACTTTCATTTCCCATTTATTTACTCATTACCAAGAACAAGCACTCATAGTCTGAATTGTCTAAGGAAAGTGCCTTCCTAGTAATATAGAACATTTCACTGAAAAACAAACTACGTAAAATATAACAAATATAACGAGCCGAAGCTTCAACTTCCTTAGCTCAAGATAGCTATTACACAAATAAAACGGTTTGAATGAGCCAAAATGTATAATTCCTCAAAATATAAACCCCCTTTAATATTACAAAGAATAATTCATGACACTACCCTTTGCAATTTACGAAATTGTAAAAATCGTATAGATTTTTGTTCTTATAACAAAACAGGCCTACTGCACCTAATAAAATATTCCCAATACATTAATAAAATTACCAGGTGTAATCGCAAATTGCTCGGACACATTGCATTCCCCATTAAAACACATCTAAATATAAATTCGTCTAACACATCAATTCTGGTATTAATAGTCCGATGTATTTTTATGCCCAGGAGATATATATACACATACAGGATGTTAATGAGCTATACCGAAATATTTTCACACAATATGTAGATTACTTAAGTAATTTGAGATAGCAGACTTATGGCCTGTTTATTGAAATGTCGAAGTAACGGCTATAAGTTTCTGAAGTGCCAGTACGCCACTAGCTAATTTATCAACCATTCGAGAGTATAACACGAAAAACGAAAGGGCATATTACAGCGTACCTCTCTGGCGAGGTGGTTATGATACTGGTTTTCAAGTGAAAGATAGTTTCCGAGTTCGGGTCTCGTTCACGTATCGCGGCACTTCGGAATGAAAAAAAAAAAAAAATTATAACAAAAATATTTACTTAATGATAGGAATCGAACTCATGACCTTTGGGATAGCAGCTTCCCGCATTACGCATTAAGCCACCAGAACAGTCGGAAAAACGCCTCTACAGTAGGCTATCTGAAGAATGCAGTTAATGAAGCTCAGTGTCGCACTATCAAGTGATTAGCTCAGATTTTACAGATTTTTGGGACATTAAATCTTTAGAACGCCAGTAACGAGCTGCTAAAGATCGATATTTCTATACTCGGACAGCAGCTTTAAAGACATTCTAAGGCATTTTTGCAACCTGCTTTGCTTTAACACCGACTTATCAGCACCTGGTACCCACACGTTTAACGCTATGTAGCTGCGTTATGTTTATCCGGGGACCATGCATCGCCAATCTCAAATTACTTATATCAGTCACGAGCACAATCTCGCAAATTATTTCGGTGTAGTTCATTAACACCCTGTATATATGTAATTCCCAAGAAGATCACCCCTAACAACTTCTGCACTCCCACTAAAATGCATTGCCCTTACATTAAATCTTTCGGTAATTATTTAAAAGTTGGGCCGCTAACTCTCTCCGCTGCGACTTATGTAGGTTTTGCACTCTAACGGGACCGGTGTGGTTAGAGAGGGATTATGGGTGGGGAGATGGTTTAAAAAACTAATGTTGTATCCATTGCGCTGTTAGGAGTTGTTGGAAATATCGATAATGGGGTACTACCACGATATAAAATTAGAAACATAAATTTATATACACACACTAACCTAAACGGATTGGAACCTAACCTCGCGCTAAATTTGAAATCCACAGGCTTTGAAATTGTCATCATAAATACAAAGTCAACCAATCACACTTAGTTTTATTCGATTTTAGAGTGGCCGAAGTTCTGCATAATAAAATTCACTGAACAGCTGTATCTGCGTGAAACATACTCGTCATACATCAGCACAGCGTCTAGCGACATATGCCGGTGTTGCATTCCACAACACTGTTCGCCTGCCACCGACAATGAAACTCAGGTTTTAGGCACTTTAGCGTGTAGTATTATTATATATTTACATTGCAAAAGTACTAGAAGACTTCTTTATTTATATTCTACTCCTTCTAGGCAGCATAGTTCATAAACATTCACAAAGAAGGATCGCTACGCGCACGTAATAAATTAGCGTTTAACTTAATTACGGAGCTTTTCCCATAAAAAAAAATTGGTGAAAACGTAACAAGTATAAACCAAACTTACAGTCAAACCACAATTTGTTTAATTTCTAGAGGGGCCCAAGTTCTCTATAATTACCAATCTTTCTATTAGAAAGAAGGAAACACCGCAGCACGAACACCCCAAAGTAATTCAAATTCAAATGTAATATACTTTACATTCCAAAGAAATGCTCAGCTTTCCATAACACAAGATTGAGATAATGCATCCCGATACTGGGTTCCCTTGCACAATGTTCGCAAATAGGGAAGCACTTTCCTCATAAAATCAATATTTAATTTTTAAATTATTAATTCTTACTATTTCAGGCTTTGCTAACTAAAATGCATATGTTAAACCCTCAATATGCAATACTGGCGTTCATATAAGTAATTCGTCAATGCAAGGTGTAGGTCAATATCTGTGCATGCATCTATATCACACGAAATACAGCTTCTGACTTCGCAATATACGAACATTTTAACCTTAACTTTCATTTCCCACTCACTTATTTAATCATTACCAAGATAAAAAACACTCAGTCTGAACTTTCTATGGAAAGTGCCTTCCTATTAATATAGAAAGTTTCACTGAAAAAGAAATTACGTAAAGTATCACAAATATAATGAGCTGAGGCTATATGTCCCTTTCTCCAGCTTTCTTGGCTCAAGACAGGCATTACACAAATAAATAGGTTTGTATGGGCCAAAATGTTTAATTTCTCCAAATAGATAAACCCGCTGAACCATTACAAGGTATACTTCAGGCAATTAACACTTGCAATTCGCGAAATTATAGCAAGCTTGTGGTGTTTTGTTCTTATAACAGGCAAATTGAACCTATTAAAATACTCCCATTTGATTTACAAAATTACCAGGTAAAATCATAAATAAAATATTTTGAGAATAAACCCATTAAACACATAGCTCAGACACTTTGCATTCCGCATTAAAACCCATTTAAAGAAATCAACCAAGACGCCAATTCTTGTTTCAATAGTCTGAGGAACTTTGATTGCCTGTATATATATATGTACATTGTATACATATATACAGGAGGTTAATGAACTATACCGAAATAATTTCACAGAATATGTAGATTACTTGAATAAGTAAATTGAGATAGATGACTTATGGCCTGTTTATTGAAATTTCGAAGAAACGGCTATAACTGTCTGAATTGCCAGTACGCCACGTACCACTTCGTCTAGAATGAAAAAAATAGGAATAAAAAATACTTACTCTATGATAGGAATCGAACTTATGAGCTTTGGGATAGCAGCTTCCCGCGTTACGCATTAAGCCACCAGAACAGCTGTAAAAACGCCTCCAGAGTAGGTTAGATAACTCAAGAACGTAGTTAATAAATGCTCAATATCGCACTGATTAGTTAGATATTTTACAGATTTTTGCGACATTAAAACTTGAGAACGCTAGTAGCGAGCTGATAAACATCGATATTTCTATACTCGGGCAGTAATATATATATACATATATATAATTCCCAAGGAGATCACACCGTAACAGCTTCTGCATTCCCACCAAAATGCATTACCCTTACATTAAATCTTTCAATTAGAAATAAGGAAACGCCGCAACATGAAAACCCCAGAGTAATTCAAACTTAAGTATAAGGTAACTATAGAGAACTTGGACTCCTCTAGAAATTAAACACATTGTGGTTTGACTGCAAGTTTGGTTTATACTTGTTACGTTTTCACCAATTTTTTTAATCGGAAAAGCTCCGTAATTAAGTTAAACGCTAATTTATTACGTGCGCGTAGCGATCCTTTTTTGTGAATATTTGTGAAGTAGAATATAAATAAAGAAGTCTTGTAGTACTTTTGCAATGTAAATATATAATAATACTACACACTAAAGTTCCTAAAACCTGAGTTTCATTGTCGGCGGCAGGCGAACAGTTTTGTGGAATGCAACACCGGCATATGTCGCTAGACGCTGTGCTGATGTATGACAAGTATGTTTCACGCAGCTGTTCAGTGAATTCTATTATGCAGAACTTCGGCCACTCTAAAATCGAATGAAACTAAGTGCGATTGATTGACTTTGTATTTATGATGACAATTTCAAAGCCTGTGGATTTCAAATTTAGCGCGAGGTTAGGTTCCAATCCGTTTAGGTTAGTGTGTGTATATATAAACAGGTAGCAACACCCCTAATCCCCCTCTAACCACACCGGTCCCGTTAGAGTGCAAAACTGGTATAAGTCGCAGCGGAGAGAGTTAGCGGCCCAACTTGTAAATAATTACTTTACGTTCCAAAGAAATGCTCAGCTTTCCATAACACAAGATTGAGATAATGGATCCCGATACTGTGTTCTCTTGCACAATGTTCGCAAATAGGGAAGCACTTTCCTCATAAAATCAATATTTAATTTTTCTATTATTAATTCTTACTTTTTCACACTTTGCTAGCTAAAATGCATAAGCTAAACCCTCAATATTCAATACTGGATTTCATATAAATAATTCGTCAAAGAAGGTGCAAGTCAATATCTATGCATGCATCTATATCACACGAAATACAGCGTTTCACTTCGCAATATATAAACATTTTAACCTTAATTTTCATTTCCTGCTTATTTAATCATTACCAAGAAAAAACATCCAGTCTGAGCTTTCTAAGGAAAGCTTTCTATTAATATAGAAAGTTTCACTGAAAAAGAAATTACGTAAAGTGTCACTAATACAATGAGCTGAAGCTATATGTCCCTTTCTCCAGCTTTCTTGGCTCAATACAGGCATTACACAAATAAATAGATTTGAATAGGCCAAAATGTTTAATTTCTCAAATATATAAACCCGCTGAACCATTACAAAGTATAATTCATGCCATTAACCCTTGTAATTCGCGAAATTATAGGAAGGTTTTGGCATTTTGTTCTTAGAACAGGCAAATTGTACTTATTAAAATTACCAGGTAAAAATCATAAATAAATATTTAGAGAATAAACCCATTAGACACATAGCTCAGACACATTGCATTCCGCATTAAAACCCATTTAAAAAATCATCCAACATTCCAATTCTTGTATCAATACCCTAAGGAACTTTTATTGACTGTATATATGTATATAAAATTATTCCTACTCACCCAAGAAGATCTGCCCGCAACTTCTGCATTCCCACTAAATCCTTATATTAGAAAGAAGAAAACGCCGCAGCACTAAAAGCTCAAAGTAATTCCAATTCCAATTTAATACACTTTAGGTTCCAAGACAATGCCCACCTTTCCATAACACACCCGGTATTGGGTCTTGTTGCACACAGTATAAATATAATTCTTCTTCTGCACTACCGAGAGTCAACTGACGACCTCTGGGTACCGCACAAAGCACACACCGAGAACCAATTAAAACGGAGGCTCTCACGGGCAAAGTTCACATTGAAACCAACGATCTCTCCCGAAAGGAAGAGCGAAAAAGAAACAACTAAAACTTTTGTTTCAATACCTCAGAAATAACCTCGTTTCTTATTATTAGATACAGAGGTTTAGTGACAAATTGCCTAATGTAGTTTACTTCTGCATGGTTCATTGTGGTTACTCTGTTTGCAGATTAAAGTCTAACACCAGCTTTGAAATAAATGTATAGCTTTATTATGGCTAATGCTAATCTAAAAGTTTAAAAAGCTGTGCAGGAGTATTGATATTCAAATAGCATTCCTTATGAAATATCTAACATATAAATTATATAACGCATCAATGTAATTAATTAAGCTTATTAGAAATATTCATACATATTTTCTACGATATCCCTTTAAGAATGCGTTCAAAAGGATGAAGCAAGAGAGTCATTTAATGACGTATCTACGTTTTGCTATTCTTGCTAAATCACATGTTGGGACCTTCAGACATAAAAATGTCTCAGGTATTATGCACCTACTCAGGTCACATTCAATATGGACCGATAATTGTAATGTTTACGAAAAGTTTCAATCTATGTAGAGAAAGCTTGTAAACCAAATTGCAAAATTACAATTAAATTTAAACATGAGAAATCATATTTATTGTAAATTACAATATATAAACTTTTCACTTTCCGAGAGACCACATTAATCACTCTGCCAGGCAGAAGATTTAGTAATAATATGGTTTTCCTACATCATGTCCATATTCAATATGTGCTTTAAATGACAAACGCTACCATGTTTGAAATTCCAACTGAAACTGAAGATTTGGGCTTGGAGGCATTACTTTTTATTTTTCCTCAAAATTCTTTAAACGTATATGCATTTTTGAGTGAACGAATTAAGGTTCTGGGATGGCAAAAGCCGTAGTCCCATAGAAACACGAAACAAACAAAAAGAATAATATAGCAACATTGAAAAGAAAATTCTGAGAGTGTAGATCATTTATTTATTTTTCTCTGTCCTTCTGTTGTTTTCTGACGGTTTCTTTAATCTAACATGTGGTGTGTAAAAAGCCCTGATGCTTTCCGTAATGACTAATTTTGATAGGTAAATGAAGAAATTCAATCGAAATTATGTAAATCAAGGTAGCAAATATTGCATAACAGTTCAACATATGCAAATCCTTGCAAGTCCTTCAGTTTGTCTGTCCCTTACCAGCAGAATCTACAACGTGTAGTACAATGAACACCATTAGTATGTTTTGCGTCACCAGATTTATCAATTTTTCTTCACGACACTCCTTTCTACTTAATTCTATGCAGCCGGAAGCTGTACGTTTATGCTGTTACCATTTTTGTTCAGTTGTAATTACAGTAAACCATGAGGTGATCTCAAATTATTTTGAGATGACGACCCCAATGGCGACTTACAATGCTGCAAGTACTTTAGACCAGGAACCATAGTATGGCCAACTATTATGGTCAATTTGTTTACCGGGAAAACATACGAGCCAGTTGAGAACATTCAATGCTATGCCTGCCATGGTAGCTCAGTGGCAGAGCAACCGGCTACAGATCGTCAGATCCGTGCTTCAAATCCCGGCTAGGGCATTGAATTTTTTTTTCTATCCAACTCCTGTCCTACACACGGCTTGTGTGAAAAAACAAGTATTCCATACATTAAATAGAAGTTGCTATCCGGCATTATAAAACGTAAGCAAGAAATCCGACCGGGGACGATTACTAAGGCATCAACTGCCTCAGCAATAGTAAACACACCACGTCACACTCGTAGTAAGCAGTCCGCGCTTCAGTACACTCCACATGTGTGTGCAATAAGTCTAGTTTCAATTGTTCATTATAATGTTTTAGTTACCTTGATGGCTTTACACGCAGGAGAGTTTAATAGTAGCCAAAGTTTCTCTTTCCGAATTCACCTTGTACTGCAACTATGAATTTAAAAGACAAACTGTTGGTATCAAGTAGTTTTCTGTGAAAAAAAAGTTGCTAAATAACTGTATTTGTAAACTTGTTGCAGCTCGACATGGAAGCCGTGCACTGCTTGCCCTAGGCCCTGAGGAGAGGGCCAGTTGCATCAACACATTGGCTGATCTTTTGTTGTCTAGGCAAGATGAAATTTTGGAGGCAAACAATAAGGACCTAACAGAGGCTTCTAAAAATGGTGTCGCAAAACCTCTGCTCTCTCGTTTATCGTTAAGCCGTGCCAAATTAAAGAACCTTGCTGTCGGTAAGTAATCACTCTAATAGAAGCGAAAAGTGAGGTATCAATAAAGCATAATGTATTATCTTATTCTACTGTTTCGAAGTCAGGTTTACAAATACATAATGTGTGGTATATCAAAGGAAGAATAAAAGCTAAAGGCACATGAATGCTTTCAAGCGGAAGGTACTTCCTAAGTGCAGTAGGCGTATATATGTGGTAAATTTGGACGTGATAATATACAATTAAACGCTTACCTTGATAAGCTACTAAGATGAAAAGCTTATTCTAGATCTTCTAGGGCTTCAAGCCAGGTGTAGTGATGAAGAGTCATCGAGTTTCGGGAGCGTGCGTCTCTCCCATCACCAGGAGAGATTCATCATCCTGATGATAGAGAGTTGCAAGCTTCATCACTACAGCTGGCTTGAAGCCCGAGAACGTCTGGAATATGTTCGTCGCCAGGAAAGCTTCAGATTCTATTTCAAGATGAAAAGCGTGCAATATTCTTATGTTTGCTTGACTAATGCGTACTCACACTTTATAAAGTACAGGGCTGCTATCTATGTGAAAATAAAAAGATAGAACACGTTTTAAGTATCGTAAAACATTTTTATTAAATAGTCTCGATCAGTAATGAAAATATTTTTCCGAGCATAATTAATAAAAATTATATCCTCAGTTTCAGCTCATAGCAAGCGTGCATCACATTCAGGAGTGCTGTTTGGAAAGCCAAGCACATGATTCTCTGTGTTCTTCAGCACGGCTCGCCTTCAGGTTCTTTAATCGTAGACATTTCGTATAATCGATTAACTTCTAACATTACTGAAGTTCAGTTTTGTTTGCTTTAAACATCGTGAATTTTATTACAATCAATAGAATTGACCTGCCGGCATGCATTATAAGAAAACTGGGGCTACAAGTAGTATTCTATATCTGGTTTAAGGACTGGTTTCCCTCCATTACGCGCAAGTGATGCGCGTTTCATCTCATCGCTTATGTTTTGCGTACTTGGATTGTCCCTATTGTAACCAATGTAAACTGTTATTCATTTATTGTTTTAGTTGCGAGAGTTTCCAAAAGAACATGCTGTTCTCATATGCAGAGTTATTCAAAAAGAAAGAACAGATTTGAAATATTTATTGCTTCCAATCTACAAAAGATAGAAACATGATTCTGACGTTCTTGGAGAGAGAAAAGTGTACAGTTTTATAATATGCATTTTCAATATGTGCACCGGTCCAAATTCCAACATTATGACGTTTGACTTTACCAGAAAGATGAAAAGAGCAATCATCGGGAAAAATTAATCGTTGAGCAAAATTGTCTTCTTCCATATCTTCTAACAAGCCGATTCACACTTCGTATTGTTGTGGTCGTCAGGATGCAATGCTTACAATTACTGCAGTTTGTATGACTTCAGGTGCAGATGATGTTCTAGAGCTGGTTGCTTGCTCGTGATGTGGATTTCTTTCGTATAGTGTACGAATACGCTCGACATTCACGTCCGATGTGCGAGCACATCCCGTACTTTTCCTTTTGCTTATGCTGCGGCGGTTTATTAAATTGACAACGAAATGATCGTTGAACTCCAACAATGGACTCTAGTTTTGCTAACTGCAGCACACAAAATGGTTTCTCTTGTGGTGTCGCCGCCATTTCACTACAGACGTACCACAAACAACAGCGGCAATGTGGCCATGATTGGAACCTCTCCACCCCCATCCCCCGCTATGTTTCTATCTTTTGTAGTTTGGAAGCAATACATTTTTGAAATCTGTTCCTTCTTTTTGAATATCCCTGTATTATATTAGTCGGTAGACGTTGGTTTACTTTAAAAATGATAAATATATGTTTCATCAAAACTGTATTATTTCTAGCAACCAGCACCAAATCTTTTTTACTGTTCCAAAACCAAAAAATCTGATGTGTACCATTCACATGACTTTCTCTACATCCCTGAAACAAATTATTCTTAAAAAGCTTATACTTCTTTTTACTTCAAAAAAAATTAGCAGAAATAGTCTTATTACTCGCTTCCTTGCAAGTAGAAGCGAAATAAGGGACAACCATAGGTTAAAGTGATAGTCAAAAGCAACTTGCTATGTCAATGAAGTTCCTTTGTTAATATGGATAGTAGTTGACAAGTTCCTGTATGAGAAAAGTATACGTTTTTCATAGCAGAAACTAAAAATAAGGAATGTCTCAAAAACGACGAACTCCACGAAAAAAATGTATATAACTTAAATTGTGTGTTTTAATGTGCTCTGCGTTTTCTGTGTAGTAAGTTTTTGTCCGTCTCTTACGATTTAGCAGTTATTCAAAATTCAGTAAAATTCATCCAGAATAAACTACTCTTAAGAGGCTATTCCCAGAAAATTCAAGATATACATTTTATTTGCCAGGTAAATACCTTTCATATACAACATTTTAATCAAAATCGTTAGAGCCATTTTTGAAAAAATCAAAATTTTCGAAAAAAGTTCCATGTAAAGGGTAGTTGCGGGTGAGCGGATTTTTCTCAAAATCTTCGTGTCACATCCCTGGAAGATACTTAACTTAAATACCAAGTTTGGTATTTTACCGACTTTTCGTTTTTGAGTTATCGTGTTCACAGACACACGGACACACGTACACACGGACACACACACACACGGACCTTTTTGTGAAAATGCTTTTTATGGATATTGGGGATACTAAAACATATATTTCCGGTGAAATCTCGGTATCGAATTTTTGGGTGGAATACAATACTTCTCTATACCTATGTACATTGTACATACGGGGCTAGAGAAAGTAAAAATATACCAGTCTAAATAGTATTGGCGTTAAGACATCAGCGCGTAAGAGCCTTTGTGATACAGAGCAACGATACAGAGGGACACACTCTACCGGCGTCCACTCGTAGACTTTAGGCTAAATCAGCATCTCCTCTAACTCTGCACACCCTGTTCACAGAAGAACTTTTTACTTTCTCTATACGTACTATGCACATAGTGTATAGAGAAGGTATTGCACTCCACCCAAAAATTCGATACCGAGATTTCACCGGCAATATATGTTTTCGGGTCTCCTGTATCCAAAAAAAGTATTTTCAGAAAAAAGGTCCGTGTCTGTGTCTGTGTGTCCGTGTGTCAGTGTGTCCGTGTGTCTGTGAACACGATAACTCAAAATCGAAAAGTTGGTATAATACCAAACTTGGTATTTAAGTTTAGTATCTTCCGGGGATGCGACACGAAGATTTTCAGAAAAATCCCCCCACCCCAAACTACCCTTTACATGGAACTTTTTTAGAAAATTTTGATTTTCTTAAAAATGGCTCTAAACTTAATTCGTATATATTTTTGTTTACTCCTAAATATATTAGTGTGACAAACACTGAACTAACTTTGCAGCTTGATGAACAATACGTAAAGAAGAAAAGTAGTGCAAGGAGACCGTGGGATGCCAACGGCTGCCACGCTGGAGGTGATGAGGGAACATGAAATTAACCAGTTGAGCTACAATCATTGCACCCGCTTGCTGCGTTAAAACTTGTAGGTATAGTGTCCCACATGTCTCCCTCTCCGCTTCTCATCTCGTTATGACGTTATGGACTCCGTTTTGTAGCTTAAGCCGTTCGTTTAGGCTTCATTCGTTATTATTTATGTTGTAGAACGTATGATAACGATCCTATTGATATATCATGTACTGTTAGAGGAGTTATTTAGCGCATGTTTTTGGAATGGACGTAACTATTGTTGGTAAGGTCTATTTTCTTACGAAGAACGGGCTACAGTTTCGTGGTAACCAAATGGTTGATAAGCACGGTAATTTTAACCTTATTGCTTTCAGAGTAGGAAGTGTTGCCTATCTCCAAAATAATAAGGGGCAGGTGAACTACCTGGTATGTAAAACTGACCTATGCTTCTAGAGCCTTCCGGATGCTATATACGGTCAGTTAGTCACGTACACAGTGAACTTTTACCACATTGCTTACATAAGCGTCCGGGGACACGATTCCCTATCACTGCTCCCTGTTTATCAATAGTAGCCTTGGCGTCACAATGTCGCCCTTAAGTACAGCCAGGCTTTACGTTGTGATGTCACAACAGTACACTAGTAAAAATTAAATACAAGTCATACAAAATTAAACATATTAAATATTCCTATACACAATATTAATATTAACCTTATATAACAACTGCCCTTATAATACAATTAGCCATACATAGCACAAATTTATATCCCAAATTCTTATGCCCCTTATTACTTCCTCTACACGTACTATGTACATAGTACCCAAAATTCGATATTGAAATTTCACCGGAAATATATGTTTTAGGGTCCTCTGTATAAAAAAAAAAAAAGCATTTTCACAAAAAAGTCCGCGTGTGTGTGTCTGTGAACACGATAACTCAAAAACGAAAAGTCGGTAAAATACCAAACTTGGTATTTAAGTTTAGTATCGTTCAGGGATGCGACAGGCAGATTTTGAGAAAAAATCCCCCTACCCCTAACTAGCTTTTACATGGAGCTTTTTTCAAAGATTTATTTTTTCAAAAATGGATCTAACAATTTTGATTAAAATATATAATATATTAAATATATTTATCTGAAAAAAAAAAATGTATATCTTGAATGTTCTGGGAATAGCCTCTGAAGACAAGCTTATTCTGTACGAATTTTATGGAATTTTGTATAACTGATAAACCGTAAGAATAGAAAAAAGCTTAGCACACAAAAAATGTAGAGCACTCTAAAACACACAATTAATGTCATATGCATTTTGTTCATGGGTTTGATCGATTTTGAGATATTCCTTGTTTTTTGTTTCAGCTTTAAAAAATTATACTTTTCTCACTCCTGCCCATACAAATAAAGGAACTTCTGTCACAAAGCAAGCAGGTTTTGACTATCACTTTAACCTATGGCACTCCGTTTTTTCGCTTCTAAGGAAGCAAGTAGTAAGACTGATGGCGGCATAGCGAGTTGTTACTTTATAGTGTTTAACGCCCGTTTTTAGTCCTGAGGCACCGCATCAATGACGCTCATGTTAAAAGAAATGAAGTTGGAACATCGGTGGAATGAGATGGCGGGGGACACCGGAGAACCCAGAGAAAACCCGTCCCAGCGCTTCTTAATCTAAAGGGACTGACAATGCTTTACGAATGTTTTCTCTTCTGAAAGACACACTTTAAAACTTGCTTAATAAGATTCTCATTTTTATATTTTGAATAAATAGAGGAATCCTATTCCTGGCGAATGCTTGTATCAGATATTATAATAACTCCATGGCACGACAGCCCGGCCACTGCGTCGCCCATCTCAGTCTATGACAGATATCATGGATGGGAGCAGTATTGGAGAACGTGGTCAGCGCCTGTTAATACGCTCCTCATGATCTGGAGCCGCTACTTCTGCATCAAGCAGCTCCTCAATTGTTTCCCATGGACCCCACGAGGCTGAGATTTTCCCAGCGGGGAAAAGATCCCCTCGCCGGTAATGGGAATCGAACCCAGGTCTCCCGCTTGGTAAGCAGCCGCGCTACCACCACGCTAAGGAGACAACCCTGTATCAGATATTACTGAAATAAAACCAACCAAAATTCGAACTCTTAAGCACATCTTCAATGACGTTAACGTAAGATACGGGCACATAGAATGATAATACCTTGAGTTTTTCGTCTCTTATTAGCTGAATTTGAAATTTATAAATTGTTTTAATGGTATCTAGTGTATCTAAATTGCTTTACATAGTGTTGAAGAAAATCCCCTGGTTTCATTTTCACATTTTGAGATCTGTGTTAAATTTACATGTCGAGCGTGTAGCTTTGAAATTCCATGCGCGTCGCATTACTGCCAAACTTTAAAGCATACTGATCTTGCATTTGAGAAAAGTAGGTAAAGCTTCTTGGAAGCTCAAAGCATAACACGGATTATCCCGGAAAAGGCAGAAATAATATATGCCATAAGTTATGTTCTACAAATATATTTTCATGTCTTTGCAGAAAGGTGTTTCTCCCTTTGTGGTCTAATAATGATACAAAGGTCGTCAGAATGAAGAGCTTTTCATAGAATGTTACTAGAAAATCCAAATTTTCATTCCATTTGTCATGCAACTATATTTGATGTTCAATTCAAACCATTAGAGCAATATTTCAGAAAAGAAAACATTAAAACAATTTCTATACCATTTTGAGTTTGGGATGTCGTAAGGGATCTTTAAAATTCCCTTGGTGGCATCTATGGCGGATATCAAGAAGTTAATTATCGTGTTTGTTATTTAAAGGATTTTCGTTTTGGGTTTATGCTCTTCGCATAAACATATACATTAAGATCTTTTTAAAAAGGTGACCTTTGTTTTCAGGATTATTTAAGCTTATACTTCCGGTGAAACCTGGACACATGTCGAATGTTTGTGTGTAGAGGAAATAAAAATAGTTAAATGGCGTAACTAATCTATATAACTGTAAATTGGGTGCATAGGCTTCCTTGATATGTGTTTTGATGTGCATTCTTAGATTCCGGAGAGGTAGCGTCATCTTGTTGCAGACGTTTCGCTCATCATGTCGTTAGCTTCTTCTGGGCATGCCACCCTCCATCTTATTCCTGGTCAGGGCTTGTGGCCTTCTACTTAAGGTGTGTTATTTTTTTTAGGGACGAGAATAGCGTAGAAGGTTATAGTAGAGGAAGTTCAATGAGAGATAGAAAGATTAGAAATGTATTTTATGGTGGTATATTTGTGATATTGGGTACGAGTAGGAATCTGGGACGTTTGGTGCGTTTTCCTAGATCGATGTTATACTCGCCGAGAACGCGAATCAGGGCTTCAAAGTTATTTGGAAGATTTTGGTAGAAGGAACGGATATGATCCGTGAAGGTCGGGATGTTGAGATCCTGACGGTTTTTGTGCTTGTGAAGGTACCAAGGGGAGTTAGTGGGTTTTCGCAGATGGCGAGATTGTAGGACTTCGAGGCGGTTTAGATGAGTTCTGGCGGCGACATCCAAGACTGGTGGCAAGCCTCAGGACCTGTCTGTAGAGGAACAGTTTGCTGGACACTTCTGTTGTACAGGGGTGGAGCATTCCCATCGTCTTGCTAATTTTGTTTGCGACGAGGCTAATATGGTCTCTCAATGTTAGCTTGGTGACCAAAAGCACTCCCAGATACCGTACATACGACCTCCTCACTCTGATAAGTGGAACTTCCTCCAAATAGCTCGGCCGAAGTGGATCGCCTGGCTCTTTGCGGATGGACGCATAGGCACCTTCTCCTGAACCAGGTGGTAAGCCCATCGAAGTACTGCTGGATTCGGTGAACTGCAGTTCCAAGCTGCGTGGATGTGGAGGTTACCGCTGTGTATTCTGCGAACAAGAACAGAAGGCAACATGGCAATGAGTGCAGAGTGTTGATTTAGAGAAGGAACAGCGAGGGTCCTAGGACACCCTGGGGTACACCAGCTTTTATGGGACGGGGCAGGGAGAGAATCTCACTGTGGAAAAAAGAGAACGTACTGTTTTGAAGATGGTAGTGGATGATATGGTATTATTAGGTTAGAGTTTGGTATTGTAGAAGCTTGGGAATGATGTCCTCATGCATCACGCTGTCGAAGGACCAAGTTTTGTCCAGTAGGAGTGCTGAGAGATACTGCCGTCTTTTGAAGGCTGTGAATACTTCGTGAATCAGTCAAAGTAGTTGATGCTGCGTCGATTAGCGAGTCTGGAACTCAAATTGCTCCGGACTTACTATACTGGTCTACTGTAGTATGCCTTCATCCGTGTTTGCACCAGTTTCTTAAGCTTGCTGAGGCTGGATATCAAATTAGTGGTTGGGTGTCTGTGAGGTTAAGTGCCATCTGAAGGGCTGTATTGAAGAGGCCATCAAACCCGGATTATTTGTAGGGCCGCAGGATGCTGATGAGACTTTGAACCTCTGCAATTTTAGTGGGTTCAGAAAGTTCTCTGTTCTTTGGCTGGTTGAGGAAGGACCAGATCTGCTATTCGACCATGTAGTTATGTCCAACTAGCTGGTGTTTACGCTGCTGCAAAGGTCGTATTTGGAAAGCCGGCATGGAGTTCAGCTTTCTCCTTTCAGACTGAACCAGGGTCCCATCATTTGGAGGTTAAGCAATGTTTTGAACATGCGCCAAAGTGATGCGTCCTTCAAATGTAGGGGGTGATGCGCTCTTCCCAGCATTCGTTCCGGAAGTGGCGGGGCTCCAGCTTTATGAGTTCCTGAATATGGTGATACTCCCGGTGATCGCTGGGCAGCGGGTGTGCAAGAACCTCCTTCTGGAGCGGTTCTTTTGTAGGATTAGCGCATGCATGGCCTGAGATAGAGGCTCCCTATTGTGGCAGCTTTTCCTGGACCTTTGAGAAACGACCGGATGACTGCGTACATCTGGCTGATGATAACTTCCACAGTTTTTGCTATTTTTTTTATTATTATTTTCTTTTTCCTTGGGTCTATTTATTTTTCTAGATTGTTGTTGGCTCTTTCTTCGGTAAAGTCTGTTGTGCTAAACCATCAGTTCTGAGAAGGGGTCATGACCCTGACCCTTGCCTATCACTGGTTTTCTTAGTGAACAGTGTAGTCTAGATGTTTTGGAGAGGCTTGCCACTGTCTCTGTTGATGTTGCCCTTTTGCTTTGTTTTATATTTTTGTGCTTTATGAAATATTCTATTCAGAAAATTGCTGCAGCTAAAAGCTCTGTGTTGTCAAAATTGATGTGAGCGGATTTTTTGGGGTTGGTTCACTTTTAGACCTGGTATATGTTATTTTCTGTGCGTTGTTATGGTTATTCCTGTGTGGCCAATGTAGCCACTACCTATTTCACAACTAATTTTATTTATGTGTTGATTTAGGAGCGGGTTACTAGTATCTCGGGTTGGTCGGAGGAACAAATTGGGCTTTCTTGTGGAGTTGATGCCTTAGCCATAATACATGTAAAGTACACTGCCGTGTGGAAAAATATGTGGCGTCTAAATGAATTTTCAATAACTGTAGCATATAAACCAATGTTGTCGAAAACTGAATGTAGATGCCCTTTAATTGCTAAAGGAAAAGCATCTCATATTGTATAGAAATTAAGTGTTCAAGAAGACGTAAGACGGAATGAATCACCATTTTCTAATTTCCAGCAAAATATTTCAGAACTGTAATTTACGTCACAGTAGTACCAAGAACAGTCTAAATACAATGGTACATGAAACTTTCATATTTCTATATTCCTGAAATACTATACAACCATTTAAAAAGGCAAATCTTACCTTAGAAGTCTGCGCTTACTGAAATTTAGTAGAAAATGCAGACAAATACATAAAAGAGCAAGAGTCTAAACTGTTCGCAAAACAAAGATATAACATTTGGAAGGAAGAACAATTACTTATACTGTTTTGGAATAGAGGAATATATAACTACGGTGATGAATTTACCAGCAAAGAAGGAAATTCATCATTCGGAAACAAAACACCTGGCAAGACAACAAGCAATCAGAACAAAGACTATATGACATCACTAGGTTGGCGCCATTATTTCCAGTTCTTCGTCCACGTGCTCAAACAAATTATTTCCCAGAAAACAAAATCTACTACTTTTGTTTCCGATACTGTACTAAAAGTGGACTAAATTAACCCGAAAAACGATATATTTAATGACCGCGATGCACCCTCTGTAGCCACTTATCGTTCTGATCTTTTGTTATAGGTTTTTATCATCAGGACATGGACCTACTTATATCTGGTCAATAGCAAACTAATGAACAGTAAAATTAATAAGGTAAAGAAATTCCATTCCCTTAATCAATTCACTCTTATGAGTCTAATACACCATTACTTGCAATTGATTTTTAAAGAATGTACATTTACTTGGCTACATTTTTTAATTTATAAAATGAATAAAAGAATTTTCCATCTTTAATTGTGTGTGTGATCGTCACGACAGTTGAAGAGTTTAATAAAATTGACTTACTCAAATATTTCCCCTTAATTTTGTACAAAATAATTACCTCCAGGCTGGCAGGCTAACCCACCGTATCTGTCTCGTCCTTCAAGCTATGCCATCTGGAACTAATCAGTGGTAACCGAAGGGCTGACCGCCACACTCAGGAGGAGAGTCTTCTCCCTTTCGCCACCAGCTTAGGAAGAACCTAGTCCACATATACAGGGCCTCCTTCAAATCTTGTACCAAGCAGGGAAGGGCCATACGGGTTGCAGCATAGCTAGTGGTAGGTGGAAATTCATTACATTTTCTTTTAGGAAGAGCTGTGGAAACGCCTCAAGAAACAGAGGGTCGTATAGTTCCAAACCACATCAGATATATCCTTTTCAAAACTTTCTTGAATGTCAGATACATTGTTCTCAAATTAAAAAAAAATTAAGAAAAACCATAACATACATACGTTTTTGGTGCTGTTCGATTCGGAAAAATAAACTCAAGAAATGTTTTATTGACCACATACGATTACGTTCCAACTGCCAACTCCAAATAGAATAGGCTAATATTATACAAGTTTATTAATATTATTTGTGCTTATATTTATTTTAATTCTGTACTAATAAAATTATACTTAACATAAAAAACAGTTGTGATACATTTGATTCTGAAACATTTAATGCTCCTTTTTGTGAAAGAGTTAGCCTCTACCTTTGATTAAGCTGTTAAGCGACCAATGAATCCACACTCTTGCATCAACTGGGTTTTATTTGTTATAGGTTTGCATCAGATTGCTGAATCAAGTCATAAGAACGTACATAAAGTACTAAGGCGCACTCGGTTAGCACCAGGATTGGATCTAACTCAGATCACAGTTCCCATCGGCGTCCTGCTCGTCATTTTCGAGTCTCGACCAGATTGCCTACCTCAGGTAAAGCCATACCTCATTTGTAATTTGTCTTCAAAATTTAATTTTCGGTCTTCCAAACATAGCACAGTATAGTGTGTAAGTTGAAAAGAAACAGCTCATTTTCATTTCGGAAAAATAAATTATATAAATAAATATGCAATGTATTAATGTGTTAAAGGATGTTAATGAAATTCATACGTGAGATGTGAGATTTAATGCGTATAACTAAGAACTGTTGTAGCACAACCTTATAATTCTGAGCTCTATGATAGAAATGACAACAACGGTGTTGGCAACCTATAAAGCTACTTCATATAAGAGGGCCGTCTTTTTTTTTTTTTTTTTTTTTTTAAATCCGATAGGCTATACATTAAATACAGGTTCATAGAAAACCATTATTTTATTACTAAAAGATTTGTACACTTATGGTTACTTTTGAATATAATCACCGAAAAGATTGAAACATTCATCGTACCTGTGCAGAAGCTTTGCAATACCCGCTTCAAAAAAATGTTGCGGCCAATGATTTCAAATAAGCTTTGACGTTGAATTGAAGACCTTCGTACTTTACGACGTTTGCGGAGAGCCATTCAAAACAAACGAAGAGAAATAATGACTTCTGGAATTGTGTTCATCCAAGACACGCTCGTCCACACACTGCTGGCACAACCCATCGGCTCCTTGAACAATAAAATGGGGCATTTTCGCCGTACAGTCCTGACCTGGAACCCGGCGACTTTCACTTTTTCCTTAACTGAAGACGTGGCTAGAAGGGCAGCACTTTCAAACCAACGAAGATCTTCAAAACTACGTCAATGCGCTTCTGAAATCATTGGCGGCAACATTTTTTGAAACGGGTATTGCAAAACTTGTGCACAGGTAGGATACAGATCCCAATATTTTCGGTGATTATGTTGAAAAGTAACCATAAGTGTACAAAACGTTTAGTAATGAAATACTTGTTTTCTATGAACTTGTCTTTTATTTATAGCCTACCAGAAGTTGAAAAAAAATGGCTCTCGTATTAACAACTCAACTGGACTTCTGACACTAGGGGTGGCTTAGATCAAAGGTTAGAGCGTTTTGGCACCCGGAGTTGGTAAACAGGAACAGACCATGGAGGTAGAAGGAAATAAAGTTGTAGCAAGTGAGAGAGCTTATATGCTATAAAACTAGCTCCCCTTCGGGATTTATTACAGAACAAGCTCTGGAACAAGCTTGAGGGGTACAGTACTCTTATCTTAACTCAAATAACCTTTACCTGGATGGTCTTATCTTCAAGTCATATAAAATAACGCTTATGACGAGCGACGTGGTGACCTGCATAATTTCGTCTAGAATTCTGGGTGTCTTAGAAAGGGTTCTAATATCGCCTTCTTTAAATACACTTGCGATAGCTTAGTCAGCGTTTCACTGACTCCATTCATTGATTGTACTAATTAAGTTCAATATGATAGTAACTAATTTATATCGTTACATAATTTTGCGACCCCACAATCTAAAAGTAAAGGGCAGGAATATACCAATATAGGGTGAGTATTACTGATATCCTAACTGTGTATTCAAGATAAACTTAATATCATTGTAAAAATTCTTATGGCATTTATTCAGATGTCTTTCTCCAGCGTTTCCACAAACGTTCCATAGAAAATAAATCATTATTTTATCTACATCATGCTAATTGAGATAAACTTTAGAAGAAATGGTCATATCACTCTCTGGTTCCTTAAAAGTAAAGTAGAAATACGGTAAGGCACTAGGTTAAACCAATAGTTCAGTTTTTAAAATGTATCGCTTTGTGAAACAATTGAAATTCGGTTCCGTTTTGCATCCCCGGAAGTAAAAAAAAGGAAATGAAAAAAAATGACTTTCCGCTTAAGAAAAATGTAAATATTTTAAAAGTGAAACCATAAACAAAGCTATTTCGTAAGCGGTTCACTACACAAAAATTGCATATAATATAAATTGTGTGTCGCCCTCCGTGGTGTAATGGTTACCATGCTAGCTTCGTATACCCAAGGTCGCGGGTTCAAACCCGGCAGAAGACGATGGATTTTTTCGGGTTGTATAAATCCTTAGCATGGCTTCCTTCGGAAGGGAAGTAAAGCTGTGGGTCCCGTGTAGTAGATTTACGGCACGAAAAGAACCTCAAGCCTGATAAGAGAGGCCTCTGAGCAAAATTAAGCGATCTGTCACGCCCAATATAGAATGGGACGCTGATAACCAAAGCAGTTAAAGAGCGTCCATAAATAACAGGGCATTTCATTTTATAAATTGTGTGCTTTAATGAGATCTGCATCTTTTAGGGTTTACGGACTATACAAAAGTTGTAGAGAATGAAGAAATCCTAAGAGGTTATTCCCAGAAAATTCAAGTTATTTTTATTCAATTTATTATGAGAATATCTTAAACTTAAGTTATTTTAAAAAAATCGTTACAGTCATTTTGGATAAAATTAATATTTAAAAAAAAAAAAGTTGGTTTTTAATAAACTTTTCGTTATGTGCCGAGGGTGTACTCCGGGAGTCTCAAAACATCTATTTCAAGTGAAATATCGGTATCGAAATTTTATATGGAATACAATACCTTCTGTATCTATTATGTACTTTGCACATAAGTAGGTACTACTGAAAGTAAAAAGTATAAAAAAAAATCTCGGGAAATGGCGTTCGGTATTTGACAAATGTACTGCCTTCCTTTTATGGGGTCGATCTAAGGTTGTCGGAAATAGCATGAGGTTAATATTATTAAAGTTTAGGTTTTTCTATATTTCTTTATCATTCTTTTTACCGTCCTTCTTCTTTGTGAACATTGAATAACCTTCCTTCTTTTGTTAAAACCAGTTGTAGAATTCAATGTCAAAGCTAGGATTGGAAGGCGGTTCTCCCGCTCTGCGCGTCGTTCCTCTAAGCATGGAGCTACTGTCACAACATGCAGGTATGCCATTCCATCCCCCAAATTAATCGTGATTTTTACCTGACAACCAACCGATACATCTCTAGATTTCAGAGAAAACCTTAAAGAAAACCTTACAAGTGTAACAGAAATACGAATGTAATGAAGTAAAAGTAGTTTTAACTGTAAAATACGCGTTTTAACTAAACTTATATAACTTTATTTTTCGTTTGAATTTATCAATATACTAATACTAGTTTTTGAAATTATGCAATCGTTGTTTTCCCTCGTGAGATAGTGCAAAGAATATGCAATACCAAAGCCAGCTTTTTAGCAACTATTTGGTATGTTTTATCTATTTACCATGCTGATAAATAAATACAAGGTATATCTAACATACTTTAAATATTACGCCAAATATGTTACAATTCTTGATATAAAGATGTTTGCAAAAGTGCTAAAAGCATTAGAAAATACTGCAAAATAATGTAAAATATGAGCAAAAACGTCTAAAAGAGTCTAAAATACCAGCTTTAGAGCCCTGTATATCTCGTGAAATGAGTGGAAAAAGAGTTAAAACGCTTGATCAAACCCCACAACTAGCTATCCTGGATTTGTAAACATTCTCCAAAGGACATTAAAAGCATTCGAAACAGCTATGGCAGCACTAAAATCTTATAAATCCGTAAACATGCATGAGAAATCACTACAATCGCTAAAAAATAACATTAAAATATACTAAAAGACATTCTAAAATAATATAAAACATGAGAAAACACGCCTTAAAGAGCTTAAAATACTACCTTTAGAGCCGTAAATATCCACAAAATGGCGTGAAATCAGTTGAAAGGAGCTAACAAGCCTAAAAAGTACACTGAAACTAGCTGACCTAAAGAAATAAACACCCTCAAAATGGTGAGAAATGCTATTAAAAGCATTCGAAACAGCTGTCTTTGCACCCAGAAAAACCCTCAAGAAGCAATATAAAGGATCTGTAAGCACTCAAAAACAGAGAAAAACTCTGCAAAATAGTAAAAAAGTTTCTGAAACACCACCAGAATTGCATTAAATCGTTAAAACATATTAAAATTCTAGAAAACACGATAAAAATAACTACAAAACAAAGCATATAACCTTGAAAGGAACTCCAAAAAGGCTGAAAAATACATGTAGTATTCTGAACCTAGGTTACGATCCCTCCTCCTCCTAGCATGCCCCGTTGAATTCCCTATCTCTACTATGAATGCTCACTTGCCCTAGACCTGATCTCTTACCAGGCTCGTCCTCCACCTTGAATTCGCTATCTTTCTTGTGTGTGCTCACTTGCCCCTGCGACAGCTATGTCCTATATTAACTACTACATACCAACTGGTCTCCATTAATTTGTCGCATCTCTTTCGTCTACCTTGGAGTTGGTCTGAATTAGTGCCAGTGAAATACTTTAAAGACAAGCGTGTACATACCTCTTTGATGTTCTATGATGCACCGGCTATGCTCATCCATGTAGAACATACAAATTTGACTGTCACTGAGGGGAGAAAGAATGGCTGGAGTATGTCACACTGGGTAGACTCACAAACAGAAGTACTTCACTGAAGATTCCTCAGAATTGATACCATTTACTCACCTTTGTTACTTACTGAGGCATTAATCCTACAAGCAACTCCCGACATAGTTCTTGTGGATGTAGAAATATATGCTTATAACTAGTGCTATCTCTTCTGCTTACAAAGTTCTCATTTCTAAGGTCATCGATAATTATCGCGTACTTCCCTATTATGCGATATAAGAATGATGCATCAACTCATGCGGTAACTCCAATCTTAGGCCTCAGTTCTGATTAGTTGCAAAGTAGCGCGAAAATAAAGTTGTCACGTGGTTAATTTTAGCAGTTAATTGTATTACACCCACGTGACCGCTCTTTACAATGGAAGAGTCCCTAGCCGCTAAATTTTAGGGAAAAAACCTGTCTCTATAAAACTCCCTGCTACTTAGACCTCTACTGTGTTAAAACCTTGCACTTAAAGCATTTGTGTTTCTGGATCAACAAAAGTAACCTTGGCATATACAATAACAAATTCTCACCCGAATGTTTTGTATTCTGCAATCTTGGCTACTGAAGCAAATATATTTCCTTTGTTAAACATGTGCAAAATAATAAAATACAAAGCGTGCTAATATACTGTTGCAAACTACTACTATCAATAGAGAAAGCATTTAATGTACGAAATGAATGTCTAATGCAAATGAATACTTACAGAACTTTGTATTATTATAGAGTTGGAAAACTTTAAACGGCAAGTAGAATTGGCCAAACAGCTATTTGAATATTCGACATGATTCATTACGTTATCCAAAAATTACATCTAAAAGGTCCTCTACAGCACCAATATTACAAAAGCATCTTACACATGCCAAAATTACTCAACTTAAATAATTAACATTTCCTTTAATAGTATACACATAAGTCATACGACCAAAAAATGATATGGCCAATAATAAACACCTTTACTTGGCGTCCCATCCAAATTTCAAGCAAACACAAAGTCCTAAAAAAATATTCCAACTGCGCAGTTAATAAGGGTTCACAAACTGTACCGGGAACTAGTCGAAAAAGATTATAAATCTGCCTCCCCCAAAAAATATCATTTTCCAAATATACAATATATTTTTCTAAAAAAAAACAAAAAACAAAAAACAAACAGAATAGAGAATTAAGCAATCTGTTATAGCAATAGCAGTTATGAACTTTTGCGGTTTGCGTTTATTAAAGTTCTTAGGAATAAGCTTGTTATGTCAAAATTAAAGAAATTCGTATAAGAGCTAAATATTGACATTTTATGTATCCAAGAACCATACTCAATAAATAGACAACTACGGCACAGCACTCGCTGACAGTGGGGTGATGGTAAAATGAACAGGTCTGGCACCTCATACAGTGAGGGTATCGGAGACGCTATAAAACCAATGTTTATGAGGGCAAAACACTTATTTATTCATTTAAACAACGTTTTTCTTACCTGCAAAGAAATACTTTGATTTGTAACTAAAATAATTTGAGACCAGGAATTCAGGCAAAGATGTTACTCCTTTTTGAACTCAAACCATTTAGAACCACCAACTAGTAGTGCTTACCTTAGTATGGTTGCTCCAGAAACCTGTTTTAAATTATGATATATTATTCACGAGTTTGCTAGTGTTTAAGCTGTTGTATTTTCACTCCGACTTACATTAAAAGCAACTAAAAGTTACTATGTTGGTGAAGTTTCTGGTGAGTGGAGTATTAGGAAAAAAAAGAGAGAAGGAGGGAAAAACAACAGAATTTGAATAACCATAGGAAGGTTATAAAATAACTTTGTTAGTAGGTAGAAGTATTATCCAAAATGTCAACTACTTATTCAGATTTAATAAAGAAATAAAAAAAAGTATGCTCCTGAAGCTATATGATCTCTGGGTGTTGACTTTGTAATAGATACCCAATTACCCTTCCTTTGTATGGATATATACTTCCTCTAGATATTTAAATAATTCTCTGAGCCGTGGGACTCTTGGAACTCCATAAGCCATTTCAATATTGTTTTGATTTTGGTACTATGACACTTTTTTGTTTTATGTGTTTTTTTTGCTGTTAGCCGCTGTAGCTCAATTATAAGCGTTTATGATTTTTGTAACAACATTATTAATAAACGAACTTAGAGCCAGAGGTTGGTTGTCCACTGCAACCTAACGCTTCGTCCGGCAAACTTCCCATTTTCCTCAGGTACTGCTTTTGTGAACTTATGGAGGTATTACGAAGGTGTCAGAATTTGGGTTACTTTCACGGTCATTGATGTTGCTATGTGATGTGGCCGTGCGACTCAGTACATAAACAAAGTACTTCTGGACTTGGTTTGTAAATATAAATGTATTATTTTGCCCACCAAAAGTTACCTCCAGGCTGTCTGGTTGACACACAGTACTCCTCCGTTCGTCATTCTGGCTCATCTTTAAAGGGACTGCTGGAACTGACTCGCCATCTTGTCGTTGATTTCAAAGAGAGCCAGGAGAGGCGTCCTCTTCCACCACCAGAGGCAAAACAAATTACTGTCATCTAACACCTCCGGCCACCCTCCTCCCAATCTTGTCCCAGCCAGGGGGGAACCATACGGTTTGCTTCATAGCTGATGGAAGGCGAAGGTCCTTTGCCGATTACTTTTAGCAGAATATGGCAATGTCTCAACAGTTAGAATGAGGATTAATAAACCTGACATAGGGAAGTGAACGTAGGTGATTTCTGTGCTGAGTGCGATTGCAGCCACCTGCGCGAGCTGCCTTCCCTGTCGTTTGCGGCACAAAGCGCTTGCAGTATAATTTCCTTTTTGCTTCCTTTCTGCCTGAATTACGCCTCAGCAGCATCGTCTAACGTTATACTAAATGACCTAGGCTGTATACGGTGACGATGCTTCAGATGTAGGCATAGGTAATAATGTGCTTAATATATAAAGCATATGAGAACTAATATTTTATAATTTTTTCCTTTATATGAGACATTTTCGGTATAAACACGTTAGAAATGTTGTTGTTGTTGAATTTGTGGTTATTTATGTTGTTTTTCCTTTCTTTTTTGTTACGTTTTTGTCTTAGGAAATTACAACTTATAATTGTTTGTTTCACTTGGTGTGGACCAATTACAAAAAATTGTCGTTGTGTACACCGAGTAGTGCCAATGCATACTCAATGCTTTCAAATAATACGTTTTTATATGATTGTGTATAGGTGGTTCCGATATTTCTACAAAAAATAAATATTTCTATTTGTGGATTAGGTGGCAGCCCTTGCTATCAGTTCTGCTAATGGCTTGCTGCTCAAAGGTGGATCCGAAGCTGCGCACAGCAATGCAACATTGATGACTTTGGTGAAGGAAGCTTTGGCAACAGTTGGAGCAACAAACGCTATCTCTTTGGTGAGTACACACTTTCCTCTTACGTGTGGTAATAAAGGTATCAAAAGAACTTCAGTTTGGTCTGATTTTCTTAGATGCAGGAGATATGAGCTGAACGAACGTACTTTTGCGCATAGTGACTATTCCGTTGAACCTGTTCCTTTCTTAATTAGCTCAGGTTTCAAATAGCCAGACTTCTACTGTGTAGCTTTCCCCAAAATAAATGACGAGTTATTTATGGACGCTCTTTAACTGCTGTGGTTCTCAGCGTCCCATTCTAAATTGGAAAGAGGCCTCTCTATCAGGCTTTAGGTTCTTTTACGTGCCGTAAATCTACGACACGGGATCAAGGGCTTTACTTCCCTTCCGAAGGAAGTCATGCTAAGGATTTTTACACCCGAAAAAGTCCATCGTCCTCCGCCGGGTTTGAACCCACGACCTTGGGTATATGAAGTTGGCATAGTAAGTATTTTTCCCTCTCACCCACAACTTTGGTCCATCTTTTAGAGACAATATACTTATGAAATAGTGAAATTTTCAGACAACTCAAGACAGAACATAATATCTCTTACTTTTTCTACCACGTACAATGTACATAGTAGGTAGCAATGCCATTGTATGTCAACCAAAATTCTAAACCATGATTTCACTGGAAACGGGCGCCGTTAAGTACCCTGAGCCCTAAGTCATCTATGAACTGAAACACATACTTTGCGGACCCCTGAATTTAAAGAAACATTTTTGGAAAAGGTGCACTTTTTTGCGTGAACAACGTGACTTGAAAATTGAAAAGTCCGTTGAATATCAAGCTTGGTTATTAAAGTCAGAAGCTTATAGGAAAATTCACGATAGTAAATTATCCTTAACATGGAAGATTTTTCGAAGTTCTCGATTTTTTTTAAAAAATGTCAATAATTTTTATTAAAACACTGTATATTAAATATATTTAAATGTTTAAAGAATTTAATTGTTTTTGAGGGGGGGGGATAGCCATCGTTAGCCGTTAAGAGTCAAAGCACACAATTTCTGTCCGATAACTTTTTGTGGAACTATTCATGCGTGGAATTCTCCTTGTTATGGGTTTAAATTTTCCTATACATATACTTTATCAAATGGGAAGACGGTCTTCCTTTTTGTTTTGCTTTTCACTCCTGGTAATGCAAAGAGAACTGAATTTCAAATTCATCGCATTGCGACCACAGTTATCATATTCATTACAAATAGAATACATTAGAACATACCAATCAACTGTAAACTCAAATATCCTGTATAGTAATAATTGTGACAGCGTACAGTTATATAGAGGCTTTGCTCGGCGTCAATGTCGAAACTTTGTTTATTCACATTGGCTTGATTTCTTCCACATCGTATGGCAAAATAATTGAAATATGTGTAGAAATTATGGCTTTCTTTCCTTCGTATCATTGCTTGGAAAACAGCATAATTTTGAGAAGGTAAGAATTAACACAATCGGGAGCCTTTTTGATAAAATAACCTATTTCTTTTCAATAGATTTTGGAATTAGACAGACGGCGCAATATTGACACCATTACTCATGCGATTGAAAATAATTTGCCAACTGACCGATACCACTGCTTTAAGCTATGGACAGTGCCAGATTCAGGAGCATTGCTAGGCTGGAAACTACATCTTGACTTTAGATCTACCACAATGGCTGGATCAGTCACTCAAGAAGAGACCTTCACGAACTAAATCACCTTCAACACTTCCAAGACACAAATATAGACATGCATTAAATGTCCGCCGTTGCTCAAAAAGCAAACTTAACTTTCAACCTAAATCCATGCAGATGGTATTATAGCAGAGCTCGTGTCCAAGCAAACGAATATGTATACTTAGTAATTGAAATTTAAAGCGAACAAACAAATCCCTGGCTCGTTTACTTGCTTTACTCATTTGCACGGCAGTTTTACTTGCTGCTACATCTGGCGTTGTTTTATGTTTAAATTTGTCTCTCGTGGTTTTCAATCTTCAATCGCCATGTATACTTTTGAATTCTTTCGACATCCATGCCCATACAATGCATTAATGGCTTAAACTTGGCAGTTTCTGTTGTCTCCATAATTTTCTGAAAAACTTCAGCAAACAAGTACCTATATTAAGAGAATGATATGGTGATTGTTATAACTCATTAGGTAGGTGGAGCATTATCTCACTCATAGTTATAGTTTTCTCCAAAATATGATGACCTTCAAACGGGTCCGCTCCCCCTTCCACTGAGCAATAGCCATTAGCAAACAAAAGACGACCTATATTAGTGACGAGAGTCAATGTAGTAAAACTTCTATTTCCTGCAGACTCTGTAGACTGTTTGCAAGTTAAGGAACCAGTAAGTGGAAGACTTGACAATAGCGACGGTTGGTTTCCAGCCACACATTTCCTAATTTCAAACTATAAAATCACTCCACTTTTGGACGGGGAGTAGTCACGGCTATCCTGCTCTGAAAAAGACAGTAGTTGGGCGGATTGTAGACCTTGAGGGGTAATGACCAAGCAAGATATCGGGGCAAGTTTCCTGAAAACACATTACTCTTAATTGTACCTTCGCGGAAATGTCATTAAATTCTAATTCAGCGCACATGCCACTAGCACATCTGTCATAACCTCTATTTTGATGCTTTAGAGGAGTTGCATTGTTGCATCTTGCTTTAAAGAGGAGGGTTATTGCCGGCGCAAAACTTCTGGAATCATGACCCTGACCACCAACCCAGCTACCGAGCCTACTTATCGGGGTTTGTGATATTATACTTTGCTTACTTAAAGTCACAGCGAGCAAATTTTGTACAGTCTGCATCGAAAGTGTTGCGCATATGTTTCTATTCAAAGTGGGCAGTAAATAGTGTTCATTTCATTTTAACCATGGTTCCTATGTTTTCAAAGTTAAGTGACAGGGTATTACTTGGTCAGAGCAGAGAAATAATTGCAAATGTCCTTGACTTCATGAAACAACAGACAGAGATGAAGGAAGAAAATGTATGTTTCCCGAGTTGTTCAAAAGTCAGCAGAAAGAGAATGAAAGAGAAGCCAAGGCAACTGATATTTCACTAAGTTCCGTTTGCAGGGTTCTCAAAGATTAGAAAGAAAAGACACTTAACATAAAACTTTTTAATTAAAAGATGTGGAACAGTTGTGTCCCCACCAATTTGTAGAAATTGGCAAGCCAGACATGTTGAAAACAGTGAAAATTATTAGAAAGAATTATAGAAAATCAAATAAAAATAATTCTAATCCAGGTTAATTGGTGCAGAAACTAGCGATAGCATAGATGATAACAATAACATGAGTGAAGAAGGACTGTCAGGGGTGGAAGAATTGGAGGCAGACGATTGACATTGTTTATATACTAGGCCATTGGTATAGATGTTTTGTAGATATGAAAACACATGTTTATCAGTGCAGCGCCGTATAGTGCAGTCCATAAGAGGTGACAGATATTTGACATTGACTGTGACGGGCACTCATCCAGCATGCATGAATCGACTGGTGAACTGCTTATCTGAAAGTACAACTCATTTCCTAGATCTCATTAAGAGTTTCACATGTCCAGATCTGTTGCGCCAGTTTATAGGCTGTGCTTTAAGGTAAAGCACGAAGTCAAAAGCCAGCGCGATCTACACTCTTGTTCCTGCATTTGTTTATTTAAGCACCAATATTATTTATAGAGTAATTATTACTTTCTCTATACGCACTATGTACATAGTGTATAGAAAATGTATTGCACTCCACCCAAAAATTGGATACCGAGATTTCGCCGGAAATAATGTTTTAGGGTCCTCAATATCCAAAAAAAGCATTTTCACCAAAAGGTCCGTGTGTGTGTGTCCGTGTGTCTGTGAACACGATAACTCAAAAACGAAAAGTCGGTAAAATACCAAACTTGGTATTTAAGTTTAGTATCTTCCAGAGATGCGACACGAAGATTTTGAGAAAAATCCCTCCACTCCCAACTACCCTTTACGTGGAACTTTATTTGAAAATTTTGATTTTCTCAAAAATGGCTCTAACGATTTTGATTAAAATTTCGTATATCAAAGATATTTACCTAACAAATAAAATGTGTGTCTTGAATTTTCTGGAAATAGCCTCTGATGACTACTTTATTCTCGATGAATTTTGCATAACTACTAAACCGTAAGAGATGGATAAAAACTTAACACACAAAAAATGTAGAGCACGTTAAAACACACAATTTATGTTATATACATTTTTTTTGTGGAGTTGATCGTGTTTGAGATATTCCTTTTTCTTGGTTTTAGCTTTGAAAAACATAATTTTCTCATACACGAATTTAACTCCAGTCCATACAAACAAAGGAACATCAGTCACATAGCAACCAGCTTTTGGCTTTCGCTTTAACTTATGATACTCCCTTATTTCGCTTCTACTTACAATAAAGAAGGAAATAAGAATATTTCTGCTAATTTTATCGATTAGCATGAAATAAATAAAAGGTAAGCTTATTAACAATAATTTGTTACAGAGATATAGAGAAAGTCATGTGAATGGAACACATTTTTTTGTTTTATTTTCAAGCTCATTCGTGTTATATGAAGCAACTTTATTGATAATTTAAATGGTGTTACACGTTGTTATAGCCAAGGCAAATGTAAGAATAAATTTTATTTGAAAGTTGTACAAAATTCTGTAAAGTATTCTTATAAGCACTGCTCTTCTAAACATATTTATGGTATTCCCCGACAATTACAAATTCTAAACTACCGAGGAGTTGATTCACTAAATTTTCCTATGTTCTACATTAAAGTTAATATACTACAGCACATAGGATATATATTCACTCTTTCATCATGGTGAGAAGCCGTAATAATTCTCAGATCAACCTTATTATTAGGAGAATCATTAAAGTAACATTACTGTTAAATTTCAGATTCACTAAAATTAACGCTTCCTTGCTGTTTGCGGCTTTTCTGCAACTAATAACACTATCCTCTACTTGATTCAGAGTTAACCATTTTATGGTTTTATATCAGACGTAGAATTTGGTTAACTGTAAGATTTGTAAACATTGCTTCAAATAGTATTTAGACTTCTTTTAATTGTGTAAATAGTAAATTCAAACTCAAATAGGTAAACAACAAGTTTATTTTTTAATTAAAAATTATATTATCAGTTTCTTTATGATAATAAAATGTGTTGACACGATAATTGTGTGCTGGCAATTGTAAGCGTTTTAAACAATGAGCTTAACGAGTCAAAACATAAAACAAAGGCACCAAAATATGATAGAAGCGACACATATACCATGGTAGAATGGCCACTGTTGAGTAGTAACAACTTGAGCGCAAAAATAGCAATATATTTTTTAATGTAACTGTACAAGAAGACGAATTTTTTCCTTATAAGTAAGATGTTTGTGGCAGAAGTAAACGAGTTATTGGAAGTAACCCTGAAAGAAAAGAAGAAAAATAAAATAGTATCCCACAGTTAGAAATCAGAGCGAAATACTTTATATATTGATTGAGGTAGGTACTGCATGTTTTGTTGAACGCATTTGCTAATTGCAAGGCCAAACACAATGCTATTATACAGTTGAAGATTGTACTAAAAGTGTAGTGGAGAGCATTTCAAAGATGATGAGCTTTAAAACAGATAAACCAACCAGAAATGTGAGGAAGAAATAGGAGTATTGACAAATTAAAATATGTGTGTGCTCATATGTATGTTTGTATATACAGAGTGTTAATGAACTACACCGAAATAATTGCGAGGTTGTGCAGGTGAATGATATAAGTAATTTGATATCAGTGATGCATGGTCCCCGGATAAACATAACGCAGCTACATAGCGTTAAACGTGTGGGTATCAGGTGCTGATAAGTCGGTGTTAAAGCAAAGCAGGTTGAAAAAATGGCTTAGAATGTCTTTAAAACTGCTGCCCGAGTATAGAAATATCGATTTTTAGCAGCTCGTTACTAGCGTTCTCAAGATTTAATGTCCCAAAAATCTGCAAAATCTCCAACTAATCACTTGACAGTGCGACACTGAGCATTAATCAACTATGTTCTCCAGTTATATAGCCTACTCTGGAGGCGTTTTTTCAACTGTTTTGTTGGCTTAATGCGTAACGCCAGAAGCTGTTATCCCAAAGTTCATAGGTTCGGTTGCTGTCATAGAGTAAATGTTTTTATAATTATTTTTTCATTCCAGACGAAGTGCCGCGATACGTGGCGTACTGGCACTTCAGAAATTTATAGCCGTTGCTTCGAAATTTCAATAAACAGGCCATAAGTCTCAAATTACTTATTTAAGTAATCTACATATTCTGTGAAAATATTTCGGTATAGTTCATTAACATCCTGTAGATATGTGTATAAACGTGAAATAATGCAATTCACTGCCTCTCAAATTTAAGAATTTAATGGCGTGCCAGCATGTTGCCCTGGTATCTCAAAGTTGGAGTGACCAGTTGAAGACCGGGAGATCCGTGGATCAATTTCCGGCTATGGCATTACATTTTTCAGTCTGACTCTACTTATCCAACTCCTGTACTACACATGGTTTGTGTGAAAAAAATAACTAAATTAACATTTAATACTCAGTCAATTTCTAGACTTCATAAGCATTTATTACTCATAATTTGTTTAAAGAATCATACTGTAAAACCATCTGATATTCTTTAATTTGCATTTCTCGTCTCTTATCTATTACTTCTGTATGTGTTACTATTTTACCTACACCAGTGTTGGATTATTTTTTAAATACAAAGCATGAGTGATATAATGTGTTTAGAAACTTATTTTGCATCATGGTTTTACTTAACATGAACTCTTTTAGCATTGTTAACAACTTTTAGAGTATCTTGCTTTCATATAGTATACTTTGTATACTTTTTAAGCATATTTATCGATAATTTATTTTTATAGAATATTACTGAATTATTTTCATTCAATAAATGGAAATACTAAATATATACTTCACGCCAATCTTCGTTTTGTGTATGCTTATTAATTTCGTAACGTTTCTATATAATTTCAAATAATATATTACTCCCACATGGATGTTGCTAAATACTATAAAATGCTATTACAAGCTGACTTTATTCAAAACATTCTCCTAAACTATGTCAGCATTAGTTAACAATTAAATTCTCTCACTTATGATGTTTAATAAACAGCTTTTATTCTACAGACATCGAATTTATCAATTCACCTGACTTATTGTTCTATTCAAATGGGGTATGTTTTATTATTGCTTTGAGGTATTCTTTCAAGTATTCTGAGTTTGTGTATATACCGTGAGGACTTTATAAAGTGAACAATAAAATGTTACTTACTATTATACCTCGGTAATTCCAGAAACAGTGTTTCTGCATGTTGAAGCATTCTATGTGATGCTTGTAAAACTATATTAGAGACAGAAACTGGAGTTGATGGTAATGGTACCACACTATCGCAGAGCCTGGGTGAGTATGACACGGTATTTTAGGATGAGATACATACTATGTTAGCTATTAGTCTGAGATAGACAGGTAGGTCTGAAGATCCTTGTTAAACACCTGGTTAAATCCATGGCATGAGTTACCCACAATTACATTCAGCTAAAGTGGCTATCGAAGCAAGTGGAGACTCACGAAAGAGCCACGTTTTTTGGGATCTGAACCAGCACTGGGTCTTGTTTAAATTATTTTGCTACTTATACGGTTCTGCCTCTAATTCCCAAACCTGTATTTATATCCTTCTAACCGGCACCACAGATGAAGACACTTAAATATCCGTGATTGTTAGTACGATACGAATTGACTGGCCACCATTCAAAGCCGAACGTCGCGAGTCAAGACTGAAATCAAGTGTACCTGTGGTAAAGGAAAGGGAGGGCCCAAGTAAAATAACCGGTGTAATGACACGCTTGAGTGCTGACCGGATTACATTTGACTGCAGTTGCATGGATTTTCCAATGTTTATTTAAAATACACTAGAGCTTAGTGAAAAAATATTTTTTTATATAAAACAACTATAACTACCCTAATTTTATTGTTGAAGGTTAATAAATAAGAAATATCTTTGTTGCATAAGGGCGACACTATGCAATAAAGGGCTACTCTGGCTATCATGGAGTGGTTGCACAAACTCTATGAGAAATACTGCAGCTGATCTACAGGTTCTAGGCACTCCAAAGCTCTCATACGGAGATTGGATGGAAGTAGGATGCCTGAACGGCTAAATTAAACAGGGAAGAGCTTTAATGTGCAATGCGTTTCTTTGTAGGACACTGTCTGTTTGGAAGGCGCCTACGAAGAATGTGACAGCGAGTAGATGGTGTCAATAGACAGATTGGACAGCCGCTATCTATAGTGCAAGTTCTCAGCACTTTAACAGATTGTGAAACTATATTTGAGGGTACTCAAATACCAGATCATTAGTACTCTGATACTTTCATTCCAAAGATCCCTCATATGTAGGAGTAAATTTCCAAAATTAGAGGAGCTTTCAAACTTCACGGTTTGGAATCTGATTCACTTTATTGTGGACGTCAGAATTCTAGATCGATAACAACTCGGGACGTACAATAGATCTGGAAAGTCCACAGTACAGACCAGTGTTACCCTCTATCACACTCAAACTCATACTAATATTCTTGGTCCTCGTAAATGTTGTCCCCGAATATTTCGGTTCAGAAAGATTTTATTTATAAATACTGTCATCTTATATCTTCCTCAGGGAATACTATACAACTTTTTGCAATTTAAACAGGTGTAGGTCACCCACAGTTGATAGAACTTCTTCGTGAATAATCTGGTGTTCCGTTTCTCTGTTTTTTATTGCCTATGATCATATTGAAGAAGAATTTTGGCTTATATTCCTTGTCCTTGTATTATTTATGGTAATGTTTGAATGATGGGAAGAAATTACTTGAACTTTAATTTAACGTGAATGATTTAAATGTCCTGTTAAGTAATTATCAAACACGAAAAAATAGTCTACATATTGTCTGTATCCAGCACAAAATAAAAGTAAGGTGCACATCCCTGGTATATGCACTTCAATTTGGTTATAAACATGAAGTACATATAGTGAACTAATAAATTTAATCCTGGTCCATAAATGTTGTAAATATTTCGACTTCCGGATGAAGAGGCATTTGGCACTATCATAAAGTAGTAAGTACAAGAATATTACCACTTTGCAAGTAAAAGTGTTGTTTGTTGATTCTGAATAAAAATGAACTGCTGTATGATCATTTAACTTCGTTCACTAAAGTCCTCAATTTTTGTTTACAAATCCAACTTGAAATACTTTCAAAGCTGTAGTCTCCTCTACACTGAGATTGCATATGTCCTGAATTACTTGGCTTTATCTGTGATTGAGGTAGAATGCTAAAGCATATTTCAGTAGTGCTTAATACAACTGAGCTTTTTATTTCTATTTCATGCCCAACGCTGATAAAACTGCAGCCAATTCCTGGTTTTCGGTGCTCAGGTCGTGTATGTTTACTTCAGTACAATTATTTTACCCTGAGAAATAAGTCATCGCTGCACACATCAATGTATCCTACGCTCTCGCGTTCCAGCTTCTCCGTCGCATGACAGAGGGAACATGCCGGACGGCGTGTCAGAATATCTGTCTCCATTTTTCTAGTGTCAAGAGTGTTTTCGGTCTTCATAAATAACTTAATTTATCTTAGAGCAATTCCCGAAATGGCTTCCTTCGATTGGTTCCGTGTCGTAGATATCAGCACCTGAAAGAACTTTAAGCCTTATAAAGGGGTATCATAACTTAAGTGGTCTTTCAAGGCCAGTATAGAATGGGACGCTGAGAACCATAGCAATTAAAGAACGTCCATAAATAAAACTCCGTTTCACTTCATTACACACCTCATCACTATTTGGACTTTAATTTATATTCAAATCGTTATCCTTTCTACATGTGCCAGCTATTCTACTGCGCATTCAACCGTTAGTGCTCCGCGATAATGGTTTTGTGATGCAAAGTACTATAAGACATATGGATGTCACATCCTATAGTGTCCTATACTCGAAAATATGTGGTTGAGGAGCGTTCATTTGCAGTACATTGCTCGAGTTGTCCTATACTCGAAAATATGTGGTTGAGGAGCGTTCATTTGCTGTACTTTGTTCGAGATGTCTTTAGTATTAGAATTGCTTTGTATTTTATAAAGGGCTTGTCTCCTGTTAGTAATTTCGGTTACACAGGTAATGTGACATTTCTTATTCATATTTTGGCAGTTATTAGTACTTTGACTCCTGTTCCGGCGAGAACTTCTTTACTTAGTTCTTCCATGTCTCTTTTGGACTTTTGTTTTCGGCAATAGGAATAATATGATATGGCGCTCTGTTTCGACTCTAATTTGAAGAGAGCGGTCCAGGTTGCCACATTTTCGCTTCATGAATTTTTCTGTCTCATACAACTTGTAAACTGTTGTTATTATGGTTTCCCTGATTAAATACACTCGATATTCAGGGATATAATGGACTTGTTGATTAAGTGTAGACCCAAAACAATTGCCTCGTATAATTGGATGACTTAAGAACTAATATGTGAATAGGGATTTTAATAAACGTTACATATGTGTAACAGTTCTTGATATAAACTTGCGAAATAAAGAATAGTACATTTTTTTCCAAGTTATGGGAAGTAATCTGCCATAATTAATTCACAAGAAGGTTGTGTCTTCTTTGTTAAATGCTAGTCGCATGTCCTTTTCCTGAGTACCCCTGAAATAAAGTGCTAAGAACTATTTGATAATCTGAAAGTAATTTAAGTTAGAATGGTTCTGCATGTACCTCGCTGTGCTTTCCTACATCAAAGGAGTTTCCTAACCACTAATAGTTTTTGCATATGTAGATGTTCCTGAGAGGGAATTTCAATTAACATAACAATAAAATTAATAACGGGTTCCCTATATAAGAACCAATAAAGCAGATTTAGTTTCTATTCAACTTATTTTAATCTTTGTGACATATAATTTACAAAAATTATATGATTTGTAAACAACTAGTGAGAAAAATGACAGAATAAGCAACAAAAAAAGAAGAAAAAAAGGTAACATGATAAGCATTGTTATTAAGACCACGAAAACCACTAACATACAAAACTGGCAACCGGTTTTTATCCATTTAAAAATTTTGAAATCCAAAGGAGTCAAGCATCATATTTTAACAAAACTATCAAACACTATTAAAATTATGAGAAGCTATACAATATTTAAGAGAAAACATTTTACTTTCTCTACACGTATTATGCACATAGTGTATAGAGAAGGTATTGCATTCCACCCAAAAATTCGATACCGAGCTTTCACCCGAAATATATGAATAAAAAAAAGCAGTTTCAGAAAAAGGTCGGGTGTGTGTGTCTGTGGAAAGCAACAAAATAAGAACTTGGTATTTAAGAATGGTATCTTCCAAGGATGCGACACGAAGATTTTTCAACAATATCCCCCCACCCCCAACTACCCTTTACATGGAACTTTTTTCGAACATTTTGATTTTCTTAAAAATAGCTGTAACGATTTTGATTAAAATATTGTATATTAAAGATATTTACCTGACAAATAAAATGTATATCTTGAATTTTCTGGGAATAGCCTCAGAAGACTACTTTATCCTGGATCAATTTTGCAAAACTGCTAAACCATAACAGATGGACAAAAACTTACCACAGAAAAAATGTAGAGCACTTTAAAACACACAATTTATGTTATATATTTTCTTCAGGGAGTTGGTCGATTTTTAGATATTCCTTGTTTTTCTTTCAGCTTAGAAATACTTATAATTTTCGCAAACAGGAATTTCGCAATTCGTGTCCATACACACAAAGGAATTCAGTCACATAGAACTCAGCCTTTGACTATCACTTTAACCTATGGTAATTCCTTATTTCGCTTCTACTTACAAGGAAGCAAGCAATAAGACTATTTCTGTTATTTTTTCTCGGTTAGCGTGAAGTAAATAGAAGCATAAGCTTTTTAACAATAATTTGCTGCAGAGGTGTAGAGGAAGTAATGTGAATGGATCACATTGGAATCTATCTCCCATCGCTTGCTAACTCGCCTGCTTCCCTCTCTGTCGAAAATAACTCTTGGAGTTCTCTCCCGGCAACTTGTCAGCTCCTTTCTTATAGCTGTCGATGATCTGGCGAGGAATTTCACATGTAAATCATATGCAGATGTCACAGTCACACACAGGTGTGACCATTCGGCGCCTATGGATAGGCAGCCAGCGCTACACAGTAAGAATTATAATTTATGAACGTTGGACAGCAAGACGCTCTCTAACATGCATCGATCCAGGGCAGCAAAGTATAAACCTGAGCAATTGTGCGTGCGTAGGGAGTATACAGTTTTATTGGAAGATAGCAATGGATTGAATGGGAGTAAATTAATTTCTAAACCCAAATTATATTTTCAATAACAATCCATATCATAAATAAAACTTATAGCAATCCATTATTCAACTTATATATAACTACATCTTCCAGTCACGTCAACTTCCGTGGTGTAATGGTTACCATGCTAACTTCATATACCCAAGATCACGGGTTAAACCCGGCGGGGGACTATGAATTATTTCGGGTGTAGAAATCCTTAGCATGGCTTCCTTCGGAAGGAAAGTAGATCCGTTGGTCTCATGTCATAGATTTACCGCACGTAAAAGAATCTCAAGCCTGATAGAGAGACCTCTGAGCAAAAATAAGTGGTATTTCACGCCCAGTATAGAATGGGACGCTCAGAACCACAGCAGTTAAAGAGCGTCCATAAATAAAACGCCACTTACATTTTAACTTTATCTACACGTACTATGTCCATAGTATATAGAGAAGCTATTGCACTCCACCCAAAAATTCTATACCGAGGTTTCACAGAAAATATATATTTTATGGTAACCTGTATCAAAAAAACACTGTGTGTGTCCGTGTGTCTCTGAACATGATAACTCAAAAACGAAAGGTCGGTAAAATACCAAACTTGGTATTTAAGTTTAGTGTCTTCAGGAATGCGACACGAAGATTTTGAGAAAAGCTCCCCCAACCCAAACTACCATTTACATGGAACTTTTTTCGAAAATTTTGATTTCCTTAAAAATGGCTCTAACGATTTTGATTAAAATATGATATTTTAAAGATATTTACCGGACAAATAAAATGCATATATTGAATTTTCTGGGAATAGCCTCAAGAATACTTTATTCTGGATGAATTTTACGGAATTTTGCATAACTACTAAACTGTAACACATGCACAAAAACATAGCACACAAAAATGTAGAGCACGTTAAAGCACATAATTTATGTAATATACACTTTTTTCGTTGAGTTGATCGTTTTTCAGATATTCCTTGTTTTCGGTGTCAGCTTTAAAAAACATACAGACAAAGTTACTTAGCAACCAGCTTTTGACTATCTCTTTAATCTATGGTACTCCCATATTTCTGTTTTAATTACCAGTAAGCAAGTAATAAGACTATTTTTGCTAGGCTTTTTAACAATAATTGTTGCAGAGATGTAGAAAAAGTCATGTGAATGGAACACATGATACATGTTTTTATTCAAGAGGCCCTCAAAATATGTACTTCGGGTGAAGCTTTAATAATGTTGTTTTGGTTGAATGCAATTCCTTCCTCCCTTTTCTAGGTGGAAAAGAAATTCAAATTATGAATAAATATTTCCTAATAGCAATTGAAGGTGGACTTTAATGGCTTTTTTCCTTTATATTAAATTTTGACTTATTGAGGTTCTGTTACGATTTCACCAATGTATACCATACAAAGTGAATATAAAATGCGTATAAATATAGAGATAATAGCTAATATTGGTTAACCAAGAGCACATAAATGAACATAAAATTCCCTAGTGGTCATGAATACATTACAGGAGAAATCTAAATGCTAATAAAGTCACTGGTGTCATGACTCTGTAATTAAATGTCACCCATACTGCGCGCGTCTGCTAATTGCAAACCTACTGCTGTTTAACTGTCCATAATTATCTGGAATGAGCCAATGATCATGACATGTCATTTTAGATAGAAACAAAGAGAGGAAAAAGCGCTAAATTCCATGCCACATATTGCCACCACCATTAGCCCACAGCTTCATAAGCAAGCTAAAATTTGAATGCCACAGTTTACGGTGAATAAACAAACCTTTGCAACACAGTGATAAGTACCGGTTTCAATATTTTCGGTGAAAGTTCTGTGAAAGGAAGCTATATAAAATATTCAACAAAACACAGTAGCAATACGCTTTCCACCCACTTTTTTTTTTGTTTTGTTTTGTAGCTTAACGTCCTTTAGCCTGGTTGGTCATATCGGACGATTCCCTAGTTGAACAATACTCGACACATTTCAGCTGTTGACACAAAATTAAATTAATGTTTCCTCTGCACAACATACTGAAATTCTAATGTAAGGTGATATGCGCAGGTAATAAACTAAATTAACACACTGGTTATACCGAGTGAGCCAAAAAGCTCCGAACCGGCTGTGGGATTTGTTTTCCATTGGGCGTATGGATACATTATTCAGTACGCTTCTGAGGCAGTTTTGCTCTACTCTGGAAGAACGGCATCGAGTTGATAGTGATGCAGTTCAGTTATTAAAAATGATTTATTATTCTGTCCTGAACTCAATCACAAAATGTATAATGCCTCAGTATGTTCCCCTCTGCACAGCATGCATTTCTGATTCTTATGTGTTAACACAGTCAGCTCCCAAGTGAAAGTACAATTTGCAGAAAGAAGGCGGAGAAAGAGTTATAGCATTTTTTTGTCAACATTTGACGGTCATACATACGTCAGTACAAACTGTATGTCTCTATAAAATGCTATATTTTTTTAAAAATCTGATGTGTTCCACTCACATGACTTTCTCTATATCTCTGCAACAAATTATTGTTAAAAAGCTTATGGTTCTAATTACTTCATACCAATCGAGAAAAAATCAGCAGAAATAGTCCTATTACTTGCTTCCTTGTAAGTAGAGACGAAATGAGAGAGTATTATTGGTTAAAGTGATAGTCAAAAGTTGGTTGCTATGTGACTGAACTTCCTTTGTTTGTATGGACTGGAATTGCTAAATTCCTGTATGAGAAAAGTATGTTTTTTTAAAGCTGAAATCAAAAAAAAAGAGTATCTCAAAAACGATCAACTCCACGAAAAAAATGTACAACTGATAAATTGTGCGTTTTAAGGTGCTCCACATTTTTTGTGTTGTAAGTTTTTCTCCATCTCTTACGGTTTAGCAGTTATGAAAATATTCATAAAATTCATCCAGAATGAAGTAATCTTCAGAGGCTACTCCCAGAAAATTCAAGATATACATTTTATTTGTCGTGTAAATATCTTTAATATACGAAATTTTAATCAAAATCGTTGGAGCCATCTTTGAGAAAAACAAAATGTTCGAAAAAAGTTCCACGTAAAGGGAGTTGGGATGGGGGATTTTTCTCAAAATCTTCGTGTCGCAACCCTGGAAGATACCAAACTTAAATACCAAGTTTGGTATTTTACCGACTTTTCGTTTTTGAGTTATCGTGTTCACGGACACACACACTCACGGACATTTTTCCGAAAATGCTTTATTTAGATAAAGGGGACCCTAAAACATATATTTCCGGTGAAATCTCGGTATCGAACTTTTGGGTGGAGTGCAATACCTTCTCTATACACTATGTACATAGTACGTATAGAGAAAGTAAAAATATATTAAGCTATTATTGGAGCTGAAAATTATAGAAATTCTCAGTCCTGGTACCGAAATAATATACCTACGGCGCTAAAGTTTAATAGCCTAAGTTTTTAAGTTACAGAAAGCAATATCCATGGTGTACTAAAATATTTGCAACTGCAGAATTTTAAGGAAAAGACTGCTTTGAATAGTAACTTTATTTATGTATCTTATAAGCGTGGAGAGTAACACCATCTCTACTGTTAAAACAGATGCTTTAATCAGTACAAGGTGCTTCTAACGGAAGGGCTAACTCTAAGAGGAACAGTTTTGTTTTCTCTTAAAACGGCAGATTATTTGATCTAAATTCTTTAAGTTGAACTTATTGTCTTGAACATATCTTCACAGTTTTACAAATAGCTGGTGAAGAACTCTTCATTCTTCTATACTTTTTTTGGGAAATCATAGAAAATAAAAACTACTACCTCAGAAGAACCTTATTAGCAGATATTCCTGGAAGAGCATCAGCTCTCACTACAATTACTGGAATAACTTGCGAGTCATAAATTCTATAACGTATAAACCTTTAAACGGTTTTATAGTAAATATTCGTTATTGCGTTTTTTTAATTTTCTTGGTATACATCGGTATTTCTGAAAATCTGAATTGGCCAAATATCTCCTTTTACGTATGAGTTATATATTTTAAGATCACTTCTACAAGGATATCAATTACCCGTAACATATTTGCGGTAAGTGTAAATTGATAATTTTAACACATTTTTACTTTGTCTATTTCGTATGTAGTACAGTCATGGAAGAAATGACTGAGCGCATTCTGAGAGCAGAATATTTCAGTCCCACTTCGTATCGCAGCGAGGTTTGCACTGGTCGCTAGTTCCAATATGCAGCTAGACTTAACTAACAGTGTCTGCGACATGCGTTATCGCCTGTCGAACACAATAACGTGTTGTGTCTTGCAGCGTGTTTCGCATTCGTATTGGTTCCTGATAAAGGATTCGACAACAGCGCCATGCTTTCCATTCTTCGTTAGCCAATTAGTAAACAAACCCAAAATTAATTCAAAATCTTCTCGGGATTCTAACCAGGTAAAAACTTGGCTTGACACCAACGTTTCGAAGAAGTGCATCTTCCTCGTCTTCAGGGTGAACTGATCAGTCAAGTCAAGTTTTTACCTGGTTAGAATCCCGAGAAGATTTTGAATTAACACGTCGCCAGGAAAGTTTCAGTTCTTATTTTAAACCCAAAATTGTTTCTACTTGAGCTTGTTCATTGGTAGTTGTTTCTACTTGAGCTTGTTCATTGGTAGTTATGCATATAGGTGGAGCAACAAACTTCCAATCAACTGAATCAACCAATGAGCTGGTTCAGAAACCATGAAGTGCCCTGAATACGATAAATGAATCACGTTATCAGAAGAACTATTGACCAGTATTTCAGCGCATATAGGAATGTGGCAGCAGATGCTTTTACCTCCAAACAAATATATTTCAGAGGTAACGCAGGTGCTTTGAAAAATACTGAACCTAAGTTCAATCCTGTGTAACAGTATAAATTTTTTCTCCCCATTTATGTTGGTTCTTCTATCATATTTTCTATTTCGCATTTTTAATTTATACTAATACAGAGTTTCTGATATATTAGCTATAATTTGAGTATTAGATAATATATATAACAGCCAAACTTTACAACTACTGGTGATAAGCTTGATTTCTTTGTCGTTATTGTGTTTCTTTCTGTGTTGGTCAAATGTTTGTGCTTGGTTCCATCAGTCAACGAAAGAGGTCCCCAATCACTACTACAACGACGCACTCATTCTTACTTTAGCAAATTTATATCGTGAAGAGGGACAGGTTGCTGCAAGGAAGAGCACTGGTCGCTCGCGTGTGTCTACCGAGAATGAAGACAGTCTCTGGCAGAGGTCGAAAGAGATCCGTTTTGACTGCCTCTGAATGCAAGGCTTTATCTTTATTCCCGGGTAGTGCACGGACAGTAGTAACACCTGTAAGGATGCCGAAGTACGGCGTAGACGTGCGGCAGTGAAGGAAGTACTACCTGAAGTCCACGAAATTGACAGGTTGGCAGTACAGTACAAGAACTTCGATTGGAACGAAGAAGTTTTCTCCGACGAAGCTACATTCTGTATTGCCAATTCGACAGTGTCTGTTTACAGGCTTAGTGGTACTCGATATGATATGCGCTATTCGGCCACTTGTGCAAGGAGTGGTTGAACGAGCGTTACTGCTTGGGCATGGATATCTCGGAAAGGTGCAGGTATGCTGGAACGTGTTCATGGAAAGCTGAATGAGGAAGACTATTCTGAAATTTTAGTACACGTTCTGCTTCCATCTGCCCAAGAGGGTTATCCTGAAGGTATTATTAAATTCCAACAGGATAATCATTCGGTCCACAAGTCGGCCAAAATTTAAAAGTGGTTTTCGAAACACACGGATATCTTAGAGCAGATACCGTGGCCTCCAAAGTCAGCAGATCTCAACCCAATTGAACATGTTTAGACGAAAGTAAAGCAGATGCTTTCTTGAGGTTCCAATTTGAATAATAGTACACAACTCTGGTGTGCCATGACAGACACTTGGAGTTCGATAGCAGAAGACATTAATTATTTTCAAACTCTAGTGGATTCTATGGCCCAAAGATTGAGGCTAGTGATAGCAAATAATGGGGACCACACAAAGTATTAAAATTTGTTTTCTTTGGTCTTTTTTAGCCTTTTGTTGCATTTAAAAGCAACCGGATATCAGGTTGCAGTATATCTCTTTGTTTTTTAGTTTGTGAGAACAGCAAATAAAAGATTTCACATTTCACAGAGTAAATGAGTTATATAACGTAATCACATCGCTTGTGAAGCGTACTAATATGAACTAAAAACCAAAATAATAATATAAATAATACTAATTCTAATAATAATTATAATAATAATAATAATAATATAAATAATAATAATATAAAAAAAACTAAGTGGGTTATCGGCCTAGAACCTACGCTAGGTAGCACACAAAGTGATAAGAGCAGCACGTTAAGACGGAGCCATTACTACCTCTGAGTACTCTTTTCCCTGTTTATAAAGAACTAAAGTGAACAGCTCATCTATCAAGGTTTGCCTTATTTTTTAGTGTTTCTGTGTGTATTACCGAAAAACAGTTATTTTGGTTGTTCCCTATTTGATATTTTATGCTATAAAGCAATAAACTACGTCTTAACTCGCTGTATAAAAGCATGTATTGTAGCATAGTGCACGTGCACGTGTAAACCTAGCTTGTGTAAGTTCGTGTGCTTCCGTGAGGCCGAAGCGATACTTCAAAAGGTTACAGCGCTCAATCATTTTTTCCATGACTGTACAAAGTCATATACAGTAGGTATAGAAAATATAATAGAGTGAGATTGCACTGCAAATATAGGCTTTAATGACCCAATATCTAGCAAAATGTTTAAAATTCAGTGCCTGTGTCTGTGATCAAGAAAACACGAAAACGAGAAATCGGTTATATAAATATTAAAGTTCACATTTAAGTTTCAGCATCTTCTTCAGGGAAGTTCCCACCTGAAACTACCCTTTATATAGAAGATGTTTTCGAAATGTTCAAATTTATCAAAATTCTGAATTACCTAATAGAAATACAGTGAATTAAGGATAATTATATGCAAATAAAATGTATATCCTGAATTTCTTGGGAATAGCCTCTGAAGTCCTCTACTTTCTGATGAATTTTACATATCTGGTAAACCATAAGAGCAGAAGAAGGCAATACACAAAAAATGTAGATCCTTTTAAAACACAATCAACTTTTGTAAAACATTTTCTTTAACCATTTCCGAGACATTACCTGTTATTTACTTCAATTTTAATATACTTATTTATCTCAAATGGGAAGTTTCCACTAGCGCCATATCTCTTCCTACTCCTATCCATGCAAAGAGAACATAATTTCAATTGCTTCACAGAGCGACCAGCTTTTAAAATATGTAAAGAGTTGACTATCATTTACCCTAGTGCATTCTCTCATTTTCCTTATACTTACAAATAAATGAATAGTATTATAATGTATTCTAATGCTTATATTGATTAGGATGAAATAGATAGAAGAGTAATCCTTTGTAAGAAGAAATTGTTTGCACATCAGGTAGCGAAAATCGTGTGAGTGGAACACATCATATGTTTACCCTGTCTACTTACTACATAGTACTTAGAGAACGTTTTGCATTCCGTTCAAAACTTAATACCGGGATTTCACAGGAAATATACTTTTAGTGCCCCCTTAAAAAAGAAAAAAATGAAAGAAGGAAAGAAATAAATAAAGAAAGCATTTTACCATACTGATCCACGCGCGCGCATGTGTGTACGTGTGTCTCTGTACTTCATGGTCAAAACCTAAACATATGAGAAATACCAGACTCGATATTTAAGCTCAGCCTGTTCCAAGGATGTGACACAATTATGTTCAATTAAATTCCCAACGCCAAACTGTTCCTTATATGGAAACAGTTTCGAAGTTGTTGAATTTCAAAAATGACTCTAAGAACTCTGATTAAAGCTATATTTACATGGTAAGTAAAAACGAAACTGTCTTAAATTTTCGTGAATAGCCCCATAGGTCCTCTTTTCGGGATAAATTGCACAACCATAAGAAATTGACAAAAACGTGCTACCCTTTTATATGTTTGACTTTTATAATACTTATACTTTTCTCAAACTAAACCCACCATACGTTTTTCTTTTGGTTGATCCCAAGTCATATAAGAGAATCAAATTTTGATTTCAATCACAAAGCGACAGCTTCGAAAATAGTTGGCTCTTGCTAGTGTATTCTCCTAGACGTACTTATAAGAAACACAGCAATAAGACCATTTCTGTTAACGTTCATCTCAATTAGCATAAAATAGATGCAACAATAACTTATTTGCAGGGGGGGACACGTGAATGGAACACATAAACTTTTTTTTTTTTCCATCTGGTGTGTGAACTCAATAGATGTACTTTCAAAAAACAAGGTAACCAATAAACTTTGAATGCTTGCATGGATATTAACATGAGGTCTTTAAGCATGACAAAAGAAATCAAATTTTGTTTTCGTAAACTCTATGGAACAGCATAAACATATGATGGCAGCAGCGTCATATCCCTGAAGGTGAATATTATTCGCCCCAGCCCAAGCAACAGTAAGCCAAAGGAATACCTTATTAAATTAATTGTGCTAACCTGTCATCTGATGTACCACTAATATCTCTATTAAGGACACCCATCTGTGAAAAACCTAAAATCTACAATTATGCTTTGGATTGATTTGAAACTTCAACACAGCAATTGCGGCATTAAGAATAGTTGGCATACTATTTTTCAGACTTTTGTTCAAAATAATCCCTGTGATATTAACATATTTATAGTGTTTTATTGTCATTTAATTAAATCATTTCACACGACGCAATTTCAGTTAGAGAAACATAATACTTTACAGTTATACTTGATAAATACAGTATTAGTAAAGTGGTGAGATAAAAATGTTATCTGGCTATTGGTTTAGGAAAAAAAAGTATTTAATTGTCATTTTATTATTTTTTTATTTTTGCTATGGAAATATGAAGTTTATTATTTAATTACACAAGCACTGGTGACTTAATTACACAATCAGTCATACATTTTCTTCTGTACTATTTTTATCGAAGCATTAAAAATTTCAAGCTTCTGTTTTGAAAACATCATCGTGTGGAACAAGTTAAAGTTTTGAAAATGCTGAAAATAGGGTTTTAGATTTAAAATACAATTTCACACTGTTTCTCTGTAAGTCTTAGAATTTAATATTCTTCTGCAGCAATTTTTAAACCAATAATATCAATGAACTTTCACGGGCTGCTTACACTAATTCCGAGTAATATATAAAGCAAAGAAACATTGCAAATCATTTGGTCCGAGTCAAGCTGCACTCTGCCGCCAAAACAGTCTCTATTTCATGGCCGGAAATATGCTGTTGGTGGGGTGTGGGGAGGCCCGCCGGGTGCTCTATCTCGCCTGTAGTTTAGGATGGGGAGGGCCCAGGTTAAATAATCGGTGGTACGGCATATCTGGATGATGACGGGGCAGGTAGAAGCACCAGGTTTGAGACCGGTTTTGTAAATTTTGAAACATATTACTGTACTCAATTTTTTTAGTTATTAGTGCATATTATTCAATTTTCAACTTGAAATAAACATATTTAAGGGCAAGTGTTATTGGTCAAAACAAAAATTCGGATCTTTGCCAATTTTTCACCATAGTGAAAACGTTAAAGCACAACCCCCACTTACAGTCATCCACTTAAACCGTCACGTGATACGGTTTAAAACTCCGCATTGTGATAAAAACAACAGGAAATTGAACTACAAGCATTACATTATTCAATTAGGAAAATAGAAGTTTTTTTTTTTTTTTTTTTTTTTTTTTTTTGAGAATTCTCAAATGAATCTGAGAAAGGCTTATTAATCTTACTGTGAAAGGCTGCACTCTTTTCTTTTTTTTTCTTTTTTTTTTGGTAGTGTTTAACGCCCGCTTTTACTGCTCTGGCACCGCAGGGGATGACACTAATGATACATGAAGATGCAGCCCCGGGGGAATGTGATGGTGGGGGAAACCGGGGAACTCGGAGAAAACCCGCCCCTGCGCCGCTTTGTCCACCACAAATCTCACATGCGGATCGAACCTGGACCGTCTAGGTGAGAGGCGAGTGGTCTGACCACTCGGCCACGGCGCGGCCATCAGCACTCTTAGAAAATTCTATACTGCTATATATTTTTATTTTCTGAAAATTCAAAACTTCTGATACACAGATGTGCTTAAATTTGAAAATTCCTAATAAAATGAAATGTGGAGATAAAATGTATTGCGAAAGTTAAGTGTACTCCTAGCAAAATAAACAAAGTTACATTTTTATTCTCTAAAAATTGAGTACTTTAACATGTATTTTGACTTAATACTGAGAATCCCCCCCTAAAAACTGAAATGTGGAAATATATATTGTGAAAAATATCAAAATGTACACAAACACATTCTATACAATCAACTCCTTTATTCTTTAAATATTAAAAAATCTAACATCAGTTTGCATTGACAATCCTCCAATCCTCAAAAGAAACCGAGAACTAAATATTAAATCTATTGCGAAAGCTACTGTAGTTAACTGCAGTGTTAGCAAATTCAGCACAATAAATTATCTTGTTCTCTCAAAATTCAAATGCCTAACACCCAGTTTGACTTAAATCATAGAACTCTCAAAAAAAAAAAAAAAAAAACAAAAAAAAAAAAAAAAAAACTGCACTTTTAGTAAACGCCACAGCTAAATATTTAATGTCTCAAAATTGAAAAGAATATCACACAGCTTGACCATAATACAGAATTTGTTAAAAAAGCAACAAAAAAAAAAGGACATTAAATATACTGTGTAAGTTATTGTAATAGTTAGCTGCACTCTCAGCAAATACCACAGCTAAATCGTTTTATTCTCTTAAAATACAAAAGTAACTCACAGTTTGACTAATATCTGAGAATTCCTAAACACTGAAAAGTGGAAATATATACGTATTTTAAAAAATAGCAACATCTACACCATTAAACCTTTTATTTTTATAAAATTCAATTGTCCAAAACTGTTTGCCTTGAATGTGACAATTCTCAAAAGAAACTGAGAAGTGGACACACCACTATGTCGGCTCAATTACTGAAGCAGTAAGCAGTCCACAGAGAAAGTGAACAAGTAGTATTTCCAGGCTTTAAGTATTATTAAGGAATTTTAAACAAGAAATGTGTGTCGCATTTTACCTCACATGCCAGAAGTCAAATTCCCCACGCAACAGCCCACCAACTTGACAGTTGGATAGCAGCAAAAAAAGATACCGCGTACCAGATACTGCTGTCGTTCACTCTCTCTCTGGCCCAATACCCACTGCCAATCCCACACTAGTGATGGGACAAAGATAACACAACAGCCACTTTGAAACAGTGTCGTCAACACAACTATTTGAAACAGTTTCACCACTAAAACACTTCTGGAAATTGTGTTATTCTTTCAAGTATCGCTTCCCCGCAACAGACCCAAGCAACAATAACAGCAACGCCTGAACAGTTGTTTCACTTATTGCAACTGTTACTACGCTGCGGTTGTGTTCCATAACGTAAATATTTTGACATTGCTTCCAAAGTTTACATCAAGGTGTACCTTTGTACGTTGTAACGCGTGGTTGATATTATCGCGAAATTCAAATGTACTAAACAAACTCATTCCCTCTCATTAATGCGTAAAAATGCTTTACTTCCGTAATTTGATAATTTCCTCTGAGTGCACATAGTGAGTGGTTGCATTTGGCGGAATGTGATTTTATCGATGGACTGCGTTTATCTCAGTACTACACACCTATAACATTGTTGCAGAGATCAGTGATGCGAAACTGTTTGGGGAATTTCAGTTGCAGGAAACTGTTATTTCGAAACTGTTTCGTGGTTGCAGCAGAAACAGATTAAAGACCAGGGAACAGCTAATCCTCCCTCGCGCGCTCCTTGTAGCTATATGCAAGAGCCAATCAGGTGCGAGAGACCATGAGCGCGTTCAAGAAACGAAACAGGCAAAAACCGGCATGGAGAAATCAAATAGGAGACATACAAACGACTCATTGCTTAATCTCATTGCATTGTAGAATGAGAAGGGAAATAGTCGTTGAATCCGAGAGGCATTTTAATAGCGAAATGTTTATGCTTAGGAATGTGCTGCATGAGCGTATACAGTTTTACTAAATCAGTAACATTCAAGAATGTGTAAATTAAGCGTTAATACAAACAAATGGGTATGTCAAAGGGTAGTCTATTCGTACTAATCCTGTAACTTCTTCTTATTAACATAGGACCTGTAGAAAAAGGCAACTTACACATCCGAAAAAAACGTAGAAAAACTGTTGCACTAGAACACTCCGCTCTCCATACATTTGTATATTTTGTGCAGAGTATATCTTTTCTTATTAAGTATGCTTAATCTACTACCAATAATATTTATAACCTATATGCACTTCTTACTTTAAATTTCTCCAATTGTAGTGACTTTGCTCTAAGTGACTTCAATCTAAAGAACAGTTCAAAACCTTTTAAGGCCTGTGTACTTAATGGACCTTTTTAGGTTTTGATTTTATGCATTTATAAAGAGCTAACATACACAATCCCATGAAAACAAAGATTCCGCACGACGGGCTACACGATCAGCTATGAAATAAATATACTCGTACAACATGCTCATCCTTGTTTAGGCAGCTTGTAGAAAAACTGAACAGGGTCTGAAGAATGCAGTGCTACAGCCAGGATGCGAGGCGGATGAGAATGTTCTATAAAGGAAGTTCGTGTATTCGTGTCGTAGATGTATTTAGGAAATGCTCTCTCGGTTTCAAAACAGTGAAAAAACTTAGTATGAAGATGAATCTAAGAATATTTATTGCTGAGTTGACGGTGACGGTGAATATTCAATTCGAAGGTCTGTCAACGAACCGGACGGAATTGAGGTAGGGACCAAAACTGAACGGAATTGAGGTAGGGACCAAAACCAAACGGAATTGAGGTAGGGACCAAAACCCGGGCGGAATTTTATTGAGGTAGGGACCAAAACTCGAACTTGGTGTTCAAGCACAGATGGTACTGTGTATGTGCTGAATTAAGAAATAAACCTGAATGTTACAAAATTGCTCAAAACTGGTTTACTATCATATTTATAGTGCAATATACAACCTGAGTTCAATGTTATTGCTGTCTGTTGCAAATTTATAAAGTATGCTGTATATGGTCAAGTCCAGTGGATAAGCTCTTTCAGAGTCAAAATCCTGTAGAGGAGTCGCGTAAACGGGGAACTTTGTATGTCCACAGGCGAAGAAATTCATTGGATTCCAATCAGTAGACTAACGGGCCAAACAATGTTCCTGGACAAATTCCTGGACAATTCCTTCTACGCAGCAATTTATCATTTAAGAAATCACGTATTATCCGACTGAAATGAGATAATTTCCCATCGTCTAAGAACCAAATTCTTTGTGCGATATCAAGAGACATTTCATCACCTAAGTTATGCAACTAATTTCTGAGCAACTGTAGATACTTCTGTATATTCAAGCATATTACTTTCATTTAATACACACACACACACACACACACACACACACACACACACACACACGTATCGCGAACGAGGAGCCAGATGGCTATGTGTTGGCGTGTGAAGCTCGTATGAGGTTTTTTCCAGGTTTTTCTTAGTAACCATAACGGGAAAATAACAGAGATGTGCCAAAAAACTTAAATGTGAAACATTTTCAAGTTTTCCTCAGTACCTATAACTGGCAAATTCGGGAAAATATTCATAACTTAAATCTAGAAACTTTTTCTCTCCAAAATAATTGAACCGCATGTATTACCAGTTTTCAAAGTCTATTCCATTTTCAGCCAAAGTATTTGAGCAGAATTAGACTAAATTTGAAGCTGTGATAAATGGGCTTTTGAAGTATGGCGTAATTTTTTTTTTTTTTTTTTTTTTCAGGTGTCAACCCGGGAGGAGATAAGCGAGTTGCTGTCCATGCACGAACACATTGACCTGATCATCCCGAGAGGTTCCACTGAGCTCGTGCGCAATATCCAGAGCCAAAGCCAGCATATTCCTGTCATGGGGCATGCAGAAGGCATCTGCCATGTCTACGTGGACAACGACGCGGATCTGGGTAAAGCCATAAAAATTGGTATGTCATTGCTTATAAATCATATGTAACCGAATTTAGAGCTTTTTGGAAGAGGGTACTTCTTGTTCAGTATTTGTAGAAGGCTGATTTTTTCACTCCAAATCTAATAAATTGAGGCATTACACTATAATCCTGATTATGAATGTATGTATTATGTCGATTTAAATTGCAAATGGCCAAATACCTTCTTTAGACTTCAAATATGAAATCTGGCATCCTGAATAATGCCCTGCCTAATATTTACTATTAGGGTTTTACAAGCATTTGTTATAAGTTTTTCCTATAACTGTTCACCTTTTGTCCTTCAAACTTTCCTGACAGAATTTGTTAGTTTAGTACTTTCTCTACACGAACTATGTACTATAGAGAAGGTATTGTAATAGACCCAAAATTTCGATACCAAGATTTTATTGGAAATACATATTTTAGGTCCCCCTGAATCCCGAAAAATTATTTTTGGAAAATAGTCCGTGTGTGTGCGTGTGCGTGTTTGTATGTCTGTGGGCAGCATAGCTCAGAAACGAAAAGACCGTTAAATACCAAACTTGGTATTTAAGTTTGGTATCTGCAAAGGATGCGACACGACGATTTTCAAGAAAGTCCCCCACCTCCAACTGCCCTGTACATAGAACTCTTCGAACATTTTTAGTTTCTCAAAGATGGCGCTAACGATTTTGATTAAGATATCGTATATTAAATATATTTACATGACAAATGAAATGTATATGTTAAATTATCTGCGAATAGCCTCTTAGGACTACTTTCTTCTGAATGAATTTTACGGAATTTTGCATAGCTGCTAAACCGTAACACACACACAGACACACACACACACAAACACACAAACACAAACACACAGACACACACACAAACACACAGACACACACACACAGACACACACACAAACACACAGACACACACACACAAACACACAGACACACACACAAACACACAGACACACAGACACACACACAAACACACAGACACACACACACAAACACAAACGCACACACAAACACACAGACACACACACAAACACAGACACACACACACAAACACAGACACACACACACAAACACAGACACACACACACACAAACACACAAACACACACACACACAAACACACAGACACACACACAGACACACACACACAAACACACAGACACACACACACAAACACACAGACACACACACACAGATACACAAACACACACACACAAACACACAAACACACACACACAAACACACAGACACACAAACACACAGACACACAAACACACACACACAAACACACAGACACACAAACACACAGACACACAAACACACACACAAACACACAAACACACACACACACACAAACACACAGACACACACACACACACAAACACACACACAGACACAAACACACAGACACACACACAGACACACACACAGACACACACACTCACACACACACACTCACACACACTCACACACACACTCACACACACTCACACACAAACACACAGACACACACACACTCACACACACACTCACACACACAGACACAAACACACAGACACACACACACAAACACACACACACAAACACACACACAGACACAAACACACAGACACACACACACACTCACACACACACAGACACACACTCACACACACACACTCACACACTCACACACACACTCACACACACTCACACACTCACACACACACAAACACACAGACACACACACACTCACACACACACTCACACACACTCACACACACACAAACACACACACACACTCACACACACTCACACACACATACTCACACACACTCACACACACACACAAACACACAGACACACACACACACACACACTCACACACACACACACACACTCTCACACACACACACAGACATTGTTTCCTCTTTTGTTCTTGATTTACTTAAATGTCCTCCCATTGTTCATTAACAGTATTGCAAGTGTTTATTTAGTCAGATAACATTGGTTCTCTATTAACAAGTAAAGATTTCAATGAAAGTGTAGTAAAACTAATTTACACTCTAATTGCATGTCAGATTGGTTCAAGGCAAACAAATGTCAATAAACTTTAAAAAGCCAAAATCAAATAAATCTGTAGCTACTCGTTCACCACAAACACACACATACACACAATCATTTGTACTGGAAGTCATATATTAGGTACATCAGACCCTAACTTAGCTCAGCATGTTATGCTCTTCGATTAATAGTCAAATTTAACGCAATTGATGCACTTACATTAGTGTATTTTGCCTACTTTAACTCCATCATCGCATATGGAATAATGCTCTGGGGTAATTCATTGGATAGCAAATGCATATTTCGGATACAGATGAAAGCTATACAAATAATCTGTAATGCTTATAGCAGACAATAATGCAAATAACTACTTCAAAGTTTGGGCATACTCACCTTACCTTATGTTTACATGTTATCTATTTTAAAACTCTATGTACTTAATGGACATGGTTTTATAACAAACATGGAAATTCATAGCATTAATACTAGACAAAAGGGATTTATTAATTTCCTAATGCTTTCAGAAACGTGTTTATTACGAAACAATGAACATATTTAATTTTCTCCCCAGAAATCTCAAGGAAAAACTTGGCAATTTCTGGGCTATTAAGGCTTCTTTTAAAACGTAGCTATGCAATAAATCAGTTTTCTCTGTAAATGAATGCTTAAGTGACAAATCTGCCTCACAACAGGTTAATATTTATCTTTTATAAGTATTATAATTATTGTGTTTTTCTCCATGTTAGTGTGTATGTTTTATACTCAAATGAAACACAAGCATGTGTCAAATGATTTTTTTAGTATTTAGCAATGACTTATGATATTTTACATTTTAGTAGATAATTGTAAATTTGAGCATTTTTGCATTGTAAATACGTAACATATTTGTAAACATATATTCTAAATTGTAACATGTATGCACTTAGGAGTGTAGATAATACAATAATCAAATTTTAGTTTTATTTATTACTAGGAGTAACTATTAGGTCGATAATTAGAAAACTATCATATGACATTACATCAGCGTTACATAATTAAATGATATTTGTTTATACATTCTAACACTAATTTTGATACTCTTTGTTTATAAATATCTTATAAATAAACCAGGTAAGTACATGTACTTTTATGGATCGCATTAAGCATAGTGCAGTGACGTATAGGTCCTAAAAGCCAAATAATATGTCTATTCTGCTGTATTTGTAACAGTGATTTTAGCAATAGAGCGTTATGCATTCTCCCCCCCCCCCATAGTATACCAACATACGTATACATTTTATTTTTTGACAAGTTCTATGTTCAGTGGTTTGCTGGCCAAAACGAACATACAGAATGCTTTCTAATCTTTTCTTCATCCCTGGTACATTTATCAGCTAAGTCATATCCAAGGACATTGTTTTGTTAGGGGACCAAATTATCTCAAAAGTAAATGTTTCTAGTGTGTTACGCATAGAGTGAGGAATACAACATATTGTTATATATTTTAAATGACAAATTGACAAATAAACATCTCTTTGAGCAGGGGTGGCTGATAAATCTGAACTTTGTTAAAATAATTAGTTGAAATGCCATCACTTTTTTTCACAAACGTTAGTTATTAACAACTACATACTTCCAAATGTCACCAATATGTTTATTATACACTTACGCGTAAGTGAACTATTTATAAGCAGTTTTTGGAGGGGGAAGTTGTGTAAATGTTACCAAGTCTCATACATGGATCTTATCTTTATCACAATATAAAACTCAAGGAAAGCAAAATAGGCAACTTATACATTATAACGTACATCCAGTCATATTCTCATATAATTGCTGTTACACTTCCCATGGAAACATCCGTTTTATTTATAACAGCTGAGTGATATTTAGATTTGGTGATGTACCACAGAGCTTAATTTACTTTTCCCTTCGGTTTAGTGCTAAAAAAGTTGTAATAAAAACAATAAAGTAATTTGTTGTTTCTCTGTATACCATCGTTTATGTTTTTGTTTTTTTTAATATCGTTTAACGTCCGCTTTTAATACTTAGACGAATACACCATGATTCATTTGAAACATTAGAAACAGTTACTTTCAAATTACACTGTTTATGTGACGAAAGCAAGTTATCTAGATGGCTGCTTTGTTTATTCTTCTTTACGTTCTTTATATAGAGGAGCGTTAATTCTGGCATCTAGTGTCTTTGGACAAATGTAGAGTCAGTTGTAAATATAGTGATTCTAGACAAAAGTAACAGATTCCTATAGCTTTATAAACCACACTTCCCCACCACACACCTAAGGTTCGTCATGTTTTATACCTACCCATTATATGCTGAATCACTTAGCACCTTCAAACAGTATTACGCAGATCAGGATGTCATGAACTTGAAATGTACAAACAGGATATTTATATTAAAGGGTAAGCCATGTTTATGGTTGAGAACAAACTTGCTGCCGTATCAGGAAACCGCTCCTGCATATAAGTTTAGCAAGATGGCATATGACTAATGTTGGATATAAGATAGCACACCCAATAACCTTTACCAGTACTTATATTCGGCACTTTATGAAGTTCTTTAACTGACTACATAGGTTGTCTTCTAAAATATTAGTTAACAATGTATCAGTATCCCGGAATGATATGTTAAATTAAATTTTTGATTTCCGAAGGTGATTTTATTACATATGTGAGCAAGTGCTGAATAAAACTATTGACATGTTGTTGGAAATAGTTTATCTTAAAATAAGATTAGTTTTCTTGGTTTTGATGTTTCTGCAAGCTATTTGGTTCTTCAGCTATTGAAGTGCTGCATTTTTTTGGGGATAGTGTTTAACGCCCGCTTTTACTGCTCTGTCACCGCAGGCGATGACACTGATGATACATGAAGAATGGTGGAATGTGATGGCGGGGGAAACTGGAGAACCCAGAGAAAACACACCCTTGTGCAGCTTTGTCCACCACAAATCTCACATGCAGTCGCTTGGTATCGAACCCTAACCGTCTAGGTGAGAGGCGAGCTGTCCGACCTCTCGGCCACGGCGCGACCCCTCAATGTCATCAAAATGTTCATAACTTATGTTAAGTTACTTAACCTTCATTTGGTAAATTCAAAATTGTAAATAGATGTGCTTAGTAACTTATATTATGTACTACCAACTATCTACTATTAAACAATTTGTTAATGTTTTATATGGCGTTCGCGTACGGAATTGCAACTTTGCACTAAAAATATTAACATAACATTGCAAATTCAAACCATTTACGAAGAATTTCATGGAAATGGCAATTAATGTAATTAGGAAAAAGAAAACTATATGAAATAAATTCAAAGATTTAACCACATTTAGAACTTTATCTCCGTTTACTTCTCTTACTGTTTAATATAGTTCTTAAATCCAACTGCACAAAGTCAATTCCGAATGAAAACCCCTTTATATACTTTTTCATATCTTAATACACAGCAAATTGCTCTTGTGTTTACTTTCAATCCTTATTGACAATCTCAACTGGTTTGTAAATCAGGGGAAAACCTTTAGACTTGGCGAAAGTTACCCATATTCACATTCTAAACCCTATATTCTTGTTTACAAAACCCTAATATACAAATTAACTGTCATAGTTTTATTAGTCTGAAAAAAAAACTATTGTTTCTTGAGTTTAAAGAGAAACTGAAAATTGTGGGCTGTTCAGGACTTCCAAATACCAGCCATGTCATTATTTTGTTACATATTTTATCATTTATTGGTGACTTTAGTTTGTTATAATAAAATTGTAATAGTTGTTCCAGAAAGCAGAAATATTATAGTTACAAGTGAAGCCTTATTTTCTATATTTTATCTTTTCCACACCATTATCTGAAAGCATTTCGGATGATATACGTGAGCTGGATATACCTATTATAAACTTTAAGTAGCTTCAAGCAGCTTAGAAAGAATCCGGAATAACAGATATTGCTTTCATATCTGACGGAATTCATAAAATCAAACGCTTGATAACCTTACAGATTTCATCTCAAATCAATCAGATTTCATTTGTTTCCGTTTGCTTTCTTCCGACATATCACATGAATTAGATGATGGACTAAAAGTAGCTTATAGAACGGCGAGAGAATAGATGTGAAATATTCTCGTCAGTTCTGTGTATAACAGGATCCTAGAACTTCTAACCGTAACGGACGTGCTCTGGTTTAACTGCAGCACATATTAATGGGAATAAATTTCAAATTTGTGTTAAAGCCGCATTATAAATTATTATTCTGTGGTACTTAGCAAGGAATACTAGATTCCTATGTACTGAAATTTCATTCGGGTTTCTCGGGAAGTTGGCTGAGACGAAACGTTTCTGCAAAATGAAAGTGACTGTGACTCAAAATCATATTTAGGTGCTTTTTTACTGCTGAAACATATACAAAGATATATTCAGTACTAATAAAAGTATATGTTGCTTTTTTCTGGCAATAGCCTCTTCATTTAGAAATAATTTTGTACAACGATATATTTGTTGAAAATAATAAGCAATACACTAAAACTTACAAAAAAAAATGTTGGTTACCCTAAACCATATAATTTATATAAAATTAAGTATTTTGTGGCATTAGATATTTCTCTGGTGTTGGATATACTTCATACTGCTTTAAATATTTGGACTTAAAGTACTTGCAGCATTGTAAGTCGCCATCTCAGGTGATCTCAAATTATTTTGAGATCACCTTGTGGTTTACTGAGAAACATGCGAGTCAGTTGAGAAATTCAATGCTGTGCCGACATGTTGACATGTTAGCTCAGTTGCAGAGCAGCCGGCTACAGATCGAGAGATCCGTGGCTCAAATCATGGCTATGGCATTGAATTTTTAGTGTGACTCTACCTATTCAATAGTATCATTGTTTCAAATGAACTTAAAGTGATATAAATATGATCAACTAACAAGTATCTACATAATAAATGAATTAAGAACTAATTATTACTCAGGAGACTGGATTATAGCTTTTCATCTCTGCAGTAAAACAAATACCTACATAAAACGAATTGAGAGTTATGTACTTCTCAGGAAGTGAATTCTACCTTTTTGTCTCTGTATGAAAGGCAAATACAAAGAAACTTCGAGAAATACTACATCTGAAATACAAAATACATGAGGTCACCAAAGGAACTTTCCGATGTGATTACCTGCAACATATTTGCAGAGTTTACACCTGCGAAGAAATGAACCCCGTACCCAGTTAAAAAATTCCAAGATTGTTACAAACCTCACCACAAGAAGCTAAAGTTCATGTCAGTAATTGTTTATCTGATTCCACGGAAATCTGGTAGGCCAAGCAAGCTCTAAGCATGCGCAATGGTACCACGTGACAGCTAAACGCACTTGAGCTCTAAAGTTTGCGGCTTAGATTATTTTAGAATGATAGTCGTATTGTTCCACGTTGAAACAATGTTTTACTTTCTCTATACGTACTATGTACATAGTGTATAGAGAAGGTATTGCATTCCACCCAAAAATTCGATACCGGGATTTCACCGGAAATACATGTTTTGGGTCCCCCTGAATCCAAAAAAAAAAAGCATTTTCAGGAAAAGGTCCATATATGTGTTTGTGCGTATGTGTGGAAAGCAAGGCTCAAAAACGAAAAGACCGTTAAATACCAAACATGATATTTATGATTGGTACCTTTCAAGAATGCGACACGAAGATTTTCAAGAAAATCCCCCCACCCCACATTACCCTTTATATGGATTTTTTTTCCAAAATTTTGATTTTCTTAAAATTGGATCTAACAATTTTGATTAAAATGTCGTATATTAAAGTTATTTATGCACAAATAAAATGTATATCTTGAGTTTTCTGAGAATAGCCTCTGAAGTCTACTTTATCCCGGATGAATTAATTTTACGAAATTTTGTGTCACTGCTAAACCGTAAGAAATAGACTAAAACATGTAGTACACTTTAAAACACACACTTTATGTTATACACATTTTTTTCGTGGAGTAGATCGCTTTTTAGATATTCATTGTTTTTGTTTCAGCTAGGAAAAACTTATAACTTTCTCATACCGGAATTTGTCAACTCGTGTCCATACGAACAAAGGAACTTCAGTCACATAGCAACCAGCTATTGACTGTCACTTTAAGCTATAGTACTCCCTTATTTCGCATCTACTTAAAAGGAAGCAAGTGATAAGATTATTTCAGCTAATTTTTTCTCGATTAGCATGAAGTAATTAGAAGCAAAAGATTTTTAACAGTAATTTGTTGTAGAGATGTACAAGAAGGTCATGTGAATGGAACACATCAGACTTTTCTTATACAGAATATGTATACTTTTGCAATACGAACACAATGTTTGATAATTCATGGTTCTCACAGTAGTCACGTAGGCCGCGCCGTGGCCAAGTGGTAGGAGCATTCACCTCTCACTGAGCCGGGTTCGATCCCAAGCGACCGCATACGAGATTTGTGGTGGACAGAGCATCGCTGGGGCGGGTTTTCTACGGGTTCTTCGGTTGCCCCCGCCATCACATTCCACCGGTGCTCCAATTTCATTCATGTATCATCAGTGTCATCGCCTGCGGTGCCACAAGTATTTATAGCAGGCGCTAAACACTACAAAAAATCTGATGTGTTCCATTCACATAATTTTCTGTATATCTCTGCAACAAATTATTGTTAAAAAGCTTATGCTTCTATTTACTTCATGCTAATCGAAAAAAATATCAGCCAAAATAGCCTATTACTTGCTTCCTAGTAAGTAGAAGCGAAATAAGGGAGTACTGTTGGTTAAAGTAATGGTCAAAAGTTGGTTGCTATGTGACTGAAGTTTCTAATATGTTAAAATTCCTGTATGAGAAAAGTTTGTTTTTAAAGCTGAAACCAAAAAACAAGGAGTAACTCAAAAACGATCAACTCCTCGAAAAAAATGTATATAGCATAAATTGTGTATTTTAAGCTGTTCCACATATTTTGTGCTATAAGTTTTTGTTCATCTCTTACGGTTTAGCAGTTATGCAAACTTCCGTAAAATTCATCCAGAATAAAGTAGTCTTCAGAGACTATTCCCAGAAAATTCAAGATATACATTTTAATTGCCGTGTAAATATCTTTAATATACGAAATATTAATCAAAATCATTAGAGCCATTTAAGAAAATTAAAAATTTCGAAAAAAGTTCCATGTAAAGCGTAGTTAAAGGTGGGGGGATCTTTCTCAAAATCTTCGTGTAGTATCCCTGGAAGATACTTAACTTAAATACCGAGTTTGGTATTTTAGCTACTTTTTGTTTTGGAGTTATCGTGTTCACAGACACACGAACACACGGAACGCATGGACACACACATACACACGGACCTTTTTCTGAAAATGTTTTTTTTATACAGGGGGTCCTAAAACATGTATTTCCGGTGAAATTTCGGTATCGAAGTTTTGGGTGGAATACAATGCTTCTCTATCCCTATGTGCATTGTACATATGGGACTAGAGAAAGTAAAAAGTTGTCACGTGTAGGCATTAGACAAGATTTTCAGGAGCATTATGGCAGGAGCTCAGGTGGTTTCAATGACATAATAGCTTTTACAGGTCGTCTCCTTAGCGCGGTGGTAGCGCAGCTGCCTACCAAGTGGGAGACCTGGGTTCGATCCCCCCCAGTACCGGCTTGGGGATTTTTCCCCCTCTGGGAGACCTGGACCGGGGTACACTCAGCCTCGTGAGGTCCCTGGGGGGCCAATTGAGGAGCTACTTGATTGAGAAGTAGCGGCTCCAGGTCGTGAGGACCGCATTAACCGGCCGGGAGGGGCTCGAGGCGCTGACCATGTCTCACCCTCCAATACTGCACCCCATCCATGACCTCTGTAGTGGACCGAGATGGGGGACGCAGCGGCCGGGCGGTAGGCCAAGGCTCCCCGTGAGCTGTCGTGCCATAGAGTTATGTTAATAGCTTTTACAGATAAAATCTAAGTACCTCTCTTTGAATCCTTGCCAATAGTTCAAATTTTATTATTCTCCCGCTAAAGTCATTGCTCAGTTATTATGTTTCAAAGCACACATTAAATAAATGTTTGAAAAACACTTAATTGTTTCAATGCTGTAATCTTGCAGATTTCTTGCATGCATGTTGAACGCTACATAGATATCATTCACAATCGTTTCAAAGTAATTTGTACTTGAACATTTATCGGCTTACCTTAGAAAATGTAAACTAAGTATATTAGTGCTGCTGAAATTATGAATCTCTTTGAGAAAAATAAGAAAATTAAAAAACGCAAACTTCAGAGAGCGGTTGGATCTTTGCATCTTTGGATTCAATGACCAGCGCTATACCCTCTCACGCACAGTATGTTTTGGTGGAGAGCTCTAGCTAACTACATGAGGGCCGAACTGTTATCAGAGGCGTGCACACCCTAAAAAAACTGGCAATTTGGCCAAAGTTACAAGTCCAACAGTTTTGATTGTGCAACCATTCTTTAGACTACTGGCATACAAATGGTGTATTCTGAATGAAAATAGAACTCACACGTCCACATTCTTTTAATGTATGGCCATTGAATGCGCCAAGAAAGCATGCGATAACTTCGGCATTTGACAAAAGGAACAATAAAACAAAGGAACTATCTTAAACAGTTTATCTAGAACCCCTTTATGATCCTGCGAACTTGTGCGGTCGAATTTTGAGAGATTCAGTATGTGTGTGCATCTACACACACCACACACACACACACACACACACACGCACGCACACACACACACAGAGGATGTTAGGGATTTGAGTACGCAAAAATTCTGGTGCTGGAAGATCCAAATATGACGAATAATAAAGTCCAATAATAATTTCATATTTCTTGTGCAGTCGAATTCTGAGAGAACCTGTATATGTGCACACACACACACACACACACACACACATACACAGAGGGATTTGAGTGCGCAGCAGTTTTCGCGTGCTGGGAGATCCAAATAACACGAATATTAAACTCCAATAATAATTTCATATCTCTTGAAATCCTGCCAATTTGTGCGGTGGAATTCTGAGAGAATCTGTATATGTGTGTGTATGTACACACACAGGATGTTAGGGACTTGAGTACCCAGTTTTCACATGCTGGGAGATCCAAATTTGACGAACAATAAAGTCCAATAATAATTTCACGTCTCTTGAAACGTAATAGTGATCATTAAATATTATCAAATACATTATCTGTACTGTGTGACAACAGAGTGGGACTAGGAGCCAAAAGTTTTGTTTTGTTTTTGTCTGTGCTTGAATTCTGGTTCTCCGCGTGCCTGTGTGCTTATTTTCAGCTACTGCCACTAACGAGAGGTGGGTGGTTCTTTTTATAAGCTATCCGATCGTATTCACTGTTAACATTTCTGACATTCCGCTCTACACGCAAAGCCCAATATTGTGCAACCGCGACTTTGCACGCTGGAACCCATATTTTAATACCTTTTTTGGCTAAACCACTCATGTTAGCAACAAATGGTGAACGCAGAAAACTTCTTTTTTGCAGTTCTACTTTGCTACTCAAATTGCATAAATAAACGATAAAGGAGTGCTGATGTACTCAGAATGAAATATTTGACCAATTTATTTATTTATTGTGGAACCATGGACTTTAGCGGAAAATGGCTCTGGAACTTCTATTTCAGCTTAAAATCAGCAAGTTGTGTAGTGATTCACAATAATACGGATGGGCATCTGATACTGTTATCTTATAGGTAACGGGCGCATTGTGTCCACTGCTTTTGCTTTCTGTGTGAAAAACGCACATTAACTATATTAGTTAGCCGAATTATTCTATGGGGCGTAAATGTGGTTACGGGTTCGTATCCCGGGCGCAGGTTTTGGGTATTAGGAATGCTATGGATTTGAGAGGATTGCTCAGGATTTTTACTAGCATGGAAACTCTTTCAGGGTGTGGTACGACACAAGTGCTTTATCCAGATAGTTCGACATTTTTCCGCCGTCGAACACACACGCATTCCTCTTAATTTTCTCCTGTGAATCTATACTTTACGTGACCACGACTATTGTTACATTACTTTTGATGCAGTGATATCGTCCGTACTCTGGTCTGTATTACAATAACTATTTCCCTCACCACGGACCATAAATATCACATCTGGGATCTTCCGATGTTCTGCGTTCCCTGGCCAGCGGAGAGAATTGCTTTCTCTTTTACTGTTTTGTTCACCCACGGGCAGTTTAACCTCAATGCTCTACCCTAACGGTATGCGGTGCTACCAGCTCGTGACAACTCGGCTACTTATACGTGTTCGAAATCTTTCTTCCCTTCCCATTTTCAATGTACATTTATATTTCTCTTCTTGGTATAATTTATATTATTAGCTATGGTTTATCTTTCCCTTCTGAATGACTCTTTACTCCGTGAAAAAAAATATGTACTGTCTCATCTATCATGTCCAGATATTTCTTGATTTAAAAATGTTGCTGAATTCAACGGGTTTATTTCAAGTTAAAAACAGGGTGTCAGGATCTGATTGAGCGACCTTCGTTTTACCCCTCTTGTTTATCGGCGGAGACAGTTAGCGGTTTGCAGTCACTGAGAGAGATGAAATGAAGATTGTGCAGGCCAGTTGCCTAAGGGACCTTTTAATACTACGTTGAGTTGGGCAACTCATTTAACGCACGAAGAGATATCTGCACATGTCAAACACGGGACAGTTGGTCCAACTATTAGTGAAATAATGCATCTATTAATAATGACGACTTTGAAAGGAACACTTTATTATACAGTATAGTGTGTGTATGCCAAATAGAGAAAAACATCAGTATCATAGCTGACAGTGTTTTGTTCCAGTTCGAGACTCGAAGTGCGACTATCCGGCTGCCTGTAATGCCATGGAAACATTGCTCGTACACGAGGATCTGGTCAAGGATTGTTCCTCCTTCTTCGTTGAGCTATGCAACATGCTTAAAAAGGAGGGGGTAAGTGTGCATTACATTTTCAATGTCCTAGATATTTATTACATATTATATAATACACACGTTTATAATTAATACCAAATCTTTTGAGTACACGATGTAGTGTATGCTGCCGTAGTTTTATTGTTGTGCGTCACATTGGTGGACCAATATGTCGTGGTTTTATCGTTGCCACGTTAGGATGCTAATATGTCGCAATTTTATTTCTGGTATCAGTTGTTGCGACAGATGATGCTATCAGGTGAGTCTACTTGGAGTAGGTTGAGGGTTAATGCTCGTGAAATTCTCTACATTAAGCGTGTGCATACCTTGCAGACTCCGTTTGTTGCTCCGGCTAGGCTCGTTCTTGTAGACCATGAGTTGTCTCTTGCTCAGGGAGGAAAGAATGACAAAGGTGTGTAACACTTTTGGTAGACTCAAATAAAAGAGAAATTTCACTTAATTTCACTGATGATTTCCTTTATTGCTGATCTGTGGTGGTATTGAGGCTCTAACCCTGCGAGCGACTCCCGACATAAACGAACGCACACTTGATGACATACTTTTTTTTAAGTGATAGTTCCACTTTTACTGAGCTAATATATTTTTACACTCGTCACCGTAATCTTGAGTTTTACGGTCCGTATAACATTTACGGTAATAATTACCCGTCAGATTAACTTATAACACACCGATTTCCTACACTGGACGCCGCACGATTTCTTAGACAGTGTCTCGTCACATTTCTTACATTCTGGATTTACATGTGTGTCCGATTTCTTATACGCGGTTTCCTACCTTGTGAGCCCGATTTCTTGTACGCACACCATTTATATACTAAATGGTGCGAGGATTGCCCTCCTTTTTGAATGTCTGAAAAAAAAACCGCGTAAAGTAGCGTTGTCACGTGGGCTGTCTGGGAGTTTTCTTTATTTTCCACACACGTGACCTTTCTCTACAACGAGAAATTCCCTCTTTCCAAAATATAAGGGGGTGATCCTTTCTTCCTCCCAAGAGTTGTTACTTGTGTCCCTAATGCTCTAAAATTCTTGTTATTTTAAACAAAGCACGTAGCCTTGAAGAATACAATGCGAGCTTCTGCACGCTACAGTTCTGACTTCTACTGAGCAGATATTTCTTACGTTAAATATTAAAAACTAATGGTTAAACCAGTAATATATGCGTCGTGCTAAAATACTGTCGCAATGCAGTATTGGTGTTTAAGCATAAGAGCTCCGCATTCGCCTTCTCAAAATAAGGAGAAAACCCAAGACAAAAACCTTACCTAGGTATTTCAAACATTGCTCCTCTTAAATATAAGGCAAAAACTACATTGGCGGGGTGAGAGTGTAGATAATAATTAATTTATGTACTAATTACGCACATTATGTTGAGAGTTGTAATACGTTTAAACAGAAATATTTGGCTTGAATATTGACAATCTTAAAATCTTTAGTCTCTGAAATACATACCTTTTCTATTTAGACGTTGTCATGTGTATAATCAATAAATGTATCCTCCATGCTTCTATTTGAAGACATAGTATCAAAAATCTTTCACCGTTCATTTTGAGAATTTGTGATGAAAATTGATTTTAGACAATAGTTCCATATAAATGTTCCTGATACTACAATTAAGCTGTTTCAACAATTAATAGAGAATTACAAAAGCATACTTTTGTTTTAGTTAGTGTATAGATACGGCGGCGCCGTGGTCGAGTATTTACAAGGCTAGCATTCTGCCTATGTGGCCCGAGAAGAATCCCAAACGCCCGCAAGTGGGATTTGTGGGAACGAAACGGTGTCTGGGCGGGTTTTCTTCAAGTCCTTCAGGTTCCCCCGCAGCTCATTCCACCAATTGATCCATTATCACCTTTCCTAGCATCAATTTCATTTATGCCATCCACTTACTCACGCTCCTGCCAGGCTACGGGCCGACCACCCGTTTCAGGTTATTCATTCTATGGTTACGAACCGTTGGTTCCCCGACAGGCTTCTGACCTCTAGGCCAGTGTTTCCCAACCTTTTGAAGTTCACGGCACCCTTGGGAATAACATTAAACACCAGGGGCACCCTTCCTTGAATTAAAAGAAAATTAAGCTTAATATGTTAATTTATTGAAATATTATATAATAATAACGTACACCATAACATAATACAGTAAACTTTACTACAATCACTGAGTAAAAATACATCAATAAATTTTGTTCCATTAATGATTAATGTGAAACTTGTGATTGATGCTTAGAGCACAGATATGTGATGTCGGGTCTTACAGTTGACAGTGAAACACGCAAATCATCCTCAAGGTTATTCAGTCTATTTCTTGCTTTGCATTTTATTGTCTCCATAGCAGAGAAGGCTTGCTCGCATAGATAGGATGTTGAAAAGGGCAAAAGTGCGTTAATTGCTTTCTGCATTAGGTTAGGGTACTCCTCTCTCCGTTGAAGCCAAAAACTAGCCACCGACGCCTCACTCTTGGTGAACTTACCTTTGAGTGTGGAATCAGCGCAAAGATCAATAAATTCATCTCGTTCGCAAGCAGTGAAATCTATTTCCTCTGCACTCTCTACGAAATCAAATGGTGAGACAAGCCAGTCTTGATTCGTAGTGGAAATAGTTGGAAAGTACGCATCTATTGCATCTTGCAATCTTGATAAGTGATCACAAATGCGGTATTTCAGTTTATCCAGATCTTTATCTCCTGCCACATTAAGAAGAGATGGAAAGTTCGACAAATCTCCTTTTTGAACTGCAGACTTCCAAGAACTAAGTTTTCTTTTAAAACCTTTCATTTTATTGGTTGAGGAGATTATTGTTTCATGTCAACCCTGCATCGAAACATTCAGTTCATTCAGCTTATGAAAAATATCTGCCAGATACGACAGTTCAAAACACCAAGAATCACTTAGTAAGAGCTCATGAAATGTGTCTTCATTTTCATCCTTAAAAAAAGTTTTTAGCTGTTCTTTAAGTTCGAGAAACCGGTTCAATACACGACCCCGCGACAACCACCTTATTTCTGTGTGAAGTAACAAAGAGGTATGAGCTGCATCCGTTGCGCGACATAATTGTTCAAAAAGCTGTCTACAGAACAGAAACTGTTCACTAATATCTTTTTTATCAATATATCTGATAAAACCAAGGAGTTGCGGTTTGTCACCAATATCGAGACTCTCATCTACTTGCAAAGCAAAGTTCTATAAGTTTTTATTTTCTCCGTGACTTGTTTGTTGATATTGCATGACATTTCAGATATCCTGCGGCTGATTGTGTTGTTGGACAGAGGAACTTTCGAAATTTGATTAGCTGCTCCTTCGCCAAGTATTGTTGAAACTATAACTTGACATGCAGGGCCAATGATTTCCTCTCCAAGAGTATGAGGTTTCTTTTTTTTTTTTTTTTTTTTTTAGCTATCAGTTCTACTATTTTAAATGAGGCTTCAAGAGCAGTATCACCTATGGTCATTCTCTTTACCATTCGCACAGCTGTTTTCTTCTCCCCTTCTAATATATGTGAAAAATACATTACACTTTTCTGTGACACACTAGGATGCTTTGTTGTAAGATGCCGCTTCAGTTTGCTAGGTACCATGGCCTCGTTGCTAAGTGTTTCGCCACAAACTAAACACACAGGGATAGGGTTTTCCTCGTTGTTATTCCACTTAAATCCATACGATAAGTAACTGTCCTGGTATGTTCTTTTCTTTCGTTTGTCTTCTTTATGTGGTGAATTCGACGGTCCGGGAGAAACTGTAAGATTTGGCTTCTTAAAGCAAGCAGTAGGAGCCGACTGTTCACTTTCACTGTCCTGGCGTTTACGTTTAACAATGAACTTATCCATAGCTAAACACTGTGAATCAACGCGAGGAAGACAACTGAATGCGCCAAGCGGCGTACACTTTTATATATTCATCTGTCGAAGTCTCGGGAATGTTCGTGAGGAAGCGAGTAGTCTCGGGAATGTTCGGCAGGGTACAGCTGTAATGCCATCTGTGGGATACTAGTATAACTGAATTATTGAAATGAATCGACCACTATCACCATCTGCCGTGCATGAGGGTAATTGATTTAACTTATTTTATTTCAAGACCTTACAAGACTTAAGGCTTCAGTAGAAGCTATTTTTTGTTTTGTTTATCTCAATATCTCACGGCACCCCTTAGCCAATTACACGGCACCCTAGGGTGCCGGGGCACACCGGTTGGGAACCGTTGCTCTAGGCAGACGCTTGTAAGTCCTAGAGTGGTCTTATACACAGGGAGGGTAAGCCGATTACGTAATTTAACGTAGGGCATAAACAGTTACAACATTGTAAGTTACAAATTTAGCACGAAAAGGTTTTATTTGATAATTAAACCCTGTGGAAACCAAACTTGGTTGAGCAGACGTTTACAAATACATTTTTCTAAATTCTATTAAAATAGCTGTATCTTTTATGTAGCACAAAACATTATCTGAACTCGTAATTGTAGAAAAAAAAATCTCATGTGTTCCATTCACATGACTTTCTCTACATCTCTGCAACAAATTATTGTTAAAAAGATTATCCTTCTATTTACTTCATTTTAATCGAGAAAATAGACTTATTGCTTGTAAAAAGAAGGGAAATAAGGGAGTACTATAGACTAAACTGATAATCAAAAGCTGGTTGCTATGTGACTGAAATTCTTTTGTTTCTGTGGACAGGAGCTGACCGATTCCTGTATGAGAAAATGTTTTTCAAAGCTGAAACCAAAAACAAGGTATACCTAAAAAACTATCAACTCCTCGAACAAATGTGTATAACATAAATTGTGTGCTTTAGTGTGCTCTAAAATTTTTGTGTGCTAAGTTTTTGTCCATCTCTTATGGTTTACCAGTTATGGAAAATGTGTAAAATTCACCCAGAATAAAGTAGTCTTCAGAGGCTATTACCAGAAAATTCAAGATATACATTTTATTTGTCAGGTAAATCTTTAATATACCAAATTTTAATCAAAATCTTTGGAGACATTTTTGAGAAAATCAAAATTTTCGAAATGTTTTCCATGTAAAGGGTAAATGGAGGTGGGGGATTTTCTTGAAAATCTTCGTGTCGCATCCTTGGAAGATACCAAACTTAAACATCAAGTTTGGTAATTAACGGTCTTTTCGTTTTTGAATTATGCTGCTCACAGACGCACACACGGACATGTTTCTAAAAATGCTTTTTTTTCCGACTCAGGGAGACCCAAAACATGTATTTCCGATGAAAACTCGGTAGCGAATTTTTTACTATTTATATAGTACGTATAGAGAAAGTAAACATTTGTGGCTGAGCGTGGATTGCTATTTTTGAACATTGTGATATATTTTACTAGAAGAACAAGGAAATCATAAAAAGCATATTCCATTCTCCTCAATCACTGATTCGATGTCATTTATTTTACTTTAAAGTAACGCTGCTTCTTGTGTGGCTTACCAAGCTGTTCCTGCGTGGAAAATAACACCGCTATTTCATTAAAACAAACACCGGCGTATACTGAGAAAGCGTCTATTTCATAAATGTTACGAGAGCATTCAGCGCGATGGCAGAGACATCTGTTGGTATGCCGTTTGTAAAACTTTAGTAGATATAAAGGAATCTGTTTGTTATGTTAAATGAGTGTGAGCCAGAGATTCACAGTCACCGATTTCCATTTCAGCTTAACAGAGTGAACAACAGAAACGAGAATCTTTTTAAATGTATTCGGCCAACAATACCCACCGAAACAATATCAGAGAATATGTGATGACAGAGGTTGTCTCATCGAAAGTTGTAAAAATGTATGAACGAAGTCGACTCCCTCTACTGCCTTTAGCAGCAATGAATATATTACGTTGAGCAGTTTTTGTTCTGAGTATAGAAATGTGATTGCGTCATCTTTTAGAGGCACACAATATTTACTATTTAAGACCGAATCCTACCGTCCATTCTTGTCACTACCCGAGTTTCTTCAGCAATAGCTGCAAGGAAGATATGGAGAAACACATCACTGGATGAATACTCTGATTGCTTATATGGATATATCTGAAAGAGAGGTTTTAGTAACATAAAGAGTGAGATTGTGGGTTCTATTCCCGCCTTGGGCATGGGTGTGGTGTGTGTAAAAGAAGAAAACATCAATTTAGTAATCATACAACAAACAAAGTAAAATAGTTAGGCAAATAAAAGTAGGGTATACAAGGCGGGAGTCCCGACTAGACCCCGGAACTGCATTAAAAAAAGACAGGCAGAGATAGCAAAAGACCCCTGTCTTACGATAAGCATTTTCAGACGTATTTTTAGTGTTTGAAGGTATAATGTGTTTTATGCGCATTGTAGCAGTGTATTTGCTCTACACTCGAGAAACTCATACTCCATTTAAATACCCCAGTCATTCAATAACAACACCGACAGTATAATTTAATGTAATGAATTGTACAATACCTCTATTATATAATTGATTCTGTCTCTAGTATTCTTCACTGATAAGAAAATTCAATTGCAAAAACCTTTCACTTCAATAATTATCTTTAATATGATTCATTCTAATGATATATTTAAAATGAAATAACTTGCACTAAACTGTGATTTCTCTTAATGTTTCTAGCAGTCAAAATATGACATCTTCTGACCGCTAATTAATGGTTTCCTGTGCTTTTATATCCAATATTTAACGCTTATATTACAGAAATTTAAAGACTTTAAATTTAAACCTTCCTTTTAACATTTATTTACCTTCTCTAGCTCGCATGTGCAATATACATAGTGGATAGAGAAAGTATTGTATTCCAGCCAAACATTCGATGTCGAGATTTTACCTGAAATATATGTTTTGGGGTCCCCTGAGTCCAAAAAAGCATTTTTAGAAAAAGGTCAGTGTGTGCCTGTGTATTTTGGACAGCCTAGCTCAAAAACGAAAGTCCGTTAAATACCAAACTTAGTATTTAGATTTTGATTAAAATCGCGTATATTGGCATTCCTAATGAAACGTATATCTTGAATTTTCTGAGAATAGTCTCTGAATACCACTTTATTCTGGATGGATTATGCCAAATTTTGCTTAATTGCTAAACCGTAAAAGATAGAGAAGAACTTACTCCACAAAAAATGTAATCTCCTCAAAGCACACACTTTATATCCTTTACGTTTTTGTTGTGGGAGAAACGTTTCCGAGATATTCTTGTATTGTATTCAATTGTAAAGTAGTTATATTTTTCGTAAACAGGAAGTGTCCGTTTATCTTTTGTTCCACTCCTGGCCAAGAAAAGAAGCGATTTGCAATGACAATCGTAAAACGACAGCGTTTAAAACATTTGACTAAGCACTTTAGCACAGTGCATTCCTTTAGTTCTCAAATGGAGCTAAGTAATAACATTCTGCTAATGCTTATCTCGAATAGCATGTGTAGAAAGAAGAATAATCTTTTGCAAGGCGATTGTCTGTAGAGCAGCTAGAGAAAGCTATATGAATGTAATCATCAGATTATTTTTTTTTCAGTTGTTGCCTCCACTAAGCTGCCAGCATTAGCACATAATACGTAGTAACAATCTTCTGCTTTCTCACACCACATCTGTCATTAAAGTTTGCACTCAACAATCTATTCGCACGTAGATTGATTGCCTCTTAACTACAAATCCGAAGGAATCACGTAAATTCAAATTATTTTTTGAGGTGTTCTTTGGATAAAGCCTTTTACAGTTTTCTTTACAGAGTGCAGAATGCCTTAAAGACCATTCACATTGAAAATCAACCGCCGACGTAACGCAGACACAGAAGCTTGCAGCCAATATATGTATAGGTTCCTTCACGAAGGTTACATTGACATTGACGTAGACATAACTGTAGTACATTAACATAGAAGCTTGCAGCCAATATATCTATATGCTCATTCACGATGGTTACGCTGGCATTGACGTAGACATAACTGTAGTACATTAACATAGAAGCTTGCAGCCAACATATGTATAGGCTTATTCACGATGGTTACGCTGACATTGACGTAGACATAACTGTAGTACATTAACATAGAAGCTTGCAGCCAATATATGTATATGCTCATTCACGATGGTTACGCTGACGTTGACGTAGACATAACTGTAGTACATTAACATAGAAGCTTGCAGGCAATATATGTATATGCTCATTCATGATGGTTACGCTGACATTGACGTAGACATAACTGTAGTACATTAATATAGAAGCTTGCAGCCAATATATGTATATGCTCATTCACGATGGTTACATTGAAATTGACGTAGACATAACTGTAGTACATTAACAGAGAAGCTTGCAGCCAATATATGTATATGCTCATTCACGATGGTTACACTGGCATTGACGTAGACATAACTGTAGTACATTAACATAGAATCTTGCAGCCAATATATGTATATGCTCATTCACGATGGTTACATTGAAATTGACGTAGACATAACTGTAGTACATTAACATAGAAGCTTCCAGCCAATATACGTATATGGTCATTCACGATGGTTACGCTGGCATTGACGTAGACATAACTGTAGTACATTAATATAGAAGCTTGCAGCCAATATATGTATAGGTTCCTTCACAATGGTTACATTGATATTGACGTAGACATAACCGTAGTACGTTAACATAGAAGCCTGCAAACGCCAAACTTTCGCATTAAAGTTAACATGCAACGTAGGTATCAACCAATGAGAACCATTGCTCGAAGTGTTATTAAAATGGCTTCGCTTGATAATTCTCACTTATTTAGCTTAGTAGATATTTTTCTAGCATTATCGAAATGTTACTGCCGCTGTATGTGATGGATTTATGCCTGACACAAGAAAATGAAGAATCACATTTAGAAAACCAAGCAGTGTACTTACTGAACAGCTTTCTACGAGTCACTGCAAGTTTACATTTACTTCTGACTATATTTATCTTTTTACTTTCTCTACACGTACTATGTACATAGTGTATAGAGAAGGTATTGTAATACACCCAAATATTCGATACCGAGATTTCACGACAAATACCTGTTTTGAGAACCCCTGTATAAAGAAATTACAAAGATGTTCATGTGTGTGTGTGCCTGTGGGCACCAAAGCTCAAAAACGAACAGACCGTTAAAAACCACAGTTGGTATTTACACTTGGTATATTCCAAGGATGCGACACAAAGATTTTCAAAAAAATCCCCCACCCCAAACTACCCTTTACATGGAATTTTTTTCGAAAAATTTGTAATTTCTCAAAATTGGCTCTATCGATTTTGATTAAAGTGTCATATATTAAATATATTTAGACGACAAATAAATTGTATATCTTGAATTTTATGGAAATAGACTCTGAAGATTACTTTATTCTGGATGCATTTTTTCGGAATTTTGCATAACTACTAAACCGTAACTGATAGACAAAAACTTACCACACAGAAAAGTAGAGCACATAAAAACACACAACTTATGTTATATACATTTCTTTCGTGAAGTTGATCGGTTTTTAGGTATTCCTTATTTTTGGTTTCAGCTTTGAAAAACTTATACTTTTCTCATACAGGAATTTGTCAACTCTTGTTTATACAAACAAAGGAATTTCAGTCACATATCAACCAGCTTTTGTCTATCACCTTAACTTATGGTACTCCCTTATTTCGCTTCTACTTACAAGGAGCAAATAATAAGACCATTTCTGTTAATTTTTTCTCGATTATCATGAACTAAATAGAAGCATAAGCTTTTTAACAATAATTTGTTACATAGATGTAGAGAAATTCATGTGAATGGAGCACATCAGATTTATTTTCTTTTGTATTTTTAGAGAGCTATTTATGTAGGTATCGATGTATGAGTACCACACTATTATACACGTACAGTGGTAAATCTGTAGTCTTTAGTCTCTTGGGAATAGAACGTAAAAAAGACGAGTTTCTCTTGGGATTGTGGTGTTCCATAATTTAATTAAAATTTACCCTGAGAAATAGCTTTTGTGTGAACCGGATATAGCTTATTGAATGATAAGCTATTATCCCCTTTAAATACATTCCTAACAATGGAATATACTATTTGTAAGTCATTTACTTGTAAATTGTGTTTGAAATTAATATATATTAGTTAACAAAGTATTGCTGATGTCATCATCGGGAGTTATAGATATTTTTCCATTAAAAATGAAAGCATCAGATGTGAAGCAACCAGCAGAAAAATTAGAAACGAAGGGTATCTCTGTAATTCAATGGTCAATTTAAAAAGAGGATATGGATCTGAATGCGGAAGTTTAATTACAAAAATGTATAGAAGCTTGATTAGATAAAGATAATATTACTATCGCTACTGCTACTAATTCTAATAATAACAGTATTAAAAACGCACATTATAATAAATGGGAATGAGTTATTTTCCTTTTTTTTTTTTTTTTTAATCTTACTCTATGGGTTTTAATTTTGCCATTAATATTGTTATGTAACTGTGTTTCTGAAAACAGGTAACTATTTATGCAGGGCCAAATCTTTCCAAAGAACTGACATTCGGACCACCAGCGGCGAAGTCTTTAAAACAAGAATACAGTGCTTTGGAGTGTACCGTAGAAGTAGTTAAAACCATGCAAGAGGCTATCGACCACATTCATACCTACGGCAGCGGTCACACTGACGTCATTGTCACCGAGAATGGTAAGTTGAAATCTAAATCTCGCATTCATACCAACAAATTCGGTCTCATTATAACATCATTACAAATATAAGTCTTTATTCAATCATGCTATAGGACTGCCTCCGTGGTCGAGTTGTCAGCGAGCAGACTTTTCACCCGGAGGTTCAGGATTCGATCCCCGGCTGGGGAAGAGTCCCTATTCCCCACATAGACTGGAAATATATATGTGAGAATGAGAGTGTGTGTGTGTGTGTGTGTGTGTGTGTGTGTGCATTTGAGGAAAATAAAACAATTTAAATCCAGCGTACAGAACCTACAGAAAAGGAGTTATTTCTAAAACAAAGCCCCAATATGACCTTAGATGTTAAAGGGAGCCATATAAATGAAACAATAGAAAAAAAGAAGAGAAATCATGCTAAAGATAAGAGCTACCATCACAAACTTAAGGCTGTAAATAGATTTTGTAGGCCCTAAGCGAGGGTTTTGCAATAACTAAGACGAAGCTAATGGGAAACTTTCAAAATCGCAATTTCTGCTTATCTGGCGAGTATGATTTGGATGAAAGAAACTAAACCGCTGATTCCGTTTGTTGCAGCAAAACAGTAGTTTGAATGCTTAGTTGGCTAAGCTGGTTTAGATGAACCAAACATTTTTAGTAATCTGAACTTCCGCATGCCAGAACGATATTGTAACAAAAATTGTCTTTTCGCTCCAACAATCAACACCTTATTTCTTTCAAAAACTGATTACAATCACTGTCTGCTCAAAATTGTATTTCCAACAGTTCTGCAACAATTGTACCGTATACCATTTAGTTTCCTTTCGATGTTCGTTACAGTGACAACCATCTCTGCTGCTCCAAATTTCAAGTCGAAACTGAACTCTGGGCAGGGATTGGTTCCCATTTTTATATGATCACGTGGTAGGAAATTACCAAAAGCAGTCTCACGTGCAACAACTGCAGGTATCACAAATTCACTCAGGTAAAACAATGTTCGGCTTCAACGTAAAAAAATCTTACGACAACATACGCCTTTATTCGAGGTCAAAATAGCTTGCTGCCGTATCTACTAACGCAGGTGTAAAACTAGATTTCAACAATTATGAAGCTAGCCGTTCACATGTGTTCGGTGACTACGGTCGCAGGGCGCAGTCACATTTCTCTCTCCTTAGGACTAGTCTTCCCGAGCAGCATCATCGTAACGGGCAAGACGATCCGATGTAGAATATCCTCTTCTCTCGGCGCAGCCTCTGGATACAGTAGACAACATAATTTTTCGTTTTGAATAGAAGCTACGGTCTTTGCCATGGATGTTGAAGCATAGGGTAGCGTCCCTTGGTCCGGATAGGGCGATATAGCCACATAAAATCACTGTGCTCGAAATCTCGGTTGTTAGTCTGCCGATTGTAACGGATCCTTACTCAGTTTTTCCCTATCTAGATGTGTTGGCCCGAAGTAGTTCTACGAGAAGCTCCATTAGCCGACTTCTGTCCCAGGTGAACTTCCAAACATCCGGTCACATGCTAGACGCAGCACTCTGCCAAATACTAAACTGGCTAGGTTCCGTGGATTAACGAGCAAGAAAAGTGGAATCCTAACATCCGAGTCTCTGTGGTGATTGTCCACAGCTTCCTCCTATGTTCTTCTTGAGTCTTGACGTATCGCTAAACATGACGTCTGACTGTGTGTAGAGTGGTATCGGGCGTGTCTGGTGCACTCCAGTCGCACCAGTCTCTCTCGTCAAGTTAGATTGAAATATGGTACCCTGATCACTTGGCAGCTGTGTAGCGACAAGAGAGTTCTTCTGCGAAGCAGATTGCCAGGATCTAGCTTCCTCGTTAGGAATGGCGGACATCTCCTGCCACTTCGTGAAGTAATCCATGGCGGCTAATATATACTTGTTGCTCCTATCTGACACATGAGCGGCTCAGCTACACCATGGCTATGGGTTAAAATGGTATTTCCAAGTAGCCCGATTCCCGGGCTGCAGGCCATGATTTGCAACGCACACATGACTAATATAGGCAGTAGCAACTTTCAGTGCCTACCCATAGTCATAGCCAGAGTATCGTTGTCAGACAATATAGATGAATGTGTCCCACATGTCCTACCGAAGTACCCATATTATTTCTTCCAGTATTTCCACGCACTTACTCCGCCAGAGGATCAGACGCTCTCTGTGTCTTCCCATTAGCTTACTCCCTTAACCAAAAAGTCTTCAATGATTCCCATTGGTCCAAGTAGCACCTACTCACACTACTCCTGTATGCGATGTCTTTCCAGTTCGCTTTAGTCCCTGCCTCCCCTTCTTTCCTGTGTGGGCCCAAGTTGCGAAAGTCAGCTGCTACTTTCTCAGATCTGCACTTTCTCATTCAAGTACAACAAGCAAAGCTGAAATGTCATAGACAATTGCGGTGCGCTCTTTACCCTCAACCTTCATGCTGTGTCCGCACTCTTCTAAACGCTGTGACATGATATCTGCAATGCTGTGGGTCCTTTCTTTCCGATATTTTAATGTGAACATGTATTCTTAGCGCCTCTGGACCCAACGGACTGTCTACCTCTAACAACTCCCAACCCGCAGGTGGTTCAACCGCCTAAAAGTTGAGTGGACAGTCCTCAGGTGGAATAACTGACCGTACTGGTACTTATGGAAGTGCTCCAGTTCCTCTACTACTGCCAGGAGCACTCATGGGTCACGTAGTAGTGCTTTTCTGCCTTGAAGAGAGTTTTGGTATAGAAGGCTATTACCCTTTCTGGCCAACCTGAACCTAGTATAGGATACCTCCAATGTCGGCGTCGGTATCCAAAATAAAATTACTCCCAGGTTGTGGAAATCTTAAACAGACGCTCTGTACAGAACTCAGTGACTCTTTCGACAGCATGCAAGTCCGATGCTCTTCCATCAGACGAGTGAGGGATTTCGCGATATTGGAGAAACCTCTGACGAACCGAGGGTATTAGCTGCATAAATCCAGCAACCTCCGCAATATCTTTCGGGCGAGGATAATCTCTGACTTCTCGAACTTTCTTCTGGTTTGGGGCCAATGCAGACGGTGAAATTACATGTATATATATATTTTTTCTTTTTTGCTTTAAGTCGCTTAACGTGGTTGGTTATATCGGACAATGGATGAAATTAGGGAAATGATGCTGAAATGATCTCGGAGTTCATGGAGCTTAACGTTATTCGAAATTCGTCTTCTCAGTATAAGAAAACCCCCCGAGAAAAAACCTTATCCAGATAACTTACCCTAAGCGAGAATCGAGGTTGCAACCTGTTGAATGTGAGGCGGATACCTACTACCACACTAACCAGGTGGGCCTGTCCCAATTTCTTCACCTCCTTGCAGCAGAGTTGGCACTTCTTTGCATGAAACTTCAGATTAAGTGCCTTAACCAGTGATAATAAGGTCTCTCCTTATCTATGGCATCTAGGGCTACTAACCAGAAATCGGCCTACTTGGTGTAGTGGTTATACACCCAAGGTGGCGGGTTCAAATGCGGAGGACGATAGATTTTTTTGTGTATAAGTTCTTAGCATGGCTTTCCTCGGAAGGGAAGTAAAGCCGTTGCTTTCGTGTCAAATATTTACGCATGTAAATGAACTTCAAGCCTGATAAAAAGGCCTTCGAGCAAAATTAAACCGTCTTTAATGCCCAATACAGAATACGCCACTGACAACATCCCAAGTGAAAGAGCGTCCATAAATAAAATTAAATTTTATTTCACTTGCCAGTATCCCAATTTTAAATCCAAGTTCCAGAACCACTGGCTACAAACAAGTGTACTCAGGTGTTGTTAATCCAGCGTAAGGGCAAACATTCTTTTCTGATCGTTGGTCCTCCGGTTGCGCCTTCACGAACGCCTCGCTCTTTGCGGGCACAAATGCGACGTATCGCCGGATCAATCTGCAGCAAAACCTCATCTGGGATGAGTCACAAAGATTTTTAGCCTACGTCGGCCGTCTCCTCTTGGCTACATAGACTATCCAAACCCAGTATCACATCCTCGATCCCTTCACGACAAATACTCGCAGGCTGACAGTGCTACACCTTAATGTCAACTCCAGTAGGACCTCCTTCGCCACAAGATGTTGCTCGACGCCGTCTCTAGTTGCTAGGTCTAATTAGGTGTTTGTGTCGGCAAATCCTTCGCCACATCGATTTAGACGCATTGATTGTGAAACAGTGTATGCATCAGACAGTGGCTACCCACGTGTGTACTATAATTCGGAACAGCTTCCCTTGTACGCAGTTGTCTGCGATGAGTTTGTGGTCCACTCTTCTTCCCAAAGCATGTAGTGTCACTCGAGTAGTTGGGATATTGTCTCTCCATTTTTGGACGCCTGCTAGTTAACTTTGCCGTCGACAATTCGGTAGGCTACACCCCAGCACATACCACTCGAAGGTTGTCGTTGATTTTGGATAGTCTCTCTATCGTTGTCATCGTGAATACAACTCATCTTCTATATCGGCGCAGTTGTTGTTTTAGGAATCTCTATCCCTGGTGCTGCTTTTAACATCTCGTGGATGGTTGTGTAGTCCCCGAGCATAAGACCTAGCGTATCTCGATGTCGACAAAGGAGTTCGTGTGGCAGGTTCACCAGTGTTCTCTTCATCAGCTAATCAATTCTCAAAAGAACTCCTACATCGTTCTGCTGCATTCTAGATTTAAGTTTTGTTAACATATTTATAATTTGTGCGTAAAATTATTGCCTGCTGCACTGGATTTTTCGTACCCAACTCCCAAAATCATCCATGATATCGTAAAATGTAAAGCAGTTCGGAAATGATATTTTAACTTAAATAGATTTTCCGCAATAATCTAGTGATGACAACACGATGTTAAAACTTATGTTAAACATCCTTCTATGTGATTAATATAAGCGATGACATTAGTTATCCTTTGAGCGTCACGGTAAATATATTCCTTCTTGTTTATGCAGTACGATTGAGGTTATAGTCGTTCCAGGAACTCTTAGGAACTGCTTTAAGTACTTCCAAATAACTACTTCTGTAATAACGTTTGGATAGAAGAAGGTAATGGTGTAGGTTTGGAATTACTTCGAGGTTCACTGTGATAAGATTATTGATGGCTCGAAACAGAACTAAGTCTTTCGCCAGGAAGCTAGAAGTGACTTAGCTCAATATCTACAGAAGTGAAGGGAAGAATTACAAGTTTTTTTGAGTAAAGAAGGAGTAACAGGGAAGATTATGCTCTGGCCAGAAGCACAGAAATGAACATGAGCGACAGAGTTTCACTTGGAGTAATCGTCAGAATGAGTGCCTGGCCTTTAATTGTACAAAGTTCTATCATATTATTTAATGCATATTGGTGCGTAATAAAGTCCTCAGCGCAATTTAAGTGTTGAGTGTATATATGTTCTTAAATGTCGTGTGCAAGGAGTACGTGAACAGTCTTTGGAATCAGCTGGTAGTTGCCCTTGCAGTTACGTATCGTGGACACCCATTGCTTGCTCCTTTGACTTGTAGATAGGCATTCAGGTTCAATTTCAAAACATCTCATCACTCTCATATAATATAACCTCTTCCTCACATAAATTCGTTACATTACTCATTCTTTGGCTATCTCAGTACATCTATGGAAAAAAACTTTTTACCTTTTCTAGTCCTTAAGCATTTGACTCAGTTTCTGTACAAGCATTTACTTCTGTAACTTCTAATTACATAGGCTGTATTGTGCCTTGGGTATCCTCAGGTAACGAATGCATTTCAAGTATTGATGATGTTTAATCTCGCTTCATATATACTATTCTTGACCCATAATAGTTATGTGCAGAGATACAGCATCCTTCCTGAATTCCCTCTTCTGCAGCATTTACACAAACATAAAGTGCAACAATTAGATATAAGAAATATGCAAATAGTACCTGGACTAAATTATGTTACTTTATCTGTTGTTGCTGAATACACCAGTCATTGTCGATTTATTGACAGCAACTTTAACAAAATTATATGAAATATCAGGAAAGAGATAACGATTTTTGGTACTTACAGTTTAACTGGAAATTACTGAAACTTTCTTTGTTTTAATGTACACTCTAGATTTGTTAACGTATTCGGGTATTACTTTCCAATACTTTTTCAGAAATACTTCCAATATAGAAACAAAGAAAAAAAGAATAGAATCGAAAAACAAATATATTTTACTTTCTAAATTTTGTGATCAAACTAACAGTCCTTAGCTGCTTGTAATACAAGAGTTGATTATAGGACCATTAGAGGAATGACAGCGAGATATAGGAATATCTTTCATCACTTTCGTTATTCCATGCTTCAGTTTGCTGCGTCGTGTCCATAGATATACCATTCGCTTTGTATGTATTGCCCCTCAGAAAGAAATCCAAAGCGACTAATCTGGGAATCTAGCTCGCCACTCCATGTGACCTCTCGTACTAATCCATCGCTGTAGAAAAAATCTGATGTGTTCCATTCACATGACTTTCTCTACATCTCTGCAACAAATTGTAGTTAAAAAGCATATGCTTCTATTTACTTCATGCTTATTAGCAGAAATAGTCTTATTACTTGCTTCCTTGTAAGTAGAAGCGAAATGAGTTTCATAGGTTAAAATGATAGCCAAAAGCTGGTTGCTATGTAACTGAAGTTCCTTTGTTTGTATGGACAAGATTTAAGAACTTCCTGTATAAGAAAAGTATATGTTTTTCAAAGCAAAAAGGAAAAATCAGGAATATCTTAAAAATAATCAACTCCACTAAAAAAAGGTATATGACATAGATAGCGTATTTTATCGTGAGCTACATTTTCTGTAGTAAGTATTTCCTCATCTCTTACGGTTTAACACTTATGCTCAATTCCGTAAAATTCATCCAGAATAAAGTAGTCTTCAGGGGCTGTTCCCAGAAAATTAAAGATATACATTTTATTTGTCGGGAAAATATTTTTAAGAAATCAAAATGTTCAAATATTTTTTCCATATAAAGGGTAGTTTTTCTTGAAAATCTTCGTGTTGCATCCTTGGAAGATACCAAACTTAAATACCAAGTTTGGGCTTTAACGGTCCCCTCGTTTTTGAGATATGCTGCTCACAGCCACACACATACACACAACAGACAGACACACACGGACATTTTGTTGGATTCAGGGAGTCTCAAAACTAGTATTTCCGGTGAAATTTCGGTATCGAATTTTTGGGTACATTGCAATACCTTCTCTATACACTATGTACATAGTTCGTATAGAGAAAGTAAAAACTGTTCCAAGTGTTGACTGTCGAAAGCGAGTAGAAGCAGGTTCTTACATAATAAAAAAATTTTTTTTGGTAGTGGGTATTTAACTGGGTGTGAAAAGAAGTTCGCAATAGCTGATAGTAATTGATTTCGAACATCTACAATATACAGTAACGTTTAGAGTTTCTCTAAAGAAGAAAGCATCAAACTGGACCAACCTGAACATTAACCTTCTGTGGATGCTGGGGGTGGTTATCCTCCAGTCACCGTAGATTTACGTCTGACCAGTATCGTGAGATTTATCTGTTAACAAATCAACTCCGGCAGAACGTGACTTCATCTGAGAATATAGAATATCTTAGAAAATTCTGATGTGTTCCATTCACATGACTTTCTCTACATCTTTATAACATATTATTGTTGAAAAGCCTATGCTTCTATTTACTTCATGTTAATCGAGAAAAAAATAGTAGAAACAGTCTTTTACCTGCTGCCTAGTAAATAGAACCCACATAAGGGAGTAACATAGGTTTAAGTGATAGTCAACAAAACCTGGTTGCTATGTGACTGCAGTTCCTTTGTATGGACAGGATTCAGCAAATTCCTGTATGAGAAAAGTATAAGTTATTTAAAGGTGAAATCCAAAAAACTCAAAAATATACACCTCCACGAAAAAAATCTATATAACATAAATTGTGTGTTTAAACGTGCTCTGCATTTTTGTGTGGCTAGGTTTTGTCCATCTCTTACGGTTTAGCAGTTAGGCAAAATTCGGCAAAATTCATCCAGGATAAAGTAGTCTTCAGAGGCCATTCCCAGAAAATTCAAGATATACATTAATTTGTCATGTAAATATCTTTAATATACAATATTTTAATTAAAAGTGTTTGAACTATTTTTTATAAAATCAAAATTTTTGAAAAAATTTCCATGTAAAAGGTAGTTTGGGGTGAGGGGATTTTCTCCAAATTTTCATGTCACGATACTTAACTTAAATACTAAGTTTGGTATTTTACCGACTTTTCGTTTTTGAGTTTTCAAAGACACACGGACACAGGGACCCACGCGGACACACGGACACACATACACACACGCACACACACACGAATCTTCTTCTGAAAATTCTTTTTTTTTTTTTTGTATACAGGATACCCTAAAAAGTATATTTCCGGTCAAATCTCGGTATCGAATTCAGGGTGGAGTACAATACCTTCTTTATAGACTATGTACGTAGTACGTGTAGAGAAAGTAAAAATGGACTGTTATACATGTGTTCCATATTAATTCACTTAACTGCATTATTCTATCATGCTAGTACCTTGAAACGTTCACCAAAAGCTTGGATTTTATAAAGCTTATTCTTGAGAGTTTTAACCTTTTTCTTCAGCGATCTTTGACTTATATTGGAATCTAATGCCAAAGCTTACTTAACTAAACCTTTAAAACAAAAATTCTAAACCTAAATAAAAAAAATTAAAGATAAAGGAAAATATCTCATTTATGCTGGGACAAACTATTTTATATGAAGTAAAATTAGCACTTTCTTTATTATCTTCTATTTTATTAGTTAGAAGTTATTCATTTCCAGATAATTTTTACTTTCTCTACTCATAGTAGGTACATAGTGTATAGCGAACGTATTGCACTCCACCCAAATATTTGACACCGAGATTTCACCAGAAATATAAGATTTAGGGTCACCTGTATCCAAAAAAAAAACATTTTCACAAAAAGGTCTGTGGGTGTGTGTGTGTGCGTGTTCATGTGTCGGTAAAGTAACAAACTTGGTATTTAAGTTTAATATATTCCAGGGATGCGACACGAAGATATTGAGAAAAATCCCCTCACTCCAAATTATCCTTTACATGGAACTTTTTTGAAAATTTTGATTATCTCAAAAGTGGCTCAAACGATTTTGTTTAAAATATCATATATTAAAGATATTTACCTGACAAAATGTATATCTTGAATTTTCTGGGAATAGCATCTAAAGACTACTTTATTCTGGATGAAATTTATGGAACTTTGCATAAATGCTAAATCGTAAGAGATGGAGAAAAACGTACCACACAAAAACTGTAGATAACGTTAAAACACAATTTATTTTATATAAGTTTTTTTCGTAGAGTTGGTCGTTTCTTAAATATTACTAGCTTTTTTTTCGGCTTTATAAGGCATACATTTCTTTTTAACAGTAATTTGCTGCAGAGATCTAGAGAAAGTCATGTGAATGGAACACATCAGATTTTTTATTTTCTTCCACAAGGAGAATATATTTAAATTTCTTAAAGAAACTACTTCCAAAATCATATCCTTAGAATAAAAACCAGCCAAAAAAGGCATTCCACATAAAGCAAAATTTGATACTATAAAACAAGCAGAAGTTAAAGGTATAAAAATTGATAAATTCCCCATAAAACGAATATCCTGAAAATTTTTTACATCTTTTGGTAAGTCATTTACGTTTACAGATTCAGCAAATTGTCTTACAAATTGTTGTAAACGTTGCATATAGAATTGGAGCAAGATCCGGATGCATAATATTGAAAATTTCCCAGCCTTGCAATGAAATCGGTGCCTTTCTGGCTACAAGCATCACTGAAATTATAGTTCTGTCAACACTCAGTTCCATAAATCAGTGTCAATCAGTGTAAATCAGCCATGCTTCCATGAATATAAACAAAAAACAGAGAAGTAAACACATTACCATAATTGTAAGCAAAGAACAGTTTAATAAGCATGCTTTCAGGTATATAAACAAAGGCCAATTAAATTACAGACAAAATCTGACGTGTTCCATTCAAATGGCCTCTACACTTCTATAACAACTTATTGCTATAATGCTTATTCTTCTATCTACTTATGCTATTCAAGATAAGCATTACAAGAAATGTTATTTTTACTTGCTTCTTTGTAAGTAGAAGGGAAATTGGAAGAATGTATCAGGGCAAAGCTATAGTCAAATCTTTTGAAATATTGTTGTTAGGTGGTTGAAATCCATTTGTTTGCATTACCAGGAGTTGACAAGCTCCTATATCTGAAAAGTTAAAAGCATTTTTAATCAATAACAAAGGATACCTAAAAATCTGATGTGCTCCATTCACATGCCTTTCTCTATATCACTGCAACAAATTATCCTATTTACTTCATCTAATGGAGCAAAAATTAGCAGAAATAGTCTTATTACTTGCTTCCTTGTTAGTAGAAGCGAAATAAGGGGGTACCATAAGTTAAAGTGATAGTCAAAAGCTGGTTGCTCTGCGACTGAAGTTCCTTTGTTTGTATGGACACGAGTTCACAAAGTCCTGCATGAGAAAAGTATAAGTTTTTATTGGTGAAACCAAAAACAAAGAATATCTCAAAAACAATCAAATTTACATAACATAAATTGTGGGTTTTAAGGTGCTCTACATTTGTTGTGTGGTAAATTTGTGTCAATCTCTTACGGTTTAGCAGTTATTCAAAATTCCGTAATATTAACCCAGAATAAAGTAGTCTTCAGAGGCTATTCCCAGAAAATTCAAAATATGTATTTTATTTGTCAGGTAAATATCTTTTATATACGATATTTTAATCAAAATCGTTACAGCCATTTTATATAAAATCAAAATTTCGAAAAAAGTACCATGTAAAGGGTAGTTGAGGGTGGGGGGATTTCTCTCAGAATCTTCGTGTCGCATGCCTGGAAGATACTAAACTTAAATACCAAGTTTGGTATTTCACCGACTTTTCGTTTTTGAGTTATCGTATTCACAGACACACGGACACACACACATGGACCTTTTTCTGAAAATACTTTTTTTGGATATAGGGGACCCTAAAACATATATTTCCGGTGGAATCTTGGTATCGAATTTTTTGGTGGAGTGCAATACCTTCTCTATACACTATGTACATATCACTATAGAGAAAGTAAAAATGGCCAACTTCACGAAAAAAAATTATATCTCACTAATTCTGCGTTATAACGATATATACATTTTTTGTGTAATAAATGTTTGTCTATCTCTCACAGTTTATCAGTTATACAAAATTCAGCAAAATTCATCCGGAATGTTGCCCTTCAGGGAGAATTCTCATAAAATTCAAAATAAATATTTTATTTGTGACGTAAATATTTTGTTATTTTAATCAAATCTTCGTGTTCCATTCTTCTAGGATATTAAGCTCAAAAACCAAATTTGGTATTTTACCAACTTTTCGTTTTTAAGTTATCGTGTTTATGGACGCACGGACACACATGTACACACGCGCCATTTTGTAACAATTTTTAAGTTATCGTGTTTATGGACACACGGACACACATGTACACACGCGCCATTTTGTAACAATTTTTATTTACACAACGGACGCTAAAACTTGTATTTCCGATGAACCCTCGGTATTGAATTTTTGAATGGAGTGCAAAATCTTCCCTACCATGTACTACGTAAACAAGCTAAAAAAAACTTTTATTTCCTTAAAAACACTCCTAGCACTCTACCATTTTGTTTTAACCAAATGGATTGGACCGAAATAATGCTAACTCTGAATAGGTTACTTCTTTTCTGTGGCATCTATTGACGGATAAACCACAATAAACAGAAATATTTAAACCACATTCTTATGGAAGATGTGCCAACTATATATGCAGGCCGTTTCAAAACGACAGCAAACGAAGATAGCAGTCGGTTAGCTTACATTTTGACTTGCCCGAAACTTGATGTCACAACTTTCAAACTCTTCTATTTAAAGTTTTATGTGTATTTAAAAATCGCACACATTTGGGATTAGACAGCGAAGGAACAACGGTTGCATTACGCCACACCCACATGCTACGTTTTGCATTACTAAGGTGACCTGTGCCGGCGCGGCGTGTCTTTCAAACCACGCCTACACCACGCGACTGTGACTATCGCTGCCAACCGGCATCTCTCCTGGAGTGGGCCAGGCATGTGCCATTTGGTTATGTACGACTGCCTAATCCATGGTGATTTTATGGCAGTTTTTGTATGTGCCGAATTTAGAGCTGAAAATTATATTCACGTATCACGTACGGTATGACCAACAAGGTCCACATCTTCGATTGGTGTCGTTTTGAAACACCCTGATTATGGCATATATAAATTAGATACTGAAGTATAGTATTAAAATAAAATTAGTTGTGATTTACCTTGAATACTGTAGTGATAATATATAATCAAATTATAACAATATTTTTACCTAAGTCATATATTAATATTGGCACAATATAAATACTAACAACAGCAACAACTACAACAGGAATAATAATAAAAACAAAAATAATAATGGCCTTTTCAAAAACACACTACTGACGTCTGGCACAGGAAGTTTAAAACTTTGTGCACACAATGGTAATAGACACTTTCTGAAATTCTGTTACTTACCTGTCTCTGATTAGCAGTTTCAGCTCCATATTCTTAACCTTTGTGGTCATAGGTTTGTTAATTTCTATTATTAAAATATTCTCACAAGCTGACTTCTATAACACAAGCTCATTGTTCACATGCTCTCCAGCACAGTCTTGGTCAAACGTGTTTTAAAATTGTATATAAGGTATCTGAACTTGTTTAGAAGAGGTTATTTCATCACTACTTCTGTTTTTAAGTTTCCAAAACCCATTGCATTACCTCACAACACCTACACGAAACAAAAGCTTCATCCCTATCTTTCCCGTCATACCAGAAGAGAAAGAAATGTAACAAAAGCATGGCGGTGAAGTATTCCCAACACACCATGATATTACGGCATCGAAAAATAGAAACACGCAGAGATGAGGGTTGGGGGAGCAAGAAGTACGGGTTTTGTGTGCATCTACCCCAAAATCCCCAGTGGTTTGCTTTACTGATAATTTTTCCCTCCATTAGCATTCTCATTACTACATTGGCTCTCAGTACAATATCCCAAGCCACAAGTGCACAAAAGATCCCTAAAAATAAGCACAACATACAGTATGTTTCAGCATTCGCTGTTTTTACGCCACCACATGATGCTTCTCGGAGTTTTTATTTTACACATGCTTTCTACTGAATAAAATGATTTCCACGAAATAGTTTGCCGTCTTCATTTGTTTCTTAATGACGTAATATTTGCAGTGATTCTCACCTTACCACGAATATTCAACTTATATCTGCGACATAACGGATATTACTTTAAACCATACATTTGATTAACTTTTCTCTTTGGAACTGGACATGTGTGTTAGTGTGTGTGTATATGCGTGGAATAAGGGGTAGAGAAGTAGAGAGTTAAAGTAAAGAGTCTGGCGACGGAAGCAATCTCTTCAGCTGAAGCTAAAGCCGATGTCACACGGTCAAAATTTGGTCCAAAAATTGTTATACATTGTGAACGTTGTGTACAATTTCTTCATTCCATTCCCACGGGAGTGTGTATTGGTCCAATGTCTCTCACATGCACATGAACAGCTGATATAAAATGGTGGAGGTTGCTGATCCACAATTATTTACGCTGTAGCAAGCTAGTTTATGCAAGCATTGCAAGAGCTATTATATTAGAAAGAAAAACCCAATAAAGAGGCGTTGGTGGATTAGATCATGGGTGTAACGTAGGGATGCAGACCAAGGAAGATTTGTAGTACATATGCCACAAAATGAACTCGCTTCTGACTCTGTAGATTATTTTAACTTCATTAGAAAGGACGAACATTTGTTTGAAAAGCTGTTGTCCTTAGTTGAGGCAAACATCACTCGCCAATACTCAAATATGAGGCAGTCCATACCAGAAAATCAAAAGTAAGACCACGTTTTTATCGTTTTATTGAGAAAAGAAGGTGAGGTACAAATGGATCCGATAAAATACATTTGCAGGTGTCATAAATACCCGAGTCATTATTTTATAAATCTCTGCCGCACAAAAATAATGTGTATTTCAACAATAGCCCAGCTACTACAACCCTATTATTTACGACAAGGTATACTAGTTACACCAAAGTTTCACAATCACATGGGCGGGAAGGAAGACACAGCGCTAGCTGCCATCTTATTACGTCATTGGTTGATTTCATACGTTTGGACCAAAAATTAGAAGCCGCTGTATATGTTGTAGCAAGCTGGAATTGGACCAAAAATAGGACGGAAATTGTATACAATGAAATTATCTGAAGTCCCATGATCCAATTTGTAGTTTGAAGAGTATTGGACCAAAATATTTTACAGTGGGATATCGGCTTTAGCACAGCAATTTGGATCGTGGCTTTCTACTGTAGCTCCTGAGAGGAAGGGCTGAGATGGGAGACCCAAGTGGCGATCATATGCAAATGACGACGGGGGGCGTAAGCATGTGGATATGCCTAACGTTCCAAATAGAATGATGGAGCGCTCAGCCAGAAGAATCCCGATACAGGTTCTGACCACAAGGCAGTTACCAGGGACATCACCCTGCGTAAGCCAGCACACAGCCAAATCCAGCGAATCGCATAGTCCTGCAACCCTGAACAGATGAAAAGGAAGTCGTGGTAGAAAATGAATTATCGCAGCATCTGCCTACTGACACGTGAAAATCACAAAAAACACCTGAATCGTAATGAGCGATTCAGACAAAGAGAGAGCGGGAAAGGCAGAATAAATGATTTGAGGACATTTTGTACCCTTAGTTGTAGTACAATAAGCCTTTTAAGCTGACGCACAGAAGGTCAACAAGTCTCCTTCAACACCCCCACCCTCCGTTACCTAATATACTGTTGTTTGCTGTGTGTAAGGTCATGTAACATACAATAATAATAATAATAATAATAATAATAATAATAATTCCAGTGCCTCAACATTTACTTCTTTTTATTGTTACCACTTAAGGATAACTGTCTAGTAAACACACAAATGAGTATAGAAGAAAGTGTTGGGAGCTTATGAAGACAGAAACTTTGCCGCTGAACCAGCAAGGGTAAAAACTTAAGCGAGATATTCTCACATAGAAGAAATAAAAAAGAACAAAAAAACTTGAAACGTGAAATAATGCGTTGTACTTATGCCAATTGCTACTTCATTTATGCCCCGAAAAAAGTCACAAAAAGAAAGCATAACCGCTTAAGCATTTATGGAAAAACAAACTATTTTATAGGTATAACATCATATCTCAAATTCTAATTCCTACGCAGGAAAGAATGTATCGGCAGAAATTTTAGTGGGTGGAAGCTATCGGGCAGACCTCTTTAGGATGGGGTTCTCCGCACCTTAAGCAGCGCAGGTTGCGGAAAGAGAAGTGACTGGAGTGGTTAAACCCCAGGCACCGGTGGCATTGTGGGAGCCCACCAGAGCCCTTGGACGGTTCGAGTTTGACCCGAAGGTAACAGATGGCAGTGACTCCATCTATCTTGACCTCCGTGTCGTTGGCCCGCTCAACTATTACTAGGAAGAGGGGGAGTGGGGTTTTGGGGCCTTGCCCATCTGGAGCGGACCTGGTGAGCTGCTTCACCAATCTTGGGGTGATGCCCTGGCGGATGAGGTCTGCCTCGATGTCCTCCACCGAGGTGTCGTTAGGTAGGCCACGTATGACCCTGCGGATGTCACGGGTCTTGTCAAGACCAAAGGTGAAATGGGTAGTCCTCCGGAATCTTGGCCTGGAAGGCATATCGGCGTTTGTTCCTCTTCACCGTGTAATGACCAGATAGAGATGGCATGACGTCCTTGAGGAAGCGGGCCCAGAATCACTGGGGCGGGATGTTGTTTGTGATTGTCCAGAGGGCACGCCCTCTGCATCCAATCGGGTTCGCCTCTTTTTAACTTCTACAAGTTTATATCAATTGCATTGAACTGACCAAGGAGATAAAGATGAACCAATGCGCGAAATCAATCCACTTCGAGGTTATCAATATAGATTATCGTTTTCGAAATAGAAGATAAATGATTGATACGGAATTAGTTTAATATTACTACTTTGCAAACTAGTGTGATAATCCGTATCGAAAAATATGAAAAACTGTCTGAAACTGTGATATGCCATTTTAAATTACTTATAGGTATCATAATGATATATTCAGGCTTTCTGAAAAATAAGCGATAAATTGCTACTCAATTAAGGTTGACTACGTGATTCATTCCAAAATGTATCAAGTAACTATAAGTACATTACTGTTTGTAGGACTAGTCACTCATACGCTTGTAATCCAGTAGTAAAGCGATGACGTATTTGCTTCTGTGATTTAATTCATTTATATTATTATGGACATGTAGGGGATACAGAAATAATCACCTGATTACATGAATTACACATAGTGTAAGTTGTAACTGTTTTGTTGCTTTGTTATTTGCATATAAACCTAAAATTGCCAATGAAGGCTGATACACAGAGCACAAATGGTATTAGACATCGAATTTCTGATTGTCTGTACGGGTGTTTATAGGGCGTGTCTTCTGATATCCGCTGGCCGCTCCGTCACTCTAATTGGGGAAGGTTGTAGCTTACTGTTGTAGTACACGTTACCTAACCTCACTTCCAGTTGAGTAAGGTGTACCTGTTAGTGAATGAGTTGACAAACCCAGCATAGGTGTGCTCTATTGGTTCCATATAGAACACGCACCTGCAAGGTGACAGTATCAGCCAATAAAATAAAAACATGACGTAAAAAAACATCCTACAAACGGTAAGGAATGCGGAGTGCGAAACAAGACATTGCTTGTTTCTTTCTGTGCCTTGTGTACATAAGAACAAGGCTATCTCAGCGGTGTTTCTTGTGTTTTTTTTTAAATACAGCTCCGGAGTCTGGTCGGGACTCCGGCGCTGTATACCCTACTTGTATTTGCCTAATTTGTTTTACTTTGTTTGGTGTATGATTTCTGTTTCCTTCTGTTACACACACACATATAACACCCTTGCCCAAGGCGGGACTCGAACCCAGGATCCCCTGCGCTACGAAGCACCAAAGCGAGACGCCTTGGCGAGCGCGGCCAAGGGGACCGGCACTAATTACATCAATTACACATTGTATAAGTTATAACTGTTGTGTTACCTACACGTATAACCTAAAATTGCCAATGAAGGCTGGTACATAAGAATAACGCACGTGTATGAAATTTTCCCTTTTTACTATCTCAGCGGTTTTAATTTAGGAGCTCTCGAGGAAAAATTAAGCAGGTCTAGACACTTGATTAACCACAAGAATCCTTGCAGTACCGCCAGAAGCGTGGCTCATGTAGACGGTAGAGCAGGATTCATCAAAATGAAAACTTTAGGTTGTATATCAAAAGGCTCGGGGCAATTACTGGATAGAGTCTCAAAGCTTCCGTGAACTATGTCTCTCATTCTCGCGGCGTATTCTCTCCTCTTTTATTTCTTCCTCTGTCTTTTGTTTTTACTGGAAATGCTCTGCTCATTTCCTCGCACCGTTATTACTTTTAGTTTTTCAGGTTCAGTTTTTGTAAAGAAAGTTCACAAGGTTGTAAATCATGAACACGCTTTTAGAAGGTAAAAGGAAATCAATTATGAGAAATTATGGAACAAAAGGAATACACTGCCAAGTAATAGAAGATATGATAGACTAAGGTTAAAATATCAAGCAAAGAAAATTTAAGTAAGGAAACAGCAGAAATGAAAAGAATTTTGGGATATTGAATAAAATTTAAAATAATATACAGGGTGTTAGGCATATAAATACAGATATCTTGATAAATTTTACCTTAAGTGCAACCACCTGTGTGCTGGTTGTTTTTTCTCATCCTCTAAAATTTTCCCAAAAACCAATCGCCTGATAAGTTTTGATGGTGTTACATGAAGAACGAATAACGCCTGTTAGTAACGCAGAACGCTTGTCAGTATCAACTATCCGTTTTGCTTCTACGTTTTCACACCTCATTACGTTACCTACTGGCCTAGTTTGTGTGGCGTCGTTGGCGTTGCAGAAAGCATTACAACTCAGGTCCAGCATAGCATTCGCTACAGTGTGATCGGCCCACTCAACCTTACACCTTCCGAGGTCTAGTAAATTAAATACTAATATCCTCTGTCTACCAGATCTAATGAGAGTTACTAACCAATCTGAAAACATAATACATTTGGTAAGTAAAGTTATATGTCCGAAAATGAAGTATTGCATTGATATGATGTTGTTCATTAAACTGTTCTTAATTACAAACAGAAATATCTGCACTTGTAGCCCTAATACCTGTATGCAGTTCAAATAGTAACAGAATATAAGGAAGTAAAGTTAGACACTTTGAAACAGAATAGAATGTATATGCCCATGAATGTATATACACACATCTTACTCTCTGAAGATAATATTGCGTGCAGGCCCAAAAGACAGTTTTCAAGTTGCGTACTAGGTATTTTGCACTTTAGAACACACAAGGAATTTCCTTTAAGGACAAATCAGCCTCTATGGCTGATATTGTATTTAAGATAAAGTCTAGAATGCTCCTGATAATTTGCGACATACCACAATTAATTGTGAAATACAAATCATAAAACACAAGACATATTTGATAAACAGGCGACACTACATCTAGGATTTAAACACAATTTAAGAAAATACATGCAGCAATTAAATCATCAATCACACAATTGCAATATTGTCATTAACACAGCAGTGTAACCTTGAAAACAACTCTGAATTACATACAAAGAAAAGGCAATGGTTGTAGCAACTGCACGGATAACGGGAGAACCATATTCAAAACCCAGCTGTGGCATGGACATTTTTCTAACAGTAAAAAGTAAATTCATGGTAACGTAAATATAGCAGAACTAGCGATACAATAGTAAAGTTGCAGTTTAATATTTGGCAACAGCTATGTTAACTTTACTCGGATGTTAAGTACTTAAGAATGAAGTCACCATTAAGTGTTCTCTGGAGGGAGATATGCTGATTGGCTGACGGGGTAAGAAGTACTCATCAGTCGAAGGACTTTAGTATGTTGTCACATTAGGTTAATGACCGGAGCAATCACATAGAGAGCGTGGCAAATGCCATTGCATTTTTTAGCCAATTCTAAAACACAAAGATGTGTTACCAAATGAAAATGTCGTATATTAAAAATAGAGACTCAACAAACATATGAAAATATGTCCTACCCACCGCCCTGACATTTTTCATACCGAACAATAGAGTTGCCAGAGCAATGTTTTGTATATGACTGTCTTATTATTACTTAAATAACAAGGCGAAAGTTACAAAGTACTCTACTACACTGTTACATTCTCTCCTTCCCTTTCTCTTCCATCACACCATCATGATCCTCATGGAAAATAGATAACCATGGCTCTGGCGTACTCTTCCACTTCATTGGACGTTCGGTTCTTTATGGGCTATTGGTTTATTCTGGAATAGCTTGGTATATAGGTAGAGTCAGACTTACAGCATTGCAAGTCGCCATTGGGGTTGTCATCTCAAAATAATTTGAAATCACCTTGTTGTTCAGCGGGAAACATGCGAGTTAGTTGAGAAATTCAATGCTATGCCGGCATGTTGCCATAATAGCTTCGTGGCAGAGCAACCGGCTGGAGATCGGGAGATCCGTGGTTCAAATCCCGGCTATGGCATTGAATTTTCCAGTCCGGCTCTACCTGTCCAACTCCTGTCCTACACACGGCTTGTGTGAAAAAGTAACTATTCCAACTTGTTATATAGTTTCCAGTTCGCTAATGATATTTTCTGCTGGTACCAATTTCTTTTATTACTAAACATGTTTACTTTTTCTCTGGTATAGATGTGTTCCTTTATCTTATTAAGCTCAGTGTTTTTACAATTTAGTTTTATAGGTGAATTTTTGTTAAGTATTTGTATTCCAATTTACAGCCATATATAAAATTATAGGAAATTATACATTGCTTCCCAATGTTCGTTTGGTGAATCATGTGGCATACAATGATTTCCCTCTTTTAATATATATATATATATATATATATATATATATATATATATATATATAGATAGAGGAATATGTTACATAATCCCTTTTTCATAGGAATTTTGTTATTATTGTTGTTGAGTAAACGTTTCTAGTTTTACTAGTATTAGTGATTATAATTCTTTGAGTTTATAATGGTCAGATAATTGCATTGGGCTACGCAATCGATAATCGTTGTAGTGCTTTTTTTTAACTTCAGTTCTTTAACCTGTTTAATCATATCGGACGATGAATGAAACCGATGAAGTGATGCTTCAAATGTGCTCGGTGTTCATGGAGCCTAAAGTTACTCAACATTGGGCTTCTCAGATTATGGAAAAATCCCGAATAAACCTTATACATTTAACTCACCGTAAGCGAGAGTCGAACTTGCGACTTCTTCAATGTGAGAGAGAGAACTGCTATCCCCACACTAACGAAGCGAAACGTAATCTATTGGTGAATATATCAATAGATGCTGCTCAACTAACCAGCAAGTATAAATAGTTAACAGATTCGAATACAGCAATAACAATAAATGGTGCAAGAACACAGCTCCCTTTCATGGTTTTTGATTTTGAAAAGAATTGCAACCATTACTTGGAACTGGTTTCCTGCTCAGCTTGCTTATTTTACGCCGGAGGCTATAAAATGTACTCACGGCAATATTGTGGGCCTAGGAAACTCAGAAAATATCTTCACATCCTAAGGAAAATGTGACACTTTTTATAGAATTGATGTAATCAGACATATTTTCTATTTAAAGATAAGAACAACGCTTTCTGGGCATTTATCAAGGTTAGAAAGGAAGTGGCTTGAAAACACCTCTCGGACCTGTGTTCAGAATGAATGTGAGAACACTAAATGAGACAGGATTAAATTCTATAGACAAATAGAATGATGATATTGATTAAGATATGGCGAGCATGGCCTTTATGGTAATCATGATTATCAGGTTTCATGATACAAGGAGCAGATCATAAATAATATCATAAATAATTTAATATATTTGTGTTTCAGATCAGAAAGCTCACCTTTTCCAGCGTCAGGTAGACAGCGCTTGTGTGTTCCATAATGCCAGCACCAGATTCGCTGATGGCTACAGATTTGGTCTAGGTAAGGCAGGAAAAATAAAAGACTTTATTCTAAACTCTTTTTGTCCATTTTTAATATCACATAATATAAGAAAGGAAATAAAATTCTTGACCCGGTAATGACAATCAATTTTTTCCAAAATCTCCCAATGTAAGCGGTTTTCAACAAACTTCCTTCCCTCAAAGGTATTTATTGTGGCCCATTTCAAAATATTAGTTCGCACTGATGGAATATTAGGTTTTCGTAAGCATGTGTTTCTTCTTTCGCTTTCCTTGTTTTACCATCTCTACGTATTATCTATTGAAGTTAGAAAACAATATTGCACAGCCAAAATAATTGATTATTATCGAGATTTCACTGCAACCGAGAGGTTTGATGCTTATTAAACGCAAAAAATGGCATTCTTGCATATGTCAGTGGAGAGGATGACTCAAAACCGAGAAATCCGAAGAATATTAAAATTACATTGGGTCCTCGGCTTTCAGGAATGCAAAACTTTAGTGATATTTCGCGTTCCTAGTTATTGTTTTCTCAACAAACACCTTAGGATTTTGAGTAAAAGTCGATATATTATCGCACTAGCCTGACCAATAAAAGATATGTACTAAATTTCTGTGCATAACATATGAATTTCTCTTTATTTGGATTAGACTCTCTATAGCTTTGACTATCTGGTACACATTAACAAGTTTAAGAAAAGCTACCAGGAGATAAATACAGAGGAAATTAAAATATGTGGTTTACATATTTGCTATTAGATGTTACTAAATATTTGTTATTATATCCTAAGTCAAGTAGTCTATTTCAAATGCGCATTTTTCCTACTTGCTTTCTCTAGTGCTTAAGAATACGTTTTGAAAAAATTGTACACCATCGAACAATTTAATATCCAGATTTCAACAGAAGCTTTTAGATGCTCTAAATTAAAAAATATGATGTGTTCAGTTCAGAAAATCTTCTCCATCTGTTATACAAACAATGAATCCTTAAGGAGGACTATTCTTTTATCTGGATAACGCTAATCAAGATCAACATTAATAGAAATGGTCTTATTACTTATTTTTAATTAGAAGGAAATAGGGACATACACCTTGCTAAGGCGTTAGTCAAATCTTTTAAAAACGCTGTCACAGATATGAAGCGAATAACTGTCCGTTTGAGAAAGTTTCAGTACTATAAAATGAAACCAATATCCTTCAAATAGCTAAGACTATAAAAATATTATGACTTAATTGTGTTTTTTTTATGAGAGATCTCAATTTTTGTGTATTAAGTTTTTGTCTATCTCACACGGTTTACCAGCTACACTACAGTCACCCAGAATGTACAGTCTATACCTGAAAATTCAAGATATACATTTCGTTTGTAATAAACATATCTCCAACTCTTGATAGGACATAGGAAATGCTTCCAGATAAAGAAAAACATTTCTCGCTCCAGTCAGGAATCGAAACGACGCCTCGGGGTGAGAAATAGGCTCGCTGACTAATCAACCACGGAGGCAGTCTCTCATTTTCCACATCTTGCAGACAACCAAGGCCATATTATTTATCTGATTACCTATAGTTATTTATTGTTATATAAATCTTGAAGACACAATATCTACGTGATTATTTCAAGTTGTGTGGGGCAGAAAAACCCAGTGAGGTGCCATCACTGTAACATTTGAGTTACAGACTTAACATGTCACATGTCTGTAAATCACTCTTCTATAAAATCTTATTATTGTGTCTACTACTTCTTAATAAAAACCTTCTCTCGTACATTTACATATTTTGGAAGGTATAATGAAAGAGAAAAAAGTGAAGCCCAAGAATGGAGCAGGTGTACCACCCTAAAAGCATTTCAGCACGGCCAGAGACTAGAGGTACGGAAAAATGAACGTCATGTGCTGGCACAGGACAGAAACAGATATATGAGAAACAAACTGCCATCTACAAGAGTCAGAATGGATCACTCACCACATGGCAGCATGAGTGAGCTCAGTGAGAACTTGCGGCAAACTTGTGAACATAATTAGTTTGAAAACTTTGTGTGAGGTTAGTTTCAAAGAGTTATAAATTCTACTAGGTTTCGCGGCATAGTTAGATAAGCAGTCGCGCTGTATATCTCGACTTTAAACACAACTACAGTAATGGATGGAGTCTACAGGACTGAATGGAAAACATCTACCATCAAGCAATGAACTCAGCCAGGTGGCAAATGCCGGGATGATGTGTGTGTGTGTGCTGTTTCAAAACGACACCAAACGAAGATGTGGACCTTGTTGGTCATACCATACCTGATACAGGAATTAATTTTCGGCTCTAAATTCGTCACATGCAAAAACTGCCATAAAATCACCATGTTTTAGGCCGTCCTATATAACCAAATGACACATGCCTGGCCCACTCCAAGAGAGATACCGGTTGGTAGCGAAGTTCTCAGTCGTGTGGTGTAGGCGTGGTTTGATAGACACGCTGGCGCGGGGCAGGTCACCTTATTAATGGATAACGTAGCTTGTGGGTGTGGTGTATCACAACCGTTGTTCCTTTGCTGCCTAATCCCAAATGTATGCGATTTTTAAACACGCATAAACCTTTAAATAGAAGAGTTTGAAAGTTGCAACATCAAGTTTCGGACAAGTCAAAGTGTAAGCTAATCGACTGCTATCTTCGTTTGGTTTCGTTTAGTCGACTGTATGTATCACGGTTCGTTTCCTTTCATTCCTTCATTTCATTTCCTTTCTTCATCTCTCAGGCCGCACAGGTGTAACTTGAGGCTTTACATGCTGGGGGCGCAGTTGCTCCGAGAGAAACGCTCTTCCTCCGGGTTGCGCTAGTTGAGTTTAGTTGCCCTTGTAGGGGCCAGGGCACCCATCCAGTGAATTGGTAGAGACTTCCGTGCGTCTCTGCGCTTAACTCCACCGTTTCCTGTGTGCTGGCCCGCGGCTTCCCCTCCTGCAATCCATTTCCCCGCTGGGGGGGCCGAAATAGATCACTGCTTTGTTGCAGTTGCCAAGGTAGCCCCTGCTGTTAATATGCTCTAACCCCAGTGCTCTAATCAAGCCATGACTCGAGAAATATCTTAACCATTACTCCTTTGGGAGGGTGTGCAAAGGGTTCAAAGCTGCAGAAAGGTGTTGAAGGGTGGCATCAGTAAAAGCGTTAACAAACTGTGGAAAATCTGTAAGAACCTGATTAAAGACTTGGAGGCCCTATAGGCTAATTAAGATAGAGTAAACTAGTGCTATGCAAGACTCCGAAACATATGCAGACATGGTGAAAGCAGGAGAACAACGAAGCAAGCTTTTCGAATTATTAATTTTAATAGGAGTAGAGATAAAGATTAAAATATGTCCTATAATGGTCTTTCTTTTAGCGCAAAGAGACCGGTTGTGAAAACATTTCACCTTTGCCAAATTGCTTTTTTACTACTAATTTTGATTACGTATTAGTTCATCGTTATCATTTACATTCTCAACAGTAAATATTGTCTTATCACTGCCTTATGAACGTATTTGCAAATACATTTGATGGACTTCACCGAACTGCATAACTCGTCGTTAATGTGTGCTTTGTACAACAATGGCGAATACAGTAACATCCAGCAATTATCAATATCATCTATTACACCGTTTGACATACGCAATCGATATGATTGGCCTCGATTGTCTACGTATCTACGACGAATAACCATCGATATTGGTGATAATATCGTTTATCATGGTTTTGGTTTCGTACATTTTCCATTCTGCATACATGGCGCCGTCATGTTTAGAGTACCGCAAGGACCATGGATCATGTTATTGGTAAAGCAACTCTTGATCAATATGCCGATCCTGAGTTTCTGCTGAAATACTTTTATCAATTTCCTTTGACCACGCTTTATCGACCAACCAAAACAAAATATGGGCATGTTTTAGCCATTCAATAGAATATAGCCAGCAGCATGTTTCACCAAGTACCGAGTTCATCAACGATTTTTTGTTTGAACATACGCTCATTGATGTTTGACCTTATAACAACAAAATGTTTAATTTCATTCCAATTTTCATTGCACGTAAATGTGATGAACAGATCTGGTTGGCTGTATGCACGCACAAAAGTCATGGCGTCTTGAATATATTTTTGCATATGACGTGGATTATCAATGTATATATATATATATTAATGGAAGAATATATCCGCCACCGATGTTGTTATCAGTTGTTTCATCTACGTTACCGATAATACCATCACGCAAATGAACGTACTCCTCAGAACGAAGCTTCGATTGATTAAACCAGATGTACCGTAATGGCTCACATTTAATTTTCACAAACATATCAACAATACAGTGTTCTCGATGGTTCTATTGGCGAATTTATTAATGGAAGTGAAACTTTCTTTGATGCGCAGCAAAGACAGGCCGATTCACATTTGTACTTAAATGCATGGCAACATCGGCATCTTTTGTCCATATTGCCGATGACAATTTGTGCAAGTGACGAATTTCGGTGTCATATTTGAACCCAAGACGGTGCAGAGATGCACGTGTCAATGCATGCTCTGTGTGCGTCGGATGCTCGTTGTCTCAATCTATTAGTTCGAGAACGTTGATTGCGTTGCTCTTGACTTTCATTTGTACGTGTTTTTCCACCTGGTCTCTTAAATTCATATAATCCGTCAAGTGTGCTTCTGCCGTTCTATATAACCGAACTATATCTGCATTACGTGTACGTTGATCAATATTTCTTGCTAGTCCGCGAAAACGTGTCATTCTTTCAGTAATAAATCCAAAACGAATAATAATAAGTAACTTTTTAAAGTTAAAATTAACAGGAATGTGAACGAAATTTCAGGAATATAACTATTATAATAGTTTCTTAACTATAGATCAATTAATCAATTAACGAAAATATTAAAACACTGTAAAGAATACTTACTTTCTATTTAATTTCATCTATTTTATTTTATTTATTTCCTTATTAGGTTAGATTGATTGTTTTTTCAATACACATGGAAAATTATGAAATACTCATTTCAATATTGCTCTTTTCGAATTTGCTCAACGTATATTTTGAATTGCACTGTAAAACGCTTCACACACTAATTACACTTTAATTTTGAATTTCATTTAGCGGAGAAGTTACGACGCAAGTAACGAATGTGCGATAAAGTAACAAACTTACAGGAAATTTTATTGAGTCCGATGGCAAGACCAACTAACGGGTCTAACTGAAATTAAACAAAAACTTATCTTCAAATAATTTGATACCGCGATCGCAGCGCTGCCTGCCAGACCCAATGTAGATAATCCAAAAGTTAACAACAAAGAAAATTAACTAAAAAAAAGCATTATCTATTGGATCAAATTGTGAATCTAAACCATTCTCGAATCCACTTAAACACACACAAAAAATGTCATCAACATTTGAACCAGCGTCAACATCCACAGGAACAGAAGAACTCTATATACATATATTCAATTAGTTTATTTATACTTATTGGGTTAATTGATTCTGGTTCAATACACGTGGAAAAGCATGTGAAATACTCAGTTAAATATTGCATTTTATGAATTCGCACAATACATACTTTTTAATTACACTGCAAGGCGCTTCACACATTTAATTTAATATTTTCAACTAACGCAAAATGTATTTTAATATAATAACAATACTCTTTGACGTAGGCAAAGAATGTGCCAAAAAGTAACAGGTTTAAAGGAAAGTTCCTAGAATGCAATCTACCGGGTAAAACTGTAATTAAAAAAAAAAAAAAACCTTTAAATATTTCAATACCGCGCTCGCAGCGCTGCCTGCCGGATCTAATTTAAACCATCCAAAATTAACGAAAAAAATAAATAAATTAAGTAAAAACATTTTCTATCGGATCGAATTGTGAATCTAAACCATTCTCGAATCCACTTAATACACACAAAAGTTTCATCAAAATCGGTCCAACCGTATAGGAGGAGCTCAGTGACGTATACATGAACAGAAGAACTAAATATAAAGAATATAGCGGAATTCGAACACAACCTTCACGACAGAACTTTAACGCCTAAACGGCCAATGAACACGGCATATCTTCAGAAGTTGCTTTCCTCACCTAACATTTTGATGTCATTTAGAGATATACGGATGCGGATGGGAATGAGCCAACAGGTTGTTTCATTTCAGGGTTGATATCGAGATTTCTTCTTGGTTTATTCCTGGGTGTGGGTGCTACCTGTGAGGACATGGGTAGCTGCTCTACCTGCATGAATTCACTGCGAATTAATATTATAGACGATTTTCGTATCATTAGGAATTCTACACGTAAATGTATAGAATAATATTGTTTTCATTTCCGCTTTAACCTGGAACCAACATGTTCTGGAAATTATAGCGCTGATAGTGAAACAAATTCAATGGGACTACCTCCGTGGTCGAGTGGTCAGCGAGTTGACTTCTCACCCGGAGGTCCCGCGTTCGATTCCCGGCTGGGCGGGGAATTTTTCTCTTAACCAGAATTATTCCATAGCCGCCACAGAGTGTGGAAGTATGTATGTGAGAATGAATGTGCGTGTGTTTAGTAATATAAAGTTTATGTTCTTAAGCGATAGTCAGATTTTTTTTCAAAGTCGGTGGCTAGCCTATCTGATTAAAGGGGAGATTTTGAGGCAACCTTTTCTGCAAGTATTAGTATTATATAAAAGAACTTTGCTATATTATAACTAAATTTTATGTCAGCACATATGCCAAACCGTGAATCCAAACGAAAAATCGGCCCTGTAAGCAGACATCTGAGAACGTAGATGATGTGAAATAAAGCGAAATGGATCGTGCAATTTATGAATTGAAAGGTGGTGGAATCCGGAGTAAAGCCGCCCAAATGCCCCTTCGTCTATAATAATTCTGCCACCTGGCGTGATATGTTACACTCTATTATATCGTATAGCAATGTACGATGTAATATATTATTACATAAAGTTATACAGTATAACATAACAATAAAGTATACTATATTGTATGGTTGTTGCGCCAATATTCAAGGAATCATTCCCTTAAACGTACTCCATTTTTTAAAAAACATGGACAACATGTTCGTAGTCTTATTCTTTGGCAGTTCAGGTAATTTTAAGGTACCCCGCCGTGCCAATCCATTTGCTCGAACGACAAAGGAATTTCACGGTAGCAGAAGGCGGGTCTAAATTTGCCATTACCAAAATTAAAGAACACAATGTCAGTCAACTCCTAGATTCTTCTAATAAAATCTTCAAAACACTAAATAACTCCATGGCACGACAGCTCACGGGGAACCTTGGCCTACCGCCCGGCCGCTGCGTCCCCCATCTCGGTCCACTACAGACGTCATGGATGGGGTGCAGTATTGGAGGATGAGACGTGGTCAGCGCCTCGAGTCCCTCCCGGCCGGTTAATGCGGTCCTCATGACCTGGAGCCGCTACTCCTCCATCAAGTAGCTCCTCAATTGGCCCCCCAGGGACCTTACGAGGCTGAGTGCACCCCGGGCCAGGTCTCTCAGCGGGGGAAAAATCCCCACGCCTCAAAACACTAAATGATTGGCATAAACTTTGAAAAAACTAACTATATTAATTTTTGCACAAAGTATAAAAACATGGCAGACCTAAGTATACAGTATGAAAATAACTAGATTGCAGAAGCGTGTAATACAAAATTCCTAGGTCTTATGATTGATCGTAACATGAATTGGAAACACCACATTGATTGTATCTTACCCAAACTGAGTTCTGCATGCTTTGCAATCCGATCTTTAATTCAGCTATAAATAAGAGCATATTAAGAACAGCTTATTATGCACATTTTCATTCATTTATGGCCTATGGAATAATATTTTGGGGAAATGCTAAAAAGGTATTCAGTATGCAGAAAAAGGTAATAAGAATAATGGCAGGGGAAAGACGGTCAACTCATTGCAAACTGTTTGGAATTTTTCCATTAACCTGTGAATATTTTCTAGCTATATTGACATTTGTAATAAATAACCCAGAAAATTTTACAAAAAATACAGCTATTCATAACAAAGAGATCAGATATAGGCAGGACTTAACTTAGACCAACACATAATTTGTAGTTATTCCAAAGGCATAGTTTTGCTTAATTCACTTTCCTCTTCTATAAAGAATTGCAAATGAAGAAAAGAAGTTTAGATCAGAACTAAAAAGATACATTATTACTCACACCTTCTATACAGAGGAGGATTTCATTCAATGAAAAAGCACCGGTATTAATGTAGCATTGTAAATATAATAAACATGAATATTCTAAGAATGCAAATGTACGGGTAGGCTTTTGAAAAAAAAACATGTAATTGAAATTATGCAAAACTGACACCTCTGAAAATTCATTGTCAGAGTTATTATTTGTGAATAAATATATTGATAAATATGCATAAATGTAATTGTTGACTTGATCTACATCCTTGGGTTGGGTTTTGAGTCTAATCCCATAATAGGATCTACAGATTGCAATGTTATGTATGTATGTAAACAGCAGCGCTCAATTATTGACACTTTTTATTGACGTATAGTTAACATAATTAGCACAAAAAAGGCTGGGAAATGTTTTATATGAATCTATTTAGAACTACTATAAACCCACAATAGGGTATAAGTGAAGTATTTTTATTTGTACGATATTTTAGAAAAGCATAACCAAACTTTTCTTTTCAGGCGCTGAGGTTGGCATCAGCACTTCGCGAATCCATGCCAGAGGTCCTGTCGGAGTGGAAGGCCTACTCACCAGCAAGTGGGTACTACAAGGGGACGGTCACACGGCCTCAGACTTTGCGGAAGGAGGCCCCATGAAGTTCGTACATGAGAATCTGCCCATAAACTAAAGCTTTCTGTTCCTACTTTTATCAATGTATTAATGGTTTCATAAATATGTTGTAAGAGATGTTTCGAGCTGCTAGTGAAAACGAGGTTGTGCAAATGTTAATAATACCATAAATATCTATTGTAATACATATTTTCGATATTTATTATTGTGTTCTATCATCACAGTACCTCTAGTGGTGAATTTTATATTATCAACAATATTCTTGCACAAGTGTTTGAAACAAACCTACAGATTGAGCAAAAGGCTCTCTACCGAAAGTAGAGCCAATGGCCTAAAAGAATATGATCCTTGCATAGATATTAATAATGCACTTTTTTTGTGCATTTTTGTGCAATGTCTTTCTCATTGTCCAATAGTATTGACCGCAAAAAATGTGATAAGTAGTGAAGATGCTAATTTTGTTTCGCTATCTACGATGCACAAAAAATAAGCTTTTATTTTTTTGTTTTTGTATTTGTTTTTGTACAAACTCCCAATATTTATTTATTTGTCCGCGTATTATAGCTTAGACAACGCTCATGCGCAATATAGCTAAGGTCATGGAAATAAGATTGGAAAATCTAAAAATCACTCCTCACTTTTCTGTTTACTTTCTCTGCACATACTATATACATAGTGTATAGAGAAGGTATTTTATGCAACCCAAAAATTCAATATCGAACTTTCACTGGAAATACATCGTGAACAAATTTTCGAAAATTTACATTTATCAAAAATGGCTCCAACGATTTGGATTAAAATATTTTATACTAAAGATATTTGCATGAAAAATAAAATGTTTTTTTTTTTAATTCTCTCGGAATAACCTGTAAAAACTTCTTTATTCTGGATAAATTTTGATGAATTTTGCATAACTAGTAAACCGTAAGGTATATACAAAAGTTTACTGTGCAAAACAATGTATATCTCATTAAAACACATACTTTATCCCATAAATGTGTTCCTTTTTTTTTCGTTTTTTGTTTGTTTTTTTGTGGAGCTTGCCGATTCGGAGATATCCCTTTTTATTGGTCTCAGCTGAAAATACTTATGCTTTTCTCATGTGGAATTTGCGAACTTATGACAATACAAACAATCAGGTTTAAAAGAGTTCACTATCGCTTTAGCATAGTGTGTCCCCTTATTTCTCTTCTACTTACAAGGAAGCAAACAATAAGACTATTTCTGCTAATTTTATTTCAATCAGCATGAAATAGAGAGAAAAAAGACTTTTTTTCTCATAAATGGCTCCAACAGTTTTGATTAAAGTACCATATATTGAATATATTAACATGATAAATAAAACATATATTTTGGATTTTCCGGAAAGAGCCTTGAAGATTTCTTCATTCTGAACTACTTTTTCATAAGGTAATCCTCTGAGAAAGACAAAAACAAATGCAGATCACGTTAAAACACATATTTTATGTCATTATGATGTATAGAAAGTCGTGGAAATGGAAAACATCTACTTTTTATTAACTTGTGCAGAAATTGCGTTAAAAATAAAGCGTGCAGACTATAAAATCAAGAAAGCACTTAGCAAAACATCATTTAATTGAACGAATGCCACTTTAATGGGTGTGGATTTAGTTGCAGTATGGTCAGGATTGGAACCTCAGGCAAGATATTTGTTTTCGCTGTTCAAGATCAATCTTCTGGTGTCTTCATCGCCCATGCAAGTGTATACCAAAAAAAATCCTTACCTGAAAACTGATAAATACAAGAATACTCTCCACTTTCGTTTAAAATAGTTTTACTCAGCCTGAATATGGACATCTGAAGTCACGTGACAAAATGTCCACTGACTTGTACAAGTATAACACATCAAATTGTTATTAACTGGTAAGAGGCACAATTTAGAAACTAATGTTTAACACTCTTTCGGAGGAACTAAGCCAGCCAACATTTTCAAATTTGTAAAAAGATTCACATACCACAGCTGGTTCATCTTCAGCATACGTAATGGTAACATGTGGCACCAAAAAGCACATTAGCTTAGAAGTTCACAGTTTAGATTACCTCAGGACGTTTGTTTGAACAATGTTTTACACCTCGTTGAAGCAATCTATATCCTTACACACAATGTATACACTTTAACAATATGAACACAATGTTTAACAATCCATGGTTCTCACGGTAGTCATGTGATTGGACAATGTATACAGAAGCACGCCTTGATACTTACAGCAGCTCAAATGGTCAAAACGACAAAAACCTGCTTGCATTTAAAACATAAGCTACCCTGTTCGAATCCTAGCAAAAGTCGATTTTTTTACTTTATCTATACGTGCTATATACATAGTGTATAGAGAAGGCATTGCTCTCCACCAAAAAAATCAATACCGAGATTTCACCGGAAATATGTTTTAGGGTCCCCTGTATCCAAAAAAGGTATTTTCATAAAAAGGTCCGCGCGCGCGCGTGTGTGTGTGTGTGTGGTCCGTGTGACTGTGAACTTTTTAACTACAATTTGTTGCAGGGATGTAGAGAAAGTCATGCGAATGGTACACACCAGATTTTTATTTTTACTATTGAAATATGTAGTTTATTATTCAATTATACAAACACTGGTGAAGTTAAAAAAATCATCTCATCGACTTTCTTTTGTACTATTTTTATCCAAGGATAAACATTTTCAAACTTGTCTTTCGAAAACTGCATAGTGTGGAACAATTTAAGGTTTTGAAAACGCTGAAAAATAGGTACAATTCAAAACAGTCTCCATTTCACGGCCAGAAATATGCTGTTAGTGGGGTGTGAGGAGGCCCGTGGGATGCTCTATCTCGCCTGTGGCTTAGGATGGGGAGGGCCCAGGTTAAATAATCGGTGGTACGGCATGGCAGGGTAAATAGAAGCAGCCGGTATGAGACCTGTTTTGTAAATTTTGAAACATAATACTATATTAACTTTTTTTAGTTATTAGTGCATATTATTGTGTTTTCAACTTGAAATAGACAAATTTAAGGCCAAATGGTATTGGTCAAAACCAAATTTTGGATTTTTAGCAATTTTTCACCATAGTGAAAAGTTGAAAGCGCCACACCCACTTACAGTCATCCATTTAAAACGTCACGTGATACGGTTTAAAGCGCCGCATGGTGATAAAAACTTGAAACATGGTGAAATTGAACTAAAAGTTTTACATTAAGTAATTAGGACAAAAAAGTTTTTTTAGGTTTTTGCACCTTTTCATCAATTTTCACAGATAGGTTTGATGCATCACCCATGCTCGGTTTACATTGTGGCCCTCGCTCAAGAAGTTGTGATCCACTGACCTAGCAAGATAGGGATGAAGACCAGGAACAGTGTTGTCGTTGTTCTGTGGTATACATGTTGTTCAGTCATGGGGAAGTATTAGATTGATTGCCTTACACGTATCCGGCTTATACGATGGGATTGACAACGTAACGGTCACATGCAGCAACATCTGAAGTGAAAGGAATAGCTTATTATCCTCTTAATAGAATTTCTGAAAGGTAGTTGCGTATAAATAATGATTTATACCGATCCTAAACGCATTCAAATGTTAACATAACCATTGCCTTGCGAAAACATCTGATGTGTTCCATTCACATGACTTTCTCTGCACCTCTGTAACACATTATTGTTAAAAAGCTTATGCTTCTATTTACTTCATGCTAATCGAGAAAAAAATATCATAACTAATCTTATTACTTGCCTCCTTGTAAGTAGAAGCGAAAGAAGGGAGTAACATAGGTTAAAGTGATAGTCAAAAGCTGGTTGCTATTCCACTGAAGTTTCTTTGTTTGTAAGGACAGCAGTTGATATATTCCTGTTGGAGAAAAGAATAAAGCTGAAACCCAAAACAAGAATATCTAAGAAGGATGAACTTCACGAAAGAAATGTATATTACATAAATTGTGTGTTTTAACGTGCCGTACATTTTTTGTATGGTAAGTTTTTGTCCATCTCTTACGGTTTAGTAGTTATGTAAAATTCCGTACAATTGGTCCAGAATAAAGTAGTCTTATGAGGCTATTCCCAGAAAATTCAAGACATACATTTTATTTGTCAGGTAAATATCTTTAATATACGATATTTTAATCAAAATCGTTACAGCCATTTTTAAGAAAATCAACATTTTCGAAAAAGTTCCATGTAAAGGGTAGTTGGGGGTGGAGGATTATCTTGAAAATGTTCATGCCGCATCCTTGGAAGATACCAAACTTAAATACCTAGTTTAATACTCAATGGTCTTTTCGTTTTTGAGCTATGCTGTTCACAGACACAGAATGCAGGTTAAGCTGTTTAGGACTCCTGTGAATATTTACATCGTACATAGATAATTTGATCCCATTTCTGATTTCATCTTAGTTTCAAAATAAGTCATATTTGTATGGTTAGTAGTTTACCTGAATTATATTATTTGCTACATACAATTTATATTTGCATTATTAACAGACGTTTCGTGGTAAATAAATGTCATAAAATATGAGGTTGAGTTTTTCTTTCTTCCAGCAAATATACCATTGCAAAAATGTAATCAGAAAACGATGTAGATTTCCTGAAAGGATAGATTTCGTTACTTTTGTTCTATTTCCTGACATTTTTGCATACATCTTATATTCAACTTTATTGAAAGTAACCAGTCCATAAATCAATATAGAGCTTACGTTTTTTATTTTTTTTTTTTTATTTTCGTTTTAATAAGATTTATCAGGATTTTAAATCTCTTGACCTCAACTTTACTAAAATGTTCCATTACTTTAAGAGTTTTATTTTTTCCTCTAAGGACACTATCTTCTATAATAATCACTATATACGTACATATTTTTATATCTTGTGTTCTTGCTCTTTCCAAAAGTAACTTCTAAATTCTTTTCGTCTGGCATCAGCTGTTCAGCAACCCGCTTGGTTAGTTCTTTGCTAGGATAAGATTTGGGAAAAGCTTTTGGTTGGTGCCGCCAGATAGCAATTCATATACTGTGCTGTTTGTCCTGCTTCTGGTAGCCGAAGAGGAAAGCTCTCCTGATGGAGGTTAGGGCTCACTTGCGGACTGAGAGAGAAGTACTTCCAAGATGTCAGTTGCCTGAAAACGATTCATATACTATATAGACAAAGGAATAGTGTGTGTTAGCCAGACTCTCTCAGGGTAACTTTCGATGGACAAAATTCTGGGGTAATTACATTTCGGTAAATCTTAATTATTTTGTCACATATTTACTTACACACAATCCGTGATGGAACTTAGTTTAAACGTTTAATAATACAATTTTGAAATTATATTGAGAAGGACCTTAAGATAATTTCAGCAAGTTTCATTGTATGAATTTAATCCAAGTAAATAAATCGTGGAATTTAATTTCTTTCTTTTCATTAAGTCATCCCGTTCCCAATCATGTAAACGAAAGTAGATCCACGATTTCTATAGCAACATCCTGTTGATTATGAAAACCAATACAAATGTGGTAGCAGAGCATATAACATACATAATTTCATTTCCACCTGCTTTTCTTTATTAGGATGATGGTGAGAAACCGTGTAGAATTTTTTGTTTCATTTTTACTTCCTCTACACGTACTATATACATAGTGTATAGAGAAGGTGTTCCACTCTACCCAAAAATTCGATACCGGGATTTCATCTGAGATATATGTTTTAGGGTCCCCTGTATTCAAAAAAATCATTTTCACAAAAAGGTCCGTGGGCGTATGTGTGTGTGTCCGTGTGTCTGTGTGTCTGTGTGTCTGTGAACACGATAATTCAAAAACGAAAAATCAGTAAAATGCCAAACTTGTTATTTAAATTTAGTATCTTCCAGGGATGCGACAAAAAGATTTTGGAAAAAAATACACCCACCCCAAACTACCCTTTACATGGAACTTTTTTCGAAATTTTTGATTTTCTCAAAAATGGCTCTAACGATTTTGATTAAAATATTATATATTAAAGATATTTACCTGACCAATAAAATGTATATCTTGAATTTTCTGGGAATAGACTCTGAATACTACTTTATTCTGGACGAATTTTACGGAATTATGCATAACTGCCAAAAAAGAGATGGAAAAAAAAACTTACCACACAAATAATGTGGAGCTTTTTTTCATGGAGTTGGTCGTTTTTGAGATATTCCTTTTTTTTTTGGTTTCAGCTTTAAAAAATTATACCTTTCTCACACAGGACCTTGTCAACTCCTGCCCATACAAACAAAGGGACTTCAGTCACATAGCAACAGGCTCTTAGCTATCACTTTAACCCATGGTACTCCCATATTTCGCTTCTACTTACAAGGAAGCAAGTAATAAGAGTATTTCTGCTAATTTTTTTCGATTAGCATGAAATAAATAGAAGCATAAGCTTTTTAACAATAATTTGTTGCAGAGATGTAGAGAAAGTCATGTTTCGGCAACCGCTTAGTTCGTGCACGTGGAATCCTAAATTCAAGTAATGGCGTCGACCTAGACTCCAGAGTAACAGCAAATGCTGCTTTGGCTTATATTTCTCGCATCTGGCAAAATGGTGCGGTTTAATGGAAAATAAATCAGCTGATTCCCAAATAACTATGAGGGTATAAGAAAATAGACTAGGTGGTATATGTAAGATTTGAAGCTTTTACGGCGATGATTATTAATTAGGGCTTGTCCAGTTGAAAGCCGTGAGATGTAGATGAAAGCATGAATGTTGAACGCTCGATTGACTTCACCTTCTAAAAACTGCTAACCTGAAAAGCAGTAACGAGTGCCAAAAAATGCGAATAATGATTTTCAATAATGAATCAACACTTATTTTTCAACATGCGAAGATATCGTCTCTGAATGTAAATTGTAAATATGTGCCACTAAACTTTTATCGAAATAAAACAATTCAAACATTTTACTGGAAAATGCTTTTTTTTTTTTTTTTTTTGTAAAACACGTAGAGATAAAATTCTGAAAGTATTAAAATTTGGGAAACTGTTACCAGTATTAAAGTAATGTTTCCAATTATAGGGGTGTCCGGCCATGTTTTTAATTTTAAAGAAGTATGCTGAACTAGAGCATATCGCGTAACGCAGAAGTAAACTTAACTTATTCCTTCCTATAAAAGCGCGAATGTAGTTCACAAATATGATATTTGGTCATAAGTTTCGATAGTGATGAACTATAGAAACACAATCTATGTCAACCCTGCCCTTTATACCCCTTCTTTGTTAGTAGTAAACATTTCAATGAAGGAACATAAATTTTGTTTTATTATTGAATTTTCCCTACAAAAGCTTATCTTATTGAGTAAAATATTTTAGACAAAAAGCATATTGAGCTGCGCCAAATTCATATTTGGTAACATTCCATAATTAACATTCACAGCTATCACTAAAAATATAATGTGTTCCATTCACATGACTTTCTCTACATCTCTGCAACAACTTATTGTTAAAAAGCTTATGCTTCAATTTACTTCACGCTAATCGAGAAATAGTCTTATTTCTTGCTTCCTTGTGAGTAGAAGCGAAATTAGGGAGTACCATAGGTTAAAGGGATAGTCAAAAGCTGGTTACTATGTGACTGAAGTTCTTTTGTATGGACACGAGTTGACAAATTCCTATATGAGAAAGGTACAAGTTTTTCAAAACTGAAACCAAAAACAAGGAATATCTATAAAACGATCAACTTCACGAAAAAATTATATAGGTAACATAAATTGTGTGTTTTAATGAGCTCTTCAGTTTTTATGCGGTAGGTTTTTGACCAATTCTTACAGTTTAGTAGTTATGCAAATTCATCTAGAATAAAATAGTCTTCAGAAATTATTCCCAGAAAATTCAAGATATACATATAATTTTCAGGTAAATATCTTTAATGTACGATATTTTAATCAAAATTGTTAGATGCGTTGTTAAGAAAATCAAAATTTTCGTAAAAAGGTCTATGTAAAGGGTAGTTAGGGGTGGGGGACTTTTCTTGAAAATCTTCATGTCGCATCCCTGGAAGACACTGAACTTAAATACCAGGTTTGGTATTTTACCGATTTTGAATTATCGTGTTCACAGACACATGGACACACACAAACACACACACGCACACACACGAACTAAAACATCTATTTCCGGTGAAATCTCAATGTCGAATTTTTGGGTGGAGTGCAACATCTTTTCTATACAGTATGTATATAGTACGTGTAGAGAAAGTAAAATCTTAATACTCAGAAGTGTGAGTTAAATGTTCTAGGTTTGATATACTCGTTTGATTCAAATTTATTAAAATGGAAAATATAAATTTTTAGGTGCTGTAGTTTGAAGATAACCATGCAGGTGTTGATTCAATGCCACTTGTTGAGCCCGTGGGGTGCTGGTAAGTCCAATTTATTGAGGTAGCACAGGCATTCTCTACAATGTAGATTGTAGGATAGTCCTTTCAGTTATTTAAAGCGTTATAACTCACATTTACTGCACAACGAGCCAGCAGTCTCTATACAAAGAGCAGTAACTCCTTTTTTGTTTTTAATGGACCCTTTTCTGTCGTTGAAATGCTTAAACGTTGCTTCACAGTTAGTCCATAAGTTGGAAAATATGCCATTTGCTATAAAGCTCGTTGATGCTCGTTCTTCTATCTATAATTACTATTTTTAAGAGTTTCGTCAAATAAAAATTCCGTTTTGATTTTCAACAGTTCAACTTAGGGCGTTTTATTTGTTTTAAGGAATAAAGTGAATGGCATTTTATTTATGGACGCTATTTAACTGTTGTGGTTCTCAACGGCCCATTCTAAATTGGGCGTGAAAGACCGCTTAATTTTGCTCAGAGGCCTCACTATCAGGCTTGAGGTTCTTTTACGTGCCGTAAATCTACGACACGGGACCAACGACTTATCTTCCCTCCCGAAGGAAGCCATGTTAGGCATTTTTACGCCCGAAAAAATTCATCGTCCTCCGCCGGGTTTGAACCCGCGACCTTGGGTATAAGAAGTTAGCTTGGTAACTATTACACCACGGAGGGCGACTTTAAGGAATAAAACCCGACGGAGGACGATAGATTTTTTCGGGCGTAAAAATCCTTAGCATGGCTTCCTTCGGAAGGGAAGTAAAGCTGTGGGTCCCGTGTCGTAGATTTACGGCACGTAAAAGAACCTCAAGGCTGATAAGAGAGGCCTCTGAGCAAAATTAAGCGATCTTTCACGCCCAATTTAGAATGGGACACTGAGAACCAAAGCAGTTAAAGAGCGTCCATAAATAACAGGCCATTTCCATTTCTATTTTATTAAGGAATAAATTATTTCTATTTATTTATTTACAACAAGTTTATAATGTAAATATATCAAATGTTCAAGCTTGTATCCTCTTGCTCCACCTCTTTATCCTCCCATTCTAGACTTAATCCCTCATTCCTTTTTCAATATTCTTCATCCATTTAATAAAAATGTTGGCAAATTACATCATTTGGAACTCCCTTACAAATTTTATTTTACATTTTTACTTTCTCTATACGTGTTATGTACATAGTGTATAGAGAAGGTATTGTAATGCACCCAAAAATTCCATACCGGAAATACATGTTTTGAGATCTCCTGAATCCAAAATAATACTTTTTTGAAAAATGTCCGTGTGTGTGTGTGTCTGTCTGTGTGTATGTGGGCAGCATAGATCAAAAACGAAAGGTTTGTTAAAAACCAAACTTGGTATTTAGGTTTGGTATCTTCCAAGGATGCGACACGAAAATTTTCAAGAAAATAACCCACCACTCTCAACTACCCTTTACTTGGAACTTTTTTCGAAAATTTTGATTTTCTAAAAAAAATGACTAACGATTTTGATTAAAATATCGTATATTAAAGATATTTACCTGACAAACAAAATGTATATCTTTAATTTTCAGGGAATAGCCTCTGAAGACTAGTTTATTCTGGATGAATTTTGCATAACTACTAAACCGTAGGAGATGGACTAAAACTTAGCACACAAAAAAATATAGAGCACGTTAAAACACACAATTTATGTTATTTACATTTTTTTCGTGGAGTTGATCGTTTTTGAGATATTCCTTGTTTATTGGTTTCAGCTTTGAAAAACTTTCTCATACAGGAATTTGCCAACTCGTGTCCATACAAACAAACGAACTTCAGTCAAATAGCAACCAGCTTTTGACTATCCCTTTAACCTATGGTATTCCCTTATTTCGCTTCTACTTACAATAATGCAAGAAATAAGGCCATTTCTGCTAATTTTTCTTGATTAGCATGAAATAAATAAAAGAATAAGCTTATTAGCAATAATTTGTTACAGAGATATAGAGAAAGTCATGTGAATGGAACACATCAGATTTTTTTTACACATTTTGCACATTTCTATATATTTTAACGATGTTACCTAAAACTGAGTTTCGTTACAATTTAATTATTTTTTAAAACATATTGTATTTACATTATAAAGCACTGTTTTCACAAGATTTACTGAAAACAACAAAAATCAATCTGCGAAATAGAATGCAAAAGTTAAAGAATGCGATAATATCCACCTCACCTCGTTCTGATTGTTGTGTGTTTATATCAAAGCAGGTGCCGATCGACACTGTTGACCTCCAGTGTCACGTTACTTGTAGCGTTTTGGGCATTTACAAGGACTGGAGAAATTCATTGTTACCATTTCTGCGGTAGTCGGCTTCTTGTAATATAATAGCTGCGAGGTTACAAAGTGAACCGTTGGACAACCATCAAAATATAGCGAGGCGATAACACTGCAGTTGGTTTCCTGCAAGTCTTTGTAAAATGGCACCAATTGCTGCCTCGCTATCCAGCAAGTTGTGTGAAATTACATAGCGTCTTTACAACCGACCGAAAAATAGTCTGTTGGTTGTTCCATGAAATCTCAATTGGAACAACATATCAAGAGTGCTCTTCACATACGCAAAAACCCTACAGTCTTCTAGAAAGCAAGTTCTGTTGACAGAAATGCAACAGCAACCGTCCGGAAATGATTTTTAAAGACCTGTGCAGTGCAATGGTTGCAGCTAATATTCCGTGGCATAAAGTTCAAATTTGTCAATTTCATTCCTTTCTAGAAAAAACATTGCTAGAAGGCTATTCCTGACGAATCTACTCTGAGGAAAAAGTATCTTCACGTGTGTTAGGAAGAAGCAGTTGCTCATAAAGGGAATGAAATTGGAGACTCCTGTAATTGGTTTGCCGTCGATGAAACTGCAGATGACATGGGTCGGTACCTAGCAAATTTAGTAGTAGGAAAACTAGATTCCGAAAGTCCTGGAAAACCATTTGTAATCTGTTGCAAGGTGTTGGAACAAACAAATGATTCTACAATTGCAAGATTCGTAAATGATGGGATGAAGATTCTGTGGCCAGAGCGTGTGTGTGAGGGAAAGGTTTTAAATATGTATTCAGATGCCGCAGCATACAGGATTAAAACTGCTACTGCTCATAAGATTTTCTACCCAAATGTACTTCACTTCAGCTGCTTGGCCCGTGCATTGCAACGTGTTGCTGAAGAAATAAGAAGTAATTTTTTCTGTGTGAATAACTTGATATTGGCTTCTATTGTGAACATTTTGAAGGAGTCCAGTCAGTGGCGAACATGTTCTCTTCAGAAGTAGCTGTTTTCATACATGAATCTCAGGATATCGTTAAAGATCCGAAAGTGGCAAGCTCCTGTTCTTACATCAAAAGTGACTTCGGCTGGTTGCCTAGCACCATAAGGCAGTTGGAAACATCAGGTTACCTTCTTCAGGAATCTATGGATTTAATGGAACTTGCATCACAGAAGCTTAGAATAGTTTCAGGAGATGTAGGAAGGAACGTAGGTGAAAAATTCAAAGCTGTGCTAAACAGGAATCCAGGGTACTCTACGCTTGTGTCCGTGTCTAAGGTGCTAAATGGTGATAGTGTCGATTTACAAAAAACATTTCTCTGCAACTCAGATTCCTATTATAAAATATGCTCCCGTTACTTCATGTGACGTGGAGAGAAGCTTCTCTGCTTATAAGAACATTTTATCCTATAGGAGACAAACAATGATCCCTGAAAATATGGAAAAGTATATGGTTATTCACTGTACGTTGAAAGAAGCAAAAGACTCAAAATGAAAACGCCTGGTTGTTCATTGTATGTCTGGAGACAGAAAACTGAAAATGCACTCTCATTATAAAATTTAATTATTTTGAATTGATTATTTTACTCATCAGTAAATTGGTTCAGTATTTTAGCATTGCATTACCGTCCAAAATTTAAGTAAAATAATTATGTGTAATGAGTAATTTTAATAAAATAATCCAAAACACAAATTTCTTATTTAGCAATTACCTAATTGAAAATAAATTATAGGTAAATTCTGCATAAAGCAAAACATTTTCCCTATAATTAGTTCTATATTTAGTCTTTAATTTTTAACTCATTGAATTTAGTTTAGGTACTTATAGACCCATAAAATTACAAAATTCCGAGTAATTTGCACTCTGAATTTAGAATTGAGGTGGTAAACTTAGCATTTACATATTTTGTTGATATTACATATTTCATTACACATTTTAATGTTTTTGTTACATAACTGTGTTCATATTTTATACCTTGATATTACATAAAAATACATGGCAGTAACATGGATTCTACTTTCACTTTGTTAGAGATGTTTTCTAATTTAGAATATCTAGTGAATCTCCTGAAAGAGCTCATTTCGGTAAATGATAATTTTAAATTTAAATTCCTATTCACTGTCCAAGTTTCTGCTCCATAAGTTAACATACTTCTAACTATCGATTTATATAGTTATATTATTGTCCCATAACACTCTATTTAGCATGGATATTGTTGTTTTGGATGTCCATATTTAATGTCTTCTTCTTGACTACGTACGAATTTATATTCACTTCTAGGTAAATATTCGCTTCCGAGCGGCAATTGTTGCATTGAGCTAAAAGTTCTCGTGTATTTGGAACTGACAGAAGTCAATATCATTGTTATACAGATAGCCAACAAAGAATATTTTGGTAAATCTTACTCAACATGTTGGTGAGCGACAATTGTTGCATTGAGGTAGAAGTTCTCATGTACTTGGGACTGGCAGAGCCAATATCATTGTTATACAGTGGTAGTGCTTGCATTACGTGGTGGATAATGGGAGAGAAGGCTGTTCTCTGCCCTCACACAATACCAAACAGGTAAATAGACATGGCATGCATTCATGTGAGGTAATTTCTGGTATCCGGCATCGCGTTATACTGAAATGCTCAGGCCTATCTCTTCGAGCTAAGTTTGCACACACAATACATCCAATCGTGACGAACGCGCACTGCACATAGTTACTACACTATGACTTTTCCATTGCAGTCATAAGACGTATATGTGATATGATCGCGAATTTCCGTCTCTTTACTTCGAATAGTGAGAGATTCTAAAACATGACTATTTTATCATTGCAATATCCAGTTAAATTTGTTTCATTTACAGAGCGATTTATTTAGAACTGACACATTTTTATCTTTAATTATTCCCTTGGAAATTCATCCACTGACCCAATTGTAGCACCAAAATAAGCATAAAGTTCAGAAGTTTCAATTCCTCGACTAGATGCGTAGATGTTTATATTTTATTCCTAATTGCATTATTGGCAGCTGCTTCAACATTTTGTTCTTGTAATCAACATGAAAATGCAGTACGATGTAGAGCTGAGTCAAAGATATTTTCAGCAAGATGGCGCTACATGCTATACATCAAATGAATCCATGAAGAACCTAATTGCAAGTTTCTTTAACGACAAGGATAACTTCCAGGAACCTGTGGCCACCGAGATCTCCGGATTTGACATCGTCGGACTTCTTTCTATGGGGTTACTTAAAACACAGGGTTTACGCTACACGTCCCCAGATATTGGACGATCTGAAGCACAACATCACAAGGAAGATTCAAGCTATTGACAACAGAGTCCTCCAACGAGTGGTCAGTAACTTGCAATGACGTTTTGAGTTGTGCTTTATGCAGGTTGGAGGACGTTTTCAACATTTGCTATAGAGATAAATAATCTTCCAAAATTCCTCTAAAATTTAGGTATAATAAGTTGTCGCTAGCATAACACGTATTGAAACAATTGATGAAAGAAATGTGTTAGCTCTATATAAAGCACTCTGTATACTAATGCTATTATAAACCTTCAAATTGCTGACACTATCAACGTGACTCAAATGTATTTGAAGTGGTAACATTTAATAATAATGATAAAATAATAATAATAATAATAATAATATTAATAATAATCATAATAATAATATTAAACATTTCCCCATTCTTCTTATATCAGATATCCGATAAATAAAGGGTAGCTTTATGTAAGTACTTACATCTTTATTATTACACACATTTATTGGCCTTAAAGCGTGGCCTAATTGGCCATCAGGGGGGAGAGAATGACCGAATAGAATACATACAGAGAAACAACCACAAAAACCCATGCCAAGAAGGGACTCGAACAGGCGATCCCCTGCGCCACGAACTAAGGTAATAGATTTTAGCAAGCGCGGAGCAGGGAAAGACTAAGTAGCAACATTTACCACAAGCAAACTGTACGAAAGGCCGTGAATTCCGCTTTCACATCCAACAGATTTGTATACTTTAGCTTACGGATGTTGTATGAAAGTACGTATGTATCTTTCCGGAGAGTTCACCGAAATATATGTTTTAGGGTCCCCTATATCTAAAAAAAAACATTTTTCAGAAAAAGGTCCGTGTGTATGTATGTATGTACGTCGCCCTCCGTGGTGTAATGGTTACCATGCTGACTTCATATACCCAAGGTCGCAGGTTCAAACCTGGTGGAGGACGATGAATTTTTTCGGGCGTAAAAATCCTTAGCATGGCTTCCTTCGGAAGGGAAGTAAAGCCGTTGGTCCCATGTCGTAGATTTACAGCACGTAAAAGAACCTCAAGCCTGATAGAGAGGCCTCTGAGCAAAATTAAGTGGACTTTCACGCCCAATTTAGAATGGGACGCTGAGAACCACAGCAGTTAAAGAGTGTCCATAAATAACACGCCATTAACATTTTTTGTATGTATGTATTTCTACTAACATTCAGATGTTTAATATACATGTTCGCCTCTGAAGCTTCTGCATCACGTATCCAATACTACCGCCACGAAGTGAACAACTATGAAACGAGAAAAAATAACAACAAAAAAACAACTGATGTGTTACTTTCAAATGACTTTGTCTACCATCTATCGTTTATTAGTGGCTACAAAATTGTCAGGTTTTGGTGTGTGTGTGTGTGTGTGTGAGTGTGTATACTTATCTAATCGTTCTGGAGAAAGATGAAAGACAATTCATAGGAAATTAGATGAGTTCATCATACTTAATGCAGGGCCTGTTTAGTATATAAACGCTTATTTTAAGATGAAGAGTCTCTCTCTGCCTCGGCGTAGCTGTTCTGGGTTGTATAGAGCAATTGACCTGGAGCTGGTGACAGGAAGAGAACACAGGTTACTGAAAACATTAATTAATGAAAGAAACAGGACCCTAGTTCAGTCTGATGATTTTATTCTGCTGTTTAACATGAAATACTTTCGGCGAAATTACCTCCGCAAAACTCTTATTATACATTTAATTATGAGCAACTTTGCACTCTGAGAAACCTATTAACACATGTTCAAATATCTGTAGTGCAATATTACACTTAGTTCTGTCTTATAATATATACTTATCGCGCACTACTAACAGTTCGTTGCAATAAATGCTTATTGGTAGACACTTTGCGCCAAAAGTTACACTCTACGTCATCATATCACGTGGTTTTATTGCAATAACAGTATTTGATAAACAAATACAATGAAAAATATCCTCTTTGCAGAATATTTGGGACATTTCCCGAGTTCATACTAATATTTCTGATGCACACAAGTGAAATAAAGAAATCCTGCAAATTCTTAAGGTTTCCACATACAATAGAGGGTGCCTTTTTGTAATATTCTGCTGCGTAGTTTCACAGCTTTATAAGTTAACATAGCTAACATTGCAATTTAAGATATGACTACGAAGTACGGCTTACATAAGACATATAATTAAGATGATTGAAATATTGTGGATTATCTGTAAATACTTGATACCAAGAGAATTGCTATTATTATGCAGTGACGTCAAGAATTACCATCGCATCATTATGTAATCCAGGTGACTTGGCTAACACTGCAACGTTACTCATTTTGTTTTTGATACAAACGAAACAGTTATAGTCAAGGAATAAAAAGCTGGACGATATATACCAATAGGATCGCTGCCATATGTTCTGCAACGTAAATAATAATGAATGGGGGTTAAACGGAACGGCTTAAGCTACAAAAAAGAGTCATACAGCAGTTATAAAGAAATTAGAAGCGGAGAGGGATACATGTGTGACACTATATCTACAAGTTTTGACGGAAAATGTGGGCGCAACGATTGTATCTCAACTGGTTAATTTCATTGTTCCTCATCACAACCCGCGTGTCAGCCGTTCGGTTCCCACAGTCTGCGTACACATTTTTTTGTTTTTTGCGTATTATCCATCAAGGTACAAAGTTAGTTCAGTGTTTGTCACACTAATATATTTAGGAGTAAACCAAAGGTATACGAATTAAGAACAAATGTCAGTTCATTTTACGTGTTCTTCAGTTTTCGATCCTTAATCTTCATTCTAATTGTTTGGGAAAAGAAACTTCACTAAAGCTTTAAATAATACTGGACTGATAAAGTTGGAATAAGCATAAATAAAAAGAACAACAATAAAAGAAACAAATAAACAAGAACAAATGTTCCGATATTTCATCTAGCTCTGTGCCAAATCAGGAAGAAATAAAGCGGAGGAAAAGATTGTCAACGTTTTGGTAAAATTCAAACCTAAATCGAGAAGTTGGAAATCACATCAAACACCGCAAGTTAACCAAATACGCCACTATTTAGCTTTAATTTGAAGCGCTTAAGTCTGTAATGTTAGTATGCAGAAGATGGGTCTCGGGAGCGATGTTTTCAGGTTAGACAGTAATCTATGGGTTGCATAAAACAAGAGAATAAGGGACAGGTGAACTACCTTGTGTGTATATATAGCTTTATAACTGTTGTTTGACCTTTTTTGTAGCTTAAGCCGTTCCGTTTAACCTTCATTCGTTATTATTTACGTTGCAGAACATATGACAGCGATCCTATTGATGTAACATGTACTGTAACAGGAGTTATTAAGCGCTTGCTTTTGGAATGGACGTAACTATTGCTGCCAAGGTCTATTTTCCCATGAGGAGTGGGCTAGATTTGCGTGGTTACCAAATGGTCGATAAGCACGGTAATTTTGACCTTGTTGTTTTCAGAGTATGATGTTTTGCCTATCTCCAAAAATAATAACGGACAGGTGAACCACCTGGTGTGTAAAGTTTGGAATTAACGTTATATACCAGGCCGTTCGCCTGTCCTTTATTATATTTGGAGATAGGCAACAGCTCCAAGGGGGCCATGAAAAGGCATTGAATGTAGCCGTCAATTTCCAAAAAGCACCACATTAAAGTTATGTGAAGTACTCACCTTCACCATAACAGCAACAGTAAGAAACTCTAAGAGTTAGCCATACATGAAACTAATACGAAACCTACATTGCCAACAAAAATATGTGATACACTGGATTTAAAAAGTAACTTTGAGAGACAATATGACACGGGAGAGAAAAGAATGTGTCATTAAAAAAAGAAGTTCAAATTGAGGGTGTTACTATTCCAATACATCTGAAAATTCGAAAACTTTAAATGTTAAGCACTAGAAAAGCATCAATAAATCTGGAATAAGGCAACATTAATCCTGAAAAGGTTATATAATAAAAAACCACGAAGTACGCTGTATTGAAACATACCACAAAGATTAAAAACGGGAACAGAAAAACAGTATTTTGCGGAGAGATGACAGTCCAGAAAACAATAAATACACCGAAAACCTTATTATGACAACCCTATAAAAAGTATATCTAAGACTTGTGCTGCGCATGTATATTCCCAATTTGAATATTTAGAGGTCACAAACATGGATATAGAGATAGTAATATGGTATCCTCTTGGGCCACTGATTGGTGAAAAGATTTTCATGTTTTTTTTTTTTTATTTGCTATCGTACAATAACTGCCTCTAAGAAATACAGTCGTGTAAATAGATTTCTAAACCAAGCCAATGGTTTTTGAACGGAAACGTCATCAGCAACAACAATATTCCTACGTATCAAGATTAATGTATATACAGCATTTAATACAAATATATTACAACTGTGTTCTTAAACTTAACTATTTGAACTTTGATAACAGTAAAAATTAGTAGATCTAAATTAGTAAACAATTATAAAAGTATCAAACTCTGGTTCTAACAATTAAATTACATTATATAAAAGACAACATCTGTGATATTTCCATTAACTTGATAACTTCTGCATCCTGTGGTGGCGTTAAAATGGAATACAGACCACTCTTGAGGTTTAAGTTCCTTCTGTCGTTGAGTAAAGCAGGGCACTCGAGGATAAGGTGATATGTTGATGCGACTTCTCGGGCTGAACATTTCGGGCAAGGGTCTTTGGTTGTTTTCTTCATCAAATAACCATGGCTGAGGTTGAAGTGGCCGATGCGCAACCTGGTGAGTGGGACTTTATGCTTTCTTCGGAAATTAAAGTGTGATATTGCCGGTTCTGTAATAGATTTCCTAACCAGTAGCAGCTGAGCTTTGTATTACTAAAGAAACAGATACATAGGTTGCATTCCTATAACATGGCCCATTTTCAGAAGAAAGTTTGTCTCGAGGTGAATGCTGATACAAAATTGTCTATCGTGCAGAGTCGCTTCTGATATTTAAGATGCATTTTCACACATATCTCCTAAGGACAGAATACTTGCAATCAATTTAAAACCGAAGAAGGAAAACAAAAAAGCGAAACCATTGTGCTACTGTATGAAGATATTAATTTCGTAAGATGTACTAGGTTACTAGCAATGTCTTAATTGAATTATTTTCAATTAGTGTTCCAAAACGAGCATACTCATTGTAGCGTCAAACACATGGAGAGTCGAGTCCGCTCTTCCTTCTTGTTTACATGAGGACCGTTCTAGTCTTAGGCGGAAATTTAACTTTTCAATAAGAAAAAAAAAAAATCTGATGTGTTCTATTCACATGACTTTCTCCACATCTTTGCAACAAATTATTACTAGAGAGATTATGGTTCTATTTATTCCATGCTAATCGAGAAAAAATTAGCAGAAATAGTCTTATTATTTGCTTCCTTGTAAGTAGAAGCGAAATAAGGTAGTACCATAGGTAAAGTAATAATCAAAAGCTGGTTGCTATGTGACAGAAATTCCTTTGTTCTTATGGACAGTTGACAAACGCCTGTATGAGAAAAGTATAATTTTTTAAAACTGAAACCAAAAACAATGAATATCTCAAAAACGACCAACTTCATGAAAAAATGTATGTAACATAAATTGTGTGGTTTATCGTGATCTACATTTCTTGAGTAGTAAGTTTTTGTCTATTTCTTACGATTTATAAGCTATGCAAATTTCAGTAATAATTACTCAAAATAAAGAAGTCTTTTGAGGCTATTCCCAGAAAATTCAGGATATACAATTTATTTGGCAATTAAATATATTAAATATAAGAGATTTTAATCAAAATTCTTACAGCCATTTTTAAGAGAATCAACATTCTCGAAATTTTTTCCATGTATAAGGTAGTTGGGGTTGGGGCGATTTTGTTGAAAATCTTTGTGTCGCATCCTTAGAAGATGCCAAACTTAAATACCAATTTTGGTTTTAAACGCTGTTTTAGTTTTTGAGCTATGCTGCCCACAAACACAGACAGACAAACACACAGACAGACACACACACATGGACATTTTTCTAAAAATAATTTTTTTTTATTTAAGGGGGTCTCAAAAATATACGTATATTTCCGGTGAAATCTCGGTACTGAATTTTCGGGTGCATTACAATACCTTCTCTATACATTATGTACATAGTTGTTAAGAGAAATAAAAGAAAAAAAATCTGATGTCTTCCATTCACATGACTTTCTCTACATCTATGCAACAAATTATTGTTAAAAAGCTTATACTTCTATTAATTTCATGCTAAGTGAAAAAAAATTAACAGAAATAGAGTTATTACTTGCTTCCTGTAAGTAGAAGCGAAAAAAGGGAGTACCATAGGTTAAACTGATAGACAAAAGCTGGTTGCTCTGTGGCTGAAGTTCCCTAGTTTGTATGGACAGGAGTTGAAAAATTCCTGTATGAGAAAAGTATGTTTTTCATGGCTGAAACCAAAAACAAGGAATATCTAAAAAACAATCAATTCCACGAAAAAAATGTATATAACATAAATTTTGTATTTTAAAGTGCTCTATATTTTTGTTTTGTAAGATTTTGTCGACCTCTTAGGGTTTAGCACTTATGCAAAATTCCGTAAAATTCGTTTAGAATAAAGCAGTCTTCAGAGACTAGTCCCAGAAAACTCAAAATATACATTTTATTTGGCTGGTAAATATTTTTAATATATGATATTTTAATCAAAATCGTTAGAGAAATGTTCGAGAAAACCAAAATGTTCGAAAAAAGTTCTATGTAAAGGGTAGTTTGGGGTGGGGGGATTTTTCTCAAAATCTTCGTGTCGAATCCCTGGAAGATACTAACTAAACTTAAATCCCAAGTTTGATATTTTACAGACTTTTCGTTTTGGAGTTATCGTGTTCATAGACACACGGACACACATACACACTCTCTCACAAATGGACCTTTCTGTGAAAACGCTTTTTTAGGATACAGGGGATCCTAAAATATATATTTCCGGTGAAATCTCGGTATCGAATTTTTGGGTGGAGTGCAATACGTTCTCTATACACTATGTACTTACTAGGTGTAGAGAAAGTAAAAATAAGATATTGTTGCGTTGTAATTCACCGATGAAAACAACAATTTCGGTTTTGGCCATCATACGGTTAAAGATGAACTGTGTTCTGCATATGGTAGTTGTCTACTCAAATCAAAGTAGCAACGTTGCATAAAGTTATAACTTAATGGGAATTAAACAAAATGGACATGAGTAAATTCAATATAGCTAAAAAGAATAAAAATTAGCCTTACAACAACAAAATTCTGTATTGAAAATACTAAAAATGAGATGTTATTGGTGAAAAAACTAATTGAAAATGATTCACAAAATAAAGCTAACGCAGGCGGGTTAAGTATTTAAAATTGCCCCTCCAAAATGCATATAGCCGAACGTTTTAAACGAAGTTCATATGCTTATACGGTTATGCAAATCAAGAAACATTACATAAATAAATAGCATGTGTTTATTTTATTATATAAGCAAGCACAACGTGATTATTTATTGCAACGGAAATGATAAATGAGGAAATATACTCCAAAAAATCTGATGTGTTCCATTCACATGACTTTCTCTATCTGTCTGTAACAAATAATTGTTAATAAGCTTACCTTTTATTTATTTCATGTTAATCGAGGAAAATTAGCAGAAATAGTCTTATTCCTTGCTTTATTGTAAATACAAGCGAAATAAGGGAGTAACATAAGTTAAAGTAAAAGCCAAAAGTTGGTTGCTATGTGACTGATGTTCCTTTGTTTGTTTGGACAGGAGTTGACAAATTCCTGTATGAGAAAAGTATGTTTTTCAAAGCTGAAACCAAGAAAACGGAATATCTCAAAAACGATCAACTCCACGAAAAAAATGTATGTAACATAAATTGTGTGTTTTAACGTGCCCTACGTTTGTTGCGTGTTAAGTTTTTGTCCATCTCTTATGGTTTAGTAGTTATGCAAAATTCATCCCGAATAAAGTAGTCTTCAGAGGCTATTCCCAGAAAATTCAAAATATAAATTTTATTTGTCAGGTAAATATCTTTAATATATGATATTTTAATCAAAATCGTTGGAGCCATTTTTCAGAAAATCAAAATTTTCGAAAAAAAGTTCCATGTAAAGTGTAGTTTGGGGTGAGAGGATTTTCTTCAAAATGTTCGTGTCGCATCCCTGGAAGATACAAAACTTAAATATCAAGTTTGGTATTTTACCGACTTTTCGTTTTTGAGTTATGGTGTTCACAGACACACGGACACACTGACACACGGACACACACACATACACACAGACACACACACACACACACACTGACCTTTTTGTGAAAATGCTTTTTTTTGGATAAAGGGGACCCTAAAACATATATTTCCGGTGAAATCTCGGTATCGCATTTTTTGGTGGAGTGCAATACTTTCTCTATTCACTATGTGCATAGTGCGTATAGAGAAAGTATGAATGAATAAGGGTATTTATTAACATAGCAATATCATACATAGAATTTCAACAGTCGCACGGGTCCACAGACCGTACGTGCTTTTGTAATACACATTACAAGCAATATTAAAACAACAACCACAACAAAGAATTAAAAGAGTAAACACGAAAATAAAAGACAAAGGAAATACACAGTCAAAAGCAATATTAAAGAACAATAAAAATTAAGAGTGAATCCGAAAATAAAGATACAAAGATATTCAAATATAGCAATTTAAATTTACGGCACAGAGTACACCTTCATAAATGCACCCTCTTATAACAGATAATTACACTTAAAATACATATATACACATAATATATACACCATATATAAAACCCTAGCACAACAATGACCTAAGTATGACATAATATATATGTATGTAGAACACTGTAGTCACTTTTGTTTAGTTTACCTTATTCCCATCCCCCCTTCTCTATTGGCAGCCTCCTCAGATCACAGCTGTCTTGCCTTAAGTATAAATTTACCTAGCCCGTCCATGTTTTCCGTGCCTGCCAGTAGCGTCCAACATGCTTCTATCCCTACATTCGCAGTGGTAAAAAATCGCGGCAAATATTTTTCCCGCCATTCCTCCGTACCCCTACATCTTGCCAAGATGTGAGTCCACGACTCTTCCTCCTCGCAAATGGGACAGATTCTCATACCATTCTCGTCAGAAATTTTCGTGCTCCTCCATGCTCCTAGTCTAATCCACGCGAGCCCCTCTCTAATGAGTTTGGTACCTGTTTTGATGTATTGCTCCATACCCCACTCAGATTTCAGCCCAGACTGTACTTCTAATGACACCTTCTCTGTGCATTGCGCAATCATTTGCTGTCTGTCAATATCACAGAGACGTTTCTTAATTTTTCTCCAAATACTCCGCCTGTTTTCCTGCCCCGCCATCCAAATGTCTCCCATCCCAATGGTTTCCAACCCTTTTTTTAATTTTGATGCCCACGTCGAATTACCTTCCATTCGCAACTGTTCAGGGTAGCAGACTGCCCTAATTAGAGATTGGTTTCCGTGAACGATTCTCATCCAATATTTAACTGCTCTGATTTAGTAAAAAACGACTCTTTTAGTCACACCTTTTTAGGTTTGAAATGCTATGTCACCAATGAATGCCGGTTAACAAATTTAAACAGTGCATTTATTTACTAATTAATTTCATCACTTGAGGGCTGCCAATCTGACAAAGCATTACTATACTATAATTAATATTTTTAAAAATAGTTTACTATGATAAAAATCTGATGTGTTCCATTCACATGACTTTCTCCACGTCTCTGCCACAAATTATTGTTAGAAGGCTTATGCTTCTATTTACTTCATGCTAATCAAGAGAACATTAACAGAAATCGTCTTATTACTTGCTTTCTTGTGAGCAGAAGCGAAATAATGAAGTACAATAGGTTAAAGTGATTGTCAAAAACTTATTGCTATGTGACTGAAGTTCCTATGCATGGACAGGAATTGACAAATTCCCGTATTAGAAAAGTATGTTTTTTAAAGCTGAAACCAACAGCAAGAACTATCTAAAACTGATCAGCTGCACGAAAAAAAATATATTTGTCATTAATTGTGTGTTTTATCCTGATCTACATTTTTAGTATGGTAAGTTCTTGTCTGTATCTTGCCAGTTATACAAAATTTAATAAAACTCATCCGGAATAAAGAGACCTTTAGAAGCTATTCCCAGAAAATTCAAGATATCCATTTTATTTGGAATGCAAATATCTTAAAAATAAGAGAGTTGAATAAAAATCCTGAAAGACATTTTTGAGAAAATCAAAATTTTCGAAAAAAGTTCCATGTAAAGGGTAGTTTGGAGTGTGGAGATTTTCTTGAAAATCTTCGTGTCGCGTCTTTGAAAGATACTAAACTTAAATACCAAGTTAGATTGTTTTTAAGCAATGCTGCCCTCAGACACACTGACACACAGACTCTTTTTCTAAAAATGCTTTTTTTGGATTCAGGGGTCTCAAAACGTATATTTCCGATGAAATCTCGGTGTCGAATTATTGGATGCAATACAAAACCTTCTCTAAACACTATGTACATAGTACGTATGGAAAAAGTAATAATAACAATCTAATCAAAAGTATTAATAACTAGCTGCCCGCCCCGCTTCACAAGGGAGGTGTATCGAATGAAAAAAACTCAGACAAAAGTTTCTGTTTACAGTACGACCATGCAATGAAGTAAAATTACAATTACATAATTTGCTAATACTTTACTGTAATGCCTTGTAATGTACAATTCTCCTTCCGGAGAGAAAACAAATTGCGCCGATGGTTTTCCAACTCTCGAGCACACAATGTACAACTATGCGTGCGAAAAACACGACAATTTATGGTATATTCCACATATTTGGTACGATTGACCTTGGGATTTATTGTCATTGGAAATACAAGGCGCGCCAGAAACAACACGCTTAAATTCAAACACCAAGTGAACCTTGAACTGTACATTGTGTGGAGGTATTTCTGGCAAATCCAATGCATTTAGGGATTCAGTAAGATAATTGACGACTTCACTTGGATTGGTGTGGTGGTATTCATGGCATATCCGATGAATTTAGGAATTCAGTAAGATAATTGACGACTTCATTTGGATTGGTAATGGAATTGATCCACTTAAACGAATGCATTTGTCCATCAATTTTAACCTGAATGTTATATTCAAATAATCTACATTCTTATTAGTTGCTGCTAAAATGACTCGTTCGCTCAAACAAGCATAGCTTTTGTAATTTTCACAAATATTTGGAAACACCTTCGACATTAAGTCTTCCTTTGACGTTGTGAAGTGACAAAAATGTGATGGAAACGAAATGAGGCCAGTAGAAGTGTCAACAATATTATCAATGCAAATGTCTAATAATGCCTTTGAACCTGAAAAGCGCAATGAAGCGCTATGTTCTGCGCAATGTAGCATATATAGCTGGTATTGCGAAAACGACGAAGTCAGAACACCCATAAGGTATTGTGGAAAGGTTAACAAGCTGGGCAACCAAGATGTCATTGGCATAATAACAGTAATGGCAACCCTTTTATAGTGTTGCGGGTAAACGCTGACAAGGTAATGAATTATATTAAGGAGAAAGTCACAAAGTAACATCTCTTTCTTTCCTTTACTCCTAACATTTTCCACATCTTTCTTTATTTTCTCCTATGTCAAAAGAGCCAGTTTTAGGGCTAACAATGACAACTAAAGAGCAAGTAGATCTGGTAGCTCAATTGATAAGTTTTTATTTGATGACAGCTTTGTGTAATTTCTCCATTTAACCCAAAATAACAAATGTATTAAAAGCACCACAATTGCAATGTGATGGTGACGCGGGTATCTTCATGCTCTTTAGCTAGTTCATGTACCACATAACGTCAAATAACTAACATCTGCAATAGGAAGTTAAACCTAAAACGGATCCCGTTATTTCTCCGCCATTTTCAGATTCCAAGAAGGGTTAATGGTTATGTGCATTGTTTATAGCTTGTTCGTTTTAAAGAATTACAACAAAAATATATTTCTTTATATAAACGATGTGACCAAGGGAATTATAGTTCATACATAAGAAATATATTCTATTTTCACAGTTATCTTGCTTCATTGTCTTCATAACCGGATGCATTCCCTTAGCATTGAAGATGAAAAATGTGATGTGTTCCATTCACATGACTTCTCTATGTCTCTGTAACAAATAATTGTTAATAAGCTTATCCTTTATTTATTTCATGTTAATCGAGGAAAATTAGCAGAAATAGTCTTATTCCTTGCTTTATTGTAAATACAAGCGAAATAAGGGAGTACCATAGGTTAAAGTGAAAGCCAAAAGTTGGTTGCTATGCGACTGATGTTCCTTTGTTTGTGTGGACAGGAGTTGACAAATTCCTGTATGAGAAAAGTATGTTTTTCAAAGCTGAAACCAAGAAAAAGGAATATCTCAAAAACGATCAACTCCACGAAAAAAATGTATGTAACATAAATTGTGTGTTTTAACGTGCTCTACATTTTCTGTGTGTTAAGTTTTTGTCCATCTCTTACGGTTTAGTAGTTATGCAAAACTCATCCAGAATAAAGTAGTCTTCAGAGGCTATTCCCAGAAAATTCAAAATATACATTTTATTTGTCAGGTAAATATCTTTAATATATGATGTTTAATCAAAATCGTTAGAGCCACTTTTTAGAAAATCAAAATTTTCGAAAAAAGTTCCATGTAAAGGGTAGTTTGGGATGGAGGGATTTTTCTCTAAATGTTGGTGTCGCATCCCTGGAAGTTTGGTATTTTACCGACTTTTCGTTTTTGAGTTATCGTGTTCACAGACACACGGACACACTGACACACGGACACACCACACACACACACACACACACACACACACACACACACACGGACCTTTTTGTGAAAATGCTTTTTTTAGATAAAGGGGACCCTAAAACATATATTTCCAGTGAAATCTCGGTATCGAATTTTTTGGTGGAGTGCAATACTTTTTCATAGGCTAAAAATAGAGCTGTGGGTACTACGGCCATCTGGTGGCAAATAATAAGTACGTATTTTAGGCGTTCGTCGAAAGGAGATCTTCTTTATTTTAAACGATAGGAGTAAGGAAAGGACAGTTAATACATAAAAATATATTTGAATTTCACTGCTGCATTGCTTCATCTCGATAAACTTTTGTGTTACCTTAACCTTGGATGGGGAGGAAAAAGACTACTATCGCTATCTATCGGGAAATAAATAACTACTTTCTCTAGGTGTTCATCATTAGGAAAACTTCCTTGATTCTTTATTTTAAACGATAGGAGTAAGGAAAGGACAGTTAATATGTAAAGGTGTATTTGAATTTTCACTGCTGCATTGCGTCATTGTGTCGATAAACTGGTGCGTTACCTTAACATTGAATGGGAAGGGAAATATATAGCAGTACTACGACCATTTAGCAACAAATAACCATAATACACTGCCATCTAGTGGCTATTAACGGAAATGCGTTCGCTTTGCACGGTTTTTATTCATATTATGAGATTTTAAATACTTTCCCAAACTATTTTTAAACATTTTCTTTTCCACAAACCTCGCCGTGACAATAACGAAGACAACAAAAAAGAATTGTTCAATTTGATGCAGTCGTTCGGAAGTGATACGTGTACATACATTACAGCGACTCATTTATATATATATATATATATATATATATATTTATATATTAATACTTCTTTATCTCTCACAGCCTACATTTAAAATCATTAGTATATTTGGAAGCATCCGAGAGGACCAGAACTTAATCCATATACAAGGAATGTCGGATATCCATGAATATTGGGACGTTCTCGAATTGCCAAGAAATAAAAACAAAAGTTGGAGCATTTTAAAATGTGAACACTACTCGTCCGGGGGAGAAGAAAGGCCTTTAGCAATTAACTAGTACTTTGATGGCAACCCCCTTTTGTTGATGAAGTTTCCCTTCTTACCTTCTCTCCCACGATTCATTAAGTAAATGCCTTTGTGTACCTAACTCTAACTAATGACAATATCGGCTGCTTGCTAGCACCGCCTCTTCTCATTATTGCTGCTCCTACTCCTCAAACTAGCTAGCATATAGTCTCTTTGACATTCTAGTTGAGGAAAAATACTGCAGCCTGCTTGCTCTCTTATAACCCATTCGGCGATTGTAAGTTAAATAAAGAAGAAAGATTGGAGGCAGTGATGGTACACATAGTGATGCCAACTGTAGCGAAATTTGAGCCTTCGGGAGACATTGCGGAGAAAAACGAAAAAGTAGGAAAATGTAGCGACTTTTGTCAATTAAAAAAAAAATTAGCCAACTTGTCGTAAACGCCAATGCACTATTTTAGGCAACTATGCAGTGGGAAATAAGCTCAAGAAATCTCTCATGTGAAAGATAAGTTGATAGCTCATGTTAATATTTATTTAATGCAAGCGCCCGGCCTGAGAGTGTTTATAAACATATTCAATAATCAGTATATACAGATAGCTGATTCATTTCAAAACGTTTATGCAAGCTATGATAAGCTAATCTATACCTTTGGGCAGCATGATGAAAAACTCGCTCATCGCAGGCACAGGCCCCATTTCAAGTTGTAATACCATACCGTCAGCTTGCCGACTAATATATTGGATTACACCAAATAGTGCGTTACTTTTAATTGTTACTATTTATAGTTTATGAGTGATAAAAAGTACTCCACCCTACGAAAAAAATGGGAATACCGCGGAGAAATGTCGAAAGATGAAAAGAAAGCGAGAAAACAGTTGTTTTTGGACAAGTGGTTGAAAGAAGATATTTTTTCGAAGTGGTTATAACCAGTTACAGAAGACAGTGCAAATAATTTCGCATCATCATAATCACTTAATCCATCGTCTTGGTCATCTGGAACGTCATAGAAAAGGTATACTATAACCATTTTTATGGTAATTTAATGTGTGTATTTTTGTAGCGGAATGTAGCGGAATTTTGCTCGACCTGTAGCGATATTCAATGGATTTTGGTTGGCAACATGGGTACACAAGGCAGAACAAGAAACCAGCATCTTCTTGTTCCAAACACCATGTTCCTTGCAGGTGAGTGTTCTATATGGAACCAATAGAGCATACCTATGCTGGGTTTCTCAACTCATTCGCTAATAGGTATAGCCACCTTACTCAACTGGAAGCGAGATTAGGTAATGTGTATCTTTTCAACATGGTAGAGATTGATTTTTGGTGATCTTACACATGGTTGATCGGGACTACGGAGAAAATGCCTGCTTCAAAATTAACATGAATGTAAGCAGGTTTTCGAGACGTTTGGAGTTTGCAGAATTGTTTTATGTGCGTCTGGTAGAACATTTTGTTTTAGGTATAATGTCTAGTTACGGTGGGGATGGGGTTTGATCTGATGGAGAACAGACTAGGCAGTAATCAGTGTTGTTATTGAACCTCCTCATCAACACCTCAGTTTTTACTAATTCCTCTTGGTGCTGCTGTGATCCAGATTTTCATGCTGACCCTAGGAATTGACATAGTCCTCCTTCGAAATTCACATAAATGTCCTAGATATAAGGTATTTTAATCACACAGCTGTGATAGCATTTTTGAGAGGAAATGAACAAAAACATTTCTCTTGCACTATGTACAGATGTAGAATTACATGTTATTTACAACAGCCAAGCTGCAATGCCTCCTCCTTCCCCGGAAGGGCCAAAGGATGTCAGAAGACACGCCTTATAGATGCCCCTACAGACAATTAGAAATTCGATGTCTATTACAATTTGTGCTCTGTGTACAAAGCGTTTTGGCACATATCGAAAGACCTTGAATCGAAATGACGTCAACATTTTTGGGTTCGTCTAACGTTTATTGTTAGATCCGAAGAGAGAACCGAACGATATATAAATTTACCTTGGGTGTAAACTGGCACACTGACCAATCGAGTACCATAGCTAACATGTAACATTTTCTGGCAATTATGAACAGGATAACATTTTAAATTTTGTAAACTGCAAACCATTTACTTGCTAAACCTCATGTGTGTTTTTATGAATATACAGGCCGTTTCGAAACGAAACCAAACGAAGATAGCAGACGATTAGCTTACACTTTGACTTTACCGAAACTTGATGTCGTAACTTTCAAACTCTTCTATTTAAAGTTTTATGTGTGTTTAAAAATCGCACACATTTGGGATTAGGCAGCAAAGAAACAATGGTTGTCATACGCCACTTCCACATGCTACGTTTTCAATTACTAAGGTGACCTGTCCCGCGCCGGCGTGTCTATCAAACCACGCCTGCACCACGTCACTGGGACCTTCGCTACCAACCGGCATCTCTCTAGGAGTGTGCCAGGCTGTGTACAACTGCCTAATCCATGGATAATTTCATGGCAGTGATTTTTGTATGTGCCAAATTTAGAGCTGAAAATTATATTCATGCATCACGTACGATATGACCACAAGGTCCTCATCTTCGTTTGGTGTCGTTTTGAAACACCGAACTACACCGAAATAATTTGCGATATTGTGCACGTGACTGATATAAGTAATTTGAGATCGGCGATGCATGGTCCCTGGATAGACATAACGCAGCTACATAGCGTTAAGCGTGTGGGTATCAGGTGCTGATAAGTCGGTTTTAAAGCAAAGAAGGTTGGAAAAATAACTTAGAATGTCTTTAAAACTGCTGCCCGGGTATAGAAATATCGATTTTTAGCAGCTCAATACTAGCGTTCTCAAGATTTAATGTCGCAAAAATTTGTAAAATCTTGAACAAATCACTTGACAGTGCGACACTGAGCAGTCATTAAAAACTTCTTGAGGTAGCCTACTCTGGAGGCATTTTTACAATTGTTTTGGTTGCTTAATGCGTAACGCGGGAAGCTGCTATCACAAAGGTCGTGAGTTCGATTCCTGTCATAGAGTAAATGTTCTTTATTATTATTTTTTTCATTCCAGACGAAGTGCCCCGATACTTGAACGAGACCCGAACTCGGAAACTATATTTCACTTGAAGGCCAGTATCATAACCACTACACTAGAGAGGTACGCTGTAATACGTTCCTTCGTTTTTCATGTTATGCTCTCGAATGGTTGATAAATTAGTCAGTGGTGTACTGGACTTCAGAAACTTATAGTCGTTACTTCGAAATTTCAATAAACAGGCCATAAGTCTCCTATCTCAAGTTACTTATTTAAGTAATCTACATATTGTGAAAACATTTCGGTGTAGTTCTCTAACACCCTGTATGTATATATCGTTCCGAACAATTGTTTCTGCATCATTTACTCGTATACAGTATACGCAGGAATGTACTTATTCTAAGTTAAAATATGGAGCTTAAGGTAATACATAAGTGAATTTTAACCAAACATTGTGAAAAAGTTAAAAACATATTCAACAATTATACGAATTTTAAACTTTAAGCAAATATATTGCATTTCCCACTAAACATACTTTAACTACCAATTAACGAGAGCTATATACAGGCTGTTTCAAATTGACACCAAACGAAGATGAGATTTCTGCTAAATTTTTTCTCGATTAGCATCAAGCATGAGCTTTTTAACAATATTGCAGAGATGTAGTAAAACTCATGGAAATGTAACACATCAGACTCTGTACCCTTGCTTTTTAGAGTTAAAATTTTAAATGCCAACGAGCCGAAGTGGTAGATTTATGATAAGAGAGAATGTATTGTAAGTGTCCATATGAATTTCAATCCAAGTTTTATTGGGTTCTGTTTTGCCTAGTTACTATGAAATAAAATGATTTCCGTAATTCAAGTTGAAATATTTATCTAGATATCACTTCCAATAATAATGTTTTATATGTGAAAGAGTGATCCATAAAAGTAGTATAATATACTCCTTAAATTCGATTTCCTGAAGTGTTCGCCCTAAGAAATTATCTGTAATGATCGCATTGTCCGTCTTATCATTTTATATATATATATATATATATATATATATATATATATATATGTATGTATGTATGTATGTATGTATCCACTTGAAAAAGAATCTGATGTGTTACACTCACATGCCTTTCTCTAGCTACTCTACAAACAAGTTTCTTACGAAAGATAATTCTTCTTTCAACATCATGCTAGTCGAGATAAACATTAGCAGAATTTTATTACTTAGTTCATCATAAGTAGAATGGAACTAAGGGAAAGCACTAGGCCAAAATGATAGTAAAATGTTTTAAAAGCTGTCGTTATGCGATCGTCATTGCAGATTGCTTCTTTGCTTGGCCAGGAGTGGAACAAAAGAAAAACGTACACTCCCCTCTGAGAGAAGTGTAAGTACTTCACAATTGAAACTAATAACAAGGAATACCTCGAAAACGGTAAGCTCCACGAAAAAAATGTGTAGAACATAACTTGTGTATTTTTATAAGATCTAAATTTTTTGTAGTGTAAGTTTTTTTCTATCTCTTATGGTTTACAAGTTATGCCAAATTAAGCAAAATTCACCCAGAATAAGCAGGTCTTTGGAAGCTATTCCCAGAAAATTCAACATATTAATTTTAGTTGTGATAGAAATGACTTTAATATGTGGTATTTTAATAAAAATTGTTAGAACTATTTTTAAGAAAAACAAAATTTTCGGAAATTTTTTCATGTAAACGGTAGTTAGGGTGGGGGATTATCTTGAAAATATTCGGGTGTTGGGAAGATACTAAACTTAAATACCAAGTTTGGTATTTAACCGCCTTTTAGTTTTTGAGCTATTCTTGTCTACAGACTAACACACACATAGACAGACAGACAGACAGACCGACAGACAGAAACACACACACACACGGACCTGTTTCTGAAAATGCTTTTTTGGATTCAGGGGTTCCTAAAACATGTATTTCCGGTGAAATCTCGTCATCGAATTTTTGCGTGGAATACAATACTTCCTCTATACACCTTGTACATAGTACTTATAGAGTAAGCTAAAATGTATTTAGCAAAATTGCAGCTTGATTTTCAATACAAATGCTAAGAAATTTGGAAACTGTAATAGAAATTCCAGTTTGTGTAACTATTTAGCAATTGTTGTAGCAATTTTATTTCTTGTCCTAAACTATGTGTGTGTATATAGTTAAGTTTTGGTTATGTTCGACAAAATAAAAGAAGGAACTGTATAAAAATAATCTGATATGTTATACTCATATGCCTTTCTCTAGCTACTCTACAAACGAGCTTCTTACAAAATATAATTCTTCTTTCAACACCACTTTAATCGAGAAAAAAGATCAGCTGAATTTGATTACTTAGTTCCTTATAAGTAGACTAGGGAATGCACTAAACGAAAGTGATAGTCAAATGTTTTAAAATCTGCCGTTATGCGATTGTCATTGCAAATCGTTTTTTTGCAGGGCCAGTAGAACAAAAGAAAAACAGACACTCCCGTCTGAGAAAAGTGTAACTACTTCACAACTGAAAATAATAACAAGGAATACCTTGACAACGGTAAGCTCCAGGAAAAAATGTGTATGACATAGCTTTGTGTTTTAACAAAAGCTACATTATTTGTGTAGTAAGTTTTTGTATATCTCATACGGTTTACTACTTATGCCAAATTAAGCAAAATTCATCCTGAATAAACACGTCTTTAGAAGCTATTTCCAGAAAATTCAAGATATACATTTTATTTGTGATAGAAATGACTTTGATGTGTGGTACTTTAAACCAAATCGTTAGAGCCAATTATAAGAAAAACAAACTTTTCGAAAAATTTTCCATGTAAAGGGTAGTTAGGGGTGGGGGTATTTTCTTGAATATCTTCGTGCCCCTTCCTTGGAAGATATCCAACTTAAAAACCAAGTTTTTTATTTAAGCGTCTTTTCGTTTTTGAGCTATGCTGACCACAGACACACAGACAGACAGACAGACAGACAGGCAAACACACACACTCACACACACACACGGAGCTGTTTCTGAAAATGCTTTTTTGGATTCAGGGGGTCCTAAAACATGTATTTCCGGTGAAATCTCGACATAGAATTTTGGGTGGAATACTATACTTCGTCTATATACCGTGTACATAGTACGTATAGAGAAAGTAAAAATGTATTTAGCAAAATTGCATTGCTTGATTTTCAATAAAAATGCTAAGAAATTTAGAATCCGTAATAGAAATTCCATTGTGTATAACTATTTAGCATTCCTGTAGCAATTTCATTTCTTGCTTTAAGCTATGTGTGTATAGTTAAGTTTTGGTTATGTTTGGCAAAATAAAAGAAGGAACTATGTAAAAACTAGTTCCAATAATAAGCATTTCCAATATCTTATTTACGATATAAAATTAAATGCATGATATTAAATACTATGGAAACGATCATATCTTGTATTTTGTTGACAATATAGCATATAAATTCCCCAACAGCCTCACCCATCACCATGTTCCTTGCAGTGCACATTTATCATCCGTCGAAGCGTATTTTCAACCCTTCGATTACGGACAATATTTTCGAAACTTTGGATGGACAAATGTATGAGATTTAGCTATCATAGAGGAAGTAAAGGAAGGATATATCTCATCCCACTAAAGCCGAATGCATCTGCCAGTTATATGTTGATTTATAGCTCCAGAAAAATAGCTTTCCTGAAGGTTCATGAATAAAGAACCCGCTTTGGCGCTTCTGAATACCGACATTTTCCACAAAATATGCATCACACTCTTAAGTTATACAGCTCCAGGGAGGATATGTTGTGGTTTTCGAAGAACCCTCTCAGAGTCACAGAAAAACATGTAACTACACAGTGTACGAGAACAAATTCCTTTGTTCAAATAAATATCGTAGTTCACTTCATTAGACATGATTAAATTTTTGAAACACAGGGATTCAATTAGCAAACCTAGAGCTGATAAGTAAATAATATAAGGATGCTGTCATTGAATTGGCTCTGTTAATTGTCTACCTTCCTTATTTACTTTTGCCTTTATTGGTTGACACACCTAGAGGCATACGAGAATAATAACGGTGTAACAGAAACTGTCATAACGCACCTTACTTCTTCTGATTTCCATATTCATTTTCATCATTAGAATGGAACAAATTGCATTTAAACGAACTGTGATCAAAGATCAATCACTGATGACTGTAACGTTGGCGTTATACTTTTTACATACTTACTATGTAATAGTGTATAGAGAAGGTATTGCTATCCCCAAAAATTCAATACCGACATTTCACCGGAAATATATTCTTTAGGGTCCCCTGTGTCCAAAAAAAGTATTTCCAGAAAAAGGTCCGTGTGTGTGTGTGTGTGTTCGTATGTCCATGTTTCCGTGTGTCTGTGAACACGATAACTCAAAAACGAAAAATCGGTAAAATACCAAACTTGGTATTTAAGTTTAGTATCTTCCAGGAATGAGACACGAAGATTTAGAGAAACATCACCCCACCCCCAACTATCCTTTACATGGAACTTTTTTCAAAAATGTCTCCAACGATTTTGATTAAAATATCGTTTAATAAATATATTAGCCGGACAGATAAAATGTATATTTTGAACTTTCTGGAAATAACTTCTGAAGACTACTTTATTGGGTCAATTTTACGGAATTTTGCATAACTGCTAAACCGTAAGAGATGGACAAAAACTTACCATACAACAAATGTAGAACACTTTAAAACACACAATTTATGTTATATACATTTTGTTCGTGGAGTTGATTGCTTTTTAAATATTTCTTGTTTTCGGTTTCAACTATAAAAAACATACAGAGCTTTGTGAACTCGTGTCCATACAAACAAAGGAACTTCAGTTCACATAGCAACCAGCTTTTGACCATCACTTTAACCTATGATTCTCCCTTATTCCGCTTCTACTTACAAGGAAGCAAGTAATAAGACTACTTCTGCTGATTTTTTCTCGATTAGTATCAAGTAAATAGAAGCATAAGCTTTTTAACAATAATTTGTTGCAGAGATATAGAGAAAGTCTTGTGAATGGAATACATTAGATTTTTTCAGTGCATTGTCTCACTCTTAAAGTATTGTTGATATTCAAGTGTTTCCTGCCATTGCGTAGAATGAGTTTGGAATTTCAAATCCAGAGTATCGCGTCCGGTTGTCAACATTTGCGTTTTTTTTTTTTTTTTTTCATTTATATAGCCCCCTTTAACATCTAAGGTCATACCGTGGACTTTACACTTCAAATAACTCGTTGTCTGTTGGTTCTTTTTTACGCTTGGTTTAAATCATTTCATTTTCACACATTTACTCTCACATAAAGCTGTAAAAAAAAAAAAAATCATAGACATTCTCTTGTGACTGAAAATAGTGAAATTTACAAAGAGACTAAGGCAAAGCATTATATTTTTAGCACACACTAAAAGATTTTCTTACACTGTTGCATAAAATGCCATTCCATTCTAACAAATGCATGCTCGTTAATTAACAATTTATTAAATAGACAAATGTGCAAGTGTAATAATTATTATATGTCAAAAATGTTACGGTGCTCAGCTTGGGAAATTCAAATTTATAGATCAGAACAAAGTATAAAAATATATATTCTGAGAAGAGCGCCAAAAAATAAAAAAGAGTAAACCTCCTCACCAGAAGCGACTTCTTAACACAGTGGCCAGTTGTGCTATAATCGAAATACTGGGTTTGTCTTTAAACAAGCGTACTCTTTATACATTTCGAGAGTTAATTTCGGAAAACTTTGTAAGTGACAATTAGTGCACTCTCGGCTACAATCCATAGACATGTACAATGCAACATGGCAAGTGTAATCTCTATTTGTAACGGAGCAGGAGGCGAAGGTAGCTTACATAATATGATCATTTTAAAATATACAGCGAGAAATACTTAGGTGAAAATACAGGATATATATATATATATATATATATATATATATATATATATATATATATAGCATCTTCAGCAGAATATAACAAATATTCACATTAATAGAGAAATAAAGAATATTCATCTGGAAATAAAGTAATCTTCAGTAAGCAGAAATAGAAAATTAATAGACAAATGAAGAATACTCAGAGAAAATAAAGCATGATGAAGTAAACCAAAGAATACATGCCATAAACAAAAATATTTACCGCAAAATAAATAACAATCAGCGAAAATAAATATTGTAGAGTCAGAAATAAAGACTTTTAAGCACAAAGCATTTTCAGTATACCCTTTGGTAAATGCTTATTCACCGAGAAACTAAGCATATCAGTCGGATGTAAAGCAAATTGTTTCAGAAAAAATAATATTGTATTGGTAATAAGGAATATTTGTGAGAAATACATAACTGTCAAGGACAAACAAAAACTATTTAGCAGTATATAAAGTAACACTGAGGATCTAAGAAAATTATTTGAAGAAATGAATGACAACAGCATAAAAAGTGTTAGTTTAATTGTTTTTTTTTCTTCTTCTTCACACAAGCCGAGTGTCAGTTGGATAGATAGAACCGAACCGAAAAATTCAATGCCATAACCAGGTGAGTTGTGGTTTACCGGGAAACATGCGGTGAGGAATTTACTGCTGAGCCGGCATGTTCCCATGGTAGCTCAGTGTTAGAGCAAAAGCCTAGAGACCGAGAGATTCAAATCCCAGCTTTGACTTTAGATTTTTCAGTCTGACTTTACATATCCAACTCCTGTCCAACACAAGTCTTGTGTGAAAAGACCATTAACTAACACTAATTGACCATAAAAGTTGGCTAAATTCTGTGCCCGGTTCAAATTCCATTATAGCATTGAAATTTTGTGTTCGTTATCCAACTCCTGTCCTACACACGGCAGGTGTAAAAAACAATTAAACTAATAGTAAGTGACCGTAATAGTTGGTTCACTTATATAGTCCGGTACTTAAAGTTATTATTACATCTTATGATGAGTTCCATTCACATTACTTTCTCTCATCTATGTTACAAATTATAGTTACAAATCTTGTTCTTCTATCTACATCATTCTAATCGAGATACGCAAAGAAACGTTTTATTCAAAAGACTAATTTAAAAGCCGGTCGCTAAGTGAAACAATTGAAATTCCAATCTTGTCAAGAGTAAACAAATGAGAAATGGGGACAAAATATGTCTTCCCGTTTGTGAAACGTTTGTGGCTAAAATTGAACCATAATCCGGAATATCTTGAAGATTCTACAAAAAAGAATAAATTATATGTTTTAATGTGAACTACAGTTTTTGCGTAGTAAGGTTTTGTATAGGTATGTTTTACGGTTTGCCAATTATACAAAAGTCATCCAAAATGAATAGAACTTCAGAAGCTACTCCCAAAAAAGCATTACATTTCGTTTGTCATAAATACACCTTAAGCATAAAGTAGAGTCATTATTAAGAAAATTAAAATATTCGTAATATGTTCCACGTAAAGGCTAGTACCGAAGGATTTTCTTGAAAATCTGCGTGCTGCATCCTTGGAAGATACCAAACTGAAATTTCAATATTGGTATTTAACGGTTTAATTTGATCTATGCTGCCCACAGACAGACACACACACACACACACACACACACACACACACACACACACGTGGACATTTTTCTCAAAATGTTGTGTTCAGTGCGTCTCAAAACGTATTTCCGGTGACATCTCAGTATCGAATTTTTGAGTGCAATACAATACCTTCTCTATACACTATGTACATAGTACGTGTAGAGAAAGATTAAAAAGAATATAGGACGACGTGGTTTACCAGAAACATTTCAGCAGTTTATGAATTTAATTCTCTGCCGCCATTTTGCATGTAGCTGAGTTCTAGAACAACTGACTGGAGATCGGGGAGATTCCTGCTATACTCCGGCTATGGCACTGAATTTTTCAGTCAGGCTCTACCTATCAAACTCCTGTCCTACACACTGCTTCTATGGAAAAACAATTAAACGAACACTAATTGTCGATAATAGTTGGATAAAGTATATTCGGGACTTGAAGTACCTACGACATTGCAAGTCACTATTGGGCCATCTTAAAACAAATCTGATGTGTTCCATTCATATGACTTTCCCTACAACTCTGCAACAAAATTTTGTTAAAAAGCTTATGCTTCTATTTACTTCATGCTATTCGATAAAACATTAGCAGAAATAGTGTTATTACTTGCTTCCTTGTAAGTAGAAACGAATTAAGGTAGGATAAAGTGATAGTCTAAAGCTGGTTGCTTTGTGATTCAAGTTCCTTTGTTTGTATGGGCAGAAGTTGACAAATTCCCGTATGAGAAAAGTATAAGTTTTTGAAATCTGAAACCAAAAACAAAGGAATATTTAAAAAATGATCTACTCCACGAAAAAAAAAATATATATAACATAAATATTGTGCTTTAACGTGCTCTACATTTTTTGTGTGTTAAGGTTTTGTCTATATCTTACGTTTCACCAGTTATGCAAAATTCCGTAAAATTCATCCAGAATAAAGTGGTCTTAAGAGGCTATTCCCAGAAAATTCAAGATATACATTTTATTTGTCAGGTAAATATCTCCAGTATATAATACTTTAATTAAAACCTTTAGAGCCATTTTTGAGAAAATCAAAATTTTCGAAAAAAGTTCCATGTAAATGGTAGTTGGGGTTGGAGGAATTTTTCTCAAAATCGTCGTGTCGCATCCCAAGTTAGGTATTTTACCGACTTATCGTTTTTGAGTCATCGTGTTCACAGACACACAGACACACGGACACATGGACACACACACGGACCTTTTTCTGAAAATGTGGCAATACCTTCTCTATACACTATGTACATGGTACGTATAGAAAAAGTAATAAACATTATGTTAAAGTAAAGGAGTTTAGTAGATATTGATTTTTAATAGTGATTTTCAAAACCTTTAAAGACTCCCATTCTCCTCTGCTTGCCCTAAAATTTAGCGATCAAGTATTACCTACTTGGATTTTAGCCCTCAAGGAATGTCTCCAGGAAATGTGGAGAGAGTGGAACATTTACAAAGCTACCTGCAAAGCACATTCCTAACTAAAATGAAACCGTATAATTCTAAACAATATACATTATATTACATTAAATTGCATTACATTTCATGCAATGTGTGGAATCTGTTTTGAAATTAGACACAAAGTCCAAATCTAGGATGTAGATCAAACCTGAAATTACATTTATTGGTTACTGTTGATAATTATTAATACAGCGTTTTTACAAAGACGAACTCTGATATTAATTTTTTCAGAAATGTTAGTTGTGTGTAATTTAGATTTATATATGTAAATTTACAGCCAATTCGTAGAGTGTACATGTATATTATATTTAAAATACTGCATTAATTATTTCTAGTGTTTACTAGTAGAATGAAATCCTACTCTCTAGGAGTGGGTGATGGGGTATCTTTTTAATCCTGACCCAGACTTGTTTTTCTTCACATACAATTCCTTTATAGAAGATGGAGGTCAATTTAACAAACCTATGCCGTTCTGGTGAAGCCCTGCTTGTAATGTTTGCAAACAATTTGTTGTTCTATGCAAGTCGTGTGTTTGTCTTGTCTCTTTATTATGTATATCTGCATCTCTTTCATAAGTTATATAATTGAAATTACATTATTTCAATTGCCCATTGAGCCACGTTTTGTGGTGACACTATTTTGTGAGATTGAGTAATATTTGTTCTATCAGTCAGTTCTGTGTTCTAATACTCCACATTTTCAGGGTTTCGGTTATTGTATTCGAAAAATTTTAGCAGAAGCTATTACTGTACCTTTAACTCACCGAAATCTAAATACATCTTTCTTTGATCCAGCAGGAGTGGGAGATCTAATTCTCTATCAACACTTATTTTGATTTTTTAGACGTCCCGAAGTATACATTTTAATTCTTCCGGGATTCGGAATAATTTAATAACTCCATGGCACGACATCTCATAAGGTACCTTGGCCTACCGCCAAGGCCTAGGGTGAGACGTGGTTATCGCCTCAAATCCCCCCGGCCGGTTGATGCGGTCCTCATGACCTGGAGCCGCTACTTCTCCATCAAGTAGCTCCTCCTCGTTCCAGGTCTCACAGCGGGGTAAAAATCCCCACGCCGGTAATGGGAATAGAACCGAGGTCTCCCGCTTGGCAAGCAGCTACGCTACCACCGCGCTAAGGAGACGACCGAATAATTTCATACAATAGAAGAGATGGCGTTGTCCGAGTCAGGGAGTTATCTGCTTCTGCTGCTTGCGTATTGTGTTTCTTGACTGTTTGGTTGAGGGAGGTTCTTTCTAGTACTCATTTGGTCTTAAGACAGATGGGAGGATGTTGCGTTTCTGTAAGATGAAGAGTTGCTTGCGAGGACGTCGTGGCGCTTGTGTGACTAATGGTTGAACGGTCCTCCCTTGGACTGTCTTGGCAGTGTGTTGTTTCCCGTCATGTGTGTGTGTGTGTTTTTCTTTTTTTTAAGGCACGTTTTCATCAGCGACAGATGTTTTGGGACTGGATTTGATTTATTAGACGTTTTCCCCACTTAGGTCAATGGTGGGTAGAGTACTGTAACAAATTAAACTGTTATAATTAGTTTTTTTATGTTTACATGTCTCTTCGGTGTTTTGGGAGCACTGCAATTGTGAGCCCGCGGAATCAAATTGGGCTCAGTGAGGGAACTTTTTCATGAATCATATTCGCAATCCTGTCAGAAGCTGAAGCTTACTAATTATTATGGCCACACCATTTCTATTTTCTTTATACGTACTATATACATAGTATATAGAGAAGGTATAGTACTCCACCCAAAAGTTCGGTACCGAGATTTCACAGGAAATATATGTTTTATAGTCCTCTGTATATATAAAAAAAATAATCTGATATATTCCATTTATATGACTTTCTCTTCGCTCTAAGCTGTACGTTGTACGTACGTGAACGCGGGTGTCAGTGCCTAAGCATGTGACTTTAATACGCGAGACATTGTAGTTATCGCACGAGTTGAATTGTCGCGTAATAGAAAAGTTCGCAGTAATTACCAGTGACCGTCGAAAACAAGACTTAGTAAACAGCAGTAAACCAGAATGGTAACCAAATAAATATTTGAAAGATAATATATATTAACTCTGTCAACCAAAGCGTGACATGTTAAGGTAAATTTCTATAGCAAAACTGCAACAATAGCTCCAGAAATTTCAAATATTTATTTTGTTTCTATAGCAATGTTTGTTGTTAAGCCGATAGTAGTAGTAGTAGTAGTAGTAGTAGTAGTAGTAGTAGTAGTAGTAGTAGTAGTAGTAGTAGTAGTAGCGGCAGCGGCAGCAGCGGCGGCAGCAGCAGCAGCGGCAGCAGCAGCAGTAGCAGCAGTAGTAGCAGTAGAAGCAGCAGTAGCAGCAGTAGTAGCAGTAGTAGTAGTAGCAGTAGTAGTAGTAGTAGTAGTAGTAGTAGTAGTAGTAGTAGTAGTAGTAGTAGTAGTAGTAGTAGTAGTAGTAGTAGTAGCGGCAGCGGCAGCAGCGGCAGTAGCAGCAGTAGTAGCAGTAGAAGCAGCAGTAGCAGCAGTAGTAGCAGTAGTAGTAGTAGTAGTAGTAGTAGTAAGTATAGCCCGTTCAAATTCAGGCTACCGCTGACGGTGGTGTCGCTATTGCTGCTGTTGCCTCACGAATGTAAACTACTGAGAAGTCGCGGAGAGTTGCGGAAGTTGCGGGAATCGACCGCATGACACAGTCCGTCGCGTAAAGCTATAAACAGTGGACCGATATGTTGACTTTCCTTTTATCTCATTAACACTAAATAATAGGCAATAGTTATATAATTAATTATAACTCACCTACTGTAATGTCAAAGCTGCTGCAATGGGGTATCGTACACGAAGAGTGAAAACGTTCATTTAACACCCCATTGTATGCGAACACGTGTTTAATGCACACTAGTTTTCTAGAGCGTTTGTCCAGTGTATGACGAGACAGTTCGAGGTTTCGCCATCGATAACATGAGGTGGGACGAGTAGTACAACCATTAATAGACCGTTTCAAGTAGACGTACAATATCATACAAATGTTTCCGATGATGCCGCAACTTGCATGGCGGTAACGATAAGAGTGGTTTGTTTATGTGAAAAGATGTCTTTTAAAATATACTGCCCGTTCAAAAAATGCTCTGTGAGATCCTTGAAATACGCTATATATTATATCTCATCTGGTTTTAAGTTTATTACATGACATTTATTTTAGGGTGTACTACTGTAATACACACTATCTAGAATTTTAGTATTTAAAATATCTACCTGACCGAGTAATATGATATACATGTTCAACTTAAGGATAAAAAATATATAAAATATTAATTATAAGTTTCACTACCTCATAAAAAATGAAAGTAGACGAAATTTTTCGGAGAAATTAGCATACAAATTAGTTTCATGGTTGAGAATTCATGGACATTATAACCTGATAACGACCGCAACAAAGCCTCAACAACCGTCATCAAAGGCATCTCTATTCTGACTATCCAAGTTCGCTCAGCCAATAGAGAATATCTAAGGGAACGGGTGAGCAACGGGAACCCGTGTCTCAACAGAGTAAAACGTTGGAAGCGAGCAGCTGGCCCACAATTACTAAATATATGGAATTGTCTCTCGGTGCGGAATGACATATTAACAGCCGGGAAATGCAATGTCTGACTCTGTTGCTACTCCCCAATTCCTTCCATTGTGTAAACAATTCAATACTCTTCACTGTGGCGGGGTTATGGAACGCTTTGCAAAGTATCCTGCTTTAGCTGCAACAAATTAAACTTCAACAATAATTTGAAAAGCAAGTTTCTCGTGAATTCCTAGAAGGTGTACAGGAAATCAACTGGAATACGCATTAAACCGTTGTAAAAAATATGCTATAGATATATGGAAAATTGTAAATTTACATTGATTGAAATATTTTTAAATGTCTAAGGATTTTTACTTATGTTTCCATCTGAAAAGTGGAGTAAGTATTGCATTCAAATATAATGTTGATATACAGATTTCGTCAAAAATACATTTTCTGATACCTCCTGAATAACTGAAAGCACTAAAAGAAAAAGGTACGTATGTGTATGTTGCTTGTATTTGTGTTTGTACGAGTGTGTGTTTGTGTGTGTGCGCGCGCGCGTCTCTGTGCATCTATGTGTTTGTCAACAGCAAACTTAAAAGCGAAATAGTCAATAAATATTATTATTTACGATCGGTATCTTCCAAAGATCCCGTAAAGAACTTTCATTATTTTACTTTCCAATAACACGGTCTAACATTTTCAATTAAAGTATAGCACACAAACACATATGCATATATACATATTGAATCTTCTTGAAAATAACCTGTGAAATCAAGAAACAATATCATCCCAGTTCCGGGGGTAATGTTAGGGGTAAGATTATTTGTAATTTAATTGCTATCTTTAAATAAAAGTATTCATTAATACTTTTAGGAGTACAAGGGTTTATAATACGTCAAGAGTTTCTCAATTAATGTGCTATGTATAGCTCTAAAAGGATAACATTTGTGTGAAGAAAGCAACAATTTATTAGCGCTCAATCGTGCAACCTAGTACTATCTGGCTTACCGTAAACATCTGTTATTTCATATATCACATGAGCTTCAGAAGCTCAGAGGAACTTGAATCCACGAGAGAAACTGCAGTCAAAAATAAAGTACAGGAATTACAAGTATGAAACTAATTGGTGCTATGGACTAAGATACATCTTTAGATATTTTAGTATATAGTAGATTTTTTTCGGACCTGTGAGCAATTCTTGCTCTTTCCCAGAGAGAACAAAAATTTGGCTACGGAAATTAATGCTCTCACTTTAAATATATATATATATACATATATACATATATAATTATATATATAATAATATATATATATATAATTAAGGACATTTAACAGGCATTTTAAATACAGAGTATGAAACAAAATGATTAAGAAAAATTTAACGTGAAGTTAAATTAATAATAATTAAGGATATCGATATATGAAAATTGCTCAAAAAGTGCAAAAAAGTGAAAAAAATTGTTTTGCCTAATTAAATAATGTATGCTTATAGTTCAATTTCCTGTTGTTTTTATTGTCATGCGGCGCTTTAAACCATATCACGTGACGATTTAAATGGATGACTGTAAATGGGTGTGGTGCTTTAACCTTTTCACTATGGTGAAAAATTGTTAAAAGTCCGAAATTTGGTTTTGACCAGTAACATTTAGCCTTAAATATGTCTATTTCAAATTGAAAATATAATAATGTGCACTAATAACTAAAAAAAAGTGAGTATAGCAGTATGTTTCAAAATTTACAAAACAGGTCTCACACCCGTGCTTCTACCTGCCACGTCATCATCCATGTATGTCGTACCACCGATTATTGAACTTGGGCCCTCCCCATCCAAAACCACTGACGAGATAGAGCATCCACCGGGCCTTCCCACAGCCCACCAACAGCATATTTCCGGTCGTGCAATAGAGGCTGTTTTGGCGGCAGAGTGCAGCTTGACTCCGGCCAAATGACTTGCAATTTTTCTTTTCTTAAATATATGATTGGGAATTTGTGTAAGCAATCCTTGAGGGTAACAGATATTCATGGTTTAAAAATTGCTCAAAAAAACATGAAATTCTAAGACTTACAATTTAACACTGTTTTTTTGTATGTTAAACTTTAAAGCCTGTTTTCTGGTGTTTTTATTTTTCAGCGTTTTCAAAATTTCCAATTGTTCCACACAATGCAGTTTTCGATGCTTGTATAGAAATAGTACAAAAGAAAATTGATGACATGATATTTTTCTAATATTACCAATGCTTGTGTAATTAAATAATAAACCTCATATCTCCATAGCAAAAATAAAAAATCTGATGTGTACCGTTCTCCATATCCCTGCAACAAATAATTCTTAAAAAAGTTATATTTCTATTTACTTCATGCTAATCAGAAAAAATTAGCAGAAATATGCTTATTACTCGTTTCCTTGTAAGTAAAAGCGAAATAAGGGACAACCGTGGGTTAAAGTGATAGTCAAAATCTGGTTGCTATGTCAATCAAGTTCTTTTGTTTATATGGATAAGAGCTGACAAGTTCCTGTATGAGAAAAGTATACGTTTTTCATAGCAGAAACTAAAATAAGGAATGTCACAAAAACGACGAACTCCACGAAAAAATGTATTTAACATAAATTGTGTGTTTTAAGGTGCTCTATACTTTTTGTGTAGTAAGTTTTTATCCATTACTTACGGTTTAGCAGTCATTCAACATTTAGTTAAATTCATCAAGAATAAACTACTCTTCAGAGGCTATTCCCAGAAAATTCAAGATATGCATTTCATTTTTCAGGTAAATATGTTTAACATCCGTAATTTTAATCAAAATCGTTAGAGCCATTTTTGAGAAAATCAAAATTATCGAAAAAAGTTCCATGTAAAGGGTAGTTGTGGGTGGGGGGATTTTTCTCAAAATCTTCGTGTCGCATCCCTGGAAGATACTAAACTTAAATACAAAGTTTGGTATTTTACCGACTTTTCGTTTTTGAGTTATCGTGTTCACAGACACACGAACACACGGACACACACACACACACGGACCTTTTTGTGAAAATGCTTTTTTTGGATATTGGGGACCCTAAAACATATATTTCCGGTGAAATCTCGGTATCGAATTTTTGGTGGAGTGCAATATTTTCTCTATACACTATGTACATAGTGCGTATGGAGAAAGTAAAAATTAATAAAATTAGAATTAAATAATCTTTTCTCCTAAACAAGTAGCCAGATAAAATTTCACCTCATCAATTTGCTAATACTGTATTTATCAGTATAACTGCAAAGTATTATATTTCTGTAACTGAAATTACATCGTGTCGAATGATTTAATGAAATGAGCATAAAATACTATAAATATGTTAATATCACAGGAACTATTTTGAAAAAGTCTGAAAACTAGCATGCAAACTATTCTTAATACTGCAATTGCTGTGTAAAAGTTTCAAATCAATCGAAGCAAAATTGTATATTTTATGCTTTTCACAGGTGAGTATCCCTAGTGGTTAAACTAATATTAAAAGCACAAGAAAACTATTGTTGTCTTCAAATAACACAACTTGCCACTACCATGACGATATTCTTACAGCAATATTTTAATATTCTTCTTACGTTCCTCATCCCGAAAGAAACTATACCACAATCAGCTGGCCGATGATGTCTTAATGTTGTGACTCACTACATTCAATAACTAGCACAGTAACTCTACATTGTCTTAATCATTATGCAGCAATTGTGCGCAATTTTCTTGAAGGTGCAAATCAGCTGAGAGAGGATAAGCATAGGTACTACACACATGTAATAAAAATCTGATGTGTTCCATTCATATGACTTTCTCTATATCCCTACAACAAATTATTCTTAAAAAGCTTATACTTCTATTTACTTTAAGCTAATCAGAAAAAAATAACAGAAATAGTCTTATTACTTGCTTCCTTGTAAGTAGAAGCGAAATAAGGGAGTACCACATGTTAAAGTGATAATCAAAAGTTGTTTGCTATGTGACTGAAGCTCCTTTGTTGTATGGATAGGAGTTGACAAACTCCTGTATGAGAAAAGTTTACGTTTTTCAAAGCAGAAACCAAAAACAAGGAATGTCTCAAAAACGTTGAACTCCTCCAAAAAATGTATATAACAAATTGTGTGTTTTAACGTGCTCTACATTTTTCGTTTAGTAAGTTTTTGTCCATCTCTTATGGTTTAGAAGTTATTCAAAATGCTGTAAACTTCATCCAGAATAAAGTACTCTTTAGAGGCTATTCCCAGAAAATTCGAAATATACATTTTATTTGTCAGGTAAATAGCTTTAATGTACGATATTTTAATCAAAATCGTTAGTTGGGGTGAAGGGATTTTTCTCAAAATCTTCGTATCGCATCCCTGGAAGATATTAAACTTAAATACCAACTTTGGTATTTTACCGACTTTTCATTTTTGAGTTATCGTGATGACAGACTCACGGACACACTGACACACGGATATCCACGGACCTTTTTCTAAAAATACTTTTTTGGATACAGGGGACCCTAAAACATATATTTCCGGTGACATTTCGGTATCGAATTTTTTGGTTGAGTGCAATACCTTCTCTATACACTATGTACATAGCACGTATAGAGAAAGTAAAAAAGTAATGCGTTATATTCAGAATTTCAATTTTACATTTCTGACTTCAAAGCACTTCTTCAATTCAAGGAGCATTATAGCTCTATCTGTTTTTTTCAGTAGAGATAAACTTACAATTAATGTTTCACAACTCCTGGTATGTATAACAAGAGCAAACTCTATAAGATGATCAGTTATAAACAGCTGATCGCTATGTAACGACCTTCAGATTCCAGGCAGGCTCTTATAGTAACCACGTTACACAAAGTTAGATGCCCTATCAGGTTTGCGATTGTCTACATGCCATAAATCTACGACTCCGGCACACCTGCTTTACTTGTATTTCGAGAGAAACTACGTTAAGAAGTTTTAGCCCTAAAAATACATTGGGTGGAGTAAATAAAAAGAAGTATTTCCTTGTACTACCCAGTTTTTAAGAATTTACTTGAGTTTGGATTGAATAAAAACGTAAGTAACGCTAAGCCCAGTAAAACTGAAGATTTTTCCGGGAGCTAGAATTTACTAGGCATAACTGGTGAATAAACCTTAGGTAATACTAGACAGGGTAGTAAAATCTAAGTTTTTCTCAAGTCTTCCATCAGGCATACTAGCTTTCTACTTGGTATCTGCTGTAGCCATGTTCATACAAGTTTGCAGCAGGAAGATGTACCCTGAGCGCCTGGTATTTTGAGGAAAACTGGATTTTTTCGGTCTTATCAAGAATTTTCAGCACCTGTTTTTCCCATGGCTTCAATTTAATTGCTTTGCTCCCAGTAGCCTGTATATCTGTCGATTTCATGTTGTTTAATAGTTTCTTAAGTTGGTCAACATCCGCTTTCTTTCCAGTTGTATTTGAGTACTTGTCAGCCAGCATACTCCAGGCTCTTGTTTCTGATGAAACAACAGCAGGTATCTGTGATTTAGATAGTATAAATCAAACAATGTCATCAACAAAGCCCTGTCCAGATGTTTTGCATTTCCAAATTGTGTATCAAGAGTCTCATCAGATGATGCCATTGCTCCAACTGTCACGTGTGACTCAGTTTGAGCTTCCTACTGTTGTCAGGTTCAGGTTTAGTGTTAGCATTAACCGCAGATGACGTTGTTACAGTAGTTTTATGGAATATACGACAACGGTCTCTGCGGAGAAAGTGTAATTTATTTGCAAAACAAAAGTGAAATATGTACTATATTTTAAAACATACATGTTACTATATATTTGAAAACAAATTTAAGGATCCCCGACTCAGCATAATTTGGGAGGGAAATTAGTAACTGTTATGGCTCGCAAATGTTAGGGTTTTTTTTCCAGGTAGTCTAGCATTTACTACCGACTTTTAGTAAAAGTTTATTCACCTCGTTTTTAGCATTTCCTAAAACTACCTAGTATTTATTAGCTAGCATTTACTTACTTTATTCACTTCACCCACTATCTACAGTCTGGTTTGAATCCATTTGAATCCGTTTTACGAAGTGACAAACAGAACACTAACGACAATGATATTTGAAGTGTTAAGTTCACGCAAATGGTATTATTTGAAATGAATTGTTCATTTTATTTATGTAACGTAAAACTATGTCAATAACTTACGGCTTATGAATTATTCTAAAGTCATCCAGAATAAGTTCATAAGCTACTCATAGAAATTCAAAAGATATATTTTATAGCAAATCTTAAATATGTTGCATTTTTATCCAAAAAGATGCACAGTTTAAGAAATAAACGGGTAACTGTTTCGACAACCTTCACGTCGCATCCTTGGAAGACCTTCAACTTTGGGTTTAACTGATTTTTACTTTCTCTGCGAATACGTACGAAGTTATTGCATTCCATCCAAAGATTCAATACCGAGATATCACTTGAAATAGAATTTTAGGGTTCCGTATATCGAAACAAAACAAACAAAAACACACTTTTAGAAAAAAAGTCCCTGTGTGTGTCAGTGTGTCCATGAGAACCAAAAACGAGGAGGCGATTAAATACCAACCTTATATGTAAGTTCAGCATCATCCAAGGATGCGTATCACTAAGATTTTTAAGAAATTCGCCCAACCCCAACTACCTTTTACATACAAAACATGTCTGAATTTTTTATTTTCCCAAAAATGACTACAACTATTTTGATTAAAATATCGTATATCAAAGATATTTATGTGTCAAATAAAACCTATAACCTCTAAAGTCCTCTTCAGACTGAAAGACTTTTGCATAACTAGTAATCTTTAAGAGATATACAAAATGTATAGCTAGCTAAACACACAATTTGCAATATCATATACAATTTTTTGAGGATTTAACCGTTACCAAGATATTCCTTGTTACTGGTTCACTTTTATAATACTTAATCTTTTCTCATGCGCGAATTTATCAATTCATCTATGCAAAGTGAACGAATTTTAATTGCATAGCAACCCGCTTTTAAAGGACTTGGTATTGCTATAGCTTAATGTGATCCTTTTATATTGGTACAGAACTAAGTAATAAGACCATTTATGGTTTGTCTCGATTAGCATGAGGTAAATAGAAGAATAAGCTTTTTAGAAAGAAATTGTTATAGGAAAATTAATGCAAATGAAACATACCAGATTTTTCTTTTTTTCAATTTTGCTGTTTATAGACTAACACACAGATAAACTCACGTGAATTGAAAGATATTTTGTAAAACTGATCTCTTTGATTTAAAATGCCTCAAACGATATTTTGGGGGAACATCCATAACGATTTTTGGGTGGAATGCAATTCCTCTTCTACCTTTTACATGTAAACAGAGAGAAAGTAATGCACATGTTTCTTAAAGCACACAATTTGAGTCATATAACTCTTTTATGAAATCAGGTAATCCCTATATCCGCGATTATTGCTAAAGTTTGTCAGCACCTTTGTAATTATATTTTTGTAGCAAAATAAATTAAACGAAATTAAAATCCGCAGGGCAACAGTCAGAAATTAGACCAAGGCCTATCCCCCAACTATTGCACCCCCCATATATGCCCATCACATATATCATAGTTAGGACGCAGTAGTGAATACTAGGACCTGCCTAGGGCCTCGAGTCCCTCCCGGCCGGTTAATGCCGTCCACGCAATCTGGAGTCATTACTTTCCCCTCAAGTAGCTCCTCAATTCGTACCCTAGAGTCCTAAAGAGGCTGAGTGCACCCCGAATCATGTAAGCACCAGTTTGTGTGCTAGTCATACAAATTAAAGAGAGCACTGCATTCCATGAAAAATTCACCTCAAAGTTTACAGAAAAAGCTTCTTTTGAGACTTCTAAAATAATAATAATAATAATAATAATAATAATAATAAGTAAATCATCTATATGAGTATGTGTGTATGTCTCTCCCTCCCTCCCTCTCTCTGAATAGCATAATTAAAAAAGAAAAGTCCATACAACACCAAAATGAGTATTCAGTGTCTTTCAGATTGCGTTACATATATTCTTAAGAATATTTCTACAGCCCCAAACCTCTATTTACATAAAAAAAATTCGCTTTTTTCACAAAAGGGCTCTGAACATTTTTATTAAACTACCATGTGCAAATAGTATGCAGAATTTGAATTCTCTTGTAAATATTCTGTGATGTCATTTTAATACTTTCTCTACAAATATTATGTACATAAGCATAGACAAGATAACATTTTGCACTCAAAAATTCGATACAGAGATTTCACCAGAAATATATATTCTCAAACTCCCTGAACGTCAACCAAAAACTTTTTATAGAAAAATATCTGTGTTTGTGTCGGTCTGTCTGTTAGTGTGTGTGTGTGTGTGTGTGTGTGTCTGTCTGTTTGTCTGTGGCAGCATAGATGAACAACGAAAAATCCGTTAAATACCAAACTTGGTATTTAGGTTCATTATCTTCCAAGGATGCAACACGAAGATTTTCAAGAAAATATCCATCCCGAATTACTTACATGCAAAAGTTTTCGAAAATATTGAATACCTCCAAAATGTCTCTAATGATTTTGAATAAACTATTGTATATTAAAGATATTTACATAACAAATAAAATGCATATCTTTAATTTTATGGGAATAGCCCATGAAGACATTTTTATTCTGAATGAATTTTGCAAAACTTTACATAACTGGTAAACCGTAAGACATAGGCAAAAACTTACTTAGTAAAAATGTAGAGCTCGTTAAAATACACACCTTATGCTCTACGCATTGTTTTCGTGAAATTGACTGTTTTTGAGATATTCCTTTTTATTGGTTTCAGTTTTAAAATACCTATACGGGAATTTGTCAGCTTCTGCCCAAACAAACAAAGGAACTTCAATCACATAGCAACCAGCTTCTAAAAGATTTGACTATCGCGTTTGTCTACAGTACCTCCCTATTTCCTTTCTACGTACAAGGAAGCAAGTAATAAAACTACTTTACTATTTTTTTTCGATTACCATGAAGGAAATGAAAGAATATCTTTCTAACAATAATTTGCAGCAGAGATGTACAGAAACTAATGCTAATGGAAAACATCAGATATTTTAAAAATAATTCTAGTGGAATTGGTAAACCATTTATTGGTTAAAGTTTTCGAGCACCAATATTTTCTTCAAAGTGATATTCGCTATTCTTATCTCGTCTTAGACATGTAAAGAGTGTTATATGTAAAACGGAATGTGTAAATGTGTTACAAAAGTTCTATCTTGATGAACAAGAAGTAAAAAGAAGAAAATATTTAGAGGACGAGTAATTAGACAAAGATATGCATATACAAAACATCAGATATTACAATACGTATATAATACGTATAGAGAAGGTATTGTAATGCACTAAAAAATTCGATACCGAGATTTCACCGGATATATATGTTTTGAGACCCCCTGAATGCAAAAAAAAAAAAAAAACATTTTTATAAACATGCCCGTGTGTGTGTCTGTCTGTCTGTGCGTGTGTATGTCTGTGTGTGTCTGTGGACAGCATAGCTCAAAACAAAAAGACCGTTAACAACCAAATTTGGTATTTAGGTTTGGTATTTTCCAAAGATGCGACACGAAGATTTTAAAGAAAACCCCTCACCCCCAACTACGCTTTACATGGAACTTTTTTCGAAAATTTTAATTTTAATGGCTGTAACGATTTTGATTAAAATGTCATAGATGAAAGATGAAAGATATTTTCGCGACAAATAAAAGGTATATCTTGAATTTTATGGGAATATCCTCTAAGGACTACTTTATTCTGGATGAGTTTTATGGACTTTTGCATAACTGCTAAACCGTAAGAAATGGACAAACGCTTACCACACAGAAAATGTAGAACACTTTAAAACACACAATTTATGTTATTTACATTTTTTTGCGAAGTTGGTCGTTTTTAAGATATTCCTTGTTTTTATTTTCAGGTAGGAAAAACGTACACTTTTCTCATACAGGAATTTGTCAACTCCTGCCCATACACACAAAGGAACTTAAATCACATAGCAAGCAGTTTTTGACTATCACTTTAACCTATGGTACTCCCTTATTTCGCTTCTACTTACAAGGAAGCAAGTAATAAGACAATTTCTGCTAATTTTTTCTCGATTAGCAAGAAGTAAATAGAACATAAAATCATAAGTTTTTTAACAATAATTTGTTGCAGAGATGTAGAGAAAGTTATGTGAATGGAACACATCAGATTTTTTTTTAGTGTTGTTAGTCATGGAAAGCGCATATAGTTTTAAGTCTGTATATAGAGGTTAGTTTTATTTTCTCTACCATGTACGTGCAATGTACAAAATAGGTAGAGGAGTTAATCATTCTATTCCAACCAAAAAGTGAGTCCGAGATTTCGTGGGAAATCGAGCATATATTGTGACTATGCTCTGCAGCCGTAATCGTCGAAGTGTAAGACTTGCTTCACAATTGATTGCTGATTACTGTCATCCATTGTTACACGGGTGCTGGGAACAAGTTCTTTTTACAGCGTAGCTAGAATTGTTACACCTCTGTGAGTGAACACAGTATGCTGTCGGAGGTTCTCTGACGTCACGGCTCAGCATTATTACACCTGAGCGAGTTTGAAACACCTATATTAGTATACACACAAGGGTGGACCACATTTAAGCATACTTAACTGACTCCGTTATAGGCCTGGAATCTGTGCCTTTAATTCTGTGCTTGCAGCTCTGGAAAATACTAGGCTTTTATACCAACTTAGCAGGTTTATGTCTTTTTATTTTCTCTACACGTACTATGTACATAAGATATTGTAATGCACCCAAAAATTCGATATCGAGATTTCACCGCAGATGCATGTTTTGAGACTCCCTGAATAAAAAAAAAAGCATTTTTAGAAAAATGTCCGTGTGTGTCTGTTTGTGTCTATGTGTGTGTGTGTGTCAGTCAGAACGCAGCATAGCTCAAAAACGAAAGGACAGTTAAAAATCAAAATTAGTATTTAGGTTTGGTATCTTCCAAGGATGTGACACGAAGATTTTCAAGAAAATCCCCCACTCCAAATTGCCCTTTACATTGAACTTTTTTCGAAAATTTTGTTTTTTCAAAAATAGCTCTAACGAAAGATACATACACGACAAATAAAATGTATTTCTTGAATTTTCTGGGGATAGCCTCTGAAGATTACTTTATTCTGGATGAATTTTGCGGAATTCTGCATAGCTGCTTAACGGTAAGAGATGGACAAAAACTTACCACACAAAAAATGTAGGGCACGTTAAAACACACAATTTATGTTATTACATGTTTTCGTGGAGTTGACCGTTTCTGTGATACTCCTTGTTTTTGGTTTCACCTTTAAAAGGCTTATACTTTACTCATACAGGAATGTGTCAGCTCCTGTCCATACAAACAAAGGAACTTCAGTCACATAGCAACCAGATTTTGACTATCACTTTAATCTATGGTATCCCTTATTTTATTTCTACTTACAAGGAAGCAAGTAGTAAGATTATTTCTGCTAATTTTTCTTGATTAGCTTGAAGTTAATGGAAGCATAAGCTTTTTAACAATAATTTGTTGCAGAGATGTAGGGAATGTCATGTGAATGAAACACATCAGATTTTTAATACTTGTTGTTTTACAGAGAGAAACGTGTTATTGCAAGTAAATGTACAACAGGACTATTTCTTGTGAAATTTGGATATCGGATTTGCCTCAAATGATGCAGGTATATTTCATCAGGACAGGAGCTTGAGAAAATGAAATCAGAGCTGTTTCGCTTAATGAGGGTAATAATGAGTTGTTACTTACCGCCGTGGAAGCAAGCTGTATGTGGTGAAAGGTAATTTAATATAAGCTCGGAGCTAACTCAGCCATGAAATCACCCTCACAGGCTGAACATGAAGGCTGGAGGAGCGCCAAAACTGGTGCACCTGCATGCAGCAGACGTAATAATATACGCAGGCTTCTGTCTTTCCCACCTGGAAATAAATCTGTGCAATTTAAACGTCCCTCCAGAGACAATAGAAACAATTGGACAGGTAGAGTCAGACTGGAAAATTCAGTGCCATAGTCGGGATGTGAACCACGGATCTCCCGATCTCTAACCGGTTGCTCTGCCACTCATCTACCTTGCAACATGCCGGCATAGTTTTGATTTCTCAACTGACTCGTATGTTTCCCGGTGAACCACCAGGTGATCTCAAATTATTTTGAGATGACAACCCCAATGGTGACTTACAATGTTGTGGCTATTTTCGACCCAGGATTCGTAGTATAGACAACTGTTATGGTCAATTGGTATTGGATAAATTGTTTTTTCACTCAAGCCGTGTGTAGGACAGGTAGAGTCAGACTGAAAAATTCAATGCCGCAGCCGGGATTTGAACCACGGATCTCCCGATCTCTAGCTGGTTGCTCTGTCACTGAACAATCATGGCAAAATGCCGGCGTAGAATTGCGTTTCTGAGCTGACTGTCCTACAGACGGCTATTTATCCAATAGAAACAATGTTTGAAGAAAATAAAGTAAACCATGTTCTAATACTTATACTCTTTGCTATAAATTTGGCCTCTCCTGTACACTCTATGGATATACACAACTTTGTGTATATCATAATCCTACTGAATGTTGGCATTCTTTCTATTTGCGTTCCTATTTGTTCCAACTCACAATAACCTATAAAAATTGACACTGTGAACTTTCAGGAGAGCTAGTAAGCCTATAGATGACTTGAAATGGACAAGTAGAACGTCCACAATAAATTCCTCAAACACAAAGTTCAAAAATATTTTTATAAATATTCAGAAAAATATTCATAGTAGACTGGTCGTATCCCTTAATCTAATATTGAAATGTTGAGAAACATTAAGCTCTATTAACATATCGATCTTTTTATAACAGTTCAAAAAGATACGTCTTATGGTATCTGACTTTTTTTTACACTTTGTGTATGACTTTCTTGTTCCGCTCAAAACACACTTGTTGTCCTTACTCAGTATTCCTGCTTCCGCGACTATATAGATTTTATCCTTTGAATAAACACACTTATAAGGTACTTAGTTTATAACATGAGGATCTGTATTTGTTTGTTAGTTTTTAATATTTTTGTTCCAATTCACGGTGCTTATCAAAGTAATTTAAACAAAGAATTGCCATTAAAGCATTATATTATCTTTTTACCTAGTATTGAAATTTGTTTTTCGGGTTTATATCATGTGAAACTGTGTGCGTGACCGAAGATCCGCTGTTATACATACGAGGTGGTCGAAAAGTTCTCGGCCTCGCCCAGAGATCGTGGCACTACTTGCATGACTTTATTTCCTTACGTTGGTACACATGTTAGTAGACCCTAAATAAAATTACAAGTTATTCCAGGCAATAGTTGACTGTAGGCAGTTGTTTGAAGCAGTGGAAATAAGCATTGCTTTGAAAATGGAGAAATTCGAGTATAGTGCTGTAATAAAGTTCTTCGTAAAACAATTCACTTGCGGATTGTAAATGTGTATGGTGACTCTTGAACTTCAGTTTCCAGTATGAAGAAATGGGCGGCCGATTTTAAACGTGGCCGTGAAAGCGTCTAGGACGATTCATGCTAAGGACGTCCAAAAAGTGTAAGCACACCAGAAATCATTGAAAAACTGCATGACATGATTTTAGAAGATCGGCGTACAAAGGTGCGTGAAATTGCTAATGCTCTTGGAATTTCAAAGGAACTAATTGGCCACATTTTGCAGCAGAAATTAAACATGAAGAAGCTTTGGGCAAGATGGCTGTCGCATGTCCTCACTGTGGATAACAAACGCATTCGCATGACACTTTCTGAAAAGTGCTTGGCGCATTTTCAGAAGAACAGGAGTGACTTTTTGCGCCGATACGTCACAAAGGATGAAACGTGAATTCACCACTACACACCCACATCCAAGCAGCAGTCGAGGCAATGGACAGAAGCCGGTTCTTCAGCTCCAAAGAAGGAGAGGATGGTGTCATCGGCAGGAAACATCACTGCGTCAGTGTTTTGGGGTGCCAAAGTATCTCGAGAAAAGTAAAACTATAACTGGAGAATATTACTCTCTACTTCTAACCAAACATGATGCAATCATTCGTGAAAACAGACCCGGGTTAAAAAAAGAAAAATATTGTTTTCCATCAGGATAATGCACCTGCTCCTCGTATTTTGACAATGGGGAGATTGAGAGACTTGCGCTATGAAGTGCTGGAGCATCCACTCTATTCCCCAGATTTGGCGCACTCGGACTTCCGTTTCCAAAACTGATGAATTTCTCGCTGGTAGGCGCTTTTCGTCCAATGAAGAAGCAATTGCGTCTCCAAATGACACTTTGCAGCACTTCCAGAGGAACACTACAGTGAGGGAGTAATGGCATTGGAACACCGCTGGATAAAAGTATTGATATAAGAGGAGATTATGTTGAAAAATAAAACTATTTTGAAATTAGGAATTGTCGTTTTTTACTATCAGGTCAAGAACTTTTCAGACCACTCTCGTATTTTGTTTATATGCACACATTTTTAGCCTGGTAGCGCTTATCTCCTATGCTAGTAACAGGAGGATCCGATTCTCTGAATATTGCCTAACCATTTGTATGGCAAACAATGCGCTATTTGTAATTTGCGATCGTTTGTTTATTCAGGGCCGTATTCACAGATTTCACGTTGGTCTAGAATATTTCCCGAATGATTTGGTCCGCATCAAAGGCCGACTAAACTTTTGACATCGATACACAATGAAAAGACGGACCAATAAAGATCGCGGAGCATCAAGGAGAAAATGTTACATGATGAAGAAAAGTCCCTCTGCACATGCGTGGCGTGTTTAGTGCAGTAAATTAACCACTGGACAAGGAAGTTTTGTCCTATGGATATGCCTCAACTGTTTTTACATCAGGTTAGTTTCCTGTTTTCAGTTCGGTGTTTTTGGTACTTCTACTAAGCGTTAAATAAATGGAAATAGAGAAAGGCGTTGTGTAAATTGGTCGAAAGAGGGGAAAGCATGTCTACTTTTCCCTAGTTCAGAAAGAAATGCGCATCATAGAGAATATGGCAAAGACAAAAATACAAATGCAAAAATCAGATGACATGGAAGGAAATTTAGAAACAGTTTTGTGTAGTTTTTGGGGATAAAGAAAAAAGTATTATTCGATTGAAATAACAGTGGAAAAGACAGAGTCACTTGTAAAAGCAAAGGTTCGCAATGTAAGTGAATTCTATGTCAATACCCTTAGCCATCAAAAGAGAGTATTCAAAGAGCGTAAACTACTCTTTTGGTGTAGATGTTAGGTTATGATGTGATATCAATTATATTTTAACTGTGCAACTGCACTGCTAATATAACTTAAACTCACCACTGTTTAACTGGTAAGAAAGTGCATTCAGACATCGAACGTTCATTGACTCCTTTTCAAACAATTTTAATAAAATAAATGTAATATGAGAGACTGCCTATGGTGTACGTTGAGAGAAAGGGTCTTAAAACTACCAAAGAAGTAACCGGCAATACCTGTTGTTTAGCCGCTCCTAATAGAAAGGAGCTGAACGCTCTAATTTCTGAATATTATCCACCTAAACACTATTCTTATTTTAGTAAACTTACAGGGTATTACATTTTATTAGATACCAATTCCATCAGGTTTTCTAACAAATGCTTGACACCTTTTTTATTTTACAGCTAAAAAAGGAACACCACAAGGCGGAGGATGTTCTACTCCTGAAGAGAATAGTGGAAAGATTCCGTCAGAAACATGGTGTGGGGCATTGTGGCATCTCTACCACTTTAATTCTCCAAGGATGAGTCAGAATTTGAATTGATTTTGATGAGGTAAGCTTTATTAATTTGTTCTTTGCAGCACAAGTTATACTTATCAACAGGCAAATGATATCTTACTCCTGAAGGAATTGGTGGGAAAGATTCCCTCAAATACATGGAGTGGGAGATTGTGGCATTTCTACTATTGAGGCATCTCTACCACATAAATTCTCTAAGGACGAGGCAGAATTTGAATTGATTTGGATGAGGTAAGCTTTATTAATTTGTTCTTTGCAGCACATGTTATACTTATCAAGAGGCAAAGAGTGTTCTACTCCTGAAGGGCATGGTGGGAAAGATTCCCTCACATACATGAAGTGGCATATCTACCACATGAATTCACCAACGATGAGTCAGAATTTGAGGTAGGCTTTATTTATTTGTTGGTTATAACCAGAGAGCGGGGCTTTAGGAAGCCTTTCATCAAGTTTGCCGTGTACCGACCACTCGAAGTGGTTACGCCAGTGATCTCTCTGCTCTTTGTAAACAAGCAGAGCGGAAGGTAGTGCGGAGTACACAATACTTCAAAAGTAGTGAGACCAGGACCTAGTGGGGTTAAAAGGCAACAAATAATGCATTTATCCTTTTGTAGAGTACAATAATCTTAATTTATATTAAGGGTTTAATTCACGGAAATCTTAGCTACAGACAGTATCGTGAGCACAGTTATTGCATTGTAACAAGAGCATAAAAAAATCACGAAATATCATAGTGGCTTAAAATTTCGTGGCCAAGGAACACATCCCTCCTGTTACACATTTCTGCGTATCCAATATTCTTCTCTAGAACACTTTTAAGCTTATTTGTGACCCTTTCTCTAACAGTTCCCGCTGGTGCTTGACCCAGAGTCTCTGAAATTTCTTCTATTGCCTTAATAGCCTCGGGCATTTTTAATGGAGATAATAGTAAATGTATTTTTGCAGTTACTATAATACTGTATTGTTCTGGTGATGATGATGATAATGGTGTTTAAGGGCGCTCAACTGCCGAGGTCATAAGCGCCCTTAGATTAAAACTTGGCAATAGGCAGTAAGAAAATACAAAAAAAAAAAAAAAAAAAAAAGTAAACACAAGTAAAAGAGCTAACACAGTTGAAACGGAAGTAACAGAACTGTCCAGCCCTCTAACCAGAGCTGGGTATAAAACTCCATCTAAAATCGACACATTAAAACCAAAAGAGTTTAAAAAAACTGCTATCACACTAAAACGTCAAGGTAAAAGAAACTTTTGCTAAAAATTTAAAAACCCTGTCCACTGCTCTTGGGTCATCTGCCAGGACCTCAGCAAGAGAGGCCGGCATGCCAATAGATGACCGAATGTGTGCCAGGTGACCACACTCCAGCAACACATGACGAAATGTCTGTGCCTCCCCACAGAGCGCACAGACAGGAGCAGGTTCACGTTTAAAAAGGTAACTGTGAGTAAAAATACAGTGGCCAATTCTTAGCCGAGCTAGTACTACCTCCTCTCGGCGGAATAAACGAGAGGAGGTCAACCAGTTGACAGGGAGGTCCTTCACCTCTCGCAGTTTATTACCACCGAGAGCTGACCACTCCGCATGCCAAGTCGAAAAAACGGCTCTTCTGCTGTTGAATGGGTAATCGTAACACTGGGCGCTGTGACTGCCGATTTCGCTGCCAAATCCGCCGTGTCATTCCCTGGCAAGCCAACGTGACCAGGAATCCATGCGCACTCCACATTAAAACCAGAAGCGTGCAAAATGTGAAGAACGTCCTGGATGTGCTGCACCAAAGGATGGTAATTGTACAGCTCACGAGTGCTCTGAAGGGCACTAAGGGAATCACTAAGAATAAGGCAGACACCTAATTTTCGACGTCGAATATACAGAAGGGCTTGATAAATAGCATATAGCTCGGCAGAATATATAGATGTGCAACTAGGCAAACCGTAAGTAGAAGTTGCGGTGCCAGTGACAAAGGCACATCCAACACCGTCGGGGCTCTTACTACCATCGGTGTAAATACAAATACGGCCACTGTATTTGGATAAAAATTCTAAAAAACAACGACGAATACTATCAAGAGGTGTAACAGATTTCCCGTAAAGCGTCATTCCGAGATCGACATGGGAGGTAGCGCGTAACCAAGGGGGGTGTATACTCTCTCCCTTGGATAACAGCCGAGGAATGTCAACATGGTGCTGGCGTAGAAGCTCACGGAAACGAAAACCTGCTGGCCTGGGGCTCAGAGAGTGGAGGCAGTATCGCTCGTGCAGCTCAGGGGAGAAAAACGCGTGATAAGTTGGATGCCCAGGCATACACTTCAGCCCACAGCCATAATTAGCAAGCAGGACATCACGCCGACAACGCAGAGGAGGTTCTCCCGATTCGGCGTAGAGGCTAACAACTGGGCTCGTTGGAAAAGCTCCAACGGCCACACGGATGCCCTGGTTATGGACTGTGTCTAACCTTCTGAGCACTGAAGGTCGAGCTGAAGAATACACAATGCTGCCATAGTCCAACTTCGAACGAATCACAGCACGATAAAGACGGAGCATTGCCGTCCGATCCGCACCCCAAGATTTGCCACTTAGTATCCGTAAAAGATTTAGAGAACGGTCACATCGAGCTCTAAGCTGTGCTATTTGTGGTGCCCAACAAAGTTTCCGATCGAAGATCAATCCAAGGAATCTCGCCTCGTCTGCGAAAGGAAGTAAATCTGGCCCGAGTCGAAGAGACGGCGGCATTTGCCACTTACGGCGCCAGAAGTTAACGCAGACTTCTCAGCGGAGAAACGAAAACCGTGTTTCGAGCTTCAAGCATAGAGATTGTCCAAACACCGCTGGAGATGGCGTTCCAAAAACGGTGTACGCTGAGAAGTACAGAAGATGGCAAAGTCGTCCACGAATAAACAGGAAGAGACACCTTGAGGCACACATGGTGATATGGAATTTATCACAATAGCAAATAGAGTCAGGCTGAGTACCGAGCCCTGCGGCACTCCGTTCTCTTGAATAAAATGGTTAGAAAAAACCGAGCCCACTCTCACTCGAAAAACGCGGTCTCGCATAAACTCCTGAATGACCAACGGTAGGCGTCCACGTATGTTCCAGTTGTGCAGAGAACGCAATATTCCCGCCCGCCAACACGTGTCGTAGGCCTTCTCGAGGTCAAAAAATATCCCAACTGTGGGGCTGTTCTTAAGAAACCCGTCCATAATCTGAGTTGACAGAGAGACAAGGTGGCCAGCAGTTGAACGTCGTCGTCGAAAGCCACACTGGATGTTCGTCAGAAGATTGTGGGATTCCAGCCACCACAACAACCGTCCATTGATCATGCGTTCCATCACCTTGCACACGAAACTGGTGAGGGAAATAGGACGGTAACTGGAAGGAAGATGGCGGTCCTTTCCAGGTTTAAGAATGGGTATGATGGTGGCCTCCCGCCACTTGTCTGGAAAAATGCCATCAACCCAGACACGATTATAGACCTCGAGTAGGAAATCTTTGCCATCAGGAGAGAGATGTTGCAACATTTGGACGTGGATACCATCTGGTCCTGGTGCTGAGTGTCGTGAAGAGGAGAGTGCATTGTCTAGCTCTGCCAGGGTGAAAAGGCGATTATAATCCTCAAAGTTGCCAGAAAGAAACGAGAATTCTTGAGATTCCACCTGATTCTTAACTGTAAGAAACTCAGGGGAATAATTGCCTGAGCTAGACACCTGAGCGAAAGCACTGCCTAAAGTATTCGCCACGTCAAATGTATCAACAACAGCTCCGGTAGGTGTTTTGAGACCGGCGATGGGCATATGGTTCGGTTTCCCAGCCACACGTCTTAACTTATCCCATACGACAGAGGAAGGTGTATGTCGATTAAAGGAACCCACGAATTTATTCCATGACATCTTTTTGCTATCCTTAATAACCCGCCTAGAATGTGCACGCATCCGTTTATAGTGTATCAGGTTATCCAGTGTAGGAAAACGCTGGAAAACCCGTAGAGCTCGTCTGCGAGCGCGAATAGCATCCCGACAGTCATCGGTCCACCAAGGTACCGGAAATCGACGGCTGTTGCCAGTCGAACGCGGAATGGATTGCTCAGCAGCAGAAAGAATGGTCCCTGTGAGATGTTCGACCAAGTGGTTCACAGAGTCGTGCTCTTCGTAGCTAAATTCAGCCAAGTGGGAGTACAGTTCCCAGCTGGCGTGGTCTAGGCGCCAACTAGGTAAACGGGTGGAACATACAACGGCTGTCAAGACACTAATACGACAAGGAAAGTGGTCACTAGAATGCAAATCCGAGATGATATTCCAGCATAAGGTGACTGCTAGCTGAGGGGAACAAATAGCAATGTCAATGTGTGAAAAACTATGAAAGGCGTCAGAAAGAAAGGTGGGCTCTCCGGGTTCAAGAGGGCAAGATTCTGACTATCCAAGAAGTCTTTAAGTAGCGTACCTCTCGCACAAGCCCGAGGAGAGCCCCAAAGAGGGTGATGGGCATTCACGTCGCCTACCAATAAAACGGGTGGTGGCAACTGCGAAATGAGGTGTTCCAAGTCGCTCTGCGAGAGGTCCGCAGATGGAGGCAATTAGATACTGCAAATGGTGAATAAAGCGGAGGGTAGCTTAATGCTGACAGCAACGGACTGGATTGCAGATTGTATGGGTACGGAGTTGGCAAAAATATCATCTCGAATAAGCATCATAGTGCCACCATGTGCCGGGACACCGTCCTCCGGGGATAAATCACATCGTACGGAGGAGTACTGCCTGATGGTAACGGTGTCCTGTGGACGGAGCTTCGTCTCTTGTAAGCATACAGCCAAGGGTTCATGCTGGCGTAGCAACAAGTCAAGCTCTGGTCGATGTGGTCGAATTCCGCGTATGTTCCAATGGAGGATAGCCATTGAGTATATTATGGGATAAATTTCAAATCGAAAGACGCTTCTGCAGATTGGGATAAGCTGGTCGGTTCAATTTGTTCTTCTTAGGCGTTGGGCTAGTACTATTTTCAGGAGCACGATCCTGCCGTTTCCGCACTGTTCCTCTGGCAGTGGCGGCAGAATCCTCCTGGTCCATCTCCTCCACAAGGGAGGTCCCTTTTTCAAGAGCAAATTTCGGTCCGAGAAGTTCGAACCGATTGGATGTGCTGATCGGCGAAGACGGCCGTCGCCGATTCACGCCCTCCTCCCCAGATGACCCTTCAGAGGAGGATACACGTGTGGAGTTGCGTGTACTTTTTTTACCCTTAGATGACTTGGTAGAAGACTGCACATTCTCTTTCAAGAAGTCTTGTCGTACATACTTGGTCTTAAACTGTTTTTCCGGGGCAGAAGACGTCGTGAATTTACCAGATTTAGTTCCCGAGGTCGAGGCTTTCGGTGACAAGTGTGCAGAACTATTCTGTAAGCTGGTGGATTTGGCAGATGTTGATACCAACTTGGGTGTAGATGTCGAAGGCTTTGGCAGCGCTTGGGCTAAAATAACCTTTTCCGCAATTGTAGCTCCGTTCATATCGCCGGTCTGTGATGCGATTTCCCGACGCGGTACCGGTTTAGCTGCAACTGAGCTATAGGTACCTCGGGGCAGAGGGTTGACGGAGTCGCAGGAGCTTCCGGGCTTCCAAGAAGGACACCTTCTCTTTCACCCGTATCTCCTGGATCGCTCGTTCCTCTGCAAAACGGGGGCAGTCTCGGGAACTAGATGGGTGTTCCCCTTACAGTTCACACACGATGGAGCTGAAGCACAAGCCCCTTATGGTGGGAGATGTCACCGCAGTGGACGCAGGTGGACTTGCCGGTACACAACTCACTAGTGTGACCATAACGTTGGCATTTAAAGCACCTCAGAGGATTGGGTATATAAGGCCTAACTTCGATGGCTTCATACCCTGCCCTAATCTTTCGAGGGAGGTCAACCCGATCAAAAGTAAGAAACAGGGTACGAGTAGGCAGGAATTCACCGTTGATCTTACGTTGTACCCGATAAACAGATGAGACACCCGTAGTCGCTAGATTTTCTTGGATCTCCTCAATGGATAAACCGTCCAACGCGCGGGTTGTTACTACACCGCGGGAGGAGTTCAGCGACTTGTGCACCTCGACCTTCACTGGATAGCTGGCTAACATGGTGGCTTTAAGTATCCTTGCAGCTTGCGAGGCGGAGTTGGCTTCGACAAGAAGTGTACCATTGCGAGCTCGAACGCAGGATTTAACCGGACCAGCAATGGCATCGAGACTCTTTTGGATAGTAAAAGGGCTCACCGTAAGGAACTTCTTACATTCCTCTGTCCTATGAATAACCAAGTAGCGAGGACCACATGCCTCGACTACTTCCTTTCCAACGTCTTTATTTGAATTAAGGGGTATCAGTTTTGGTGCCATAAAAATGGTATAAATTCATCCCCCAGTGCTCCCCACCCACCACGGAGCCCAACGAGGGGTCACCCCACTGGGGTGACAGGGCTACACAGAGGATATAGCGGGCTCGCCGTCCCACTCACCCTGGAGTTCGGTGTAATACCTAGTCCTGGCCGATTGACTAGGGGTGGGTTAGTCCCTAGCCTCCCGTTTAGGCAAATCAGAAACCAAAGCGGTGTATTAGGCTGCGCATCCTCCCCAGTTACTGAAAGACAGAAGCCCAGGCTCAGGTACGCAACCCTCAACCAACCAGGATATTCCTTTTCACCGACACGGGTCTCCACGCACGGCCTACACGTGGGTGGGCATTTTGACCTTCTGACTCCCTCACCACTCTGAGGCTGCCCATAGAGGGAGTCAAGGTGGCTCGGGACCCCGGGTGCGCCTAACCCGTACCTACCGTAGTAGGCCCCTGGGGGGATTGTTCTGGTGTATGAAGGATTTTCAAACATGGCTGGTGCAATTATTTGCTTCACTGCACGTATTGCGACATCTTTATCAATTCTGTCGTATGGTTTAGCATAGTATACTGCTGCCTGTATCTATGTCCCCCACCAAGTTACATTTGGTTGTGGCTGAAGGGTATTCCAGCTGCCATCTATATAAATATCCTAATTCTGGAGGGTGCCTTGAGAAATATCTTCTTCATGTGGCTACGAACGCATCAACATCCGGAAAATAGGACCTAATATCTTCCGCAACTCGGGGGAGACCATGTGCCAGACAAGATAAATTGATTTATTTTGGAAATGCTTGTTGTACTGCTGTGGCAGCTTTTATCTGCTTCATTTTCTTTCTTAATGCTGGTAAGCCACAATATAGACAGTAAATCACTAAGCAGTTTGGTCATGTCCTCAATGTCTTCAGATGTTAAGAGAAATCTGTTATCGGACCATCAGGACTGGGAGTTCCTACAACAACATTTGTGACTGACTTATTTTCGAAATTTTTAGTTTCGTTAAAAAATATTTTATCTGCTAGATCATCTCTGATATTATATACACTTTTTTCATGACTGTTGTTAAATATATTTTGCGTAATTGTGTCTCCGAAGGCATTTTTCCTTTAGTTTACTTTTGTATGGAAGTTATGAAACAAGGGTGCTGCAACTTTTACTTTCTCTACACGTACTATATACATAGTGTATAGAGAAGGTATTGCACTCCACCCAAAAATTCGATACCGAGATTTCACCAATATCCAAAAAAAGCATTTTCACAAAAAGGTCCGTGTGTGAGTGTGTGTCCGTGTGTCCCTGTGTCTGTGTGTCTGTGAACACGATAACTCAAAACGAAAAGTCGGTAAAATACCAAACTTGGTATTTAAGTTTAGTAGCTTCCAGGGATGCGACACGAAGATTTTGAGAAAAATTCCCCACCCCCAACTACCCTTTACATGGAACTTTTTTCGAAAATTTTGATTTTCTCAAAAATGGTTCTAACGATTTGATTAACATTTGGGATATTAAACATATTTACGTGACAAATGAAATGTATATCTTGAATTTTCTGGGAATAGCCTCTGAAGAGTAGTTTATTCTTGATGAATTTTACTAAATTTTGAATAACTGCTAAACCGTAAGAGATGGACAAAAACTTACTCCATAAAAAATATAGAGCACTTTAAAACACACAATTTATGTTATATACATTTTTTTTGTGGAGTTCGTCGTTTTTGTGACATTCCTTATTTTTGGATTCTGCTATGAAAAACGTTTACATTTCTCATACAGGAACTTGTCAACTCCTATCCATATGAACAAAGGAACTTCATTGACATAGCAACCAGGTTTTGACTATCACTTTAACCTACGGTTGTCCCTTATTTCGCTTCTACTTACAAGGAAGCGAGTAATAAGACTATTTCTGCTATTTTTTTCTGATTAGCATAAGTAAATAGAAGTATAAGCTCTTTAAAAGAATTATTTGGTGCAGGGTAATGGAGAAAGTCATGTGAGTGGTACACATCAGATTTTTTTCGTGTTTACTCTTTTAATTCTTTGTTGTTGTTGTTGTTGTTGTTGTTTTAATATTGCTTGTAATGTGTATTACAAAAGCACGTACGGTCTGTGGACCCGTGCGATTGTTGAAATTCTATGTATGATATTGCTATGCCAATAAATACACTTATTCATTTATATATATGTTATAATATCATTGTTATTTTCATTAATATCAATAACAACGAATTGCTTTCATTATTCATCAGCATTCATTTATTGTGTTCACTTTATATTCATCTTTACACTCGATAGAGACAGTTGCAATCAGCTGTTGTTTACTAGATACTCTGGCAACGCCACAAAATCAGCATAGCCAACCTTACGCAAAACCAACCGAACTGACAAGTGCTAGGATTCAGCGGCGAGGGTATTTATGCAGCGAATGCATAAATACGAGTCGCAAGAAACAGACTGTAGTGTAGCGGGCATGTCTTTTCCGCAAACTACACGCTACCTAGCTTCTCTATACCACATGCTGTTAATACCATTCATCTCGTACTTACTAAAGGCCCGCTGCCTGGTTATAACACACGTTATAATTATCAAGGCGCAAAGAATTACAAAAACACCACACTAACAAATGTTGTCGAGTACTTTCACCACTGTGACATTCTTGGTGAAGTTAAATAAGTATAAGTAACAACCTCTGTAGGACACTCCATTGCGTAGGTATTCTACACCTTATCTACACAAGATGTTCGAAGTGCTAAAAATTAATAAAAACTTTAAACATTATTTACTTAACCGTTTGTTGCCTGTCACTATCTATAAGTTTCGCTTGTTTTAAGCGTAGCTATACAAATATGGTTGTATTCTAGCATTAATTTATGTTATACTAACCTTCAACCATAAACGAAAAATAATCAAGACTTGTTTTATATTGTAAACATATATAAAATATTTGCTCTAAAATTGCAGTGCTTTTTTTTAAATAAATAAAAGAGCAAAGCGACATAATTACAGCCAAATGTAACCCCATTAACTTCCAAGCATCACACCGATTATTTTACTTGGGCTCTCCCCATCATTTGTCACAGTCACTGGGATTTGAACTTGCAACATTTGGCTTTAATGGATGGCCAGTCCATTACCTATCACCTAACACCCATGGCCATTTTAACTGTTTTTTGGTAGTGCTTTTGGCACCATTATGAAAACTGGTTTAGAAGAATATAAACGTGTAATTGGGAAGAACAATATTAACAAAGGAAATACATATATTTTCATTTCTATATCCTATATTATTTTATATAATAATTTTATAGGTTTATACACAAATATTTTTACTAGAACTCCAATTTTAAACTTGAATTAAAGGAAAAATGACATAAGTAGTATACTAGTGCAGGCAACTAAGGGTTAAGAAGTTTTCACAACATAATTCAAACAGAATTTCTGCAGTGAAGTGAACATTTTCCTTGTTTCATAACCTCAAAAGAGCGTAGTTCTTCAGAGGGTTTACATGCATTCATTCAAAGCCATTTTATATATGTTGCAGTAATAAGCCAATTTTTGAGCATTAATGAATGATTTGGATTTGTTTGTGTGGAATGAACTGAGTGAAAGAAATCATTGAAATTGCTGGTTTTTATGCTGTCTGTGAAACTTTAACCACACTATAACAATGCACTATAAGAACTGTATCAAGTTTTGTGCACATGAGGTTTAAAGGATAAACAGTTTTATTTGAAAATCTGTAGGTAAATCTTTACAACTTTCAAATACGTGATCAACTATTTAGAAAATTGCAATACTTAATGCTTAAATTAAGTATTACAGTCAACAATATTAAGACTCTCACATTAATGCATTTGACTGATATTTAAAAAAGCGTAATAATAAATGAATCCTTATGCGTAGATCGAAGTTGTAATTTTCTTACAAATTTCAATTATACAAATTATTTTCTGTTCTAACTGACAAGAAATATACATAGAATGACTTTATTATTTAATTTTACAGAGATTCTGAAACGTGAAGGAATTTGGTTGAAAATTTTATTGCATGAAACTCTTTGTATGCTAAAACGGCTGTAAAATTATTTTTCAGAAAATAAGCATGAACATCATTAATACACCTTTTATATTTTGGTACTCTCATTTCATAGTACGAGGGTCGGCTGATAATTCCCGGGCCTCACACAGATATGGCGCCCCTAGGCCAGTAGACGGTAACTTCGTATAATTTAACTCTAGACTAGCTTGTATCCATAGTTGCAGGTCAATAGCTGGTTTAGTTTTCGAATGGCAGCATTTTAAACAAGACAACTTTAGAGTTTTCACGAAAATGGAAAAACAAGCAATGATTAAATACTCCCATTTGAAAGACTTAAGGTCTAAGGAAATTGAGGTTGAACTAGACAGCACATCGAAAGACTCTGGTCCGTCATATTCAATGATTAAAAGGTGGGTTGCAGAGTTTAAAATGGGACTACGGGCACTATGGATAAGTCTCACTCTGGACGACCTGTAGAAGTGTCAACTCCAGAGATTATGGAAAAATTCATCGTTTAGTTTTGGAAGACCGCAGATTAAAGTTGTTTGAGATAGCAGAGGCCGTAAACATATCAAAAGAACGTGCAGGTAATATTTGAAGTAATATTTTGGACTTTCACAAGGTCTGTGCAAATTGGGTGCCGCATCTGTTGACGCCTGATTAAAAGTTGTAAAGAAATACTATTTCTGTTAAGAATGTGAAGCTCTACAATAAAGATCCCAGTGGATTTTTGAGACGGCTCATAATCATAGATGAAACTTGGACACATCACTATACTACAGAAAGTAAATCACAGTCAAAGCAGTGGATTGCGCCAGGTGGACCAACTCCAAAAAAGGCAAAGTCAATTTTGTCAGCTATGACGATTGTTTTCTGGGATACACAGAGAATTATTTTTATTGGTACTTGGAAAATGGTAAAAGTCTCACTGGTGACTACTAAGTATGCTTACTGCAACGGTTGGATAATGAGGTGAAAAGAAAAAGACCTCATTCGGCAAAAAAAAAATGTCTTGTTTCATCACGACAATGTTCCGGCTCATCTTCAGCCATTGCAATGAAAAAAATGAGCAAATTAAAGTTTGAATTGCATGAACATCCTCCTTAATCACCAGATCTAGCATCCAATGACTACTACCTGTTCCCAAACCTAAAAAAAAGTCTTAGAGGACAAAGCTTTCACAACAATGGGGTCATTGATGCGGTAAACAGCTATTTTCAGAACCTTGATAAATCGCTTTACAAAGATAGTTTAATTAAATTAAAATACCCGTTTAGCCTTTCTGAAGATTGTGTTGAGAAATAAACCAAACAAATATTGTTTTTTAATCCTGTTTTCTTTAAGAGGCCAGCGACTTACATACCAACCCTTGTACAGTGCTATGTATATAATTTTAAACCATCATAACCCCATGTACTTGGCCTTTAAATGGCCACATAACTCATTTAAAGCGTCATAACGACAGAAAACCAAACCGATAAAGTAAATTTCAGCATTTTGTGTCAGTTTCTACATATACACTAATAATAAAATTAAATTGAATTTAATTTATGGACGCTTCTTTGTTTCCTGTGGAGCTCATTTTTATACACTCTATACTGGACGTGAAACAACACTTATATTTGCTCAAATGCCTCTTTATCAGGCTTAAGGTTCTTTTAGGGCCGTAAATCTACGACACCGGCTCACTAAGCATTACTTGTCCGCTGAAAGAAGCCATGCTAATGGTTTTAAAACCTGGAAAAATATTTCCTTACGAGCTGTTCAAATGGATCTGTAACAGAATAAGTGCAAACTCCAGCATTTTTTCTAAATAAATAGTATACGTATAAGTAATACATTTGCGTGCATTACTTTTAATATATTATAGATGGTCCAGACAATTACATGATATTTGAACAGTTATAAATATCTCCAACATTAGTTCCTGTCCATATATACAATTTTAGCACAAGTAAAAAGCAGCTTAAAAGTACCATGTATTTGCTATTAAGTATGTTATTCTGCTCTACACACTGTTAAGATAATATATATAAAGAGCACTAGGTCATATAGATTTTTGGGGAGAACATAAATTACTGGAAAGATGAAATAATATCAGGTGTTTCAAAAATACGGGGCATAATTTCAGGTATGTATTTCCCACATGATGACAATCAAAATAGTTCATTATAACATGTGTCCGGAAATGCTTCATTTCCGAGTTATGGCCTTCACAACATTGGAATTCACTGGAACGTTTTTCTTTCCGCAGGTCTTTGCCGTCAAAGGAGACATTAGGAGGGCGCTCTGATAGTTCATTCTGAGGAAAGTTACATTCAGTGTCCTCAAGGCGTTAAGACTGTGCGACATGTATTCAAATCAAGAGCTGGCAGAAATACACTTCATATACGGTAAGGCGGTCGGCAATGCTGCGCTGGCTCGTCGTTTGTACCAGGAGAGGTACCCACAGCGACAATGTCCAGATCGGAAGACATTTGTACGTCTCCATTCCCGTCTGTGCGAGTATGGAACATTCACCTCTCCTGGTTTGGGAAGGGGACGACCAAGATCTACAACTCCAGAAGTGCAGGAGGAGATTCTGGAGGCTGTGGACAGGACTCCTTCTATCAGCACACGACGGTTAGCGTTGCAAGTCAATGTACCTCATACGACTGTCTGGAGACTGTTGAACGAGTATCAATTGTATCCTTATCATTTGCAACGTGTACAGGCCCTGTCACCAGCAGATTACCCTGCACGAGTTCGGTTCTGTCAGTGGTTCTTGCAGCAGTGTGGTGTAAATCCGAACTTTTCTGCCGTCGTATTATTTACAGATGAAGCACAGTTCACAAGAGATGGCATAACAAATTTCCACAATCAGCATGCATGGTCGCATGAAAACCCACGTGCAACTGTTGTATCTCATCACCAGGTGCGGTTCTGCCTCAACATGTGGGCCGGTATCATTGGTGATCGATTAGTTGGACCCCATGTACTTGTAAACAGACTTACGGGGCAGGCGTACACAAACTTCCTGGAAAACACCATACCTGACGTTTTCGAAGACACTCCACTGATCAATCATCAACACATTCACTTCTTGCATGATGGCGCTCCTGCACACATCAGTCTTACGGCTCGCCGGTACTTGGATCGAAGGTTTCCTGATCGATGGATAGGTAGAGGTGGCCCAATTGCTTGTCCTCCACGCTCACCTGATCTGAACCCTCTCGATTTCTATTTGTGGGGCCATTTAGAATCATTGATTTATTCGTCTCCGGTGCCGGATTTGGAATCCCTTCGGAATCGAATTGTGGCAAGTTGTGAGGACATTTTATTTGACAGGTAAATATATTTAATATATGATATTTTAATTAAAATCTTTTGAGCCATTTTTGAAAAAAACAAAATTTTCGGAAAAAGTTCCACGTAAAGGGTAGTTTGGGGTGGGGGATTTTTCTCAAAATCTTCGTGTCATATCCTTGGAAGATACTAAACTTAAGTACCAAGTTTGGTATTTTACCGACTTTTCATTTTTGAGTTATCGTGTTCTCAGACACACAGACACACTGACACACGCACACACAACCGGAGCTTTTTGTGAAAATGCTTTTTTTGGATACAGGGGACCCTAAAACATATATTTCCGGTGAAATTTTGGTATCGGATTTTTGGGTACTATGTATATAGAACGTGCAAAGTAAAAATTCTAATTGGAATTACAAATTCTTAAAGAAACATTGAGAAACTAACTTACTGATTAAAAATAAACTGTTAGAAATGATATGTCAAGTATTGTCTGCACACATGTTCCCGTTCTTCCGCCACATTATTCTGTTTTTTGTTATCCCCTTCCTGTTCATCCTCTAAAAGAATGCACTGTACTTAATGTTCTCAGAGGCATGCAAAGCCACAATGATACCCTTTGCTGTTCTTGGGTTACCTCCAGTGCTTTGGCCAAGGCATCAAAACCTTCCTTTGGAATACCCAAAACAGTGTTCTAAAGACATTTGAATGTTATCTTATGGCCTGTATTGGTGCGTTGCGGGATTTCTGAGAGCTGTGAGGAGTGAGACTCCCCTCAAAGAAAACAAACTGATTTGTTCCATTCCAATGGCTTTCTCTACATCTCTACAGAGAATTAGTTAAAAAGCTTATTCTTCTATTTACTTAATACCACTCAAGAAAAAAATTAGCAGAAAGGGTGTTGTTATATGCCGCCTTGTAAGTAGAAGGGAAATAAGGGAATATCATAGATTAAATCAATAGTCAAATGTTTTAAAAGCTGGTTGCTATGTTATTGTTGCTGCTGTTTGTATGGGCAGGAGTTGACAACTTCCTGTATGAGAAAAGTGTAAGTTTTTTTAAAACTGAAACCAATAACAAGCAATATTTCAAAAACGATCAACTTGACGAAAAAAATGTATATAATATAATTTGCGTGTTTTAACGAGATCCACACTTTTTCTTAGGTACATTTTTGCCTATATCTTAAGGTTTACGAGTTATATAAAATTCCGCAAGATTTATCGAGAATAAATAGCTCTTTAAAGTCTATTCCCGGAAAATTCAAGATATACATTTTATTTGTCATTAAATATAAGAGATTTTAATAAAAACCGTTGCAGCTATTTTTTAGAAAATCAAAATTTTTGAACTTTTTTTCCATGTAAAGGGTATTTGGGGATGGGGGGTTTTCTTGAAAATTTCATGTCACATCCTTGGAAGGTAGCGAACTTAAATTCCAAGTTTGATGTCTAATAGTCTTTTCGTTTTTGAGCTATGCTGCCCGAAGTTACACACATACACACAGCAGACTCACACACACACAGACAGAGAGACAGACAGACTAACAGATACACACACGGACATTTTCCTAAAAGGTCTTTTTTTGGATTCAGGGAGTCTCAAACCATATATTTCCGGTGAAATCTCGGTATCGAATAGTACGTATAAAGAAAGTAAAAAAAATTGCTTGGCGCTGTGATTTTGCTGAAAATGGCAGCCTTTGAAAGGGACTTTGCTCTTACCACGATTGGGCAATCCACCCCTTCCTCCCTTAACCCCTCTCAAAGCTCCATCAGAACAAAATGACTTGTATAAGCAGTTAACACAATTTTGTCAAGCACTTGCGCGAATCATCTTGGTATTAGCACATCAGTATGAAGCGCAGAGGAAAGATTAATCTAATTTTGCATCACGCGATGAGAGGGGTCGAGTATTTCCAACCAGAGAGTTTAGGGATTGCCAGTTCGCAACTCAGAACTCCATTTGTCGCAAGTTACGTTCCATGTCCATCTCCTTTTCTTCCTTATCGTGTCCTGTCCAATACGCTATTAAGAGCACAGCAAATAGTACACTGACGAGATCCGCAAAAAAATTTATCTAACGATAAGCATTACCAGACATAATTTTAATTTTTACTTTCTCTATACGTACTATGTACATAGTGAATAGAGAAGGTATTGCAATGCACCCAAAAATTCGATACCGAGATTTCACTGAAAATAAATGTTTTGAGACCACCTGAAACAAAAAAAACATTTTTAGAAAAATGTCATTGTGTGTGTCTGTCTGTCTGTGTGTATGTGTGTGTGTGTGTGTTTGTCTGTGAACACGATACCTCAAAAACGAAAAGTCCGTAAAATACTAAAGTTGGTATTTAAGTTTAGTATCTTCCAGGTATGCGAAACAAAGATTTTGAAAAAAATCCCCCCAAGTCAAACAACACTTTGCAAGGAATTTTTTTTGAAAATTTTGATTTTTTAAAAAATGACTAATGATTTTGATTAGAATTTCCTATATTAAAGATATTTATTTATCTGACAAATAAAATGTATATCCTGAATTTTCTGGGAATAGCCTCTGAAGACTACTTTATTCTGGATGACTTTTACGGAATTTTGTATAAATGCTAAACCGTAAGACATGGACCAAAACTTATCGCACAAAAACTGTAGAGCATGTTAAAACACACAATTTATGTTATATACATTTTTTCGTGGAGCTGATTATTTTTGAGATATTCCTTGTTATTGATATAACCTTTTAAAAAACATACTTTTCTCATACAGGAATTTGTACCCTTATTTCCCTTCTACTCACAAGGAAGCAAGTAAGATTATTTCTGTTAATGCTTTCTCAATTAGCATGAAGTAAATAGAAGCCTAAGCATTTTAATAATAGTTTGTTGCAGAGATGTAGAGAAAGTCATGTGAATGAAACACATCAAATTTTTAATCTCTTTGATTGTAATGAATATCATCCAACAAAATGAAACGTTCGGATTGATTGTCTTCAACTCTTTTCTTCACTTTGTTTCTATTGAAGATTGGGGAGTCATCTCATTGCCATAAGATAAACAAAATGTAAAAACTTGCATCACATATCATTTGATATTAACTGAATAATGCTTCCATCCATTTAAATACATTTTAGCATGTTCTCCTGCAGGATTTATTATGGGTGTGTGTGTGTCATTATAGAGCCAATAACTTATAACAAAAATGTTATGTGTTCCATTCACATGATTTTCTCTACATCTCTGTAACAAATTACTGCTAAAAACTTATGCTTTTATTTACCTCATGCTATCCTTTAATGGAAATTTTTTTGAAATCTTTGTTTTGCTCAAAAATGGCTCTAATGATTTTTATTAAAATATCGTATACTAAAGATATTTACCTGACAAATAAGATGTATATTTTGAATTTTCTGCAAATAGCCTCTGAAGACTACTTTACCTATTCTGGATGAATTTTACGGAATTTTGTTTAAGTCGTAAACCATAAACCTTAGCAAACCAAAAAATCTGATGTGTTCCATTCACATGACTTTCTCTACTTCTGTATAACAAATTATTGTTAGTAAGCTTATTCTTCTATTTACTTCATGCCAATCGAGAAAAAATTAGCAGAAATAGTCTTATTACTTACGTCTTTGTTAGTAGAAGCGAAATATGGGAGTAACATAGCTTAAAGTGAAGTCAAAAGCTGGTTGCTATGGGCTGAAGTTCCTTTGTTTGTATGGACAGGAGTTGACAAACTCCTGTATGAGAAAAGTATAAGTTTCTCAAAGTTGAAACCAAAAACAAGAAATATCTAAAATACGATCAACTCCTCGAAAAAAAATTATGTAACATAAATTGTGTGTCTTAATGTGTTCTACATTTTTTGTGTGGTAAGTTTTTGTCCATTTCTTATGGTTAACCAGTTATGCAAAATTCGTCCAGAATAAAGTAGTCTTCAGAGGTTATTCCCAGAAAATTCAAGATATACATTTTATTTGTCAGGTAAATGTCTTTATTATACGATATTTTAATCAAAATCGTTTGAGCCATTTTTGAGAAAATAGAAATTTTCGAAAAAAGTTCCATGTAAAGGGTAGTTTGTGGTGGGGGAATTTTTCACAAAATCTTCGTGTCGCATCACTGGAAGACACCAAGTTTAGTATTTTACCGACTTTTCGCTTTTGAGTTATCGTGTTCACAGACACACGGACACTCTGACACACGGACACACACACACATGGACCTTTTTGTGAAAATGCTTTTTTTAGATATTGGGGACCCTAAAACATATACTTCCGGTTAAGTCTCGGTATCGAATTTTTGGGTGGAGTGCAATACCTTCTCTATACACTATGTACATTGTAAGTGTAGAGAAAGTAAAAATGTACAGCTCATTAAGGCACACATTTTTTTTTCGTGGAATTGATGGTTTTTTAGATATTTTTTTTGTTTTGTTTCAGCCTTAAAAAACATACACTTTTCTCATACAAGAATTTTTCAACTCCTGTTCCATTCAAAGGAACTAATCACATGGAAATCAGCTTTTGACTATCACTTTAACCTATGGTACTCCCTTTTTTCACTTCTACTTACAAGGAAGCAAGTAATAAGTCTATTTCTAATAATTCTTTCTCACTTAGCATGAAGTAAATAGAAGCATAAGCTTTTTAACTATTATTTGTTGCAGAGCTGTAGAGAAAGTCATGTCAATGGAACACATCAGATTTTTTTTTAATGCATTGTAAAAGACTCGTAGCAATTAAAGAAATGTAGATCTTATTATCTATCTTATTTTCTCATTACACATCAGATTTTTTTTTAATGCATTGTAAAAGACTCGTAGCAATTAAAGAAATGTAGATCTTATTATCTATCTTATTTTCTCATTACTTACGGCATTGGATCTATGAAAGATGCAATGCCAGAAAGAATCTAAAAACGTTTATTGGGAAAATAATGCAAATGGCAAGTATGTGAAAGCAATCGTCACACTGTGTCAATGTGGCGTACATTTTACATCCAAATAACTGCCGTTTTCGTGCAACCATAAAATCCAAATCCAATTTTTTTTTATTTTAACATCTTTTAATCTGTTTGTCATATTGGACGATGAATTAAATTGGTGAAATAATTTTGAGGTCCATGGAGCTTAAAGTTACTCGACATTCGTTACCACCATCTTACGCAGGTGGTTCCACATTATTTGCAATATTACACAATTGCAAAATACAAATAATAAAGCTAATCCTTCATTCTACAAAGCTAACTGTAATTTATCATTTAGAAAAACCTTGCTAGAGCAATTTGTGAGGGAAATTGTTTTAAAAAATTTTATGTGTTCTATTCACATAATTTTCTCCACATATCTGCAACAAATTATTGTTTAAACGTTCTAACTTCTATTTAAATCATGCTAATCGAGAAAAAAATTGACAGAAATAGTCTTTTTACTTGTTTCCTTGTAAGCAGAAACGAAATATGGGATTACCATTGGTTAAACCGATAGTCAAAAACTGATTGCTATGTGACTGATGTTCCTTTGTTTGTATGGACAGGAGTTGACAAATTCCTGTATGAGAAAAGTATAAGTTTTTCATAGCTGAAAAGAAAATCAAGGGATATCTTAAAAACGATCAACTCCCGAAAAAAATGTATATGACATAAATTGTGTGTTTTAATGTGCTCTACATTTTCTGTGGGGCAAGGTTTTGTCCATCTCTTACGCTTTAGCAGTTATGCAAAAATACGTAAAATTCATACAGAATAAAGTAGTCTTCAGCAGCTATTCCCAGAAAATTCAAGATATACATTTTATTTGTCAAGTAAATACCTTAAATTTACGAGATGTTAATCAAAACTAACTAGTTTATTTTATGTGGGATTCTGAAAAGAAATAACCTTGTATAGATATAAACTTCTTTTAAACCTAGCTTTAACTGCGTGTCTCCATGCTGCTAGACAAACATTCGTTGAGGACTCGAAGCTGGATAATTTGTTGAAAAGGCGACTTTCGGAACGAACTGACGCGCATTATGTTCTTGCATAGTGCTACGCTAGGTGGAAGTAGCGGCGAGGTTTAGCTGTGTTCAGCATGGTCAGCGCAGCTCATTGTGTAGTACACCGCCTTCTGTTGTCATTCTACACAGTTTCAGCAATCCACACAGGTCAATGAAGCAATCAGTAACAGGTCAACCAGCTTCACGAGGGCGAAATGAAAATCGCCACAATACCTAGCAGCATAACGGGGTTTTACGTGTGCCATAAAGTAGGTTTATGGATGCATGCATGCTTTTGATCTTGTCCTCGGTCTGCATGCAGCTTTATGCGCTACCAAGGGCTTGGGCCCGGTGCGCCACGCCGAAGTGGTGACCCTGCTCATTGCTGCCGTGTTCCTGGCAGTCTAAGTTAAGCAGTCCAGCGCCTCTCTTGCCTTTTTTCGCCTGGCTTTTATCATCGATCTTTGTAATTAACAACATATATGCTACATTCACAATGAGACGCAAGCGCAAACATAGCATAAGCGCAGACGCAAGGAAACACCATTCACAATGGAATCTAAGCGCAACGCAAGAAGTTGTCACGGGTTTCTAGATCCGCAAGTTACATGCGAATATCTTCCAAGCGCTCCGCAAGTTACAAACTGAACCAACATAAGAAAATTCATTCAATATTTTACAAATAAATACATTACATACTAACAACTGACGCTCGCGGCAGTGACGTCACAATAATTGCTCATTCCAAATTATTGAAAATACTACAAGCATAGAGACTGCAGAAAGTGATAAAGGTACACATTTAATTAACTAAGAATTATCTCTCTGCGTTTTCGATTTATGAGAACCAAGAAATCTATACACAAATGATTGTTACATCCATTAAATCAAAGAAGGATTCGCAAGGAGACTGTCATAACCTCTTGAGGGAGATTAGAAGAGCATGCATGTACAGCAGACCCTGCAAAATCTTGCTGTCAAGGTCGTTGCCTTCTATGGGGCGACGAATTTGTTAGTGCTGCCCAAATAGACATCTCTGCGCATGAGCAGGTTTTCCTTAGAGTTGGTCGCTAGGATGAGTTGTTGAGTAGATGCAATCAGAAGAAAAATCGGTTGCCAGTCGGCGAGAAAGGATTAATTACGGTGAAAATGTCGTAGAAGGTGAGGTTATCATTGAAATTAAGTAGGAAGCAAATTAATTGTAATCAGTTTCAACCTGATAGTAAGATAAATAATTATCCTCATTTAGTTGAAACCAAAATAGAGGTATATCAGTGTCAATGATAGAATTGAATAATAAAATAATTAAAATGCCAAATTAAGTATTTTATATTCGAGATAAACAAAATCGATAATTTATTTTAATATTCTCTGATACACAAGATATAATTAATAAAATTACCTTTAGTTAATTATATTATTAATCCTTTAAATTTCCCCGGGAAGGAATTTAACCCACTGGGATTTTGATTTCATAAGTGCCTACAATGTAAAACGGTAAAAATAATATGTTAATATATTTTCAGCCAATCCTCAACAGACAACAGTTACCATATCAAATGTTAGGTTTTTGGTTTTCCGGTATTGCACTACCATCTGTTATATACCTGTTAACATGTAACGTTTATTCCTAATTCGTTAAAATAGCACTTATTTTAAAATCCTTGTTTAAAATAATTTACATTTGCATATTGCTGTGTCAACATAAATATTCAAATGGGTTACAGAGAGTGGGCAACCCCGTTGTACCCTTTGTTTTACAATTATGGAGTTACAATTATATTGTTGTTTTTGTCATATTTACATCAATATTATCATAGAAAGTCTAAGTAGTTCTAATAAGGTGACCACAGTAAACCGTTTTCTAACATATATTATAGTTTGCTTCTTAGTACCCTGTTAAATGCTTTAGTTTAGTCAACTAATAAAATATAAGTTTCTATATTAAACTATAATTTGCTGTGGTTACAAACACACAATTTGCACTTGAGCGAACTTCCCCAAGCCCTGATTCTCTTACTCAAGTGATACTTTTGAAGTTATATGGTTTTATGTTTATTATTCTCTACGCTATAACTAGAAATAAGGAGACCTATAACTCTATAATTATTACAATCTTGCCCTTTTCTTTTGACCTCCTCTAGACCGCTTATACAATATACATAGTGGATAGAGAAAGTACCTATTGTATTCCACCAAAAAGTTCGATGTCAAAATTCCACCGAAAAAATATGTTTTGTTGTCCCCTGAGTCTTAAAAGAGCATTTTTTAAAAAAAGAAAGAACTTATATTGTAAATGCACCACAAATCTCACATGCGGTCGCTTGGGATCGAACCCCGGCCGTCTAGGTGAGAGGGTAGTGGACTAACCACTCGGCCACGGCGCGGCCCAATGTAGTTCTGTATATATGTATTCATTCTATATCCTTAATCCATGTTTCTTTTTTATTTAATATTTATCTCCTGCTATACTTCTGTTGCTTTAAAATCCTACCATTTAGCATATCAAGGCTTATGGTCCTGTAATCTATGTGCATGTTAACCGTATTATCTGCTTATTGTCATCATGTAGATCTGAACGAATAACACAGTTACCATCTGTAACTTGCGATGCTAATTTCTTTCTTTCTTTGTAATTTTTAACACCCTTTTTTTAACTAATACACAGTTAATTATAGTCTAATATACATTCAACTGTTTATAATAAAATTAAGAGTTTTATTTGTTGTTAAGGCATGCGGTAGGGAACACATAAGGAATGCTTGCCATTTTCTTCAAGTTTGGTATAGTACTAAATTTAAAATGCATTAAACTTAGGAGAAGGTGTTAGACGCTTAAGATATATAAGAAGGAATACTTAAATTTTATTTTAATTCTACGAATAAGATTATGTGCACAAATCTGCATATCTTAGTGAGCCTTACGTATTTTCTACAGCAAGTATTTTGAAGGTGTTATGGTTTCCAGTCTTTTAATAAGAAAGTGAATGAATAATTCTTCATTATTCACAACTTCATCTCTTGCGGCGTGCACCACTTTATTTCTTCTGAAAACCCCTGATGAAAAAACTTGTTTTTCAGGGTGTTAATTCAGATAATCATTTGAAGAAATACCTTCGTTATTCATTTCTTCGTAGACATAAGGGAATTCTTGGTGTGTGAAGCAGTAATCAAATAATTAAACGACACGTCGCTATATCCTGGATTTTATACTTCATATTCTTTGTGTGACACTAAGTAAAAGATATTGATGCTGTTTTAACACTTTAAGATTCGTAAAATAACGATTTTGAAAACTGAAAACTTTTTTAATGAAGAAGTTTGCTATTATAAAGATATTTGGCATGATGCTCAGAAAAACAAATACATAAAGACTCAAACAAGCACCCAAAAACACACGCACACACACACGCACACAGAAACATGCATAAGGATGTATTTCTAAAACCCTTTATTTTTTTCATTAAGGGCTCAAATGTATGGAATCCCGGATATACAGCTATATTGATCTCTGGTTGCAACTCTATTGATTTTGTATGCACCAATAGCAAACTAGTAGAAACTATAGAAGGTAACCAAATTATTCTTTTGAATTGCTTAACTTATTATTTATCCAACTATTTATATTGAATGGTCGTCTCCTTAGCTCGGTGGTAGCGCAGCTGCTTAACAAGCGGGAGACCTGGGTTCGATCCCCAGTACCGGCGTGGGGATTTTCCCCCGCTGGGAGACCTGGCCCGGGGTGCACTCAGCCTCGTAAGGTCCCTGGGTGGCCAATTGAGGAGCTACTTGATGGAGAAGTAGCGGCTCCAGGTCATGAGGACTGCATTAACCGGCCGGGAGGAGCTCGAGGCGCTGACCACGTCTCACCCTCCAATACTGCACCACATCCATGTCGTCTGTAGTGGACCGAGATGGGGACGCAGCGGCCGGGCGGTAGGCCAAGGTTCCCCGTGAGCTGTCGTGCCATGGAGTTATATTTATATTGAATTTTGCTGCTCTCTCTCTCTATCACACACTCTCTTTCTCGTCCTTTTTCTCTGTTTCCTTGTAAGTATTCTCTCCCCCCTTCTCTCTCGTGCTTTCACACACAAAAGCAGAGGCAAAATATTCCTTTACTCAGAAGTATTTTATTATTTGGCGAACTATTGTGCCCGCTTTTGAGCCTTTCCGGTGAACCTTTAAGTGGATTTTTACTTCATTTATTTATTTATATTCTTTGCAAAAAAGACTTTTGTGGTATATTAAGTAATAAAGATGAGTAGAAGATCACTACTGTGCAAAAGAAACGTAAAAGACTGGTCAAACGCGGAAAGCGAAATCATTAGCCCGAAATTTTGACACCCTATTTTAGTAGGTATTTAGACGACTGCTTCACAGAAGTGGCCAATGATTTGGCGAAGTAACAGTTTAAGTAAAAGTAACAATTTTAATTAAACAATATGAATGAATACTTTCTATGTACCTTCTTCTTTCTAATAGATTTGCAATTTGAATTTAACAAAAAAAAAAAAAAAAAAAAAAAAAACATTACGTACAGTGAAGCTATCTTCTTGTTCAAATCTGGATATCTATTGCAGACACATTCTCCACTAAACATGGTGTTGGTGTTGGTATATTGGACTCGTTTTGACAACCTTCGTTGGCATTATCTTTTGCAGGTTCTGCAGACATCTGAGGTGGCTCACGCCACCAGGTGTGTTAGATGTGTCCCTGTTCTTGGAGAGAACTTAACCATGTTCTGACGGGATTGTGGGGTTTGCAGAGTGGCGGGTGAGAAATGGGGTTGTTGAGTGACAAGAGGAGGCAAGTATTGCTCCTCAACTGTTGCCAATTATGGTGCAGCGGCCCTTGTGCACCACTAGTGTATTATTTTTTCCAAAAAATGTCTTCTTTTGGGGTTTTAGATTTTGAAATCCAAGCAACTCTTGAAGGATTGTAAGGAACTTAGCCGTAGTAGCTGTTGGAGGTGCTTCTTCGTTACCGGGGATGCCCGCAAGCCATGAGGGGGAGCCGGTGTCGCCTGAAGCGGCGGATTGTGGGATACGTCTGAGGTGGCTGGGCAGCTTTGACATCTAGTATAGGGGTCGGATCGATAGCAGTGACATCAGGTGGTAGAAGCCGGACTTCATTGACATCTGCCTTCTTCTTGCGTGTCCTTGGTGACCTCTGGTGGAACGTTTCTGAACTGCTTGCTGGTTTAGCTTGACTTTCAGTTTTTTTTGTACAAGCTTTAAAATGACATCTGCTGGTGGTATTTCAAAGTTAACCACATTACTGCTATTACTATGAATGAAATTCTTTTCCCAGATATCCAACTCTAAAGGAGTGTTAATAGTTTTCAATAATTTGATTTCCTATCCCATTTCGTGGTTAGTATTCCAGAAATGATTGGCTACTGCTGATTTATCCAACTGTTTCAATTTCATATTTCTTTGATGTTCCTTAAGACGAACTTTTTCACAGTCATTACAGTTTATTTGACAAATACCAGATTTATTTAACTTATTCACTGTTTTGTCAAGTGGTTTATTTAACATCTTTTTCAAATTAAATCTGCTGCAAGGGGCCAGTATTACATTATAATTGTCAAATATCACAACATATTAGTTCATGATGGGGATGACATTGATCATGATAAAGATAGATATTTTCATTACTGTATTTAAACTTCTGAATTAATATACAGTAAATAAAAATTGCTGAAATTATCACAATTTTTATACGTAGAACGAAATAGTAAAATTGTTTCCAGTTACTCATAAGGCATGGAACAGAAAGTCTGAAAGCCAAGCGGTCTCTTCAAGAGCTGAAACCAGCACAAAAGTTCTAATTGTAACCATGCGTTACAAATACCAGCGGTTGTTGCCAGCGGGTGTATGACCTAAATGAGGCTACATGCTCTTGCTACACAAGACTTCTCTTTATAAGCTCTTAAATCATGGCTTTGCAAAAATGAAACCAACCCCGATGAGGGTAGAAGGGAGAGAGTGAATAATGGGATGGGGTTAAAGCAAAACAGCTGCAGAGAGCATGTAAACAGATTCACCAGGAATCGCGTTTCACCTTTTCCCATCCATGCTTTAAATCAAGGGTGGCAAAAACATGAACCGTGATTTCTGCTGTATCTGTTTACATGTGCACTACAGTTCTCTATGCCATTAACTCTCTTCCTGTTAGTAAGTCCCTGTTAGCTTTCTACACTACTGACTTCGAATGGATTACTTTTATGTTCTTCCCACATTGTTTTATACTATGCTTAACTATCTCCCAAACCACAAATGTACTTCCATCGTAACAAACTAAATTGCTATTTAATAAGCTCAGTTCCGACAAATATTAATGAAACAAAATAAGATACAACACCCAAAGTTTGAAATGTAACATTACATAACGAAGTTTAGGGTACCTCTACGGCATTTGTTAGTTACGAGAACAGAGAGAAACCTAAAAAAGATCTTTTTTTTCCATTCACATGACTTTCTCTACATCTCTGCAACAAATTAATGTTAAAAAGCTCATTCTTCTGTTTACTTCAACCTAATCGAGAGAAAATTAACAGAAATAGTCTTATTCCTTGCTTCCTTGCAAGTAGAAGCGAAATAAGGGAGTACCATAGGTTAAAGTGATAGTCAAAAGCAGGCTGCTATGTGGCTGTGGTTCCTTTGTTTGTATGGACAGGAGTTGACAACTTCCTGTATGAGAAAAGGAAAGCGGAAACTAATAACAAGGAATATCTTAAAAACGATCAACTCCTCGAAAAGAATGTATATAACATAAATTGTGTATTTTAATGTGGTCTACAGTTTGGTAAGTTTTTGTCCATCTCTTACAGCTTAGCAGCTATGCAACATTCGATAAAATTCATCCAGAATAAATAGGTCTTCAGAAGCTATTCCCAGAAAATGCAAATATACATTTTATTCGGGGTTCAAATAGCTTTAATATACGTGATTTTAATCAAAATCTATAGAGCCATTTTTAAGAAAATCAACATTTTCAAACAATTTTCCAAGCAAATAGTAGTTTGTGATGGAGGGATTTCCTTGAAGATCTTCGTGTCGCATCCTTGGAATATACTATACCTAAATACCAAATTTGGTATTTAACGGGCTTTTCGATTATGAGCTAGGTTGTCCACAGACACACACCCAGACAGACAGACAGACAGACAGACAGTCAGACCGACAGACAGACATACACGGACCTTTTTCTAAAATGCTTTTTTGTGTGCGCGTGGATGTGTCCCTGTGCTAGCGTGTCCTTTTTCACAGTCATTACAGTGTATTTGATAGATAGCAGCTTTATTTAACTAAAATTGTGAAAACGTTTACATTGGCAGAACAAAGAGAAGCTCAGAAGTTCGTCTTAAAGAATATCAAAAGAATATTAAATTGAAACAGTTGGATAAATCAGCATTAGGCAATCATTTATGGAATGCTAACCACGAAATGGACAGGAAATCAAATTGCTGAAAGCTATTAACACTCCCTCAGAGTTGGGTATCTGGGAAACATTTTCATTCATAGCAATAGCTGTAATGAGGTTAACTTTAAAATACCACCAGCGGATGTCATTTTAAAACGTATACAAACTGAAAGTAAACTTAAAGACTCAAAACTAGCAAACAGTTCGGAAACGTTCCACCAGAGGTCACCAAAGACAGGCAAGAAGAAGGCAGATATAAAAGAAGTCCGGTTTCTACCACCAGATGTCACTGCTATCGGTGCGACACCTATATTAGATGTCGAAGCTGCTGCTGCCTTGGCGTCAGGGTTGCCCTTATTAGGGCGACTTCTGCACGTTGAGGCAAGCAGACAGGAAAGACACCGGCCCTGCCGTCGCTGCTGTGCCTACGGAGTGCACTGGGCACGACCTCCGCCGCCGTCGCCGGTTCTGTGCCACCTGTGGTGGTACGGGACATTTCACCGGGCAAGCCCAGTGCCCCAGCTACCCAAAGAGCAGGCACTCAACGCTTAAACCAGCCCGGACACCATCATCTACACAGCCATCTCCGCAGACTGAACAACCAACACCAACCATCCTGCAGCAGGAAATCCAGGGCCTAAGTGAGGCCATTCAGGACCTCCACGCGGAGGTCCTGATTCTTACGGCTAACCTGACGGCCTTGGAGGACAGGCTTCAGGAACAGGACAGCACCACTTCACATCCAGAACTTCACCAAGCAATAGCAACAGCAGTCACCGACATCCGACTCATCTTCAGGGAGGAGGTGAGAGCTCTACTGGAGAAGTCGGCACCTCAAACTTCCAAGTTCAACATCCAAAGTAGACGCCAAGGGCTTAGGCTCGAAAACGTCCCAGGATACGACGACTGGCTCAACAGAGTCAACCAGCACTAACTCCATCCTTCACCCTAGAATTCCTTCATTCCTCTCCCCGAATACTCCGCGGTGGCAGTCTGGGCCTCGGTCAAGTCTGTCTCCCGGTTCTCATTTCACCCCTCTGACTGCATCCTGCAGTCAGTTAAATTATCGCCTTCAATCCGCGGGTGCAATCATGCGGTACCGCCTCTCCTTTCTTCCTTCTAATACCGTTGGAGGGGTTTTTTAGTCGGTATGCCCACATGGAAGACCCCGACACTCCGGGCTTGCCCGGGTTAGTCCATAAGGTGGATTTTTCCCCTCCACTCGAAAAAAAAAAGAGCCGCCTCACCGGAGTGTGTGGTGAACACCGCAGAAGAACATGAAAAAGAAGAACACAGCCAAGAAGAAGCGCAGAAACAGTGGCAGCTCCACTGAAGCAGCACTCTCGCCTACAGTCAACGAAACACCGGAGTCATCACCAGAGCGCGTTTTGGACGGTGACTCCGGCGATGGAGCTTGCGGAGACCGGTCCGCCACCACAAAGGTCGCCGATAATGCAACCTTCCGCCGCCGCCAGTCCAGCACATCCGACTCAAAAAGCTTCAACAACAGCCGGCACCGCTCCAGAGAACCCGCCTGCCATACTAGTTGGCAGCTCAGTCACCCAATCGCCTCACCGTCACAGAAGCTCGGCAACTGCATCCGCACTTTCCGACCTCAACAGGCATTTTGACAACATCACAGCTGCCAACAACCACCGCAGCAACTACCTGCGCTGCATCATCGCCTCCGCCAGCTTCCGTGAACCAACCGGGCATCCTAGCTGTAAGCGGCCACCCTACCGCCTCTCACCGCAGCAGATTGCCGGCAGGTGCAACCGCAGCTGCCAGCACTCCATTCCGCCACCGCCGAAGAAGCCCAGCTATTGCACCCGCAATTGCCGGCCTCTAAAACATCGCAGCTTCCAATTATCACCACAGCAACTACCAGCGCAGCACTAACAACACCACAGACTTAACCACCGCAGTCGTCACCGCCGCTACTTCTTAGTCGTCACCGCGCATAGCGCGGTAATCCGAAAAGTATCGAGAGACTTCCCAACCAAGCTCGTCACCGCTGCCGCACGCCAGAGCTGGCCCTCAGTAGTGAGGGCCACGAGGATAATGTCCTCCAAGGGTCTGTTTCCTCTTGTAAGACTGGAATTTGCCATTGCCGGGTACTTTGAGGCTGCCATGCGCGAGGGCCTGTCCATGTTTGGGCGGCGCCTAAGCATTGAGGCTAACCGAGAACCCCGGCCTACTCCATGCCGCCGCTGCTGCCAATTCGGCCACACCATTGAAACCTGCTCCGAGAATCCACGGTGCCACTACTGTGGTGCACCAACATCCACCGCCTCATGTACAGCACATGATCTGCGGCTCCGACGTAGGTACTGCGTATCTGTGATAGCTTCAGCCATTACACAGGACAGACGCAGTGTCCTCTATATCCTCGTAGCCGCCGCCTGCAGCGATTTACACCAGCCACCGCCGCTCAATCAACAGTAGACATAGCGAGGACTCCACCGGTAGCCATCACTACTCCACCGACACCAACCAGCAACATCATTCCGTCCACACCTGCACCAGCAGCGCCAACAACCGACACCATTAGGGACCCGTGCAGGACCTCCACTCCGAGGTCTTGCACATAAGCACCCGATTGGATCTATTGGAGGAAGCGTTGACTGCAATCACCGCCGCCATCACCGAGACACAAGCCACAACTCCACGCAGACTACACGACATTGAGGCTGGAGTCCAGGACCTAAAGCAGACGACCACCGCAACAGCAAATGCACTGAGAACTTTCGCCACCAGTTGCACCTCACGACTCAACGCAGCCGTCACTCAAGCATCCCTGGACGAAGGCCTCTCTAGACTGTCTTCAATATTGAACGACAAACTTCTGACCGGCACTAAGGACGTCAAACGCACAACACGAATCAACAGACAGACTACAGACACAATCATACAGACTGCACTGACATTTTCCCTCTTTATATCCCCAACACTTACAGAACTACTCATACCACTTGACCATAGGACTTCACTACAAACCAACGATCTTGACCAACTGGACCAAAACTTCCCTCCCCAAGGACAAACTACAAACGTCAACAGGCCTTTATTAAGGCTTACAAAGAAAACCAAATAATTAGAAAATAAAGAAAGCCGGAACTCGCATTAAACCTTACTTCACTCCCCGGGTGGCAGTCAGGGCCTCGGCCATGACTGTCAGCCGGAACAACAGCTACCTTCTGGTGAGCCGCCAATTCGGCCAGCAGCAACCGCCGCACTAACGAGGGTGCTCAGCGGAACCTCCCTATCCCGAGATATCTCCATCGAATCCGACACTTCTCTTTCCATTCCCGCACTTCACCCAATGGCGAGATAATCCATTATTTCTACCCTTCAACTCTCTCTCTCTCTCTCTTTCTCTCTCTCTCTGTCTGTCTGTCTTCCCTTTCCAAAAAAAAAATAATAAAGAGAGCCACCTCTCCACAACCCTAACATTCAACCGCCATCCTGCAAGCCCCACAATTCCGTCAGTGCATGGTTAAGTTCTCTCCGAGAACAGGGACACGTCTAACACACCTCGGGCTGCCCTCAGTCTGCCAATTGCTCTGGTCTGGAGCCACCCCAGACGTCTGCGAACCTGCAAAAGATGATGACAACGGAGGTTGTAGAAACGCGACCAGATTAGTGACACCAACACCATGTTTAGTGGAGTATGTGTCTGCAATCGATGTCCAGATTTGAACAAGAAGATAGCTTCACTGTATCTAATGGCTTTTTAAAAAAATTAAAATTAGCTTATTTAACAGGAGCTAAATTTTCTGCTTAGCAAGTTTGTATTTTGCTTATTTTGCAGATTTTATTCGAAAGCAACAAAACTTCACAGGTGATTTCCTAATAATTTAAGATATCCTAGGTTATTTGAAAATGTTCTAAATGGATCACATAAGTATCGCAGAAGCATTTTCGAAGTAGTTTCTTTTCAAAACCAACCAGCTTTTATGGAATCATTTGCAATAACAGATATTTTTCAAGAACTATGGTAGGCAGGGCTGCTTGTTACACTACAGACGTGTATGTGGAATACAGCAAATCCGCTTATTAATACATCGAAAGGCATAATCCGGTTGTTAATACATTGAAGGGAAGGTAATAAGTGCAACAGAAATATCGATATAAAATACTCTAGGCGACTCTTCAATACCATTCTCAACAATTTCCAAAAGAACTAAGCGGTTGACGCATTTCTAAGAACATTTTGGAACACAATGAAGTGGAAGAGCAAACACGGCCACGACAATAGATTCGTCAATTGCATACATTAGATGGTTTTAGGGATAGCCGAAATTAGATTCGGAAATTGCTAAAACTCTGTACATTCTGAGAGTGAAGTTGGATATTAAATAATTATCTGCAAGTCGCGTACCGGGACTAGTGACTCCAGATCAACCGTGATAACAGAGCAAATCTCTGAGTAAATTGGTATTCATTTGCAGAGGAATGAAACCATTTGTATGCGAAATTTTTATGTAACAAATTATACCTTTTTTTTTATAACCGTTAAACTCCTCAACAAGCCATTTTTCCAATTACCTAAAGGAGGTCAGTGGAGAGCCGAGAAAGTAGAGGTTGATAGCCGGCAGATGTGTCTCAGCGCTCTCAGCGGCCTTTGGAATATCTTTGGGTATACTAATTGCCTGTACTGACAACCGGTATTACCTCTCTTGCCCTCACTTCTACATCATAGGTTATGTAATATCTACAACCTTGGCCAGATAGAGTGGGGGGGGCTCTTTTCAGGAGATGTTTAGGAAGAGAACACGCAGATTCGACTCTGCTACGCCAGCCACTAACGCTCTTCCTCTTCCCCGACAGCCGCTGAGGAAGTAGCACCTCCGCTTCCGCAGGCTAGGGCAAGTTTGGCTCCGCCGCCAGCGCAGCTTCGCCATAACCGCAGTCGCAGTTCCGCCACAGCGATCACTGCCTCCGCGAGCATCACGCAGCCACACCCCCCCCCCCGCCGGTACAGTGGCGTGATTCGCGGGACACTCAGGACCTTTCCACCCGGCCCCTGCAGTCACGGTGGCCTTCTTGTTTGAGGGTCTCACATTTTCTACGATCGTGGACCAACGCCGTTGGCAAGATTCGATCTACAGGACTCGGCCGAACTGGAAGCTGCATTTGCGTCAGGACAACTAGTTTCTGTTGTACCTTCGGGGATAGTCAAGATGCCTGCACCTCAGCTTCGCGATGCCACTACTGTTTAGATATCACATTGCACTGGGCACGATCTACGCCACCACCAATTGTCGTGACACAGAACATTTGCCGGTCAGGCCAGTGTGCGCCTTCCCCGAGGGACGGGCGTCCTTCACGCATCAACTACCGCAACTCACATCGCAGACACCACTCCACCTGCACCCTCGATAGACGCAGCGACGCGGGACGCCTCGATGCATCCACGCGGACATCCTAAACGTCGGCACCCGCTTAGCTGCCCTTGAAGACGCATTCTGCAGCGACATGACCCAGAAGTTTCAGGATCTGTAAGCTGCAGCCACCGTCGTCGTCACCACACAGCAGTCCTCTTCTGGTGAACTATCCAAACGGACAGACAGCATCTCTTCGCTACTGAGTCAGGTTCTCGACCAGCAGTCAGCCTTCGCCGCATAGCTGTTCCGTGCCAGGAACAAAAAACACTCAAAGCAGCTGCTGCATCCAGTGACGATGAGTCGTTGGTTCAGCTAACTGACACAACAGGACAACATACTATCATATCCCTGCATACAGCTCAGGCACACTTTCTGGTAACATAGACAACGCTACGGACACCAATAATTTTCATTTCACCACAACTAAGCACTCTTGTCACCAACCACTGCCCCAGGGGTCCTCGGGGCGCAAGTTATGTGTATCTCTTGTTTTTCAGCCATACTTGCTGTTACTGCCACAGGCGGGCAGCATTAATATATTACCAAAAATGCGCAAGTGTTTTATGCGGTACTACCCAACCTATTTTCTTTTATAGCTAGAATCACACTGGTTTGAATGCAGTGCGGGGAGTACCACATTTCCAATCTCGCCTGGGGCTAGGGCGTTAGAAGCCCCCCCCCCACAAAAAGTATACAGCATTCCAGTCACGTGAAAAGAGCATCTAAATTGTATCATCAGGGACGAGGCCAGCAGTCTTATATGCATAATGACATCATTCATTCTCAAGCTTTGCTAATACACTGACACTACCACTAAGAACAGATGTGGCACTTCAGTTATGCACTCGGTGGTACTGCCACTGGGAGGAATAGTGTTTAACGCCAGCTTTTACTATTTGTGGCACCACAGGCGATGACACTGATGATACATGGAATGAAGATGGAGCACCGGTTGAATGCGATGGCGGGGGAAACCGGAGAACCGGAGAAAACCCGCCCTGCATCGCTTTGCCCAACACAAATCTCAAATTCGCTCGTTTGGGATCCAACGTGGGCCGTCTAGCTGAGAGATGAGTGGTCTAAGCACTCGGGTACTGTGTTTCTGCCACTGGTGGGCAGCATTCATTTATTATTATAAATCCGCGGGTGCTTTATGCGGCACTGTACAAGTGAGAAATGGGCCTGCTACTTCCATGATTTTTTTTTCGGTAGTGCCTCATTGGTTTGAGTCCAGTGTGAGGAGTCCCTCATTCTTAGCCTCTCCTGGGGCTAGGGCGTTAGTAGCCTTTTCTCAGAAGAAAGAAAAAAACACAAAGAGACACTGAATTCAACCAGTGTACGGGCTCTACACCTCACTTCATCGCTGTGAAGATGCCATTTGGACATTGACTTGGTCAGTTTGTCAGGTTTGAGAAGTCGGGCGGCAATCCGCCAGCAGTTTCACGCATAATACTGCTTTGACTGACAGATGGGCACGGTTGCTGCACGTCTACGCCAAATTCAATAGACGAATAGGGAAGCTTCGCCATCATTAATCAGCGAGCAATTGAGTTATCCCAGGATTATAGCACAACGTGTATTCGACACGGATTTGTCCATTAATTCCCAAACTTTAGTGAAGGTTAAGCAGTACCAAGTTTGGTATTATACTTTTTTTTTTATTGGACTCAGGGAGTCTCAAAACATATATTTCCGTTGAAATCTCGGTATCGAATTTTTGGGTACATTACAATACCTTCTCTATACTCTATGTACATAGTACGTGTAGAGAAAGTAAAAAGAGTTGTGTGGCAGATGCGTGGATACATTTGTTGAGTGTATTGACTTTTACCACTGATAGCTGTTGTCGATGTGTAGGATTTGAGCAGGTTGGGTTATTTATTCATGTAATTAACCATGGACTTGCTTTTTCAGCCTGGAGAACTATTAGACGGAAACTGGAGAAAAGTCGGAAATAACTCAAGTTGGACTTTTCGCCTCGCAGCTCAGTGACGTATCCACAGCAGGCCTTGCTTTCTGGTTTGGCCCAAGAACAATGGAATTCAAGGGTGCAAGATTGGTAACAGGAAAACTGGTGAAGCTCAACTGGTGAAGCTCAACTGGTGAAGTTGTGTTCAGATGATTCCTAAAATTATGATTTATTTCTGAGGTGAAAATATCATTCGTCGGATTAGTTCAGATGCGTACAGGATCAATGTTTTTCATACACATTCTTTGGATTTTGAAAAATTGCAACATTCATGTTCTCGAGAAAGTTAAATGGTGGATCATCTAGTTCAAGAATTTTCTAATGTATTTATGGAAAAGCTGGTTTGCAAGCATTGATTAAAATGTAAACTTAATTTACATGATTGCACTCCAGACCGATTTCCTGCACTCCAGTCCGATTACCACCATATCGCTTGTACCCACCAGGATTAGAACTGTGGGAAAGATGATCCACGAAAGCTTACATTAGAATATTAATATATTTTCTAACTCTAGTGCTATTTTCTGATAATGCCAGAATTATGGGCGATTGGAGCATTGTAAATAATAAGATTATTGATAAACAATTTCCGATACATCATAATCATTTACATTAGCATTGATTTTCGGATGAAACTTATTTCACCAATTTAGTTTTATACGGATTGGTCTATTATATTCCAGACTTTAGTCAAAGTTAGCTATTGGAATATTTTCCTTTTGCGATGCTTTAAATGCCATATTCATGAGTCATTTCATTTTGCCTGTGTCAGTAATAGCTTTTATGTAAACAGCATTTTAATGGAATATGTTCATTGCTTCGGCGAGGCGAAAGCTAGCAGGCGTGGAGTAAATGGAAGAGCACCCGGGAAGAAATTGTGTGGTGTACCATCATGCTGAAACAACTGCCTCACAGCTAATGAAACGGAATATTCTCCAGAAAATGCTCCAGATTCAGCTCATTTAGTAGAAATTACCAATACACCAGTTAGTGTGGGAGCCAAACAAACCGGTGCAATTGTGTGATCTCCTAGAATGCCGCTCCATACGTTAACAACCCAGGGCATTGCTTCTGATGTGGTCGTAACCAGTGAGGATTTTGAGGAGCCCAGTAATGTAGATTGTGTCTATGTTCAGTGGAGACATAGGCGAAATAGCATTCATCTCTCCTTTGTATCTGGACAATGAAATCCTGATTTATGTCTACTTTATTAATAAACGTCAGCAGAATTCGGAAATCGTTTCCATATAGCTATTGGTGTAGGTGTAGCTTAAGGGATGTCGTTTTCGTTCCTTCAAATGTGTTGATGGAATAAAAGCTGCTATTATTCAAGTGGTTAAAATCCATTTACATCTTAATTATTTAGATAGTTTGAAACATTATATATTCATTGTAAAAATAAAAAAATACCAATTTTTATAAATATATTCAAAGATAATAGTTACCTCAACAATAGTTTCCTTTGCATCGAAGACGTCAATACCCCCGGGTCTGCTGCAGCTCTTCTTTTCCTAACCACGATGAGCAATAGGCATTAATGGATGAGAACTGATGACTTCCAGTATCATCATAATCATCATAATTAGAGTTATATTATTATTAAGAATAATACAAAATAAAATGAAATAGCAAGATAACATTATTGTTTGTACTGCATTGTACGTACTTACTATTTTGCTTTAAGCTATGATTACCTTACATGGGATTTGATCCAACAATATAACACATAACGTTCCAGGAAACATCAGACGCATCGTAGATTGGTCTTTTCACGACACGTTGTACCTGGAAAGATCCCCGGTCTTTAAAACATCTCTGTAAGTCTAAACACATGAGGAGACCCTAGACATCTCGTTGGTAAACGTCGAGAATACATCCTTCGGACCTCACGGTGAGTTTCTCCATAGACCATTATCATATCTCTGTAGTTCACTTTGAGGTACATTTCAGTTTTTATTTGTTTGGCTGAAAGACCTGACTAAAACTACAAACACATCGGTACAGGAAACCATGAGGAAAACACACAAATAGCAGCATTGCTCCGTGAAGTTTTGCAGGCACGTGCACTTCCCCTCTTACACTAGTGTATCTGGCTAACATAAAACTACAGAGGGTGGCTTTCATGGGACTGCTGGTGTATACAAGAGTTGACGGTTTCTGGAAGATCTTTAACTACTAGTGTTCTCAGCGTCCATTCTCTTTTGGACGTGAAGGTTTGCTTAGTTTTGTTCCGAGGCTCGAGATTATTTTACGTGCAGTAGATCTACCATACGGGACCAGCGGATTTACTTTCCTTTCAAAGCAAACCCATGGTGGCTATTCAGATGAAGCTACTGAAATTCAGCATCACCTCCTTTTAGTTGTATTAAATCTGTTTTAGGTGCTTAATTTGTTGCATCGAAAATAACCATTAGAAACATAATATCTGTGAGCGTAGCAGGAAGTGGTAGAATGGACAGATGCTTCTCTTCTGTCTTCATAGTCTGGAACAGGAAGTTAACGGGACAGTAGGAAGAAGGGATGCCGGTGACATGTATCCCTTTTTTGTCCATCTTTATCTAGCTATAAGATTACACCCGGTTGCTATGACAGCGAAACAAAGCTTAATGTCCCATGGGTTACCAAAAGAATCCGTTTTTCGGCTATGGTGAAACAATAAATACAAAAATTTAGCTAACCAAGGAACGCTCTTGCAGAGGCTAAGTTTATTCCGCTCATGAAAGGAGAGCAACCTTTAAAAATATATATCCCCTTTCTTCCCCTATAATGTTTAGTATCGCCATTTCCCCCATAATTCTGAAGAATATATTTCGAATATACTTCCATCTACCATGTATTTTGTTCATCTAAAGCTAAGAAAGAGATGCATCGGAGAAATGTTATAGTTTGTGGTACATTACACACACAGTTTTTACCGTGGACTGATTGGGACAAAAGAGGTTGTGCTAAATTTTTATGGTAAAATATAGTCACAAAATGTGGAACTACGAAGTGCGAAAGTTTACAAATTGCACTTTAAATGTTCATGATACAATGAGGACAGGGGCTAAGCAGTTGTTATTATAAGGAAAAAACTGTTTTATTAGCCGTCCTTACTACTTGGTGTTAAAGGATGTTGTGGAACAGTGCTGGTTTTCTTTTAGAAATGTTGAACATCAATTGGTATAAGAAAATAGAAACATTTTTCATGAGGTGTTTTTGCTCGTTACATTACCGACAGCGAACGATTCCCTGCAGAGAGTATTTCCTGATCTCAAACGGATAAATACATATTTACGAAGCTCTAACCCAGACGAGAATGACATTTCTGGCTTCAGGACTTGCAAATTATCTAGAGAAGCAGCAGAGTTTTCACGACAACATAGTTGAAAAATACGTGAACAGGAGGGACAGAAGAATAGCTTCTGAGCTTCACCTAAAGTTTGGTTAACGATCTGCCACTGAAGAAAGCCATGCTAAGAACTTTTATTCTCGCAAATGGAAATTAGGAAAAACAAACAAACAAAAAACGATGCTTTCCTCGGGGTTTGAACATCCAATCTTGGGAATCAAAAGACAATCATGTTAGGTGAACATATTTTGATAAAAACTATAATAGCTAATATGATTTCTATATTGAACTACTTTCTATGCATGTACTTAATATACTGTTTGGATATATGGTAAGCTATAAATAGAAAATCCTTTAGGAAAATCCTTTAGGAAAACGCGTAAAAGAAGCAACTCACAATGGTAAAAGTACCAGACTTAATTTTCTTTGCGTATTTGACTGCACAGGATGAGATAGCTTTGAAGATACCGGTGGTCACATGGAACCGGTTGAAATAATAATACTAACTCAGTCAGTTGTAACAGCTACGGCTTAAAGATGAGTACTAACGCAGTAATTTACACCCTATACGAAGCAATAAACACAAACTTATTGAACACGTAGTAATAAATTCAATTAATAAGAAAGACAAGCCATCTAATACAACGGAATTCAAAGGTACAGTGTAACTTGGAGTCCAGCAGGACACATTGAATTTCGCGCCTTAGGCTGTGTAATGCCGTCCACCATGGTCTAGGCCTACATGATACCCTCAAGTTCCCGAGATCAAGGTTTAAATTGGGCGGAGAGTGATGGATTTTATCGGGCATAACATCCTTACCAAGGCTTTCTTCGGAAGATAGGGTGCTTCCGTGTCGTAGTTTTAACACAATGCACACGTGTATTTAATTTGTGCGAAAGGTATTACTTCCGAAAGATAAAACAATTAAATAAGATCACAAGTGGGGAAAAAATGTTACCACACGATGAATAATAAGTGCATTCTCTAACTCCTCCAGGTTTCATTTCAAATTGCAAAACAGAGAAAATGTTATACAGAATGTTGTATTAAAACAATTTGCCACGGTAAAAAGCGTACCTATTTTTGTCAGCGGTACATATACTTGATCAGATTTTCTTCTTGGTCTGTCTTTAACTAGGCTGACTCTAACTAGTTCAGCGTACTAGTTCACTTAATGCAATCATTTAATTAAGTGATGCATTTTCTGAGTATTTACTACACTTACACATTTAAAAGGTAATAGACATTTATGCGCCGTCACATTTGGTTGTTATGTTTATACAGTTTAGCTTCTCCTATATAGCTACGAATTTTTTCAGGTGCTCAAACATAAAATGAATACATTCGTTGTCAAATAATAAAACTTACTATTATATTTCATGTAGTGTTCCATGAAGATTTACAAACTGATCGATACCACTGTATAACATTATGGACAGTGCCAGATTCCGGAACACTACTAGGCTGGAAACTACATTTGGACTTTCTCACAACTATACAGCAAGGCGCTATATTTGCACCATATACGATAATTGTATATAATTCATTCATACATAAAAATGAAACTTTATACTCGCGTGTCATTCGATGCTTTTAAAGAGGAATTTTGTGATATTAAAAGAAAAGCAACGAAGCGTGAAATAAAGTATGAAGTCAAGTTTGAGCCATTTGCCAAGGGTCATATCGGCCGACGAATGAAATTGGTGAAATGATGCTCAGATGATCTCGGGGTCCACGGAGCTTAAAGCTGCTCGAAAAACACGAAATAAACTTATCCGGGTAATTCCCCCTAAGCAAGATTCGAACTCACAACCTTTTGAAAGTGAAATCGACACGCTACCACCACACTATCCAGGTAAAGTTACAGTTTGTTATTTATTATTTATATATTTCGCACCTTTAAAATAGGGTGCGTTCAGTGGGTATACCTTCGCTTTGGAGTTGCTTGGCATGATCACTGTACGATTATAGCAGGCCATGACAAACCAATATTATTACTTTCTCTAGCCCCATATGTACAATGTACATAGGGTTAGAGAAGTATTGTATTCCACCCAAAAAATCGATGCCGAGATTTCAGAGGAAATATGTTTTAGGACCCCATGTATCCAAAAAAAGCATTTTGAGAAAAAGGTCCGTGTGTGTGTGTGTGTGTTCGTGTGTCCGTGTGTCTGTGAACATGATAACTCAAAAACGAAAACTAGCTAAAATACCAAACTTGGTATTTAAGTTTAGTATCTTCCAGGGATGCGACACGAAGATTTTGAGAAAAATCCTCCCACCCCAAACTACCCTTTACATGGAACTTTTTTCGACAATTTTGATTTTCTTAAAAATGGCTCTAAAGATATTGATTAAAATATCATATATTAAAGATATTTACCCAGCAAATAAAATTTATATCTTAAATTTTCTGGGAATAGCTTCTAAAGACCTGTTTATTCTGAATGAATTTTGCTTAATTTGGCATAACTAGTAAACCGTAAGAGATAGACAAAAACTTACTATACAAACAAATTAGGTCTTGTTAAAATACACAAGTTATGTTATACACATTTTTCTCATGGAGCTTACCGTTTTCGAGGTATTCAATGTTATTGGTTTCAGTTGTGAAGTATTTACACTTTTCTCAGACGTTTTTCTTTTGTTCTACTCCTGGCCAAGAAAAGAAGCGATTTGTAATGTCATTCGCATAACGACAGCTTTCAAAACATTTGACTATTGGTTTAGCCTAGTGTATTCCCTTATTTTCTTCCTTACTTATACGGAACTAAATAATAAGAACATTGTGCTAATGAGTACCTCGATTAGCAAGGTGCAGAAAGAAGAAGAATCTTATGTATGAAGTTTGTAGAACAGCTAGAGAAAGTCATGCGAGTGTCACACATCAGATTATTTTTGTTCTGTGATGCATTTCGAGAAAATTGAGGATTTTCAGATTATGATAACCTTTAGAGCAACTTGTTGACGTTGAACATTACATTATATTGTGCACGACTAATTTTTATTGTTTATTGTTGATAAGTTATGTATACACACTAATAGCGTGAATTGTTTTGGCGAGCGTAAAGTTGGAACAAATTTAAGTTAGGCGTGCATTTCAGGCTTTCTGCACTTCTTTACGTGTGGATTCCGTAAATATAAAGTTTGAGATCTAAATGAACTCGTAACACTCAATTACGCTCAGTCGTATAACAAATATTTGTATCACAGCAAACAAATGGTGGATACGATTCAGGTTTGCAGTACTGAATTGCTGTATCAGTATCTGAGGCGTTCAGGGGTCGGTGCAACAGAGAGGGCTTTAGAAAAGGAGAAAAATAGTGGAGCAAAAACACAATGGCTAACTGAGGAGGTATTAGAAGTAATTGGATGGAATAACAGGCTTTACCAAAGATGATTGTGTTGAAAGAGAAAAAGTTTGGAAGAGTGTAGGAGCTGCAAGGTGCGGGTAAATAAAATTGCTTAGTTAGCAAAAGAATAACAATTGAAGGAAGTCTGGGGGACTACTGATTGAAAAACATCTGATGTGTTCCACTCACATGACTTTCTCTATCTCTCTGAAACAAATTATTGTTTAAAAGCTTATACTTCTATTTACTTCATACTAATCGAGAAAAAAATCAGTAGAAATATTCCTATTACTTGCTTACTTGCAAGTAGAAGCGAAATAAGGCAGTACTATAGGTTAAAGTGATAGTCAAAAATTGGTTGATATGTGACTGAAGTTCCTTTGTTTGTATAGACAGGAATTGTTAAACTCCTGTATGAGAAAATTATACGTTTTTTTAAAGCAGAAACAAAAAAAGTGGAGTATCTAAAAAACGATTAACTCCACGTTAATCGTTTGAAGGTGCTCTACATATTTAGTGTGGTAAGTTTTTTCCATCTCTTAAGATTTAGCAGTTATGCAAAATTTCGTAAAATTCGTCCAGAATAAAGTAGTCTTCAGAGGCTATTCCCAGAAAATTGAAGATATAAATTTTATTTTTCAGGTAAATATATTTAATATATGATATTTTTATCAAAATCGTTAGAGCCATTTTTAAGAAAATCAAAATTTTCGAAAACATTTCCATGTAAAGGGCAGTTTGGTGTGGGGAGATTTTTCTCAAAATCTTCGTGTCGCATCCTTGGAAGATACTACATTTAAATAGCAACTTTGGTATTTTACCGACTTTTGGTTTTGAGTTATCGTGTTCACAGACATACGGACACACACGTTAATTTTTCTGAAAATAATTTTTTTGGATTCTGGGGACCCTAAAACATATATTTCTGGTGAATTCTCGGTATCGAATTTTTTGTTGGAGTGCAATACCGTTTCTATACACTATGTACATAGTACGTGTAGAGAAAGTTAGAATGTAAGGACTAACAATGTAGGACTAATGACTGAAAAAAGAAGAGGAATAGGTGTAGTTCTTGATGGTGACAGAACCGCACTAAGTATTCCTAGGTAAATACAATTTTGAATAATAAGTTTAGCAGGTATGAAAGAAGGCGAATGTTTCAAGTAGGCGTGGTGTAATATTGTAAAATATAGACCACATTCGTTCCAAAGGGTTATTTATAAGTGGCCAATTCTGTAGGAAGGTAAAATATATGTAGACATAATATACATTGACTATATAGAAGAAAGTAGGCAGAAAAAACCCACACATCATCTTAGTATCAATTTCTTATTTCTAGAATACTTAATAGTATTTTAAAGGATAAGCTGAAAAGAGAAATTGAGGGAAGCATACATTGTACATAAAAAATAAAAAAGTTCTAACTTGAAAATACTAAATTCTGTGTTATTATGTCAGCTAAGTTCGAAAATGCATTCTAGTTTTCCATATCTCGCTAGAATTTTGATCAGAGATGCAATTGCGCCTTTTTGTTCCCAGGCTCAGTCTGGCTGGATGTAAACATAAGATACTCTTGCAGGAAGACGCTGGTAGAAGTTATCAGATGACTCATTTCCTGTTTATGTACTTTTCCAAATGTATGTCCTTCCTCCACTGCTATTTTTACTTTCTCCATTCATACTATGTACATAGTGTATAGAGAAGGTATCGCACTCAACCAAAAATTCGATACCGAGATTTCACCGGAAATATATGTTTTAGTGTCCCCTGTATCCGAAAAAAGTATTTCCAGAGAAAGGTCCGTGAGTGTGTCCGTGTGTCTGTGAACACGATAACTCAAAAATGAAAAATCGGTAAAATACCAAACTTTGTATTTAAGTTTAGTATCTTCCAGGGATGCAACATGAAGATTTTGATAAAAATACCCCCACTCCAAACTACCCTTTACATGGAACTTTTTTAGAAATTTTTGATTTTCTAAAAAGGTGTCTCTAACAATTTTGATTAAAATATCGTATATTAAAGATATTTAACAGAAAAAAAATGTATATTTTGAATTTTCTGGAAATAGCCTCTGAAGACTACTTTACTCTGGGTAAATTTTACAGAATTTTCCATAAGTGCTAAATCGTAAGAGGTGGACAAAAACTTACCACACAACAAGTGTAGATCACTTTAAAACATACAATTTATGATACATACATTTTTTTCGTGGAGTTGATTCTTTTTGAGATATTCCTTGTTTTTGGTATCAGCTATAAAAAACTTAATACTTTTCTCATACAGGAATTTGTGAACTCGTGTCTATACAAACAAAGGAACTTCAGTCACATAGCAACCATCTTTTGACTATCACTTTAACCTATGGTACTCCCTTATTACTTACAAGGAAGCAAGTAATAAGGCTATTTCTGTTAATTTTTTCTTGATTGAATGAAGTAAATAGAAGCATAATCTTTTTAACAATAATTTTTTGCGGAGATGTAGAGAAAGTCATGTGAATGGAACACATCAGATTCTTAAAGAATAAAATTCGGACAGTATACTTCTAGTTATTTGCTATTGTCGAAACCATTTATACGTAAAGTTCTATATTCGCATTTCATGTTAATTTATGGTTGTGAATAACACTGTTTTTAACAGTTAGAAGCGCGTTAAACAGATTTTTAGTTTATTAAACTCATTTTACAGCAACAATATCGCGTCAGTGTGTAAATTCTCCGAATGTACTTTGTTATATTAATTCTACGATTAAGAAGCTATATGAATTGCACTTTAACCCTAAAGTATATAAGTACAAAAGTTTTGCTCCTAAATATTGTTGTAGCAGAAGTTCTCGTAATTTGAGGGGCTGGTTAAATTGCACTTGCCCTTCTAAGCAGTTTACTGTTCCTGTAATAAGAACAGAACAGAAGCATCACCTTTTGGACTATTACTTCTGTGTAACAAAATTCCTGGTTACTCCTCAAAAATCAAACACGATATGGTCTATCCAGAATTTCCCTGTGCTTGAAGGCCTATTAAATATAGCGATTCTTTGCCTATTCCGACACCTGCAAAATGTACCCCACAAGAGGAAGGTTCAAGTTCCTCTGGTGAGACTGGTGAGCTACTTTTTTCAGTCTGGAGTTTGATTCTGAATTCGTGGAATAAAAAAAAATCTAATTGCACAGACAATGCTATATGATCTTGTAAGGGATTTCAATCACACACAAACCTAGTCTGAATTATTAGCATCGAGACTAACGGGATGGAGTCTCGTACAACCTGGAACCAGGTAAGCGTCAACATAGTTTTCCAAAAAGGATGATATTGTTTATTGTAATTATGTGTGGGAACTTATGCATCAGCTAAGCAGAGGACATATTCCTGATGATCTTCAAAGTCAAGTCTAAAAGATGTAATGCTACACAGTAGTAATATATACCCTATGGTACCAGTTGGTTATCGCGTAAATGTTAAAGAAACGTACGAAAACGTGAATATATTTCTAAAAACAGTGACTTATAATGACTAGAATGGCAATCTCACTTGTGGTCACTTAGATCGAACGAGGATGGTCTAGGTGAGAGGCGAGTGGTCGTTCGACCAAGCTGCGCATTTCATCTCAATCTAAATTTAGTGGTCCGAATGTGGAGAAAATGTATTTGGCATTTCTGTTGTGTTGCTTTTCTTTCTTGAACTTGTGACACGTTTAGTTACATTGCTTTCGCTTTTACATACTTGTTTTTTTCCAAATTTCTCTCAAATCGTGATTGAATGCGATGCTGCTGACATCTCTGTGTGTTTCCTGAGTTACTCTTGATCGTGTTATATCTGTGACTCTCGATGCTTTGATGTTTGTTGTTTTATGGTTAGAGAGAGGTAATGAAAGCTATCGTTGTTTTGACATTAATTTCAGTTGATGTATGCGGGACAGTTCTGCGCTAAATACCGATAAAGTAGTATGTGATAGTTCACTGTTCACCTGTTTTATATTTTCTCCCTTAGGTTGTCACCCTGTTCTTGACATTACATTGCGATAACGATCTCTCGTGTTGGAACTTCTTTGGCCATTTGTACTGTAACTTAATTTTGAGCGTATACATCAATTTTCTAGTTCTTGGCACGTTGTTTCTGTTTCCATCCGCGACCTAAAAGAAGCGTTGTTTACGTCGCGTCTGCTAACCTCTTTCGAACTATCCTGAACCTCGAATTTATTAAGAAAATCGATCTTTTCTGCAAAAATGATGGGTTTTGCTACAATTACATCATTACTTGTGTTATGAGGGAAGTGCTGTACTAGGCTATTATTTATCTCAGGTTAAGAAATGCTTGGGTTAACTAATTTACACTTATTATCTAACATCAGAAAGTTGTGATTGTTATACCTTCTATGGAGTCGTGTTCCTGTTACAAGTTTACTTTTGACTTTCTTTAAGTGACTTTAGATTTCGAAATATGGCATGCGCTTCCTGAGATTCTAAAGTTAACCGGAACTACTGTATGCCGTTTTTCTTACAGCATTTCTTGACAATCGTCATTTTCATTTCATAAAATATATTTCTGACTCTCGTAGAAAAACCTTTGGGTTGCCTCCTGCTTCTTCGTAAAATGCTGCAGCAGTAATATTGTGCAGTAAACTGTTTGTGAGCAATATGCGTGGGACGTTATGTATCTGAGGGCAAAACAAATGTACCTCCAACATCTGTGGGTACAAAAGTGAGTGTGTGCGTGTGTGGGGGGGGGCAGTAGAGCTCAAATTTGGTTAAATACTAAACTTGGTGCTGTGTCCAAGGATGCGACACAAGATTTTCTGATAAATTCTTCACCCTAAACTGCAAACTACATGGAACATGTTTAGAAATGTTAAATTTCCCAAAAAGTTGCCCTAAATATATCAATTAAAATGGCATATATTGAAGATACTTACATAACACCAAAAGTCTATCCCAAATTTCCTGGTAATAGCCCCTGAAGCCCTTTTCCTTCTGAATGACTTTTACATAACCAATAAGCTTTAAGAATAGACAAGAACTTGTTACACAAACAATGTAGATCTCGTTAAAACACACAATTTTTTTAATTTTAGAGTTAACCATTTCCAAAATATTCCCTTTTATAAGTTCAATTTTAATGTATTTAAATATTTCTCAAATAGGAATTCCTCAACCGTGTCATATCTTTTTTGTTTTAATCTTGGCCATGAAAGAGAACGGAATATCAATGACAATCTCATAAGCTATGGCTTATAAATGATTTCACTATGCTTTAGCCTAGAGTATTCTGTTATTCCCCTTATATTATAAGGATTTAAGTATTATCCTGATTAACACAAAGTAGAGAGAATAAGCTTTTATAATAATGTAGGAATAGTAAGAGAAAGTCATGTACATAAATGAACCCATTAGGTTTTTTTTTCGTATGGAGCTAAACAGAGTTTCCTTTAATTATAGCAATATTATTGAACAAATAATACTCACGGATTTCCCTTTTGCAGATTTTTCAGAGACGTTAATTGCATTTATGCTTTGCAGGTTAAGTTAAGCAGCTCAATTCAATATAAAAATGATGGTGTTGTGAATACGCTTAAATGTTATAATTCTATTCAGAATATATTAACCTAGACTGAGAACGTAAAATCCCTATTTTTGGTTTACTTAATGAATGGAAACTCAGTTTCCGATAAAAAATAATTAAAACAGATACGAAAGAAAAAAAAATCGGATTTGCCAGGCGCTGTTTCTAATTATAGCTTTCGCACATATACATACTTAATTACAGAAGGAAATATTCGTTTTCCACCTCTGGTGTGGCAATGAGATGCTTGAAAATAGAGGGTGAGGAAGGCACGGGTGAAGTATAAACCGCGTTGATTCCAATTAACTGCAATGCTTCATTTGAAAGTTAACAATCTAAATTGTACTGCCGTGTTTCACGCTCTATATCCACATTGGAATTGGAATTTGCCATGTTTTAAATTCTCAGGACAATATTTATAAACAGAGTGAAGATGCTTAGCTTTTGTACATTAGGATATATCTGAAACTACGGATTTAAATCTGTATCTAAAAATCTGACGTGTTCCATTCACATGACTTTCCCTACTTCTCTGCAACAAATTATTGTTAAAAACCTTATTGTTCTACAGAGTGATTTATGTAGAACTGAAACATTTCCTTCTTTAATTATTCCATTGGAAATTCATTTAATGACCCAATTTTAGCACCAAATTAAGCAGAATGCTCTGGAGTTTATGTTTCATTCCTAATTACATTGTTGGCAGCTGTTTCGACATTTTGCTCTTGTAGTCAACGTGAAAACAGTAAGATGTAGAGCTGAGTAAAGAATATTTTCAGGAAGGTGGAGCTACATGCCATACATCAAATGAATCCATGAACCTAATTGCAAGTTTCTTTGACGACCGGATAATTTCCTGGAAACTGTGGCCACCGAGATTTCCGAATTTGACATCACCGGACTTTTTTCAATGGGGTTACTTAAAAGACAGGGTTTACGTCACACGTCCCCAGATATTGGACGATCTTAAACATATCATAAAGGAGATTCAAGCTATTGAAAACAGAGTCATCCAACGAGTGGCCAGTAACATGAAACGACGTGTTGAGTTGTGCCTTATGCAGGATGGAGGACATTTTCACCATTTGCTATAGAGGTAAATAATCTCCCAAAATTCCTCTACAATTTAGGCATAATAAGTTAACGCAAGCATAACACGTTTTGAAACAATTAATGAAAATAATCTACCAGCATTATATAAGTCAAATGTATTTACTTAATGCTAATCGAAAAAAAAATAGCACAAATAGTCTTATTACATGCTTCATTGTAAGTAGAAGCGAAATGAGGGAGTACCATAGGTTAAAGTGATAGTCAAAAGCTGGTTCCCGTGTGACTGAACTTCCTTTGCTGGTATGGTCAGGAGTTCACAAAGTCGTGTGTGAGAAAAGTATAAATTTTAAAGCTAAAACCAAAAACAAGGAATGTCTAAAAACAATCAACTCCATGAAAAAATGCATATAACATAAATTGTATGTTTTAAAGTACTCTACATTTTTATATGGTAAGTTTTTTTCCATCTCTTACGGTTTAGCAGTTATACAAAATTGCGTAAAATTTGTGCAGAATAATGTAGGCTTTAGAGGTTATTCCCAGAAAATTCAAGATATACATTTTATTTGTCAGGTAAATATCTTTAATATATATGCTATTTTAATCAAAATCGTCAGAGCCATTTTTGAGAAAATCACAATTTTCGAAAAAAGTTCCATGTAAAGGGTAGTTTGGGGTGGGACTTTTCTCAAAATCTACATGTCTCATCCCTGTAAGAAACCAAGTTTGGCATTTTACCGACTTTTCGTTTTTGAGTTATCGTGTTCACAGACACATGGACACACGGACACACTGACACACGTACACACACACAGACCTTTTTGTGAAAATGCATTTTTTGGATACAGGGGACCCTGAAACATATATTTCCGATGAAATCTCAATATCGAATTTTTTGGGTGGAGTGCAATACCTTGTCTATACACTATGTACATAGTACGTGTAGAGAAAGTAAAAATATCAATTATTTTATTGAATTTCTACAACATATTCAGTGCTGAAAACCAGATAACCCAAACTCCCACAATTCTTATATTCTCTACACATGCTATGTACATAATGTACTGTATTCCATCTAAAATTCTATACCAAAATATCACTGGAAAATATGTTTTGAGGTCGGCTGAATCCAAAACAATTTTTTTAGAAAAGGTCCAAGTCAGTCTGGCCAGCATAGCTCAAAAAAGAAAAGACCGTTAAATACCAAACTTGGTATTTAAGTTCAGTATGTTTCAAAGATGCGACACAAAGGTATTCAATAAAATTACTACACCCGCAATTACCCTTTACATCGATACATTTTTGAAAAATTTGTTTTTCTCAAAACTGGCCCCAACAAAATTTATTAAAATACCATAAAGTACAATTACATTATAAATAAAATACATATCTTAAATTTTCTGGGAATAGCGTCTGACGACCAATTCTTCTAGATGAATTTTGCACTCTGAGGATGTAATCTATTTTTCTCTTGTCCAGTCTTTCTCACTTTCGATTTAAATTCTAATAATGGAAAAATATTCAATCAGGTTTTGGCACTATATTTCAACACTTTACAGAAACCATTTCATTCTGCGTTAGAGAATCACCAATTCCCTCGAAAGAACAAGACTTGAGTTACTTATCGAGCAGGTTATAAGGCAGAAACGTTGCAGCGGATTCTCCTACACCTGCGATGTACCAGAATGAATATTCCTGGCTTTAAGATGGCCTATAACCTGCCAATGTCTCCCAACGTCGCTGGAAATGGATTTTGCGCGTCGTATATCAGGGTGATCCCATCCTTGGTCGAAATTCTCTAGTTATTGCAGATGGGTATGTCGATGGTAGCGAAATCGGAATCAACTGCTTTGGGCTTTATAGGAACTACAGAAATATGATTGCTGATCAACGATTTGGAACAAAATTTATCGTGCAATATTTCATCAGTGTCCCTCTAAACTCTGTACTTTATCTAGCGCGTCTTGGCTGTTTTCGGGTACATTTGTATTTTTGGAGATATATTCGACACGTTCATGCAGTAGTCGACGCGTTCCTTATATTCAACTGCTACTTCACTTCTTGTTTCGCTCTCTCCGGTCAATAAATTCCCTTCACCACTACTCATGGCGGATTCACATTTGAGGTTTTTATTTGGGATTGTTGTTGTTGTTATTATTATTATTATTATTATCTACCTACCTCCCCACCAAACCACCTATCTACCTACCTACCCACGAACCCATCTTCCTACCTACTACCTACCTACCCACGAACCCAACTACCTACCTATTTATCTACCCACGAACCCAACTACCTACCTACCTACCTACCCACGAACTCAACTATCTATCTATCTATCTATCTATCTATCTATCTATCTATCTATCTATCTATCTATCTATCTATCTATCTATCTATCTATCTATCTATCTATCTATCTATCTATCTATCTATCTATCTATCTATCTATCTATCTATCTATCTATCTATCTATCTATCTATCTATCTATCTATCTATCTATCTATCTATCTATCTATCTATCTATCTATCTATCTATCTATCTATCTATCTATCTATCTATCTATCTATCTATCTATCTATCTATCTATCTATCTATCTATCTATCTATCTATCTATCTATCTATCTATCTATCTATCTATCTATCTATCTATCTATCTATCTATCTATCTATCTATCTATCTATCTATCTATCTATCTATCTATCTATCTATCTATCTATCTATCTATCTATCTATCTATCTATCTATCTATCTATCTATCTATCTATCTATCTATCTATCTATCTATCTATCTATCTATCTATCTATCTATCTATCTATCTATCTATCTATCTATCTATCTATCTATCTATCTATCTATCTATCTATCTATCTACCTACCTACCTACCTACCTACCTACCTACCTACCTACCTACCCACCCACCCACCCACCCACCCATCCATCCATCCATCCATCCATCCATCCATCCATCCATCCATCCATCCATCCATCCATCCATCCATCCATCTATCTATCTATCTATCTACCTACCTATCTATCTGCCTGCCTGCCTGCCTGCCTGCTTGCCTACATACCTACCTACCCATCTACCTACCTACCCACCTAACTACCTATCTTCCCGCCCACCCACTTACCTGCCTGCCTACCTACCTATCTACCTACCTACCTACTTACACACCCACCTCCTCACCCACCCACCCACCCACCTCCTCACCCACCCACTTACCTACTTACCCAACCACCTCCTCACCCACCCACTTACCTACCTACCCACCCTCCTCCTCACCCACCCACCTACTTACCCACCCACCTACTTACCCATCCACCTCCTCACCCACCCACTTACCCACCCACCTCCTCATCCACCCACCCACCTCCTCACCCACCCACTTACTTACTTACCCACCCACCTATCACCCACCCACCACCTCCTCACCCACCCATTTACCTACTTACCCACCCACCACCTCCTCACCCACCCACTTCCCACCCACCTCCTCACCCACCTACTTACCCACCCACCTCCTCACCCACCCACCCACTTACCCACCCACCTCCTCACCCACCCACCTCCTCATCCACCCACTTCCCACCCACCTCCTCACCCACCCACTTATCTACTTACCCACACACCTCCTCACCCACCCACCTCCTTACTCACCCACCCACCTACCCACCCACCCACCTACCTACTTACCCACCCACCCAGCTACCTACCTACTTACTTATTTATACTTACTAACTTGTTTACACACATATCCGGTGGGTAGCTTTGCTTAATCCTTGGCGTCACATTTCTTACCTGAGGGGTAGCAAGGAACCCGGGCACTGGTTGACTGAAAGCACATTCCACACCTTCAATGACTTATACGGATATTTTATCAGGCTTCATGATTCTTAACCCTGAGGCATATTTAATACTATCCTAGTTGGCTCTAGATCTTTGTTTCTCTCTATTTTCATATTTTCAAATATTGAAACTCTGTCACACTCAAGTTCGGTTAATGAACGTTAACTTCTCCCCCACAAATGTTTTGTAGGGAGATTATTTAGGTGCATTAAGATTACGTCCCTATTTTCACATCTTAAGGAAATTAACGGTCGATTTTTTGCTTTAAATTACTTTGAAATGTTATTAGAGAGAATGCGCTATTGGCGTTGTTTTAACATCTCATTACGGATTAGAAATTTCGCTTGTGACAATCTTACGGTTTTTCTTTTCTTCTGCTTATAGGCATTTCGACACCTCTTATTGCAATGTCAGGGGCTCATTAAATAGTTCAGAGATGTGACTTTCATTCATTGTTTATATGGGTTGTTTCTGTCAGCTTCTGTTTGCTTTTCTGTATACACGTTCTCTTTTTCATGGATAAGAAGAATATTATTTACAAGTTGATATTATGTGCATGGGTGTACATCCTTATTGTTCATAGGTCTGTCAATTCGCCTGCATTGATTGTGTTTCAATCCTTTTTCTCACTCATGCTTCCCTTGCGTACATCAATATTGGTGCTTTATAAATTACACATTTTAATTCTTTCGCTGTTTTTATTTTCAACGTTCTTACTAAAGCTCCAAAGATCTATTGATTGTAAGTGAATTATTGCTTTAATATTTGATTTTGTCATAATAGTACTTGATTTCTTTTATTTCATTTTTGTACATCCTTTAAGTACTAGGGTCGGCTGATAAGTCCCGGGTCTCACATAGGCTAGTTAGACGGTAGCATCGTATAGCTTAACTCTAGACAGCTTACATCCATAGTTGCAGAACAATAGCTTGTTTATTTTTGAATGACAATCGCAGCTTCCTCTTCGACTCGTTAAGATGGTCAAGAAGAGACAGCGCAGACTCGCCGCTGCTAAGGCAGCACCCGACGCCTCTTCCTCGGCAGCCGCCGAGGAGGCAGCACCTCAGTTGCTACCGGTCCCGGCAAGCCCTGCTTCGACGCCGGCCGCCACCACACCCTCGCCGCAACTGCTGCCGCAGTTGCCGCCATCGCCGACACCGCCGCCCCGGTTCAGTGCCGTGGTACGGGGGGCCCCTAGGGACCTTACCACCCGGCATCTGCTCACCGCCGTGCAGTCGCGGTGGCCTTCTTGTTTGAGGGCCACAAGGATAATTTGCAACCGAGGACCTACACCACTTATGAGGCTGGAGCTTCAGGATCGTTCGGACCTCGACGCTGCCTTGGCTTTAGGGTTGCCCTTGTTAGGGCAACTCCTGGTCGTCGAGGCCAGCAAGACGGAACGTTACCGCCTGCCGTCGCTGTTGTGCCTGCCGTGGCACAGGACATTTCACAGGGCAAGCGCAGTGCCCTCTCTACTCAAGGAGCAGCACTTCTTCACCACCTCCTGCGCGCCGCACCACTCCACCGCAGACATCAACTACCGAGGCCTCACCACCTGCACTCTCAACAGACGCAGCGACGCGAGAAGCCATTCAGGACCTCCACGCGGAGATCCTGAACGTCGGCGCTCGACTAGCTGCTCTGGAAGAGACATGCAGCCTCCTCACACAGAAGCTGCAGGAATTGCAAGCTTCTAACGCCGCAGCAGCCATCAGCCAGCAGACTACAGCCGCCGACCTGTCCACCAGGATCGACGCCCTCATGCAGCCTCTGAGGCAGGTTCTCCTGCAGCAAGCTGCATACTCTGCTAAGCTGTTCCACTCAAAACGTCAGCAACCCAACACTGCTCCCCCTCCTGTTCAGGCTGAGGGGCACGCACGGCTCGGGGATACTCGACCACCAACACAGTGGAAGACTACTGGTAGCTTCGCGGAGCAATTCCGAAGCAGGTATAATCCGTAATGTCTACGTCCTATTCTCTCCTAAATTTCCACCCTTTATTTCCTTACCAATATCACCTCTATTCCCTAGGCTGCAGTCAGGTTCCATGGCTGTCAGCCTAGAAACAACCTTTCACCCACTCCCGCACAACGTGCGGCAGCTTCCTATCTTTCGCCTACTAACGCGGGTGCATTAGTGGGACCGCGCAAAGCCACGAGATTCTCAACAAACTACTGTTATAACGTGGAGGGTTTTTTTTAGTGGGTATGCCGTATGAGGAAGCGGAGAATCCCACATATCCTCCCAGCCATTGCACTTCGGCTGGGGGTTGAATGCGTAATTCATTTTTCCCCTCCACGGTAAAAAAAAAAAAACAAAACAATGACAACATTTTAAACAAGACAGCTTTAGGGATTTCATGAAAATTCAGGATTTGGAAATACGAACAGTGATTAAATACTTTCATTTAAAAAGGCTTAACGCCTAAAGAAATCAACGAGAAAATGGACGGTATATTGAAAGACACTGCCCCTTCATATTCAATTATTAAAAGATGGGTTGCACTGTTTAAAATGGGACGTACGAGGATTAGTGATGAGCGTGGCTCTGGACGCCCTGTAGAAGTGACAACTCCAGAGATTATTGAAAAAATTCATCGTTTAGCACTGGAAGACCGCAGATTAAAGTTTTTGGGGATGGCAAAGGCTGTAAACATATCAAACGAAGTATAGGTAATATTTTAAGTAATATTTTGGGCTTTCACAAGGTCTGTGTAAGACGGGTGCTGCGTGTGTTGACACCTGATCAAAAGATGCAAAGAAAAACTCTTTCTGTTAAGGATGTGGAGCTCTACCGTAAACATTTTTAGACGTTTTATTAAAATGGACGAAACTGGGATACATCACTACACTCCTGAAAGTAAATCACGGTAAAGACAATGGACCGCGCCAGGTGAATCTACTCCAAAGAAACCGCCTGCGGTGCCATTAGTAGTTAAAGCGGGCGTTAAACACTACAAAAAAAAAAATACTCCAAAGAAGCCAAAGTCAATTTGCCAGCTAACATGATTATGGCAAGTGTTTTTTTGGGATACACAGAGAATTACTTTTATTGATTACTTGGTAAAGGGCAAAAGTATCACTGTTGACTACTAAGCAAGCTTACTGCAACGTTTGAGTGATGCGGTGAAAGGAAAAATACCTCATTTGTTTCATCACTCTTCGGCTCATCCTTCAGTCATTAAAAGGGGGAAAATGTGCGAATTAAAGTTCAAATTGCTTAAACGTCCACCCTATTTGCCAGAACTGGCACCCAGTGACTACCACCTGTTCCCAAGCCTCAAAACAATTCTTGGACGATGAAGATTTCAAAGCAACGAGGAGGTCATTGATGCGCCAAACAGCTATTTTGAGAACCTTGATAAATTGCACTACAGAAATGGATTAATTAAATTTGGAAACCGGTATGAAAAATGTATTAACCTTGCCCGGGACTTATCAGTCAAACCCTCGCACACACACACACACACACACACACACACACACACACACACACACACACACTTCAGAAACAACTGCTGGAGTTTTTACGATGAACTGTACGGTTTCTTAACCTTTGTGTTTCAGTTTGCCACGCGTTCGCCACGCGCGCACGCGCACATACACACATATATATACACACACACACACACACACAATCATTCCCTTTCCCCATCAAAGTAGGAACGTGGGAGTGAATGTATCGGTGTTCTAATGTATTATTATTATTGTTATTATTATTATTATTATTATTATTATTATTAGCAGTAGTAGTGGTAGTATAGTTAGTGGTGGTAGAGTGGTAATAGTAATAATGGTGGTGCTGGTCATGGTGATCGTCGTAGTAGTAGTGGTGGTGGTGGTCATGGTGGTCGTGGTAGTAGTAGTGGTGGTGGTGGTCATGGTGGTCGTGGTAGTAGTAGTGGTGGTGGTGGTCATGGTGGTCGTGGTAGTAGTAGTGGTGGTGGTGGTCATGGTGGTCGTGGTAGTAGTAGTGGCGGTGGTGGTGGTCACGGTGGTCGTGTTAGTAGTATTGGTGGTGGTCACGGTGGTCGTGTTAGGAGTAGTGGTGGTGGTGGTGGTGGTGGTCATGGTGGTCGTGTTAGTAGTAGTGGTGGTGGTGGTCATGGTGGTCGTGGTAGTAATAGTGGTGGGGTGGTGGTGGTGGTGGTGGTGGTGGTCACGGTGGTCGTGGTAGTAGTAGTGGTGGTGGTGATGGTGGTCGTGTTAGTGGTGGTGGTGGTGGTGGTGGTGGTCATGGTGGTCGTGTTAGTACTAGTGGTGGTGGTCATGGTGGTCGTGGTAGTAGGTGGTGGTGGTGGTGGTCATGGTGGTCGTGGTAGTAGTAGTGGTGGTGGTCATGGTGGTCGTGTTAGTAGTAGTGGTGGTGGTCATGGTGGTCCTGGTAGTAGTGGTGGTGGTGGTCACGGTGGTCGTGGTAGTAGTAGTGGTGGTGGTCACGGTGGTCGTGTTAGTAGTAGTGGTGGTGGTGATGGTCATGGTGGTCGTGTTAATAGTAGTGGTGGTGGTGGTCATGGTGGTCGTAGTGGTAGTAGTAGTGGTGGTGGTGGTGGTCAAGGTGGTCGTGGTAGTAGTAGTGGTGGTGGTGGTGATGGTCATGGTGGTCGTGTTAGTAGTAGTAGTGGTGGTGGTGGTGATGGTCATGGTGGTCGTGTTAGTAGTAGTAGTGGTGGTGGTGGTGATGGTCATGGTGGTCGTGTTAGTAGTAGTAGTGGTGGTGGTGGTGATGGTCATGGTGGTCGTGTTAGTAGTAGTAGTAGTGGTGGTGGTGGTTTCGGCTGTGGTGATGATGGTGGTAGTGGTGGTGGAAGTGGTTGTGGTTGCAGTGGTAGTGGTGATAGTAGTGGTCGTGGTAGCGGTCGTGGAAATTGTAACAGCAGTAGTAGTAGTAGTAGTAGTAGTAGTAGTAGTAGTAGTAGTAGTAGTAGTAGTAGTAGTAGTAGTAGTAGTAATAGTAGTAATAGCAGAAGTTGTAGTGGTGGTAGTATTTGAAACTATGTTAATCTAATTGATGCCATTATGTTTATTAATTTTTGAAATCCCATATTCCATTAATATTGCTGCTAGTTCATAAACACTTTCTAGGTGTTTATGCATCATGTTGATTTGTTTGTGTAATAATTGCATCATCTGGAAAGAGCAGCATATTCACATTATAGGCTTTATTCGCTTTGATGTCTTTTACTTTGACCCTGTATAGAATGTGGCAGAGGCAAACATCACCCTTGACAAAAACCATCATTAATTGACATTTACTTCGAAGACCGTCCAATTCCTAATTGCATATTCACCTTTGTTGTATTACACATATTTTACAGCACGTTTATTGCATGTTTAGTGGATCCTATTTTACTAAGGATTGTCCAAAGTTGATTTTCATTTGCTCAGTCAATATGTTTAGCTATGCTTTATATGAACTATACCCGTATTGCAAATTAAATTTCTTTTACTACTCTTTGGTTAATAGGGAAGACATCCATATTGTCGCGAACATAATTCTGTGACGTGGGTAATTGCTATTTTAAGGTGGTAAAAGGAAGGCAAATGGTAGAGCAATGATAACAAAGGGTTTTAAATTAAGCTAATATATTAAGTGAGATTAAATCATTTGTTGGTTGATAATATTTGGTTTACAAAGTGGGGGATGGCAAATTTGTCTATTAACACTGGCAAATATCATTCTGATTATGGAGTTACTAATATAAAGCCTTACCTTAAGAAATAAGTCTTTTCTATCTTACTGGAAATTCGCATCAAATAAGATTACTAGCTTCACCACATTTACATTTTCTTCTCCTGAATCCTGGTCAGAGTGTATATTAACTTCTAGAGGCTTTGTAAAAATGCTGTCCTGAAGGGTAATGGAACAGTAATATTATGGTTTTCTATATTAAAAATAAATATTTATAGTTACTAATATGACTCGTTCTTACCTAACATCTAAAATAACACATGCAACAAAATGTTTAACCATAAGGAATATTTAGCGTGATCATACACTTATATATGACGACGTCATGCTCTACCGAACAGACAGGAACATATACGCAGAGCCTTCAACCCTATACAGAGACACCTTCGTTTCGTCCAGGATTGGTGCAGACAGTGGCAGATGTCCGTTAACCCGGGCAAAAGTCATTCTGTTCTGTACTTCAGAAAACGCCTAGCCGCAGCCCAGATACCCAATTTTTCCTTCCAAGGCCAGAGAATAGAGTGGGGAAATTCCATCAAATACCTAAGTGTCACTGTGAACACGAGCGGGGAACGTCGCACAGAGTGACTTGGCCTCTCTTTACCCTCTTCTGGCCTCCCAAATGTTACGTCTTTTCACGGCGCTCATAGACCCCCTGATGCTCTACGCCTGCGAAGTGTGGGGCATGGCAGCAGACTCCTGGCGTCTCTGGTTATAGCGGATACAAAATAGAGGACTCCGGTCAATATGTTCTGTATGTCGACGTTTCCCTTTGAGGCTACTACATGAAGCTTCGGCCCTCCCATATGTAGAAGATGTCATTAAGCGCCGGGCTCAGAAATTTTGCGCTACATTGGATGAATATGAGAACATTTGTAAGAACGCTGGGGGAGTAGTTACCCACTGAACGCCGATGATTCCCCTACAGCAGAAATAGCTGAACCAAGTACTGCTCCCCTCACACCATTGGGAGTGGTCAATCAAAATTCTCCAACAAAAACAATTTTTCACAAATTAAACACCAGTGGAGCAGAGGGAAAAGGATTCTGCTCCTGAAAAATGTAACAGTTCGAGGAGCCTATCTAGCGCCATCTCCTTAACATCATCACCGGAAACCTCAAAATACAAAACCTTAACCTGTGGTTAAACCCTCACCAGGTTAGGTACACAGCAGCTATACCTAGGCTCACCACGAGTCTACCAGATCTCGCACGCTCGCACACACTTATATCCTGTTTCACAAGACGTAACAAATAGCTGAATTCTATAGTTTTCTTTAGTTCATATAACATCCAATGTCAATCCTTTCTGAATGCAGTTAACCTACATACTACTTAATTAATAGCTAAACTTAAACAAAACAGAGTAGCTATTTAAAATGTACTGCCATTTTTCAGCTGTTATGTCACTAGCGGGAATCAAATCCGTTTTTCTACAGCTACAACATGCAGCAACTAATAATCAGTGTTCACGGTTACCACAATATTGTCTTTAATTGAACTTAAAGTCAACAATGAAATTCAGAAAGAGCGGGAGAACCCGGCGAATGGAAATCGGCGAAGGTTGTTCATAGGGACATACACGACAGGAAAGAGTTTATTAATTCCAAATTGTTACGCCTTTTTCGATTGTATTTATTTATTTTCCCTGCTGTTTCTAATGCTGTGTTCTTAATTTACTGTGTTATAATATTCATTTTTTACTTTATATTATTCACTTTTTACATGTGCCGCATATTGCAAATGGTTTGCCATTATATTATCAAAGTCCTTTGTCCCTGGCAGTCCATGTATTATTTAAGAATATCTTTTCTTTTATAGAAGGTATTGGTAATTGGTGATTTCTAAGTTGTTGTACATAAGGAACTCCTTCAATTCCTTTCCATAATTATACGTTAATGCTCTTCTGCTAAAGGACTGATGATAATGGAGATTGATTCCCAACTCTTTCGTTCAAATCCTCTGCTAGAATTACAAGTTTACCCTTATATTCATTTACTTCCTGTTGTAATGCTTCAATTACTGCAGTTGCACTTATGAATCTTAATGTAATAATTCGTTCATTGATAAATACATAACCTTCTATTATTTTACTCCATGCTCCATCATCTAATAAAACTGCTCTTTTTGTTACTGCTTTATCATCACTCTACATATGTCTCCCTATTTGTTCACCATCTTTCTGGTTTTCTTTATTTTTATTCTAGTAATAACACTATAATTTACTATAATCTGTTCTGAACCTTAATGACTTCTGCTTCTTTACATGCATTCCATTTTCCTAGTTTCAATCCCTGCTCAATCCTAAATCGAGAATGCCTTTCTCGTTGCTGTGCTCAGTGTCCAGTATTTTAATTGGTGTATTTTTGTAAAGTTTGCCAGCAATTAGTATATTCATTAAGAGTGCTGGATAGAGGAAGATCAATCGATGCGCCTACTACTTCAGTTTTGGTTGAGGAGGTTTTCATCTTCCCTTAGGAGTTAATTGCTTTTTGACAATGGAGTCGGCCACGCCGTGGCTGAGTGGTTAGACCACTCGTCTCCCACCTAAACGGCCCGTTTCGATCCCAAGCGACCGCACGTGAGATTTGCGATGGAAAAAGCGGCGTATGGGCGGGTTTTCTCCTGGTTCTCCGGTTTCCCCCGTCATCGCATTCCACCGGGGCTCCATCTTCATGCATCATCAGTGTCATCGCTTGCGGTGCCAGAGCAGTAAAAGAGGGCGTTAAACACTACCAATAAAAACACAAATGAGTCAATATTTCCTTTTAGACTATTGAAAGACTGTTTAGCATAACATTCGCGAACAAATTGGACTCTTTGACAGCGCCAAGAGAACTTAGGGGTATGTTACGCAAAATTATACTTAATTCACTAGATTCATATCAAATTTGTTTTGTATTTTGATAAAAGGTAAGATGTAAGGTGGGATTTGCGATGCTCATATATTACCCCATCTCTTTATGAAAACAATCGTATCTTCAGAAATTATGAAACCAAGGCTTATGCCCTTTGTATTTTGTTAGGAAGAAAAATTTGTGAAAAAATAGACTAGTAATCTTCAAACCATTTGGACATTGAAAATAATGTACATGAAAAAGTAATAAAACGTAACATATGAAAAAGGTGAAGCATCATCCAAAAGCTACTAAATAAAAAGGCAATATTTTACATTCGGTATTGTATTAAACAAAGCTGCTAAGTGCCCACTTATCTGACTGTGATTTAAATACGTTCTTGAGAAAAGGATATCTTTCAGTCATGGAAACTAGCGGAAATTGTTTTTCTTCAGCGCGCAAGTCAAGCGTTTACTGTCCAACTAGATGAAACATCCGGCGTTAGCTATAATGACAATTTACCAACACAACGGTTTTTGAAGGCATTTAAAATAAATTACTTCTCCAAAATCTCCCACACTTAAATCTATGAATGCATTATTTGTAGACTTGAATCTCCGCTAATACGGAACTACAAAGCCTTAAGATATATACTTTTATATAACAGGTAAAGTTTTCATCCCTAAATGTCAATAAAATACATGTTTTGTTGACTACGTTGTCAAGTGCAAGATCATATCACCGCCGCCAGTTTTGGTAAGTTCGTGCCACAAGAGTTATTTTACATGCCAGTAAGTATTCTGACATTAAAACCCCTAGGGTCTAGGCCGATGGGTTTGTACACGACATCTTGGGATCCAAAGGAAAGCGTCTAATCAGGTGCAATATATCGGATATATAACAGCTCTAGAAACTGTAATATTAAACTATATATTATTGCTTCCCTTTTCAAACACCCAGTCAGTAAGAAATTAAAAACCGTACTTAAATCAGAATTAACTCTACAATGTGGTAGAATTAAAATAAATTCTAAGCAAAAATGTGCACAGTACAGAGAGTAAATTCCAATAATTTAAACTAGAACTCCGAAAATGATCCAAAAATTCTATACTAGAGAAAAGCTACAAGTCAAACATTAACCTGTAATGTTTAGATTCATACACCTAACAAGAAACTTGGGTTAAAGTTTAGAATAAAGAAAACGCATAGTAATAATTCTGTATTTAGGGCTGGTGAACTATAAATTTCTATAATTCCAAAGCAAAAAACTTCAAGTCTTACTGCAAGCTAGTTCCATTTGGTTACATAGCCAGGAAGAAAGCAGTTACATCAGATAAATCAAAGTTAACTGCTAAGGAATAATTATACTAAATCCAACTGGAACTATCCGCACTATAAAGAAAATATACAGATTAACTTAAATCAAAACGATAGAAGACATTTTGTAATATATAAGTAAAAAAAAAAAGGAAACTGTAAATGTGACTTAAAATACACACAATATTACTGTATTATCGTAGAAAATAAAAGAAGATCTTCAAAGAGTTCTGTGCTAGGAAAACTGATTATGGTGAAATAACCCTGAAATCCTTTAAATACATAATTGGGAAGGAACAAAAAAATTAAATGTTACTTTCCGTAATATAATAGCAAAAATTTCAGTGTAATCGCTTTGGATTATGAGGGGAAAAAACCTGCCAGAGAAAGAAAAAAAAAAGTAAAAAGAAAAAAAAAGGAAGAAATGACACAACAAATATAATTTCCACAACCTAGACTTAAGCACAGTCTTTTCAGAATGTGAAACAAAAAACAGGTTAAAAAATTTTAAATGTCATTTGGCAAAATTATGAGAAATTATGTATAACTTCGTTGTTGAGCCTAAGAAACCCCATTCGACTTAATTATAATTTACACTGTACACGGTAAAGCACAATGTGTATGTGAAACGCGAAAGATTAAATTCTCCTACAAATCCACGTATCCAAACTCGTAACCTGAAGAGTGCGTTGAATGGAGAAAGATGTGAAAAACACCAAGTTTTAAAATATGTCACAAGATTGACATATGAAACAGAATTAATTTGGCTAGTTAAACAACTTACAACCGAAACTGGAGTCTTACAAAGAAGAAATATAAAAGCTTCGAAATAGAAATAATACCTGCATATTTAGCAATAACATCACGTGTCTCAAATTTGTAACAGAAAGTCTTTCACAGAACGTGCGCTTCTAATTTATTTAATACAGTTTAAAGTATTAGATACATAGCATTAAAAGTAATAAATGTGAGAGACGTAAAATGTCTACTTACATATGACCACTCCCGAAAAACAATTTTGTGAGAACTAATCGTGGAGAAAGCCAGCAGTCAGAGAACACACAAAGATAGTTTAATTTTGAAAAAAACTTTACATGTATACAAAAATTCAAGTTAAAGGCACAGCAAAGAAATATCCAAAGCAACGTAAATAACCTTACTCTAATCTACTTCGTCTATCACTTCGATTGCCTCAAGACCCCACCCAGCATTCGGCAACCTAGGTATCGTCTTTCACACTCATCTACTCGTTTCCCGAGAACGATCTGACTCACTGCTCTCCATGGGCCTTCACCCACCAATCCTCAATTCCCCTCCAACAAAGGAAGTAAGGGGAAAGTGACCGGAACGCCGAAGCGGAGGAGTAACAAGCCGACAGAAGCCAACACCGAAGAAAGGCATTAACTTTGGAAAACATAAACGTTTCAACATTCATAGCCAATGTCCGCTCTTTAACAGTATCTTCTTCTCTGCATGGATATATGCACGATTATTATTTCCCTTTGTTAAAACTGTTTGAAATTTTACAGGCGCACACATACACACACACACACACTGTCGGATTAAAAGATGACTGAAGACTACACAAACACATTAAGACAAACTATATTTTCTGTATCAATTAGCGGAAGTTGTTTACTGTTCCGCAGATACCGTTCTCGTGCATTCTAATTAGCCATCTACTACATAGACATTTCTGATCCACTCGTCGTGTTGATCCGTATTTTGTAACATTGGAGACCACGCTTCCTACAGATGAGCTTATCACCGACAAGCGTAAACACAAAATTGATTGTGGTAATTGATTTGTGATGTGCATGCAAACTGATATGAACTTTGGCAGGAATTGTTTACCCTTCGGACGGCATTAAAGCTTTAGGTGTTACCTCACTGAACTGTTAGTGTTTGCTCCAATCTATAAAGGTAATAATGTATTTCAAGTAAAATATGAACAATATACAAATAAAATTAATAGAAAACTTACCGAAAGTTTTCGAATACGAAAATGGTAACGACACAATTTAACTCATCCCAGGTTTAAGCAGAAATCCCTTTCTCTAACTTATTCTCTTTTATGTGTTACTCCTAAATCTATATTTGATAACTTTAAAATCTCGTTACACAGATTAACAATTTATGTCTAAACCAATGTAGCTGAGGAAGAAAAATGGGAAGCACGGTTCTTATTTTTACTTTCTCTAGCCCCACATGTACAATGTACATAGGGATAGAGAAGTATTGTATTCCACCCAAAAATTCGATACCGAGATTTCACCGGAAATACATGTTTTAGGACACCCTGTATCCAAAAAAAGCATTTTCAGAAAAAGGTCCATGTGTGTGTGTGTGTGTGTGTGTGTCCGTGTGTGTGAAGACGATAGCTCAAAAACGAAAAGTAGCTAAAATACCAAACTTGGTATTTAAGTTTAGTATCTTCCAGGGATGCGACACGAAGATTTTGAGAAAAATTCCCCCACACCAAATTACCCTTTACATGGAACTTTTTTCGAAAATTTTGATTTTCTTAAAAATGGCTCTAACGATTTTGATCAAAATATCATATATTAAAGATATTTACCTAACAAATAAAATGTATATCTTGTATTTTCTGGGAATAGCTTCTGAAGACCTGTTTATTCGTGATGAATTTTGCTTAATTTGGCATAACTAGTAAACCGTGAGAGATAGACAAGAACTTACTGTACAAAAAATTTAGGTCTTGTTAATATACACAAGGTGTCATATACATTTTTCTCGTGGAGCTTACCGTTTTCGGGGTATTCATTGTTATTAGTTTCAGTTGTGAAGTACTTATACTTTTTTCAGACGGGAGTGTCCGTTTTTCTTTTGTTCTACTCCTGGCCAAGAAAAGAAGCGATTTGTAATGACAATCGCATAACGACAGCTTTTAAAGCATTTGGCTATTCGTTTAGCCTTGTGTACTCCCTTATTTTCTTCCTACTTATACGGAACTAAATAATAAGAACATTATGCTAATGAGTACCTCGATTAGCAAGGTGGAGAAAGAAGAAGAATCTTATGTATGAAGTTTGTAGACAGAGAAAGTCATGTGAGTGTAACACATCAGATTTTTTTCTTTCCACAAAACAGTTAAATGAAAGCCATAGGAAAAGAAAAGCTAGAAATTCGACTTCACCACTGAATGCTGGGAAGATGTGCAATCTGCCGTAAATATTCCGCCGAGTAGAGTTTCGCTTTTAAAACACGCCCCAGTGACGATGGGGGACGAGCAACGGTCGAGCTCTTTATGTAAAGTGTGTTTGTGATAACAGACTACCGCTGAATACATAAAGTCGAGAAAGTTATTGATAATTTCTAAACTTAAATATTGCTTTTAAGAAACATATTTGAAATATTTACTTCTACTTCCAAGCTCAATGGAAGGAAAGAAACACCTTTTTCTGCAACTTGTCAAGCTGGATAAGAAATTGCAGGATGTGACGAAACTGAATAATGAAATTTAAATAATAAGTGTAAAAAATTCTAAATATTATGTATATTAAGCATACAGAACACCACTTTAACAAACAAAAATATTTAGAGTTCAGCCCAACAAGGATTATGAAAGTAAATCGTTTCAGTTTTGTTTGAAATTACAGGTTCAGAGTATAGCCTCTATAAATATTTATCTCTGAGGAGTAAATAAAGCTCTTGAAATGTTAACCGAGGGCGCATTACTTAATTGTGTCTTTAGTGCGTGTAGTAGTCAAGAAAGGCATATATATATATAAGACAACAAGAAATGAAGGAGTTTTTGTAAATCCATTCTTTTGACATAAAAAGTATTATATTATATAGGTATGTTATATTGCAACATCGTTTTATTCTTTAATCAAATATGAGTGGCTATTCTATGTATATTTTAAGGAATTGTGATCTAGTAAACAAATACAGTTTTACGGTACCCGAAGTAGTATCAGGCCCAATTTTCTTGGAGAATCGCCAATCTGCTATCCGCCAACGTAATCAGTCATTTTATGACGTTCCTCAGTAACAAAAGCAATTGTCTTGTTACTAAGTTTTTCTATAAAATCTGCAATATTTCTATTAACTTCATTGCATATTTGATATAAGCAACATGCAGTATTATTTTACATTTATCTATTATCCTGTAATGTTAGCTATGTTAATTTGTGCTAAGGGAAGGCAGAGAGTTACTCAGTAGAATATCACAAAATACAATCTCTATTGTACTTGCAAACCTTGAAAACGTTCAGGTTTTCACAATGTTGCTTGTGTGTATGAGAGACTTAAGAGTGAAGTTTGGAAGATTTCCAAATACTCTGTAAAGAGGAAATTCTACTTTGTTTTAACTTGTCACATGGTGCAATAGACTCCCGTGACCTGATGACGGTAGAAGAATACGCGGACAGAAAAGAAACAATTTCTCATTTCTTTTTCGTGTTGAATGAAAGGCACTATGAAAAGACTTTTCATAAATAATTTACGTTGAGTAAGGAAATAATAATGAAAAGTTCCTAAACCGAACCGGAATAGCGCACGGATTGTGTCTAAGAAATACAAATGTGCACAGTATGCTGCATTTGATTAACGATTCAGCAGACTTATAAATTAGACCCTAAATTTTAGGATCAGATAAATAACCTTCTCCTAAAACGTTTTGTTTAGACACAATGAAAATGAATGAACGTACTGAATCATAATAGGATGGTTCTGAATTAATAGTAGAAGTAAAACTAGATATAAATGTCAGTATGCTATTCTTTTAATTTGTTAAAAAATACAGAAAATCAAATACAAAACTTTCGAAAAGAATAATAATAACCAGTGCAATAGTAATTAGCTATTTGTGTTTTCACTTGTGCCAATTTTGTTTATCATCAAAACTCTTAGGTATTTCTGAAGCTCAGTGTTGTATACTAACATAATTTTATTACTTTCAAAGATCAGCAGATTGTTAAGTTAGAGCCTCTGACATGTTGTGCTAATTGTTGCTAATCAATGTTGCCTACTTCTGAGTGAGATACATTCTACCTTACTTACCTAGGAATAGAGAAATAAATTAACTACAGAAAACATGGAACGCCACACACCGAAGGAATTGACACTATAAATAGGCTCAAGAGTAACATCTTGTTCTAAACATGCGGCTCAAGGTACTATGTATTTCCTGCTTACAATACAAAGTACTTTCTCATTATGTTTAGCACATTTAGGAATCAATTTCTCGCAAGCTTTGGGCGCAAAGTTTGACGAGCAAATGGTAACAGATAAGGCGAATTCTGCGCCAAATCCCGAGGCCGAGTAAACAGTCTTGAGGTGTTGAACAGTTAGGACTGGGCCTATGTTCATCAGGTTAACATTAGTTACTCCAGGTCAGAAGAGTTCTACAGGAACAGCTGTCATATTTATATCATCTTCAAGGCCGATTCAGGCCGCTAAGACACGGACCTATGAACGGGAAGTCTCAAATTCCAATATAACTAGTACTGTCATACCTGAGGTTACTAAAACCGCTGAAATCATTTCTTTCCAAATGTCTTCTACCTCTACTTATTCAGTTCATGTATCTTAGCGTCAACTGACTGTGGTGTCCTATGCAGTAATAAGACTACTAAAAGTATAATATTAAAACATTCTATGTTACTGAGATAGGTGATTGTACATTGCAACAACACTTTACAATTAATATGTATTTGAACCAAATTTGACTTCAGCCAGGCTTTGTAATCGGTGATATTCATGTAGAAAGCGAGTAACTCCTATTTTTGCATCTCATAGCCTCCATCTGACGTCTGTATAATCACATCAAATGAATTTTCATGGCAATGTGTGGGCAGCCTAAAGTTAGTTTGCATTTCTGAAGCCAAGACCATAAATTCCTTCAACAGATTGTGAGTGCTTCAATACTAGATTCAGCTATTCACTGGGCAACCTTGATTTCATTGCATGGAACTTCTGAACGTTTCTAGGCTGCAACTTACCCATAGAGTTCAGATTTGATCTTAGAAAAATCTCATCACATCGCATTTCCTCAGAAATTATAGTTTACGAATTTCCATTATGCGCAATTTTCTGCAAAACCATTGTTTTACAATACCAGGAAATTTATGATTATGTTTAAGCATAATGCTTTGTGTTCCTTTCCATTAGACTTGACAACGTTGTACGACCTTGAAGCAGTGAGTCGCAATGATTAAAACAGAATGTCACTTCGAGGGTACAAAAACTGTCCTGAATTTTTTTATGTGTGCGGAGAGTTTACTCTTATGAAGCAGCGACGAACATAGCTACATTTATGAGGTGATCATATTGTGCTTACTTTAGCGTATATGTTGGTGACCCGGACAAATTATGAGCTCCAGATAAGGCATGTAGGACGTGTATTGAACAACTTCGACAATAGATCACCAGAAGAAGAAAAGCATTGCTTTTTGGAGTGCCCATTATATGACACGAACAAAGTAACCACGGTAGAGACTGTTAGTTTTTCTCCTGCAATATGACAGGGTATCATGCAAGAAATTTGCACTACATAACATACCCAAACATTCTGTCTGCTATTTCGACCAAGCAGCATGATCCAGGTGTCCCTGTCCCAAAAACACTAGACAACTTTTCCTCATCTACATCTAAATCAGAAATCTGCAAGAGTGAAGTATGTAGCGACATTGAACCAAACGATGCATCAAACATCTCCAGATCTTTGAACGTATCATGAGAGCATACTAAATACACTGCTCACTATCGGTAACGTGGCAGGAAAATTTAAGTTCACACTGCAAACACTCCCATGTACCTAGAGAAAGACACATAAAGATAGAATAATAAGATTGGTATATGGTGGGAAATATGCCATTAGAATAAATTTATAATGCTGGTCTCAAGTCCAGATAAAAGAGGAGAGTCGGCTAACCTCATATGCTGGTTATCTTTATATAAAAATAACATAAAACTAAAAACTTAAATACTAACATAACTCAAAAGCTATGACGGTCACTTCAACAGAAAAGGCCAGGATTATTAATCTAGTTTAGCTTAAACAAAAACATTTTATTTAAAAGAAAACAGACTGCAAAAACTGCAAAAGATGAGTAAAACACGGAGAGACATAATATTCTCTAAACAATGTACTTAAAGCTTAGACCATTTTTTTGGTGTCAGCCTTGAAAAAAATAAAATAAAAAAAGACGTCCTACAAAAACACAAATAAAAATTAGGTTATGTTAAATTTACAGTCTAAGAAAGATTGAAAGCATGTAAACATATCCCCTTGTTTTACAAATTAGCATGTGTATAAAGGATATAATCTGATTCTTAAAGGACTCCAAAATACTGAAACACATTACAGAAATGATCATGAAGTATCCAAACTATAGATAAATATGAGAATACTATAAAATACTGGAAACTCTATAAAAGCGATCAATCTATCATCTGATAATTCTATGCAACGTAGCAAATAGTGTGAGAATCGTCAGAAATACTGAAACGATGACATCAATTATCACAGAATTGCTGAAAACTGTTGCGGACACGAAATAAAGTAGCATAGAATGTTATAAATTACTATCAAGCGTAACTAAAGGGTCTACAAGATATAATGTTGCTTCAAATACGTTTAAATCAATCCTAAGCGTGCTAAAGTATCGACACCATACCTTTTCTCGCTACCACAAAGTCCTTAAACAGCTTCCAAAAAATATATTCAAAGTGGATTGAAATATAAATTACAAGAGGTCTTAACACTACTCTTTAATTCTGAATACCTCAAAGTCATTCATTGATCTCTAAGGAGGCCCAACGTACTACAAAACAGTGCAAGATGCTGCAAATATACTCAAAATTTGCTAAAATGTGTATAAAAGTGTTAAAAACATTACAAGACGCTGAAAAATACTGTAACATATTAGCAAAACATCTAAAAAGGGCTAAAATGTTTGTTTTAGGGCCCTATATACAATCAAAATGGTTCGACATTACTAGAAAAGAGCTAATATATCTGATAAATACCCTAAAACAAGCTGTCTAGGTTCCTAAACATCCTTCAAATGACCTGCAATGTTATAAAAATTAATTCGAAACAGCTGTGACACTAATTAAATTGGAAATGTAATCCCTGATAAAATGTAATTGAAAGCATTACAATCATTAAAATATTTTAAAACGTACAAAACTGTCATTACAAGTGGCAAAATACATTAAAAAGACTGTAAAATAAGCTAAGAAATGAAATAAAAAACGCAATAAAAAGCTAAAATACCTATTTTGGTGTTCAAAATACCCTCGAAGTGGTCTGAAATGAGTTGATAAAGAGCCAAAATAACCAATACATACCTGAAACAATCTATTATAGAGTGCTAAACACCCACCAAATGGCATGGAATATCATTAAAAGCATTCAAAATAGATGTGGCAGTACTAAAAGATGCTTAAAAATCCCTTAGAATGCATGTGTAAGCACTGAAATCTCAGAAAATAGTCCCAAAACAAACAAAACTGTCTGGTAAGTGATAAGAAGCATTCATAATGTAAAATAATAACGTAAACAGTTTTCAAACATCACTTGCATTATGTACTTAAAAATCGTTAAAATATGTTACAATTCTGGAAAAACGATAAAACATGATTAAAAACAAGGGTTAAACCTTCGGAGGTCCTTAAAGGGCAGAAAAACATTTAGTACCCTGAGCCAAGGTAAAGTTCCCTCCTCTTCCTAGCATTTCCTACCTCTACCATGTATAGGCATCAGCCCTAGCCCTGCTCTCTCACTGGACTCCCCCTCTCTGTTGTCTATGTTGCCCACGCATGCGCATTAATCTCTGTGCCAACTCTGTCCTATATTAACTACTAAATAACACTCACTAATCCTATGTTGAAGAAGATTTACTTTATGGGATTGTTACCTCAGCACCGTGCACAAAACTACGTAGTTTCTTGAGTCTCTGCTTTAAAGAATGTACTGTAGGACCTTTCATTAACTTCTACGCTGGCAGACAAGCATGTCTTTCATATTAGATAATATCCACCCGCGTTATTGATGCTATGGCTCTTCAGGATCCGGCTGGGTTGTAAATCTGACGTACTCCAAAATTAACTGACTGACAACTGGAGTCCCCCGATTTCAACTCTGCTCGTCCTTTAATAAGACCCAGATTTTTTAAACATGCGTCTTCACATTGGACGAATTTTTTAGCCCTGATCTAGTTCTTTTGGCGTCTGTTGCTCACGTGACTAAGAAAACAATGGGAAGTATATTTCTCGGTTAAAAATAAGCCTGGTCCCTTATTGCACATACTGATTTAAAAGAAAATACAGAATACTCTCTTAAAGAAATTAATGCAAATCCTCCTCTTCCATATTCAACATTAAACCCTGAAACCTTTTCAGATTCTCCCTCAGCAAAATCAAATGGTCTACGATTCAATTTTTATTGCTTTACCATTCATCCAAATTCTTTAGGTATTTAATTGATGAAAGTATTCCTGCGCTAAGCTCTTTTAGACATCAAAAAAAGTTCTAGCCTTGAACTACATGGAGAAACATAAGAACACGTCACTGCAAACTGTAGCCCCGTATGTACAATGTACATAGGTATAGAGAAGTATCGTATTCCACCCAAAAATTCGATGTCGAGATTTCACCAGAAATACATGTTTTAGGACCCCCTGAATCCAAAAAAAATATTTCCAGAAAAAAGGTCTGTGTGTGTGTGTGTGTGTGTCCGTGTGTCTGTGAACACGATAACTCAAAAACGAAAAGTGGCTAAAATGCCAAACTTGGTATTTAAGTTCAGTATCTTCCAAGTATGCGACGCGAAGATTTTGAGAAAAATCCCCCCACCCCAAACTACCCTTTACATGGAACTTTTTCGAAAATTTTGATTTTCTTAAAAATGGCTCTAACGATTTTGATTAAAGTATCCTATATTAAAGATATTTACCTGAGAAATAAAATGTATATCTTGAATTTTCTGGGAATAGCTTCTAAAGACCTGTTTATTCTGGATGAATTTTGCTTAATTTGGCATAACTAGTAAACCGTAAGAGATAGACAAAAACTTACTCTACAAAAAATGTAGGCCTTGTTAAAATACGTAACTTACGTCATATTCATTTTTTGCGTGGATCTTAGCGTTTTCGAGGTATTCATTGTTATTAGTTTCAGTTGTGATGTACTCATACTTTTCTCAGACGGGAGTGTCCGTTTTTATTTTGTTCTACTCCTGGCCAAGAAAATAAGCCATTTGTAATGACAGTCGCATAACGACATGTTTTAAAACATTTGATTGTCGATTTAGCCTAGTGTATTCCTTATTTTCTTCCTACTTATAAGGAACTAATTAATAAGAACATTGTGCTGAATACCTCGATTAGCAAGGTGCAGAAAGAAGAATAATCTTATGTAAGAAGTTTGATGAACAGCTAGAGAAAGTCATGTGAGTGTAACACATCAGATTTTTACTGAAATATATCTTTACCTTCCCAGAAGTGGACATTATACGTTTGTAATCAACCACCCAATCTTCATTTGCATAACTATATCGCACGATATACCGCTTTCACACGGAGGCTTGACCCGATGCCCAAACGCTAACCATAGCGATATGAATAACACTACTGTGTCTACGCTCTTCAAAATCCATATGTGCAAGGAACGATGCATTGCGGCTTGTTCAGAAGCGTGCTACTTTTAATACATTTTATGCTATAGCAAAGAACCTAGAACCCATAGTCAGTTTCAAAATGTATATCTTGAACCCCCTTTACAATCCTGCTAATTTGTGCAGTCGAATTCCGGGACACCTGAGCATCTCTTGCGAAATTGCAGCATATTGTATAAGATTCAGCTAAGTTATAGCTTTACTGGGAGGTACTGAGGAGTACAAACTTTACCGAAATTGTTTGCGTGAAAGTGTTTCCGTAGGCAGTAGTTGAGAGCTGTAAAAGTATGTATTTTGAACGTTTCCATTCAATGCATCCGATATATTTTTACTTTCTCTACACGTACTATGTACATAGCATATAGAGAAGGTTTCGTATTGCACCCAAAAACTCGATAGTAATATTCCACCGGAAATACATGTTTTGAGACCCCCTGAATCCAAAAAAATCATTTTTAGAAAAAGATCCTATGTGTCTATCTGTGTGTCTGTGAACAGCATATCTCCAAAATGGAAAGACCATTAAAAACAAAACTTGGTATTTAAGTTTGGTATCTTCCAAGGATACGACACAAAGATTTTCAAAAAAAAAATACCCCCAACCCAAACTAACTTTTACATGGAAGAACATTCGAACATTTTGATTTTCTTAAAAATGGCTCTAACGATTTTGATTAAAGTCTCGTGTATTTAAGATATTTACTTGACAAGTAAAATGCATATCATGAATTTTCTTGGAATAGCCTCTGAAGACTACTTTATTCTGGATGAATTTTACGAAATTTTGCATATCTGCTAAACCGTAGGAGATGGACAAAAACTTACACACAGAAAATGTAGAGCACATTAAAACACAAAATCTATGTTATATACACATTTTCGTCGTTTTTAATGTATTCATTCTTTTTAATTTCAGCTTTGAAAAACTTACTTTTCTCATTCAGGAATTTGTCAACTCCTGTCCATACAAACAAAGGAAGATCAGACACATAGCAACCATCTTTTGACTATGACTTTTACCTATAGTACTCCATTATTACGCTTCTACTTACAAGGAAACAAGTAATAAGCCTATTTCTGCTGTTTTCTCAATTAGCATGAAGAAAATAGAAGCACAATAAGTTGATGCAGAAATACAGAGAAAGTCATGTGAATGGAACACATTTGATTTTTTTTCTTTTTGATATAGTATGAAATTAGCTTTTTCCGCAATACACAAAAATAGTACTTCAATATGTTCTTAACTTCGGTCAGCTATTCCTAGGTAGCTCGTTATAGTGCTATTAGCTCAGAAGGCAGTTCAAACGCGGTCGTCAACTGTTTTGACTCTCGACTTGTGTGTTTACCTCTACGGGAATACTGCTTGCATCGCAGCTGCGACTCGAGCGGTTCTAATTGAGTGTTTGCCCAGCCTATGTTGAACTCCTTCCTGTTCCTGAGTGCTTGGAGAGGCAACTTGCCGACATTGGTTTAACTTCCACAACTTACTTGTATATTTCATGTAAACCACAAATAGATCTCAAATTGTTTTGAGATGACATTCCCTAATGGTGATTTTCAAAGTAGTAAAAACTTCAAAGTTTAAGCTACTATTAGATCAATTAATTGTAATTCTTATTTAAGTCAAATTTTGTGTTTCGTATGACACACTAGAAGAGAAACTTGTACATTTTAAATAGTAAAAGCGATGAAAAGCAGTTGGTTTCTGAAGAATCCCAAGGCCAGGCTCTCTATTCTTAAAACAATTGCTTTCCCACTTTGACTCATACACTAAATGCTGTAAATAGCAATGCACATTTTCTTAGTGAAATTCCCATATATTTAGAGCCAGGGTATTTTCTATCGTAATTCTGTATCATGTGATTATGTAACAATGTTGTCACACCATATTCTCTCTTGATCACCCTACTCTCTAACTTAAAATAAGCCTGTGACGTTATGGCGCAATATTTAAAGAAAAACTATATATAAGCTGTAGAAAGGTTGCTAGCGCCACTTATGATTCTGATTTGATGCTTCCAAATCCACACTTGTAGTTTCATGAAAGTGCGCGCTAATGTAACAAAGGAATATACTATTTTAACTCACTTGTAATTTAACATTGTGCTTAAGAGTCCACGTTAAGTAAATTTAGATGCAATTGTTCAATTTGGGCAATAATAAATGATGTAAAAACGAAGTTCAGAGAATAGGTATTTTTGTGTGCTTTGTGTGAGCTTAAAATGTTTGCTACTTTTGCATACGAAACTAATGCCACCGCCAAGCTGAACTGCAGGATTAATAATTCTCAAGAATGCCGATAGATTTGCGTAAGCATGTCAGTAAAGGGTACACGATAACAACAGAGAAGAAACCTTGATAAACGTAAGACCGGAGCTTAAAAACCAACACTGAAGTCTGGTCGCTAGAGCACTTACGCACTGTGGTGGGAAACCGGGTTTGATTCCTGGACCCGAGAAAGTTTCTTGTATACAAAAATGATTGTCCCTGAGCAAACCAATACACACATAGTAAAAGCATATTAATGCTCTGATTTAAGGCATATAAATATCTGACAACTAATTTATCAGCAACACATTAATGAACTATTTGTACTTCATAATTAGCAATTTTAATAAATAGTAATGTATCCTGGATTGCAGTAAAGAGTAATTAATGTAATGAATATACTTAATTTATTTTCCTTTTAACCTGTGTTATTTTTACTATTGGAGTTTCATAATACAAATGTTCAAATGCATGTCCCCCTTGTTGGATGCACTAATGTAAGCGCCTCTCAGTATTTGCATGGACACCTATTCGCGGGATCAAATCCGGCGGTGGACGATGGATTTTTTCAGGTGTAAAAATCCTGAGCATGACTTCCTTTGGAAGGGAAGTAAAGCCGTTGGTCCCGTGCCGTAGGTTTACGGCACGTTAAAGAACATCAAGCCTGATAGAGATGCCTCTGAGCCAAACTAGGCTGTCTTTCAAACCCAGGTTGGAATTGGAACATGAGAACCAAAACAGTTAAACAACGTCGATAAATAAAACCCCGTTTCATTTTTTACATTTCTGCAGGGACTGAAGTGCAAGTATGAAGTATTCTTGCTTTTAATATATCTGGATTTTCCGTTTCCGTATTGCAAACCCTGGCTTTGATGTATCCACGTTAGAAAAAAATTCAAGGGAGTTACCTCAGATGGCCTTGCTGGCCATCGAATGCAACCACCATGACCTATCCACCGTTCGGGGAACACCCCTCTTCAATAATGGGGTGGTGCATCGTCGTGCTGAGACCAGTGCCTCATAAGAATTGAAGTGGGATGTTCTCTAGAAGACGCTCCAGATTCAACTCATTCTGTAGGAATGGGAAATACAGCTGACCAGATTATCTAGGAGCCAAATAAACTTGTCCAATGAAGTGGTCTCTTAAAATGAAGCGCCATACGTTAACATCCCAGTGCGCTTGCTTGTGATGTGCTCGTAGCCATTTAGGATTTTCAGGAGACCAGTAATGTAGATTATGACTATTTATATTGGAGTCATTCATCATAACATTCATTTCCCCATAAAATCTGCCCGATGAAATCCGGATCTACGTCTACTTTATTTAAGAGACTTCTGCAGAACGATACCCGATTTTGGATATCTCTCCTCGATACCCTCAGGTGAGCTGCAGCTCTTCTTTGTCCTAATTACGATGCGAAATAGTTATTAATGGTTGAGAAGTAATCATAATGATAATAATCATAATCGTATTATTAATATGATTACTGTCAATATATTATTATTTTATAGGCACAAATAATAATGCAAACTAAAATGAGGTAACAAGATAATGCTATTGTTTATTCTGCATTCAACATATGCATTATTTTAATTGAAGCTAAAGTTACCTTGCATGGGATATGCTCCAGGAACTATCAGGTGCGTCGCAGATTGGTCTTTGCACGACACGTTGTACTTGAAAAGATTCCTAGGATCTTAAGTGTATCACCCAAACTATAAACAGACGGCCACGCGACCTTATCAGAGCAAAACCAGGAAGAAAACGCAGGCAGATAGCAGCACAGCTCAGTGAAGGTTCGCTGGTACGTGCACTTCCCCTTTGAACAGCAGTGACGAGGCAACTCTTCTTTTACTAAACTATGCGGGAACATAAAACTACAGAGGACGGCTTACGTGGGCCACCTAGTATAAATTCCACTAGTATTTATCTAGGTTAAACGAATGTCAAATACATTTCAGCAGAAGGAAAAAATGGACGTTTCTCAATCACGCGAAAATGTCCATGGAAGGAGTTCTCACTTAACGAGTAGAGTTGACAATTGCAACATAGCATTTAAAAACTCAGGTCACAGAGACTTTAAGAGTGTCAACGTAAGGTCGGTAAAGTTCTACACAGCACATAAGTGAACAAAACGATGTCATTACATCATCAAAGGTAAAAGGTATAGCTAGGTGTATTGGGAGCAAACATATGTCACTTACAATCATAAGAACGTTAATTCTGTTTCAATTAGAAAAAACCTGATGTGTACCATTCACATGACTTTCTCCATATCCCTGCAACAAATAATTCTTAAAAAGCTTATACTTCTATTTACTTTATGCTAATCAGAAAAAAATAGCAGAAATAGTCTTATTACTCGCATCCTTGTAAGTAGAAGCGAAATAAGGGACAATCGTAGGTCAAAGTGATAGTCAAAAGCTGGTTGCTATATCAATGAAGTTCTTTTGTTTATATGGATAGGAGTTGACAAGTTCCAGTATGAGAAAAGTATACGTTTTTCATAGCAGAAACCAAAAATAAGGAATGTCACAAAAACGACGAACTCCACGAAAAAAATGTATATAACATAAATTGTGTGTTTTAATGTGTTCTACATTTTTTGTGTAGTAAGTTTTTGTCCATCTCCTACGGTTTAGCAGTTATTCAAAATTTAGTAAAATTCATCCAGAATAAACTACTCTTCAGAGGCCATTCCCAGAAAGTTCAAGATATAAATTTCATTTGTCAGGTAAATATGTTTAATATCCGAAATTTTAATCAAAATCGTTAGAGCCATTTTTGAGAAAATCAAAATTTTCGAAAAAAGTTCCATGTAAAGGGTAGTTGGGGGTGCGGGGATTTTTCTCAAAATCTTCGTGTCGTATCCCTGGAAGATACTAAACTTAAATACCAAGTTTGGTATTTTACCGACTTTTCGTTTTTGAGTTATCGTGTTCACAGACATACGGACACACACACACACACACACGGACACACGGACACACACACACACACACGGACCTTTTTGTGAAAATGCTTTTTTTGGATATTGGGGACCCTAAAAAATATATTTCCGGTGAAATTTCGGTATCGAATTTTTGGTGGAGTGCAATACTTTCTCTATACACTATGTACATATTGCGTATGGAGAAAGTAATATAAAAATGTTAAAATAAAAACCGTTGGTGCTTTCTATACACTGCTGTACGTCCAAAACTAAATTTAATTGTAGACTTGTAAACCAGAAGAACAAAAAGATAAGTGAAGGCGAAAGTAAAGTAAAGTTTACGGCAATTGTTCCTGTGAACTGATGGGGTGAAATTATCGTATTCATCAGAGCGGTTGCAAAAGTTCACATAATTATAGAGCACAAGGAAACAGAATCAAGATGGCATGCTACGTTTTGAAACATCCAACCCACCAACATTGTGATGAACTATGACATTTAGATGTGAATGATTATAAGAATGTGAATAATTGGATTAAAGCAGTTGTACTCGGCAGTGACAGCCAATCTATTTTAGAGGAAATAGTAGAAGGTTTTATGGTTAACTATGAGAAGTTGTAATGAGCTTATTTTTTTATCGTCGATGGAGAATTCGTGAGATGAAGTGATTAGTGGTTTTAGAAGTTAGAGAGCCTTGCATTCTGAGATGTCTGTGATTCGGCTCTGAGATGCTGTTAACCCGAATTAAAAGCCACTCCGATAACTAAGTTATGGTACTTTTCCCCCTTCTTTTTCATTTAAGTATACTTGTTGCACCTTTTTATATATGTTTTTAGTGTTTTAGAGAGTTGTATTTTGTTCTTTATTCTTGTTATTCATTGTATAATTGATGTGTTGAATTTAATATATTGCCAGGTAGAGTGGAAGAGAAGGCCTTAACTCCAACCAGGATAAATATATAGTGGACAATACGCCACGCCAGGAACTACCCGACCTGTGCAATGAGAATTATAGTATTTAGGATGGTAGCACAACATTTAAGTCACAATGAAAGAGAGACAATTAACATCCGAAGAATTAAAAAAATATAAACGTCAGTCAAAACAAAGAAACTGAAATAATTTATAAGGAAATAAAAACATTTATTTCTCTATAAATAGTTGAAGAGCTTATTAGATAAAAATACGTATAGGAGAGAATAAAATAGAATACTTAAATAATAAAGATTTATGGAATTATTAAAAGCGAAGTGATGATTAAAATTGAGACGTTAATATTTAGAAACCAATTGCTTTTTTAAAGGAAGGCAATTAATGCCGTATTAGGAATTGAATATATGGTAAAAGGAAAATAATTGAAGGAAAATAATTAGCTTATTATTATTCTGTGAATATCAGGATACTGAATTAATTGCGTTTCAAATATAGTTTCATTGGTGATAAGAATCAGTTATTTAAAAAAATCAATAATGATATTTAGATTGCTACGTGCATAAAGCATTGTGAAGAAGAAAATTATTCCCTGTAGTATACTGCAGCCTAAGCGATGTGAATACCCATATGTAATTGAATATTATGTGTACAAAAATAAATCATTTATAGAGAAAATTAAATCTATACTATATATTCCTCAAAGATTGTATAATAAGGAGAAAAATGTTTGATAAGCTTTGAGCCCCTATAAGAGCGTAGCAGACGCTCAAATTTGTCATTCTTCATTTGCCAGTCTTCATGTGATCTTCGTCATTGCTCAGCGCAAGGGTAGCGTCCAAAGTGTTTAGTGTGAACATGTGTTGTTAGCTCGCTAGTGGAAATGATAATGTTTTATCAGTGCAAGTATACAGTTTTATTAATTTATTCAGTGGTACTGAAGAATATATAAATATTTCACACCATTGTTTATCATTTATAGCTATATTATTAACTGTAATTTATTCTCTCCTTCGCGGTCCTATCTGAAGATACTAACAATACAAACAATAAACCATGTTTGAGCTATTCTAAAGAAATGCCAATTAGTTCGTCGATTAAACTAGACCAAGGCAAATCAGAGTTTATCACTGTAAGCAAATATTTATGAACCCAAAATTACAAGCGAAAGATACCCGTGTTATACATAGCGACGTCGCATTGGAAAATGTACTTGCCGAATTATATTTATTGTATTAAATTAAAAAGCTAAATGGGTGATTAACAAAGCAGAAAAGAATGGTAGTTTAATATCACGCTAAGTATCAGTGAGGAAGTAACGTATAGTTTACGAAGTTTCACTGTTTAGTTTTTTTCTGATAGGAATGAAAAATATAACAGTCTTAACGAGTTAAAAGGAAAAATATAAAAACCTTAGGAAGCTATACAGAGATGAAATATCTAAAAGTATAGCTTAGACCCTACTGAAAAGCTGAAATAAGTGACATCCCAGCACCCAAGTATACTTCCACAGCCCTTGCAAGGCGGTTAGGTGAAAATGACACACTGACAAGTGAAATAGAAAGCCGGATGGACATACCGTTGACGGACGAGGCAACAAAAGTACAGTGAATTAAAATTAATGTATTATTGCCTACAGGGAATGTTAGAGGGCTAACCAATAAAGAAACTGAACTATTAATAAGAGGGACTGACAAAAGCAAACATAAGGTACTAACAGAAACGAAGAAAAAGTTGAAAGAGATCCAAGATATAGATGACTACTTATTTATTTATCAAGGCGCAGAAAATTCTAAATGGGTAGCAGCTAAAGTAGCTATTAGGATATATATTACATGGAGCAGGAGTTACTCACTTATATAAGACAGAATATACAGGTGCGCTTTAAAATACGAGAGTACACGACTGCGATAGGAGTATACGCACCAGAATCATGAAGGAACACAGAGAAGAGACACTCTATAAAGATCTACAAAGCGTTATGCAGCTGTACCCTTCTGCTGTGTAAACAATCCAGTAACCCCCATCCCCAGGTAAGAAATGCAGGATTATTTGACGGAACCACTTGTACCCTGATGTAGGGTTTAATATCTCCGTTTCTCTGTAACAATTTAAATTAGGTAACTATACACAAATATACCAACAACTGCTTCAAAAATTATAAATAACAATTTAAAACAATAGCACATTAAATCTTCTTAAGGAGCTTAGCAAAAGTTAGACTTCCTAGAACCTTCCAGCTTAACACAAAGTCCAGCCTGTGGTTCAACTTTTCTTAATCATGAAATAATGGGCACAGAAAACCCTTTGAAAATTAAGTACGTACTTAGCCATTCGCCCTTTATTGCTACTGCCAAATGGGTCTCTTAAACCACACACCTCAACACAAAGTCCAACCTTCGGTTCTTAATAATAAAAAAATGAACCATGGAAAAAGGATTGTGGAAGGACGATTTAAAATTCAATTGTGTATCCCAATGTATAAATTTAGAGCAGGATTTTAGCTTGCAGATTCTTACATATCTTAAAAACATGTTAGTGCGCAAAAATGACTATAATATATTTATTTATGTTTTTTTTTTTGTTTTTTTCATGATCAAATATTAAATTGAGCAGCTTCACAAGAAGATATATTTTTGAGTTCCTGGAACCTGTGACAGATCTAGGGAACCCCACCATCTTATTCCCGACAGCTACGTCCATCATATTTTATCAGTGTGTTTTATCTGTGTTATACATGCTATTTCGTTTGAAAATATTCTCCTTCATCTAAGCATTATTGTAGGAAATCTCGTATTAATGGCAGAAATACCTTACTATATCCTGCAAGTTGAGATTGATTACCTGAGATTGCAGAAACCACAAAGTATCATATGTAATAGAGTCCCTTGCCACCCAAAAATCAGAGTGCATTTTTAGGTTAATATTGTTATAAGCAATGTTAAAAATAGAAGACAAGCGATATCCCCAAGCACCTACTAATCTACATTCATGCGAAATTCCAATATCGTTGCAGAATAGAGATCTGATTTACTGAATTTCATTTAATCCTACACGGTGTTCACAAAAATGGCCTCTAGCACAATAACAAAGTGTTTATAGGTATGGTTATATTCTCTATAAGAATATTGGAACCCCTGAAATTTTTCGGTGTTATTTTGACTTGAGGGCTATAAAGAAAGTAGTGGCAACATGGTCCCCACATTCACAGGAGAGCCAATAGGATATGGGAGCGATCAGGTGACTAGTGTCGATGTGTGGTCGGGCTGCCAGTTGAGAGGGTGTTGTTGCTGTGTAGCGTAGAAGTGAACAGTGTCAAGTGCACCGCTCTAAAGCTTGTTTACCATAGGCGATCAGTTTTCGTGGATTAAAATCGAGGTTGCCCGTAGAAAAAATGCATCAGCATGTTATCGAGGATTACGTGAGGCCTGTGGCGGGAATGCATTACCGTACAGGACAGTTGCACGATGGGTCAAGGTGTTTCGTGCAGGTCGGACTGAGAGTGCGGATTTGCATCGCACAGGTTGGCCGTCCATTCTGCAAGATCAGATTGACATCGTGAGTGTCTCGTTGCCATGGACCATCGATGGAGTTATCCGTACGAGGGGGTTATTCTTACGCATGCTGTGCCTGAGGGACAAACCGTCAACAGCGACAATGTCCAGCTCTGATTGCAACGGTGGCATTGGGAGGTTTTGGAACATCCTCCGTACTCACCAGATATCAGTCCTTGTGACTTCGACCTGTTTCCGAAGTTGAAGGAACCCCTCTGAGGCCGCCGATTTCCTGACGTGCCATCTGTGGTCCGCGCAGTAGGGCGCTCCGTCGCAGTCATCAACAGAGATCGCCTTGCCAAAGGTCCCCAACGGCTGCCCTACATTTGGCAAAAGGTCAGGGACTTTGCGGGTGACTACATTGAAGGAATGTAATGCAATTGTACGTGTGAGTTCAATAAATATTTTGTTCTATCATTGTTGCCACTACTTTATTTACAGCCCTCGTATAATGTGTGTGTGTGTGTGTGTGCCTGTTAGGGAAGCAACAATATATTCTATTCATGGAAGGGTCGTCCTCGGAAAGCGATATTACCAATAGGAGAAATGAAGATGTTTTTCGAGCAAGTGCCACAGGAGTTATGGTTAATGGTTCAAATGTGGGAAGCAAAAGTAAAAGTATTGATGAATTAATTAGTTCAAAAAGATATCCCGTAATAACTTGGGAACATGTGTACTTGTGTACATATATATATTTGTTTAAACGTCCCTTCAACAACCGAAAAATCACTACATGTTTAAAATATTAAGATTATTTGTGAAATTGGCGTTCACAGTCCGTGAATGATGTTAAAGTGCAATCGTGTAGTGCAGAAAAATTCATTATATATACATGGTTAATATTGTCTTAAATGAAAAAGAAAGCAACATTTCAGATTACTTATTTTGATCAGAAGAGCTTAGCTGACTTCAAAACATGGTTCATACATATCTTAAAATAACCGCATATTTATTGGGGAACCTCTGAAATTCAGCCAAAAACTGAAAAAACCATCGACATTTCCATGTTTGCTACACACTTCTCTTTATTGAACTTTACTTTATGTTATTCTGAAACAGACTTACAAACTTTATCAACCTACAGTCACATTTAAATCACTATGCTGATGCTTTTAAATGCCCCATTTCCGTCGTGCTACTTGGAGAAATTTGGTTTATGGTCCTAAGTCTTTTCGGTTACTTGTATGCTATAGCTCCACTTGGTTACATTTGCTACTGGTTTAATGTTCTTTCGCACAAGCCGTGTGTAGGACAGGAGTTGGTTAGGTAAAGTTAGATTGAAATATTCAATGCCATAGCTAGGATTTGAGCCGCGTATCTCCCAGTCTCTAGCTGGTTGCTATTCCACTGAGCTACCATGGCAACATGCCGACATCGCATTGAATTTCTCAACTGACTCGCATGTTTCCGGGTAAACCACAAGGTGATCTCAAATTATTTTGAGATGACAACCCAATTTGACTTACAGTGTTGTAAGTACTTTAAGTCCCAGGATTCATAGTATGGCCAACTATTATGGTCAATCGTCAATTAAACCAAAACCATTGACCATAATAGTAGGCTATACTATGATTCCTGGACATTGTAAGTCGCCATTGGGGTTGTCATCCCAAAATAAATTGCCATCACCTTGTGGTTTACCGGGAAACATGCGAGTCAGTTCAGAAATTCATTGTTATGCCACCATGTTGCCATGATAGCTCAGTGCAAGAGCAACCGGCTAAAGACTGGGAGATCAGTGGTTCAAATCCCGGCTATGGTATTGAATTTTTCAGTCTGACTCTACCTTTTTCAACTACATTTGCTACTGAAAGGGTTTACAAGGTTGCCAGATAAGGTGGACTAAGCACATGTGTATTATTTCAGTCAGGTATTAAAGGCTTTATGTAAAACTGTACGTATAGAGTTACATCTTTTAGTGGATCAAGTAGTTAGCTACATTTACTTACATATTTTAGTTTTCTATTTGCAAATATTATGATTTTTGTTATAAGAGAACAATGCATGTACTCTAATGCAGATTAGGACCATTGTCTCTTAATTTATTAGCTCATTGTACGAAAACTAGCTTCATAGGATATTTATGTCATTACAACACTTATAGGATGCATACAGAAATCTAAATGTAGCACCAACAAGCGCATCAGGTGCCCTTCTTCACCACAATACGCGACAGTAGTTGAACATGTTTTAGCCTAAAAATACAGCTCAGAAAGCTGATGCACTGCCAATTCTGATTATTGTACTCCATGAACTTATAAACATTTTGAAAGGTACCGAATATGACAAGCTAACTCTACATATTGCCATTAAAGAAAATAGGATTTTGGAACCGATGTGTTGACACAGAGTGAGTATTATCTCTAAGAAAAACTCTGATCAGGTTTACACAATCTTAAAACAAAAAATCTGGTGTGTTCCATTCACATGACTTTCTCTACATCTCTGCAACAAATGTTAGTTAAATAGCTTATGCTTCTATTTATTTCATGCTAATTGAGAAACATTAGCAGAAATAAGTCTTATTATTTCCTTTCTTGTAAGTAGAAGCGAAATGAGGGAGTACCATAGGTTAAAATGATATCCAAAAGCTGGTTGTTATGTAACTAAAGTTCTTTTGTTTGTATGGATAGGAGTTAACAAATTCCTGTATGAGAAAAGTATTTTTTCAAAGCGGAAACGAAAAACCAAGAATATCTTAAAAATGATCCACTCCACGAAAAAAATGTATATGACATACATTGTGTGTTTTATCGCGAACTACATTTTCTGTACAACAAGTTTTTGTCCATCTCTTACGGTTTAGCAGTTATGCACAAATCCGTAAAATTCATCCAGAATAAAGTAATATTCAGAAGCTATTCCCAGCAAATTCAAAATATACATTTTATTTTTCAGATAAATATCTTTAATATACGATATTTTCATTAAAATCGCTAAAGCCATTTTTAAGAAAATCAAAATTTTCTAAATGTTTTCCATGTAAAGGGTAGTTTGGGGTGAGGGGATTTTCTTGAAAACCTTCGTTTCATTTGGGCTTTAATGGTCCTTTCGTTTTTGCGCTATGCTGCCCACAGAAACACACAGATAGACAGACAGACACACACACCGAAATTTTTCTAAAATGTTTTTTTGGATTAAGGGAGTCTCAAAACCTGTATTTCCGGAGAAATCTCGGTATCGAATTTTTGGTTTTCAATAGAATACCTTCTCTATACACTATGTACATAGGTCGTATAGAGAAAGTAAAAAAAGGCAGCAAAATACTTACGTAATATCAATATGCATGTTCACTAATTGCATATCTAATTTAGTTTTGTTTGAGAAAACGCCATTTTTTTTTTTTTTTTTTTTTTTTTTTTTGCATATTTAAACTGCTCCAGGCAACCCGCTTAACTGAATTGGTTAAAAATTCGTATAAATCTAGGGCCGCGACCACTCGCCTCTTACCGAGACGGGCCGAATTCAATCCCAAGCGACCGCATGTGAGATTTGTGGTGGACAAAGCGGCGCAGAGGAGGGTTTTCTTCAGGTTCTCGGGTGTTCTATCTTGTCTCATGCATCATCCGTGTCATCACCTGCGGGCGTTAACCACTATCAAAACACAAAGCTTTATATAAATTTGCCTAGTATAATATGGTTAAAAAGTGTTGTTACAGTTCTGTGGGTCGTTTCCTTAGCACGGTGGTAGCGTTGCTGCTTGCCAAACGGGAGACCTGATCCGGAGTGCACTCAGCCTCGTGAAGGGGGCCAATTGAGGAGCTACTTGATGGAGATGTTGCAGCTCCAAATCGTGAAGACCGCCAAGGGGGGGGGGCTCGAAGCTCTGACCACGTCTCACCCCCCAATACTGCACCCCATCCATGACATCTGTAATGGACCGAGATGAAGGACGCAGCGGCCGGGCGGTAGGCCAAACCTCTTAGTGAGCTGTGCCATGGAGTCCACAGTTCTGTGATGTAAGAATTGTAGCTTTGCCAAAGGGATAATAAGCAAAAAAACAGATATGATCCATTCATATGTCTTTCTCCATCTCTGCTACATATTATTGTTAAAAAGTTAATATTTCTATTTACTTCATGCTAATCGAGAAAAAATTAGAAGGAATAGTGTTATTACTTGATTCCTTGGAAGTAGAAGCGAAATAAAGAAGTAGCATAGATTAAAGTAATAGTCAAAAGTTGGCTGCTATGTGACTGAAGCTCCTCTGTTTGAATGGACAGGAGTTGACAAATTCCTATATGAAAAAAGCGTAAGTTTTTGAAATGAAACCAACAATACGGAGTATCTAAAAATGATCAACTCCACGAAAAAAACTGTAAATAACATAAATTGTGTGTTTTAACGTGCTCTACATTTTTTGTGTGGTAAGTTTTTGTCCAACTCTTACGGTTTAGCAGTTATGCAAACTTTTGTAAAAATTCATCCAGTAAAGTGGTCTTCAGAGACTATTCCCAGAAAATTCAAGATATACATTTTATTTGTCAGGTAAATGTCGTTAATATGCGATATTTTAATCAAAATCGTTTTGCCATTTTTGAGAAAATCAAAATTTTCGAAAAAACTTTCATGAAAAGGGTAGCTTGGGGTTGGGGAATTTTTCTCAAAATCTTCGTGTCGCATCCCTGGAAAATACTAAACTTTAATATCAAATTTGGTATTTTACCGACTTTTTGTTATTGAGTTATCGTGTTCACAAACACACGGGCACACACACGCACACATACACACGTACGCTTTTCTGAAACTGCTTTTTTATTTTCTCTATATGTACTATGTACATAGTGTATAGAGAATGTATTGTAATGCACCCAAAAATTCGATACCAAGATTTCACCGGAAATACATGTTTTAGGACACCCTGAATAAGAAAAGCATTTTTATAAAAATGTCCGTGTGAGTCTGTCTGTCTGTCTGTCTGTCCGTCTATGTGTCTGTGGGCAGCATAGCTCAAAAGATTGTTGAATACGAAACTTGGTATTTAAGTTCAGTATCTTCCAAGGTTGGGATACGAAGATTTTCAAGAAAATCCCCCACCCCCAACTATCCTTCACATGGAAACATTTTGGAACATTTTTATTTTCTAAAAAATGGCTGTAACGATTTTGATTAAAATATCTTATATTAAAGATATATACCTGACAAATAATATGTATATCTTGAATTTTCCGGGAATAGCCTTTGAAGACTACGTTATTGTGAATGAATTTCACGGAATCTTGTATAACTGGTAAACGTAAGAGATGGACAAAAACTTACCACAAAAAAATGTAGAGCACATTAATACATAAAATTTATGTCTAATACATTTTTTTCGTGGAGTTGATCGTTTTTTAAAAATTCTTTGTCTTTGGTTTCAGCCTTGAGAAACTTATACTGTTCTCATACAGGAATACGTCAACTCGTCTTCATACAAACAAAGGAACTTCAGTGACATAGCAAACAGTTTTTGACTATCACTTTAACCTATGGTACTCCCTTTTTTCGATTCTACTTACAAGAAAGCAAGTAATAAGACAGTTGTTGCTAATTTTTTCTCGATGAGCATAAGCTTTTTATCAATAATTTGTTGCGATGATGTAGAGAAAGTAACGTAAATGGAACACATCAGAATTTTTTGTATAAAGAAGACCCTGAAACATATATATCCGATGAAATCTGTGTATGACATTTTTGGGAGGAGTGCAATACCTTCTCTATACACTATGAACATAGTACTTGTAGAGGAAGTAAAAGTTAGAAAAATATGTGTCAGTAGCACAACAATTTGTATGACTCATAAGTCATTAACTATTGTTGAAGATTGCATTCAGTAATGCACAGTATGACAAAATGAATAATTTTACTAGGTTTCTGTACTCAGGGTGTTATTGTACAGGATTGGAAGCATTTTTCATACGCAAAAAATAAATAAAGTACATGGGTTTTCTTCCTCCTTTAGTACATTAATTTACACAGTTTAAAGTTGTAGAAATAGAAAATATATTAGCCTTCTCCCTTGTTTCGAGATAAACCACTATTGCAAGACAAAACTCTTTAAACAATTCTGTAATAATTGAAACTCTGTCTTTCTGCTTGTCTACGCTCAGTGTACTTAAATTGGTCGTGTCTGCAGAGTGATGACCGGCCATTCGATGAGTTCACCGTATTTGATGCCGGATCTGTTTAAGTGTGCACGTACCTGGTGGAATATGTAGATTCTATGCCTCGGCTTTGCAGTTGTGTTCGGTAAAGCACCTAATATAGTGTTGGAGACACGAATAGTACACAGGTAATGAAACAGGATCCTTTCTAAGCACGTTGAAGCTCAGAGAAACCTTGATAACACATATTAAAAGACAACTGAGTTCAGTGTTTTCCACCGTTATATTTCACATGGTCTTTTAGTAAATACATGTTACGCAATTAAAGTTTTTGGCACGATTTCGTATTGCAAGTAAGGCAGGTCACATCTCAGAGACGCAGGATACACTTGTGGATTTTCGTTTATTGCTGTTTAAATAGGCATCTAAGGAAAATGTCTTCTTTAACACTTTTTGGTTGACAGTTGGCGCTAAAAGTTATACATCACGTCATAGATCCCATGAATTGATACCATGTGATAAACTATTACAATGAAAAATACACTTTTTACAAAATATTTGCGTCTTTTCCGAGTTCATACTTATACTTCCGAGTAAAATAAAGAAATTATGCAAATTCTCAAGGTTTTCATATACAGTAGTAGTGCTTCCGCTTTGCCTTAGCTCATGTTAACATAACTAATATTACAAGTTAAAATAAAAATAAGAAATTATACAGCATTTTACTTATATAAAACATTAAATTAAACTAATTAAAGAATTGTAGATTATCTAAAATTTCTTGATAACAAGATTCATGCCTTTATTAAGCAAGAACTTCAAAGAATTACCGTCTCAACTCATATAATATGAATATAATGTAAACACCGAAACATCGTTAATGAATTTGTGTAAGTGTATAAGAATGCGAAGTAGAAGAATTTTTGTTACTGCAGTTCTTGAATTGTTTATGGTCAATGGCCAGATGCATATACAGCTACGCTGGCAAAAGTATTAATAGGTTCGAATCCCAGAGATTTCCTCCTGTCAAGGAAATTATTTGTTTATGGATCTAAAATAAAGAGAGAGAGAGAGAAAGAGTGGAAAATCAAAATGTCAGTTCATAAACAACATACTATGTAATGTGCCCTTAAAAGGGTAATGTTTGTATATAAATATCTATTCCTAGTGTAAATATATGACGAGCTCATTCTATAAAGACTACTTCCATATCCCTGAGGGTATAATTATATTCATTATGCATCGATTCATTATTATTGTTATTATATTATTATTATTATTATTATTATTATTATTATTATTATATCGGCGAACTGAAAACAAAAGCAATCAAACATATATAAAAATGAGCATCACATTTGGACTTAATATATTTAAATATAAAAATGGTGATTGATAAGCCGAACAGACATCTGGATACTGATGGCAATAGTTTATTTTCCCCCAAAAAGACTAACTCATAAACAAAAGCGTATTCATATATGGATGTAGTACATAAAATATACTCTGATGTCTGACTGTGAAAATGTAAAACGAAACACGACGGAAATTGATTAAAAATAACTTAAATATGTCAAATTATAATCATTAATAAATTAAAAGATAATTGGGCCTTACCAGAACAAGGAAATCGATGACCAAACAGACCAGATATTTCAAGTAGTGATTGTATATTTAAATAAAACTGAAAATATAGTGGATTCTCATTCTTGTTCTACAAAGAGATATTAGACAGCCTACTGATAGAAAACCACTCCTCAGAATAGAAGTAAAAGGAAAGTGAATAAACTATTAAAACAATTATGCCTAAAGAAATTTCAAATCAAAATAACAACTAAGTACCAAGACTTTAAATATTCTAAAGCTAACAAGGTGAAAGCAGGGTACATATCGAGATCAAATTTAAGGTCATGCTACATACGAGAACGCGCAGTTGTTTCCGATCCAGAGTTCCTTAAAGTTTCAACACTATTTCCTTTATCGTATGCCAAGGTTCAGGAACTGGTTATATTAATGATCATTAATTGGATTATCATTAATTGAGCCTTAGATAAAGTGAGATTAAGGATCATTTCCTTACTTTTTATCTCCAATTTTGAAAAAGTAAAATTATCTACAAATTCATTCGGATATTAACATAAATATTATTGTAATTTGAAGTCAAGGAAGAAATATTTAAATCCCATTTAGCAAGTATCTCGAAAACGTCTCTTGTGTAAGGCACAAGTTTTGGCGTTATCGTTCATATCGAACTTAATATGCTCTATAAGCTATGTTGCAAGTTTGCAAGAGATTTATGTTCAGTTTTTTATCAACATGATAGATAGTCTGTCATGTATGAATGCATTAATGGTGCCATAATCTTTCAGAAAGAATGACTGAGTTGTGGCTCCCGAGTCAAAAGCATAATAAAAGTGATAAGTTATTAAAATTTGATAAGTTTTAATAAAATTAATGTTTACATGCAAAAATTAAGATGCCTTATTCATTAAGTTTATTCTTATGCTAACAGTGAAACTCAGGAATGGTATTTCTCATCAGCAATAAAGTAAAATATTGAAGTGAAAAATTAAATGGCGTTTTATTTATGAACGCTCTTTTAACTGCTTTGGTTCTCAGCGTCCCATTCAATATTGGACGTGAAAGACCACTTAATTTTGCTCAGAGGCCTCTCTATTAGGCTTGAGATTCTTTTATATGCCGTAAATCAACGACACGGGATCCACGGCTTTACTTCCCTTCCGAAGGAAGCCATGCTAAGGATTTTTTCACCCGAAAAAATCCATCGTCCTCCAACGGGTTTGAAACCGGGACCCTGGGTATATGAAGTTAGCATGGTAAACATTACACCACGGAGGGCGACGTATTGAAGTGAAACATCTGACTTAAAACTAAAGTAAAATATTAAGGTGAAACATCTGACTTAAAACTAAAGTAAAATATTAAGGTGAAACACCTGACTTAAAACTAAAGTAAAATATTAAGGTGAAACATCTGACTTAAAACTAAAGTGAAATATTGAAGTGAAACATCTGACTTAAAACTAAAGTAAAATATTAAGGTGAAACACCTGACTTAAAACTAAAGTAAAATATTAAGGTGAAGCACCTGACTTAAAACTAAAGTAAAATATTAAGGTGAAACACCTGACTTAAAACTAAAGTAAAATATTAAGGTGAAACATCTGACTTAAAACTAAAGTGAAATATTAAGATGAAACATCTGACTTAAAACTAAAGTAAAATATTAAGGTGAAACATCTGACTTAAAACTAAAGTAAAATATTAAGGTGAAACATCTGACTTAAAACTAAAGTGAAATATTGAAGTGAAACATCTGACTTAAAACTAAAGTAAAATATTAAGGTGAAACACCTGACTTAAAACTAAAGTAAAATATTAAGGTGAAACACCTGACTTAAAACTAAAGTAAAATATTAAGGTGAAACATCTGACTTAAAACTAAAGTGAAATATTGAAGTGAAACACCTGACTTAAAACTAAAGTAAAATATTAAGGTGAAACATCTGACTTAAAACTAAAGTAAAATATTAAGGTGAAACACCTGACTTAAAACTAAAGTAAAATATTAAGGTGAAACATCTGACTTAAAACTAAAGTGAAATATTGAAGCGAAACACCTGACTTAAAACCAAAGTAAAATATTGAAGCGAAACACCTGACTTAAAACCAAAGTAAAATATTGAAGCGAAACACCTGACTTAAAACTAAAGTGAAATATTGAAGTGAAACACCTGACTTAAAACCAAAGTAAAATATTGAAGCGAAACACCTGACTTAAAACTAAAGTGAAATATTAAGGTGAAACATCTGACTTAAAACTAAAGTGAAATATTGAAGTGACACGTCTGACTTAAAACTAAAGTAACATATTGAGGTGAGACATCTGGCTTAAAACTAAATTAAAATATTGAAGTGAAACATCTGACTTAAAACTAAATTAAAATATTGAAGTGAAACATCTGACTTAAAACAAAAGTAAAATATTGAAGTGAGACATCTGACTTAAAACTAAATTAAAATATTGAAGTGAAACATCTGACTTAAAACAAAAGTAAAATATTGAAGTGAGACATCTGACTTAAAACTAAATTAAAATATTGAAGTGAAACATCTGACTTAAAACTAAAGTAACATATTGAAGTGAAACTTCTGACTGAAAACTAAAGTACCATATTGAGGTGAGATATCTGCCTTAAAACTAAACTAAAATATTGAAGTGAAACATCTGACTTAAAAGTAAATTAAAATATTGAAGTGAAACATCTGACTTAAAACTAAAGTAACAAATTGAAGTGAAACTTCTGACTTAAAACTAAAGTAACATATTGAAGTGAAATTTCTGACTTAAAACTAAAGTAACATATTGAAGTGAAACTTCTGACTTAAAACTAAAGTAACATATTGAAGTGAAACGTCTGATTTAAAACTAAAGTAACATATTGAAGTGAAACATCTGAATTAAAACTAAAATAGCATATTGAAGTGAAACATCTGACTCAAAACTAAAGTAAAATATAGAAGTGAAACATGTTTCTTAAAACTAAAGTAAAATAATTAGGTTAAACATGTGACTTAAAACTAAAGTAACATATTGAAGTGAGACATCTGACTTAAAACTAAAGTAAAATATTAAGGTGAAACATCTGACTTAAAACTAAAGTAACATATTGAAGTGAAATATCTGACTTAAAACTTAAGTAAAATATGGAAGTGAAACATCTGACTTAAAACTAAATTGATATATTCAAGTGAAACATCTGACTTGAAAATAAAGTGAAATGTTGAAGTGAAACATCTGACTTAAAAATAAAGTGAAATGTTGAAGTGAAACATCTGACTTAAAACTAAATTAAAATATTAAAGTGAGACATCTGATTTAAAACTAAAGTATAATATTGAAGCGAAACATCTGACTTAAAACTGCTTTTCATTTATTCACGAATTTTTACCTTTTCACAGATATAATGAAAGAGAATGAAAATCGTTGGTTGCAACTTTTTGAAGTTATGTGACACTAATGTTACGCTAAAATGCTCCAAAACACTTCTAACCGTCTGTTTGGAATAACATTAAAAAAACCGCAAATACATCACTAAAGTTTTATTGTCTTATAAAAGAGAAAATATTAGCATTATACGGATAAAAATCAATTGTTTTTATAGATTTTCTTGTAGTTAATTTGAATCCAGAATACTTAACCAGAAAACTTAGTTGTTATGGAGGATAATGGCAAATAAACGCTCACATCCTCGTGTCACTAGTAAAAAATGTAGCACAAAAACAAATAAAACTGTTAAAGTACATTTAACTACCAGCACAATGAACCTCCCAGCAATAAGCACATTACACATTTTTTACAATGCATCCTGAAATTGCTTTCAATGGCAAATTTTTGGTCGCTTTTGTTCCTTACTTCAGGTGTGTGGGCACGTAAATAAGGCATTCGTGGAAGAAATGCGATGTAAATGTGGGAGGAGCTGTGCAACATTTGGTCAGGTTTCATGTTGATCCCAAACTGAAAATGTGCTGCTACATATTATACTCAAGAACTGCACTTTACTACACCGTACCGTAATTTAAAAGTGAAATAAACACCGTGCTTTACATAGCAACACGTTTTAAATGTTTTCTGTAACAACTTGGTACTGAACGCTCATGTCGGTAGGTGTTAATGTTTCACGTGACTTCTTTGCTGATTAAATTGTAATTTAATGGCATTAAGAGTTGTTTCTGCTTTCTGATGCTATTTCAGGATTCTAAGTAGAATTTTTATCACAGTATCTATTATTTCAGCATAATTACATTATTACTCATATTGCCAATCCTTGGCGTAAAATTGAAATTACGATAAACAATTGTGTTATATGTGTATAAAGTTTACTTTGGGATACTATTTCATAATTTATTTAATGTTATGACATTATTCAGCTTGAAATACCACCAGTGTACATGTTTTTTTTTTTTTTTTTTTTTTTTTTTTTCATCGATGTAACTCTTCGGTCACTTGATTTTCGTGTACCATTGGAATTAATCATGCACGAATCTTCTTTCTTCTGCTTCACTTGCTTCAGTATATTACCAGGCCTCATGAATCGCACTCTCAGTAGCACTCACTGTTCATTACAGCTGTCAGAATTTATGAGCAATAACTGGAAAACACGCCACTACACTCTCTACATAACTCCTGCAAACACGCTCGGTATACATATCTGTGAAGGAGTTTCGCAATATTAGCATAAGGCTGGAGGGAAGGGAGTGTCCATTAAATTGGGAAGAGTGGTTGGTATTACAAATATTATGTTCCTTCTCCCCATCCAATCAATCGCTGACGAACACCGAAGGAAAAGCTGCCATTAACCTCTTTGACGGAACTGGATCTGTAAGTATATCTTGGTATTGTATGTGTTCTGAACCAGACATCCCCGCTTACTGATTCCACTTCCTAGTGTTTGCGTTTAGTGTCGGCTAAATAAACTGAATACGTTACTATGCAGCATATTCAAGTTGTTTGCTTTAGAATACCCCCAAAATCTCTATTTGTACACCACATCGATGGAACCAACATCTATCTCTTTCATCCGCCTTCTCTCCGCTCCACTCTCTTCAGTGTGTAAATGTTTATTTGCTTTATCGAAACTAATACTTAATGCATACGAAGTGCACCGTTAAATTTTTAGAGTTGTATGACAGAGTACTTTGATGAACACAAACGAGGACGGCTGATTACTATCTGGCATTTCCTTTCTTGGATTGCCCTCCCAAATTAAAAGATATTCGCTATTCATATGTAAGTGTCTAGGACTTCAAAATTTAGGGGAGCTGATAATTTTTATATTCAGACGCACATTGCTGTGTTATATTGTGCATTTTGGTAAAGATTGCCTGGTCATGGTGGTCCTCTTCCATAGTCTGCTAGATACCAATGTAGTATACTGATGTAAAGAGGCTAGTTTATTTATTAGTCTCCAGTCGGTTCTATTGTTCTTGGGTGAGGAAAAATGTGTTCAAAGCTGAATGTAATGTGAGAGTACATAAGGCACAATACAGTTTCTCAAGTTTATATTGGTGTGCATTCTTATAGCTGATTTAAACAGACGGTTCCATACAGGAAATGAATGACATAAGTACAAAACACTATGAAACTCATAAGTAGTAGGTTTTGTTGCTTCTGGAAATACTATAGATTTACTTCTGAACTGCCATAAGTTATATAATGTTCTCAAGAATTCAAATAGTGAACAGTTACATTATAAGAGTATTTTAAAGGCCCAAAAATTATATTGAACAAATGTCTTTATTGACTGCAAAATGTTGTTAGAAATAAAATCATAAATTCACCAATGCAGATAATTAGCTCGACTCTTCAACATTTAGATGGTTAATGACTTCCTCCATTCACGACTTCAGTACCACTGTGCAATATTCTCCAATCTCTCACTTCTTAGTACAGTTCACTACGCACAACCTCGCTCTGCAATTTTTTATTATTTATGAATATAAAATAATATTCCTGAAAACTTGTAGAAGCCAAAGCTTGGTGAATGAATCATTAAGAGTTGCTTTTCCAAAGGTTCCGAGTACTGTCACACCGACCTCCTGTGTTGTTATGTATTCCAAGGTCTTAAACCGCAATGATTCGCATACACAAGCGAACCGGTACTGTTACACGGCTCCCTCCTCAGGGCTGATTTTTCAGACCAGCATCATCATTGGAGCCTAGACGATCCAAATGTACTACCCGCTTCTTCCGGTGTGGGCGGTCGACTACCCGTGGACCCTCTCCTCCAAACGACGTTGTCCCGTCCATAATTCTTGGAACATGAGCTACGCATCTTGTTCCGGATTCGGCGATACAATCACGTCTGTACTTCCCGCCGGGAATCTTCCTTGTTGATTTTTTCGACATAATAGTCTCCATCGTCTTGCTCGCAAGCTGGGTGTGTTGCCGAATAGGACGATTCACGAAACCCTTTGACAGTCGGCTAACCAGATGCATCTAAGCGACTACCACTCATTTTCAGTGTCATTCTGCGGACTCCAGGATGCCCTTTGGAACTTCAGAGTACCACCTTGTTTTGGGCGAGTCCTAGGAATTACATACTTCAAAAGTCGTCTGTCGCATAGTGGCTTCTGAGGGCATCCAGTACCAATATTATTACTTCAGCTCTCCTCGCGATGAAAGCTACATACTTATGGCGCTCCGTCTCTGGGTGAAATCCAGCATGACGTATTCCTTCACGCAAGGTTTCGGCGATGCCGTCATTATCTCATACGGTCGAATGCGTTATCTTTATCGGCAAGCACTCTGCCCCTCCTGGTCGGGCTATCGTTACGACTGTACCGGTGTCCAATAGTAAGCAGCACAGCTTCCCTCGTATCCAACCGACTGCGGTGAGGCTGTTCCTTCATCCCTGTCTTAAGTAAAAAACGCCAAGTGAGGATCCGGCGATGGTGACTCAGGCATGCCACAGACCAACTCAGCTCCTATTCGTGTTCCACCTGCCAGTCGACTGGTAGCCAAAAGCGTTTCACTAGCTGCCCTGGGTGACCACTTCCCCAAACACACTCGTCTTCTCGGTTGCGTACCAGGCGCCCGAATCAGTCACATCCCCAGCATCCCACTTAAAGGTTGTTGTTGTGTTGATCCCCTTTCCCATAGACCCAAGTGCTCCTGATCATCTGAGTAAACTCGGCTCCCGGCTACTCTGTGCTCATGCTCGCGGTTTCCTTTCTATGTATGCGCCTTCCGGTCGACGTCCTGGAGTGGACATTTGCGTGCTGGGTTAGCCGGCTCACTGCACTCCCAGCATACACCAACTGAAGATCGTCGCTGTCGTCTCTGGGTTGCTTCTTTCCCCCTGTGTTAGCGAATACTTTTGTTCCTTAAAGTGGGTTCAGCTGTTTTCAGCTCCGTCAATATACTAATTGCTGCCTTACCGGATTGTCTTATAGTCACCGAGCATGAGGCGCTTTCGGATATTAGCGAGACGCACCCCGTCCACAAAGGAGTTGGCAGCTGCCTGGTAACTAGTAGTGGGTTCACCAGGGCTTTGTTCACAAGTTGATGGCTAGGACAATCTCCTACATCGTCTCACCAGTATGTTGCAGCCTCGCCTTAAGCTGACTGCGGTAGGCTGCAGCCAAGCGATTGTTCCCCAAGCAGTTCTGGAGGGCCTGCCAGTTCTCCCCGCACTTCACCAACTGTGGGATCGCATTCAGTGATTTCTGTCGCCCGTTCGCTTGCTATCAGTAGTGCGGCGGACTTTTGGCGGAAAACTTCGGAGGTTGACGTCCTTGTATTTGGGAGACTTGACGCGCACGGATATTATATCTCATCCTGGCATCACATGTTTAAGCCTTTTGTCAAGCATCCTTTGCCCCGAGGCGTTCAGTTACTTGACCCCGCTGTCTTTTCTTCCCTCCAGGACACTAAGTCTTCCAAGGCATTAATGTCTTCTTCGACGCTTCCGGGGTGTTAAAGATTCTTAATGGTTCTCCCAAGTTATTCTACATACCTTTTAAAGCTCTCAAATTCTTCGAATTGCTAAAAGGTTCCGTTTTCAGGTTATGCATCGCGCAATTCACAGTCGTTGTTTTGTTTCTGATCTTCTCCATACCGGATTCCATTTTATCATCCTACATCTTCTCCATTCCGATTTTCATTTCTTTCTTTACATCCTTCACGGCCATTATTTTATTTCCATCTTCTCGTCCTATCCAACACAATTTTAACCATCTCTTCTATCTTGGCTTCTTAATTTCACTCCTGACACGAGAGCAACAAATGTCTTTATTCACTTAAAATTTGGTTACAAATATAGTCTTAAATTCACTGCTGCAAATAATTCATTCAACGCTTCAACATGTAGACAGTTAATGTCTCTCTCCATTCACGGCTGCGCGCCAGTGTGCGGTAACCTGCAGTCACTCACGACTCAACGCAGTCACTACACACAGCAACGCACTGCAGATCTTCCTCTTTTTATAATAGAAATTAATGCGATGTACTACAAGCATACGACTTTCTGTATCTATTCTATGGTAAACTGTACTTACAAATGCTTGTTTTTCTATCCGCTTCACTTAATTTGCAAACATACTTTTATTCACACTTCCTTGCAGATACGCAGGAATAAGGGAATACAATAGGCTGACGAGATTGTCAAATCCTTCAAGAGCTGGTCACTATGTGTTGCACTGAGATTATCTTCACTTCACTGATGAAAGAAAAACATTTATTGCAATTGTCCATTTGGGAAATGTAAAATTTATGTTGAAATCAAATACTAGGAATATCTTGGAAACTTGTAACTCAAAAAAGAAGTGTTTCACATAAATTCTTTTTAGCGTGGTATACTTTTTTGAGTAGTAATAATTTTTTATACCCACCTATTATGGCTTCCCAGTTATCCAAACTCATCCAGAATAAACAAAACTTCAGAGTCTATTCCCAGAAAATTCAAGATCCGCATTTAATATAATATAACCCTATTCTAAACATACCCTTGCTATTTTAATCAAAACCATTAGATCCTTTATTGAGAACATCAAATTAAAGTAAACATGTTCCATGTAAAGTGTAGAATGATGGGGAGACATTTTCTTGAAAATATGCTTGTTACATCCTTGTAAAATAGTGAACTTAAATATAAAACATGGCATTCGTTTTTGAGATCCGATATTGACACACACAGTACTACACCGCTCACACATACAGATGTGCACATAAAGGCACCTTTTTCTGAAGAATGCCTTTTAATTAAGGGAACCACAAAAGACGTATTTCCTGTGAAATCTTGATATCGAATTTATAGTGCAATGCAATACCTGCTCTACCTACTATGTACCGAAATTAAACAAAAAGGGTAACCAAAGTTATCTGGGACTTTTTTTTAAACCATTTTCTTCTAAATTGAGCTGTTGAGCTGTTATAGGATGTTTTGTATCAAACCATCTCCCTCACGGCAAGGGGAGAAAATAGAGTATCAAATTCAATAACGTGGCTTTTGTGATTTTAAAGTTTTCTGAGCTCAGAAAATACAACACCATGTTGATTATTTATTGTAGCTCTCAAAAGCAAAACAACGTGGCAGATTTGGATGCAAGGTAAATATGATTACAGTGCTAGGTGAATGCAAGAGAAATTATCGAGTTGCATTGGCAGTGTTCAATGAGAAATACCGGGTGCAAACGTCGCATGTGAAATTCAAATGACTGGAGATACGAGTACGTAAGCATGAAAATGTAATGAATAATCACTTCAAGGAGAAAGAAAAATCACTTACGAAAACGGTATCAATATTCTTGCTGCAGTAGAAGTAAGTCCAGAATAAATCAACATGAATTCTTCACAGACCGTGGGATTAGTCGCACAGCGGATACCAAAGTACCATAAATAATCATGCCTCTCATGTTGTATGTTTGCATCTTGATGCAAACATTGAAGTGATTTTCAACATCAAGTTGTTATCCAATACATTGCATTGCATTCTTGGCAAACATATTATTTTCCGATGAAACCACATTCTTTGAACAAGTTTATAGATATATTGCATTATTGGGCATCTGAAAACCCAAAATGGAAGAGAACAGCATCTCTGGTTGCTATATGTTTGGTGTCCAATTATGTTAACCTTGTCATTGGTCCGTATTTCTTTTAAAGCAGAATACTGGTGAATCATATTGCCATTTTCTCAACTATGAATTACTTCTCTTATTGGAAAATATGTCCTGCAATGTGAGAAGGGAAATGTGGTATCAGCAGGAGTGCCCCACCACGTTGTGCAATATGCACACATTAACTTCTAAATGAGCAATTCGGTGCTAGGTGGATTGAACGTGTTGCATCTTTCATCTGACCTCCTCGTTCATCCGTCTTAACACCCTTGGACTTCTTTTCATGGCAAGACATCAAACACAAAGTCAGTTTAAAGCACCTACAACCAAAGAGAGTATAACTTTTCGGATACATGAAGTTTGTCGCAATAGTACTCCTATATGTTCTCTCATGGGCTTGTCAGTTATGCCGAGTTTATTTTCCTAATCTTTATTGGAGTCGCTGGAAGGCTTGAGGATCCTCAGTGTAGCGCGAGTGCTTTAATGTTGAGCATGAGGAGTTGGAGACCGCTCTTGAGAATGCACATTCTATCAAAGTACTTATGGCATTTTGAGGGTGGTTCCCAAGAATGATAACAGCTTGCAGTGAATACTGCTCTTGTGTGGGATGAATAATTACAATGGCTCATTAGTCTCTGCTTTTGCAAACGTATTCAATTTCGCCTTGTTATAGGCTTCGTCACAGGTTGCATTTGGTCAAAAATTCAGTTATTTATAAGGCAGTTGTAATTAGGGGAAATTTGTTTTATCTGCATTTACATTGACAGTGACTTCAGAAATATTCATTGACTGATAGCAACATACTATGCAAGTTACTGTAATAAAATAATTAGTACTAAATGCGTAAGACATCGAAGGTTACGCTGCAATGGAATATCAGAATCAGTAATATCAAAAGTACTAAAGGAAAATCTTCTATACATTAAAAAAAATTACAGTTATAATTATAACAATAACATATTTGAATCTGAAATTTGAAAATGTCCGAAGGACTTCGCATAATAGACAAATTACTAAGACAGTGATAGAAGCTCCAAATGCAGTTACTGCAAAAGTGAGAACATTTTAAAACATTTGCAAAAAAAATCTTGTATATTGAACTATGTGTGACACAAGGAACGTAATTTTGAGCAGTGAGCATAAATCCAAAATATAAACATTAATGACCTCCCATACTTCCAAATTGCATCAGTCACACCATATGGTGTAAATAGACACTTTTATAAATACAAAATTATCTTAACTGATAACAAAGAGCAATTTTCACGTCACACACCAGCAAAACATATCGTAGCTCAATGCAGATTTTAAAGTGAGCTAGGAACACAGGAAACCTTTCTCCTATTAGTTAATCTTGTTTTAATTATGGTTTTAAGACTGATCCGGCTGTAAGTAGAAAATGAATCATTTTTTTACATCGCAAGTGGAAAGTTTTTTTTTTATTTTGGTGAAATTTATACTTATATATAAAACTATCAGGTTGCATTTACCTGTGCAGAAATAACAGATGTCTAAGGAACAAGAGGAAAACAAATTCAAGTGCTCTATCAGCATTGCTAGCCACTACTGTACCGGTATGTTTCTCTACTGTAAGCAAATATGAGTAGCAAATATATACAGAACCGTAACATTCAAGCTGACATAATTTGCAACCGGTACCAAAGTGTAGGCATTCCTAGACATTTATTCCATACAAGGAATCTTGGGAGAAGCAAATGGTTACAGCACAGTGCCGTTTCTAACCGTATAGCGATAGTGGAGGAGAGCAATATCGAGTATGACTAATAGAGATTTCCTTTGGAGGGGTATAAATGAATATTAAATGAGTGAATAGAAAAGTAGTTCAAGGAAGTTTTCCTGTCTGAGGAATTTTGGACTGGCTTGGTTTGTTGCTTGGTAGCTCCAGATTTACACATTTAGTGACACTGCAATAATAATAGACATTCGACTTATAAGATGTTAATCCTATTTTAATTAAAAGTAAAAAAATAAATGACTTAATAGATATAAGGTAGTGACTAAGAAGTATGTGGGAATAATAGTAAAGATAAAAGTAATTATAGTAGTAGTTGAAGTAGTAGTAGTAATAATAATAGTAATAATAATAATAATAGAGGCCAAAGAGACATGAGTGGTATATCACATGCATTTAAAGCATGAAGTGTTTTAATCTTGTGGCAATATTAAGGCCACAAGCCATAACATATAAGGCTTTTATTTTATAATTTAATTATTGTTAACTTGGCTATTTATTTGGTTAAATAACTTAAAGCGTACATTTAATTTTTGTGTAAATTGTTATTGCTGGATTTTTTTATTTGTGATATTAATATATTTGCAAGACGTGTGTTCATTCCAATGCAAAAAGGTTTAAGTAAAGGAGTTTATAATGTGCTGGCTGGAGACGTGACTAGCAATCACAACAAAGATAAAAAGAGATGAAAATTTTGCTTAGCAACGAAACAAGAAGGGAGTAAAAGATGTATTCTTGTGGAAAAGAAACGTTATAACTTGATTCTGTGTATTTATCTATCAGCAAGATTTACAATAAATTCAGAAAGAATAACAATATATATTGATGGTAGTTGAAACCAAAATCCAGAATGCGTCTCGTATACCACTAACCTGAGAAGAGAGAAGAGTCTGCATGGTAAAAGTATAAAACTAATTAATAAAATTAAATGCAAACGAACCAACAACTTTTTTTCGATACAGTCCTAACGTAGCTTCTGTAGATTATTGTGCTGAAAACCCGTGCAGATTGGTAACAGAAAGTAAATGAGTCAAATACTGGTGACGCTCATCTGTGGTAAAAATCCTTAGCATGGCTTCCTTCGGAAGGGAAACAAAGCCGTTGGTCCCATATCTAGATTTACAGCATGTAAAATAAACTCAAGCCTGATAGAGAGACCTCTGAGCAAAATTAAGCGTCCAGTATAGAATGGGACGCTGAGAACCTCAGCAGTTAAAGAGCGTCCATAAATAAAAACTCCATTTCATATCATCTGTGGTACATGTGCTGGAAGTGAACTCCTCTCGTAGGCGATTTCAGACACTTGAATAATAGTGACCTGGCACTGCAACGAAGGTCGATCTTCGAGAACGTGGTGGCTACAACAAGCTAAAAGCGAATTGTTTAAGAAATTCAATTATAGGTGGAGCACTACCATGCTGGAAACTAGAAAAAGAGAGAAACAGTATTGCATAAAACACAAACATTTGATAGCGGGTTTCACAGAAATGCAAGTTTTGAGGACTCCATTCCAAAAAGGCATATTTAGAATAAGGTTCTTCCGTGTGTGTGTGTGTGTGTGTGTGTGTGTGTGTGTGTGTGAACAGCGTAACTTAAAAACCAAAAGACCATTGAATACCAAGCTTGGTATCTAAGCTCTACGCCTTCTGAGGACGTAACATGAAGATTTTTGAGAAACTGCCATTACCCTTATTTTCTGATAAATGACTTCAGACATTTTGATTTCACATTAGATGTTTTCATACAATGAAATAACACGGTGGTATTATATGTACAAAAATGTAGGTAAATATTAAAGCACATAATACATGTAAGTTAACCATTCCCAAGATATTCCTGGTTACTGGCATACAAGTTTAACACTTTTACTTTTCTCAAATGGAAATTGTCATTTACTCTTCATTTTTCTTCCGTCTTTCCTTTGCTTTTCTTTTGCTGCGGAGCCGAATTTCAAAACCATTACATACAACCGGATCTTAAAAGACTGATCTATAACTTTCCTCCCTTTCCTATAAGTAAGTTTCTACTAATGTTTATCCTACTAGCACGAAGTAGATTCAAGAATAAGCTTTTGTAAGAAAATTTTGTTACCGAATTGGTGGAGAAATCCATGTGAATGGAAGGCATTAAATTTTTAAAGTAAAAATTATGATATGTTTTAATCCAATAATTATAAGTACGAAAAGAAAGTTGTGTTCCCTAATAATCAATATTTGGATGAAGGTACATCAGAGAACGTAAAGAGAAGCATTTAAGTCATTTAAACATTTCAGTGCAATGTCTCAAATAGTTATTGATAAGTAAAGTAGCCAGTCATGACTTAAAAAAAACACCCAACATTGACATGGTGTTTTTCTTCTCCACTTGATTGTTCACGTACTGAAGTAATATCTCATTAAAATCTACGGAAAGTTTTCAAGTTATCATAGCACATCTCAAACGCCATACAGCAATAGTTTATTACAAGTTGCTTTGCTTTACAACCATAAAAGGAAAACAATGTTCATTGTTTAATTTTCGATAAAAGCCTTCATTGTCTTCATACTAGGGGCACATCCGTGCAATTTCATTATACCGTAATTAACTTTAAACACTACTGTTATATCCTCTCCTACCCTAACGTAAAGTTTGCTGCATGTATCTGACTAAAATACAAGAATATTACTGTCAGTCTTGAAGAGGAGAGCAAGTTTCAAGTTTCTGTCAACATCCATGGAAATGTACGACTTCCTCTCTCAACTTCATTATCACTTCTGCTGCATTGCTTTTACAAAACAAAGCATAATCATATCCCAGTTTCATAACTTTAAACCTAAACTGTCGACAAAAACTTTACAACGCTACACTTGTTAACATGAAGCAACTGAATCCCTAGGGAGGCGACATTTTGTCAACAATTTCTTACTCAGCAGTGTGTACTAGAAACTAAGTCAGGTTGTTTTGAAGTGTGTAAAGCAGATGGATTGAATGAATTTGTCACTAGTGAAAAAGGATTTCTTTCCATTACCGTTCTATTAAAGTATCAGTGTCAACTCTCGGGTTTTCAACCGCGTTTAGTAAACTACGGTACTTTCTTTTCCGATTCCTTCAAGAAATTTTTGTTTAATTGTAGACATTGTAATGCAAAGACCGTAGATTATTGTTAATATATGCATATCCAAATGAAAGAATTGTTTATAAGCACAATATAGGATATATAGATATGTGATGACACCCTCCGTAGTGTAATGGTTACTATGTTAACTTCATATACCCAAGGTCGCGGGTTCAAACCCGGCGGAGGACGATGGATTTTTTTCGGGCGTAAAAATCCTTAGCATGGCTTCCTTCGGAAGGGAAGTAAAGCCGGTGGTCCCGTGTCGTAGACTTTCGGCACATAAAAGAACCTAAAGCCTGATATGAGAGGCCTCTGAGCAGAATTAATCGGTCTTTCACGCCCAGTATAGAATGGGACGCTGAGAACCACAGCAGTTAAAAGAGCGTCCATAAATAACACGCCATTTACATTTTATTTTAGATATGTGATAAAGTTTTACTTTCATGTCCTTTGTGGAGTAAGTAGAGGAAATATAGCATACCACCCGAACATTCTAAAGCACGCTTCAACAAAAACACACTTTCTAAGACTCCTGGAAAAAGAAAGTATTTTTAAAAAAAAAGTAGGTATGTGTTGCTGTGTATATTTGGCGTGTATGAGCTCGTCGCTTATCAAAAATTTGCATCGTACTACGAAACAGATTTAACATTGTTTTTTCCTGGATGGACACCTGAACAGAGGATCTGCACATGTCGGCCAGAACATGCTTGGATACAAAATCTGGTGTAACTAAAAAAGAACTTTGCCTCGCGCCGAACTGTCAGTGATGATAGCATTCTATGGACATTGCGAGATGGCGCGTTACATAGGTGACCTTTTATTGCCCTGGTGGTTGACATTTCACCTTGCTTCGGTTAACTATTTCATTTGCACATTTACGGACTTGGTGTATTCGTCGAGAGTCTGGTTCATGAGTGTCCTAATTGCAAGACAATTCTGTGCCAGTGTTTCTTGGGCTCTAACATGGACCTTGCTTCTCTACGTTATGGTGACCGTGTTTCGATTTCTACGTTACTTCCCTACTTCAGCCTCCATAGATTCCCTAACCTTGTTCTCTTTCAGGTGCTACTCATTATTTTAGTACTTTCTTGTATGCTTTATGCAATATAATAATTGAATTACGTTTTGCGTTATTTGGTATCCCCTTTCAAAGTTATTTAGTTGCTATTGGTATTCTCAGTTCTAACAAGCGTCAGGGACCGCCTTTTCTTACCGTTCGGAGGTATGTCACGTGTGTCATTGGCGAGACTTTTAACTTATATAGTTTAGCCCGCCCCGGCTTCGCATGTGAGAAAGCAAATAGCGCCGGTGGTTTGCCGACTCTCGAGGACGCAACGTACAACTGCCCAGCCGAAAAACACGACAATTCAAGGTATATTCCACACTAACGATTGACCTTGGGATTTATTGTCCCTGTGAATGCAAGGCGCTTAAATTCAAAAGGAAAATTGGTTGACATTATGGTATTCTTGGAATAAGCATATCTTCACCTTTAAATTGTCCTATTATATAGTAGTTAAAATCAAAAATTTCATAATTTTTTTAACGGCGAATTTTGTTCCGCTGCATAATTTCGGCTGATTGAGATAGCGTAGCATAATTATAACCGAGTCAACCTTCAGCTGTAAATTGTGTGGCGGTAGTTTTGGCAAATCTAATGAATTTAGGAATTCAGTTAGATAATTGACAACTTCATTTGGATTTGACCAATGGAATCGATCGACTTAAGTGAATGCATATGTCCATAAATTTTACTCTGAATTTTTATATTCAAACCATTTATATTCTTATTAGTTGCTGCTAAAATGGCTCGTTCGCTCAACAAAGCATAGTTTTTGTAATTTACACCAATATTTGGGAACACTTTCAATATTAGTTCTTCTTTTGACGTTGTGAAGTGAAAAAAAGTGATGTAAACGAAATGAGTCCAACAGGAAATTGTTCATTGCCAATGTCTAATATATATATAGTTGGTATTCCGAAAAGGATGAAGTCATCGTACACATAAGGTATTGTGGAAAGGATGACATATGCAGTTAACAGCGTGGGCAATCAAGGATGTCGTTGGCAAAATAAGAGCAATGGCAGCGCTTTCATAGTGTGGCGGGTAAACGCTGACACAGACAATGAATTACATTAAGGAGAAAGTCACAAAGTAACATTTATACTTCTTCCGAATCTCTTTCTTTCCTTTAGTCCTAATGTTTTCCATCTCTTTCTTTATTTTCTCCTATGTCAAAATAGCCATTTTTAAGGCTAACAGTGACATAACTAAATACCAAGTAGACCTGGTTGGGCAATTGATAAGTTTGTATTTGATGATAGCTTTGTGTATTAAATTTCTCAATTTAACCCAAAATATTACTTGATCAAAAGTATTAAGAGCACCGCAATTGCAATGCGACGCGGGTATCTTCATGTCCTTTAGCTAGTTCATGTACCACATAACGTTAAATAACCAACATCTGCAATAGTCATTTCTCCGCCATTTTCAGATTCCAGGAAAGATTAATAATGTTTGTTGTATAGTTTATAATTGTTTCACTCTAAATAATTACAACTAAAAATATACTTATTTCTTTATTGAAACGATGTGACCAAGTGAACGATAGCTAATACATAAGAAATATATTTGATTTTCATAGTTGTCTTGCGTCATTGCCCCCATAACCGGGTGCATTCATTCCCTTAGTATTAAATGGGGAAGAAAAATAGAGCAGTAGATACCACGACTATCTGGTGGCAAATAAGTAAATACGTATTTTAGGTGTTCGTTGCCAGGAAAGCCTGTTTGCTTATTTATTTTAAACGACATGAGTAAGGAAAGACAATACATAAAATGTATTTGAATTTCACTGCAGCGTTGTGTTATCTCGATAAACTTTGCGTTACCTTAACATTGGACGGGGAGGGGAAATACTACTACGGCCTCTAGCAACAAATAAATAAGTACTAGCCCTATGTGTTCGTCACCAGGAAAGCTTCTATACTTCTTTATTTTAAACGATAGGAGTAAGGAAAGAACGGTTTATACATGAAAATGTATTTGAATTTCATTGCTGCGCTGCGTCATTATCTCGATAAACTGGTGCGTTACCTTAAAACTGAATTGTGAGGGAAAATACTACTATGGCCATCTAGCGCCAATTAAATAAGTACTTACTCTAGGTGTTCATCACCAGGAAGGCATCTTTGCTTTATTTTAAACATGTGCTTTGAGCTTTGGAAAGATTTAAGTCTTGGACCAAATCATTTCTCTCTTTCAGTTACCCCAGGATGCATGCTGGGATATGGGTCTTCAAGGTCTGCTTCTGGGACGGAACTATTAGGTTATCATTTCTTTCAAACTCATTCTTCTCAGGATGTAAACCAGTTTTTCAAGAAATTACCCTCAACCTCAACTACCCCTTACATGGAAAATATTTCGAAAACCTATATTTTCTCAAAAATGACTTAACAATTATGATTAAAATACCGCATTTTAAATATAGTTACATGACAAATAAAATGTATATTTAAATTTTTTGTAAATACTCTCTGAAGCCCCCTTCATTTTGGATGAATTTTGCTGAGTTTTGTATAACTGGTAATCCAAAGTAGATAGACCAAAACCTGCTACAGATAAACGTTGATCTCGTTGAAATAAACCATTTATTTCAAATGCATTTTTTCGTGGAATCAACCTTGTCTGATATATTCCTTATCATTCGTTTCAGTTATAAAGCATTTAACACATGCGATAACTTGTAAGTTCCTTACCATATAAAATAAATCCCATAGCAACCAGGTTTAAAAAAATGCTTTAGCCTAGTGCATATACTTGTTTCTCCTTCTGCTTACGAGGAAGTAATTAATTAGATTATTTCTGCTAATATTTATCTCAAATAGCATGTCCTTAATGAAACAATAAGCCTATTAAGAATAGTTTGTTACGTAGAGAAATTCATATGAACGAACACATCAGATTTTTATATTTATGTCTAAATGTCTAAATAAATAATGGTTGTATGGCATTTGACTGTACATTTACAAATGATTATGTTGTATGCTCTCTAGGGCGTACGAATAGAGAGTTTTCGGTGTCATAATATTAGCACGCAACTTTTATTGTTTTGATAGTTTTTTTGAAGTTTAGTTGGGGCTAACTCTTTGTTAATTTTCTAATATACCTTCTAATAATAACCAAAGGTTATGTTTTAGGGTTCCTTCATATTCTAATATTGATTTTCTGTTTCCTTATACAAGATTAAGTATTAAGTATTAGCAATTTAAATTTTGAATAACAGCCATTCATATTTTTGGATGTATTGTTTTTATTTGGGAAAATATATAAATAAATAAATGAGGATTTGTTACGTATCTTTATATGCGCTCAGGCTTCAAAGAATCGTCCACTTTCTCATCAGATCCGTGACAATTCTTTTCACGTTTTCGTTACATTTATTATTGATATTCCAAACAAGATTATGTGCGGCAGAAATGGTTATATGCCTTTCGGAGAAAACCTATAAAGCTGGGAATTATCCAGTTGTTAATATAATTAACACGTATGTTATTAGTATTACAATATTTTGCTAACACTAATAGAGTCAAGAACTTGTATAAATGTTAACCTAAGCTGTTAGCTTCAGAAAACCATTTCAGATAAATACTACTATTAACGAACTACACCGAAATAATTTGCGAGATTGTGCACGTGACTGATTTAAGTTCTCAAGATTTAATATCGCAAAAATCTGTAAAATCTCGGACTAATCACTTGACAGTGCGACACTGAGCATTCATTAGTTACGTTCTTGAGTTATGTAGCCTATTCTGGAGGCGTTTTTTTCCACTGCTCTGGTGGCTTAATGCGTAAAGCGGGAAGCCGCTCTCCTAAAGGTCATGAGTTCGATTTCTGTTATTGAATACATTTTTATTATTACTATTTTTTTCATCCCAAACGAAGTTCCGCGATACGTGGCACACTGACACTTCAGAAATTTATAGCCGTTACTTCGAAATTTCAATAAACAGGCCATAAGTCTCCTATCTCAAATTAATTATTTAAGTAACCTACATATTCTGTGAAAATATTTCGGTATAGTTCATTAACATCCTGTGTGTGCACTTATAAATAACAAGATAGTAGTAGTGGTAGTAATAGTAGTTGTAATAATAATAATAATAATAATAGTATTACCTTTGCAATTACCAGACGGCACTTGAACGTCATTTGTATGTAACTGCCCATTCTATCCAGGTAATTATAGATTAAATAATACTAACAAAACATAGCTCCAGCTGTAATGGATATATTTGTATCACTTTAGTATTATATATCATTAAGAGAAAATATAATATCACAGAGCAATTATATCTAAGTTGTTAAAACATACCATCAATTGTGTGAAGTAATATTCAACTTTTATATTTGGCAGGCTAAAAGCAAAGTAAATACACACTAACCTCAAAATGCAACCTAACATCAAATCACTAGGAACAAAATGTCTGTAGGTGATGATAATGTTTGTTCTGTAAGATTTAGCAAGTCATTGGGGAAGATATTCCTCGAGCACCAGTGCCTATTATTGTCACAGTAGCAGCGCGGTTCAATTTGGCTACCAATCTTCATTTCATTTCTAAAACTTTTTCAAAGTGAAAAAATAAAACGAAATTTAGTATATAGGAAACACAAACTACTAAAATCTATTGTGTATAGAAACATTGTACAAATGTGTAATTATTATTGATAACACCGCAATATAGACAATCAAACAAAAACATACATACAGCGTACAAAGTCTAAAGTGTAGAATAACTTTATATCCATATAATAAATGCTTAGTATATTTACTTTAAATCAATAATAATGCAGTACATATGTTTACTTAATATTTTATGCAAAACTTAAGATTGTAACACTTAGATAATACTGAACAAATTTTAATCAGACTCATAATTTTGTGGATCTGTGTTATATATAGTTGTAATGCTCGAGTCGTCTGTGCACACAAAAAGGTGTAGGAATTGTCGCGGGAAGTCGGTGTGTCGATTCAGCAATATCCTCAGCTCCGTTGTTAAAGAAGATTTCAATCCTAATCTCCTAATTTAAATTATCTCAGGGGTTTGTGGGTGAGGTTAATATAAAATACACTGCATTTCCCTTACGACTTGAATGATTGAATCACAGGTTTAACGGGCGGCTAGCTTGTTTCTTACAAATGTGTTATAAATAACTATCATCCGACCACTTAAATTATTAATCAGGAGCCTAATCTAACCCTCCTCCCCAGCACTCAAGCACGTGGACGTGCGCCTAACACAATGCGATTCATGAGAGGTAGTTATAGAGAGTAACCACACAAGAGTTCTGCCGTGCCTTAAATACTGATCCTGGTTGACGCCAGCTTTCGCACCATAAAATGTAACAGTATCCCTTATTGGTCCTTAGTTAGCATCACCTCACAGGTTATGAGAATAAATTGTGCAAATTGTGAAGTTATAGCGTGCACATGACGCGTTTGGAGAAACTCACTGGTTCCTTCTCACTTTAACATTATTCTTGCTTTGTCTGATTCTCCAATGCCGTGTGCTACCTGGAAGGCAAGTCACTATTGCTATCTCACTATTTTCTAAGTCTATTCTTTTATATCTTACATTCTTTAGCCTAAACCCTGTGCTCATTAGCAGGTGGCGGTTGGTGAACTGTTACCAGGACTTAAGCTAGCTCGCCTTGCCTTAATTACCTAAGTTACAATAACTTTCATATTTCTACCTTTAAATATTCACAACTATTTTACATTGCTTTCTATAAGCTTATAATATTATATACAATTTCTCTTTTTATATATTTTGGGAGCATGTGGTATGGGCTTCTACAGAATGAATATGTTCCTAGATCGATCACATCACAATCTTTGTTTCCTTGACTGAAGCAATAAACCTTTTTGTGCATATTTCATGGTTTCATCATTTTTAGGACCAGAGTTATAAAAAAATATATTTTACCTCCTGATTATATTCCATTGTTTCACAAATTATATGGGCATTTATATTGTTGAGCAAAGCAAAGACATTCTAATATTCATTCCCTTGTTACCCAAGAAATAGAGTATGTTGCACACTACTGCTCAACTGTGTCCATCCCTCCTTTGGTTTATATTCCAATACGATTTCTGGTTTACCTGTCTGTCTTTTCTTACAACAACCTTGTTTTGCATTGTTGAAAGTAGTAGGACATATTTGTTCTCTTCGGGGAAAAAGTGTTAAGAGTTATTTCCTGATGTAAAGATATGTTAGACTCATCTTAACGATTTTCCGGTGGTAGAAATGGTATCGGAAATTCGTTTTGGTCTTTACGAATTGTTCCAATAGTAATGATGCCCTTTGTAGCAATTATCACTAATAAGATTTCTGTTTGACCCAGTATGTTTGTACAGTCTGTTTATATCACTAGGTTTATTTGATGCAAACAATTTCCCTTCGGGTTATTTCCTATAATCAATTTCCTAAATAGATATGAAGAAGATTTGTGCATTCTTAAGGACATAACATTTTGTACCGTGTTTAACTGATTTTATTGGTATATATGAAATTGTATGAAATATAGAAGATTGAATAATTTCGTAGAAATAACTGACTTCTAATAGGTGCTAGTTATTGGTATTTTTTGTATTTTCATCAGATCTCATTGATCTGTCCATAATTCTTATATATATGAATGATTACTTTATTAGATACAGCAAACCAAACACGGCAAGCAATTCTTCCTTTGTCACCTCTCTATACTCCTTGCATCTCGAATATTCGATGTAAGTTTCATATTTCTGATATACAGATTAGTTCAAGTAAATATCTCATGAACAATATTAAAATCAGCGAGGCAGGACAGGACATGGTTTTCTTCAGCTACAACTCTTGCTCTACCCTTTAGACCAGGTGTAGTATTTATATAGTTGTGTTAATTTAATTATTCTTTTTCCACACAAAATCTGTGTAGAACAGAAATTGGATAGGTAGAGTCAGATGCCATTGCCGGGATCTGAAGCACGGATCTTCTGATGTCTAGCCTGCTGCTACAGCCACAGAGCCACCATCGCTAAATACCGGCATGACATTAAATTTCTCAACTAACTCGTATGTTTCCCGTAAACCGCAAGGTGATCTCCAGTTATTTTGAGACAGCATACCCGAATGGTGACTGGAATGTTGTAAGTCATTTGAGGATTTAATGCCATGTCGGTTAGTTGACTTGGTAGCTCAGTGGTTAGGGCAGCCGGCCAGAGAGTGGAAGATCTGTGGTTCAACTCCTGGGTATAGCTATACTTTTTTCAGTTGGCCTATCTATTTTTGTAATGTTCTTTTTCTTCGTTTTGGAATGCGTTTTGCATACAGTCTAGCTCTACAGAGTGATGCCGTCTTTGCGTTTAAAGAAATACTCAGGATCGTCCGGATGATCATTAGATTCCTGATCAGAATTTAAAATATTAAGTTCATCGTCTTGAAGTATTTGTTAGTTTATTTCACCATCATTATAATCCGCATCGTCTTCTAAAAACAATAATTTTTCAAATTCTCCATCGCTTAATCCTTTTCTATCCCATGACTTGAGGAATTTACCAAAATAAACAATTTCAGTGTGTGCCATTAAAAGTTACATTTTGCTACAGGAAAATATAGACTCGTTTATATTTGGAGTATTATTGGGTTGTATTGCTTATTTTATATTGTTTCTTATACATTTATTTGCAATATTATTTGCATTTCCAAATAAAAAGTGAATATTTCCTCCACATCAGCTGTGAAATGAATATAGAACCTTTAGACCATTAATCTTGTTTCATTAAAAAAACGAATAATATGCAAACAATGCAGTATTGCATAAAAGCAGCAGCGCAGTGCATCTTTGCTCCAAATTGGTACGCTCTAAGAAAACCTTATTGTAAGCTTAAGATATATATTTGGAAATCAAAATGCTAAAGTTCGGCAGAAGGTTTCTTAATGCTAAAATTTATTAGAGTTATTCTTGTAGCAATAAAAAATAAAATAATATCCTTATTAGCAACTTCGCACCTGCACTACCCTCGAGAGTAACATACTTGCAGCCTTAGCTCATAAAGCAACCTTACATGCTATTTTTTTATTTTTGGTAGTGTTTAACACCCGTTTTAACTACTTATGGCACCGCAGGCGGTGACACTGATGATACATGAATGAAGAATGAGCACCGGTTGAATGCAAAGGCAGGGGAAACCGGAGAACCCTGAGAAAGGCCGCCCCAGCGCCACTTTGTCCACCACAAACCTCACATGCGGTTGCTTGGGATTGAACCCGGGCCTTCTCGCTGAGAGGCAAGTGGTCTAACCACTCGGCCACGGAGCGGCCGTCCTTACATGCTAGATTTAGAAATCACTATGGACACAAACTGCCATTGGGGAAAGTAATTTTACATTAAACTTATGAGGCTTTGTCAGTTAACAAACCAACCTGTTAGTTTTAGCAAGTCATTAGGGAAGTAAGTTGATACATCGCTTTAACTGCAGGCCTTGCCATGGCTGAGTGGTTGGACCACTCACCTCTCACCTAGACGGCCCGGATTCAATCCTAAGCAACCGTATGTGAGATTTGTGGTGGACAAAGCGGAGCAGGGGTGGGCTTTCCCCGGGTTCCCCGGTTTCCCCCGCCATCACATTCCACCGGTGCTCCATCTTCGTTCAAGTATCATCAGTGTCATCGCCTACGGTGCCACAAGTAATTAAAGTGAGCGTTAAACACTATCAAAAAGAAAAATTGCAACAGTATGTAATTAATTTTACCTTAACCTTGGGATATTAGGTTGCGGTATATTAAATGATACAGGGCTTCATTTAGGTTTCTTGTATGTTTAAAATATGTTGTTTAGGTTATTCGAGAATCAATATAGGCACAAATAATTTTTATTTTTTCTTACTTTTATCAGATTTATTTATAAACCTTTTTCATAAAAGTTTATCAAAGAGATCCATTAAAGGACTCCAAAAATTGATTTTATGTTTCCTTTGTAGGTTCATTTTTGGCATTCTACCATCGTTGGCTTTTTCGTGTCCTTTATGTTCTCAGCATAGTAAATGTCACGGGTTCAGTATTGGCTCGGGTGGAGGAGTTGTGAATACAAAACTGGATACGTTTTTGTTGTAGAGTCAGCTGAAAAACTGAATGCAATGATTTGAAAACGGATCTCCTACTTTCCGTGCGGCTGCTCTTAATAATTGTGCTACAGTGAATAATTCATGTCAGTATGGAATGAAATTCCCCGCCGACTCCAGTTTTTCCCAAGAGAGCACCAACCGTCTAACTTCAGGTATACACATTTCAATTGGGACATACAATAACTAATTTATATCTCGGGACAGAGGTGGTTTAAGCAAGTATTAAGTCTCATTATGTACGTATATATATATATATATATATATATATATATATACACAGGATGTTAACGAATTATACCGAAATATTTTCACAGAATATGTAGATTACCTAAATAAGCAATTTGAGATTGGAGACTTATGGCCTGTTTATTGACATTTCAAAGTAACGGCTATAAGTTTCTGAAGTGTCAGTACTCTACGTATCGCGCTACTTCGTCTGGAATGAAAAAACATAATAATAAAAACATTTTCCCTATGACAGGAATCGAACTCATGACTTTTGGGATAACAGCTTCCCGCGTTACGCATTAATCACCACAGCAGTCGAAAAAAAACGCCTAGGCTACTTAACTCTAGAACGCTGTCAAGCTCAGTGTGGCATAGTCAAGTGATTAGTTCGAGATTTTACAGATTTTTGCGACATTAAATCTTGAGAACGCTAGTAACGAGCTGCTAAAAATGGATATTTCTATACTCGAGAAGCAGTTTTAAAGACATTCTAAGCCAATGTTTTAGCCTGATTTGCTTTAACACTGGCTTATCAGCACCTGATACCCACACGTTTAACGCTATGTAGCTGCGTTATGTTTATCCGGGGACCATGCATCGCCGATCTCACATTACTTATATAGGTCACATGCAAAATGTCCCAAATTATTTCGGTGTAGTTTATTAACATCCTGTATTATGATGTATTTGTTGATTTTTCTGTTGATGATATTTATTATATAATGGTAAGCCAACTGAAAAAATAGCGCACTACACTTTCAAACTGAACTAACTTCTTTCTAATGCTTATAGTAGTATGTTAATAACTTTACAATGAGTTGCAATGTAAAAATAACATTATTCATTTGAAGAAGCGAAAAATAGCTAATTAGGATATGTTAGGCATCAACTATTCATTATATTTTTAAGTGCAATGAAAGTCACAACTTCTACCTCAGGAAATGGGAAATCAGCTGCAATTGTAATAAATTCAAGCCTGTTAGATTTAGAAAGCCATTAGCAAACTACGTGTTCATTAATCTCAATGTAGCAGTGCAGGTTTAGACAATAATTTTCAGTAATTACCTTTCGGAGTTGGAAAATAAAATGAATATATTTACTTTAACTGAAGGATGATGTAGTGTGCTGAAGGGTTCTGCAGTAATGTTAATGCATATTTACCTCTATCAACCCCAGTGTATAGTAATATATCTATTTATTGAAGAATGCATCATTAAGTTATACTTTAATATTGCTATGGCCGCGCCGTGGCTCAGTGGTCGGCCACTCGCCTCTTACCTGGACGGGAATTTGTGATGGACTAAGCGGCGTAGGGGCGGATTTTCTTCGAGTTCTCCGGTTCCCTCCGCCATCGCATTCCACCGGTGCTCCATGTATTATCGGTGTCATTGCCTGCTGTGCCACAAGTAGTTAATAGCGAGCGTTAAATACTTTATCTAGAGAAAAAAAAAGTACAGTTTTAAAGATTCTACTGTAAATGAAGTAGAATAGCAATGCAGGTAAACAGTTTGAATAATGCAGTATATGAAATTCAGTAACGTTTACTGAATTGTGGTTAACAGCTCTAAAAATATATATAAAAAAGCAAATAAAAGATACTGCAGTTGGAACTGCGGCTCATATGCAGAGCTTCTAGTCCTCCAAAGAAAAGTTTGTTCACTTTTTCTTGATTCAAAATTAATAGTTCTTGACCTACGTAATGTGGGTACAGGCAACAGTAATTTTCCGTTCTTCTTATTGTTATGAATTCTATTTATTAACTTTTGTCAGGTAAAATTATATTGTAAAAGGATATCAATCCAAAAAACACTCTGAAAAAACAAGGTTGAAATGTTCAATTCTACCTCAGCTTAGTGTAATCCGATATTTTCCGACCAACTATTTTTCTTTTTGGTTCACATTATATATTTATTTACATGTTTCAGAAGTAATTGAATCAATCAAAAAACATATATTATCGTATATATCTCTACTGATATCAATGACCTTCGAACTTACATCCTATAAATAATAAGAGAACTGTTTATAATGAAGGAAATGTACTGCTAAAGTATGGATATATTTTAAACTGTGGAAGCCCTTGGGTAACCAGTTTTTAAAGGCTAAATATAAAGTTTAGCCAATTACTTCTTCTCCATAAACTGTTCTTAGCATTTCATAGGTTTCTGTTGCAGCTTTACCGAGTTTGGATGTTGGTTCTTTGTTCTCCATAAGCAGGCATTCTCGCTACACAGAAAAATCGCAGCAGGTACAAAAAACGCGTTTACTTCAGAGGTTCTAACTTGCACTGCGAGGTCGCAGAAAGTCATATGACCTCTCATTTTTATAAGGAAGGAAAGCCATATACAGCTTTACAACTGTGTAAAATATGAATACATCTCAATGACGACGTTATTGTGAAACTATTCCGGAAACTTTTTGATCACATTTTTGGTCAGTTGTAAAACGAGTATGTAGTAAACAGTTTGCTGTTTTTGGATGAGAAAGGTAATTTAAAATAAAAAGAGAGTACAGGTGCATTTTTGAAAATTATAAAAGATTGGTGGGACATTGTAAAAGCAATTTTAAAAAGGTAAGATTAAAAGATTAATTTTAATAGCCACTCACAAATAAGAAAGAGGATAAAAGAAGGGTGTACCTAAATTCATTTATATATTTATTACATCAATAGAGTGGTTAAATTTGAAAATGGAGAAATTATCAGTGCAAATACATTGTGCTCTAGTAAATACAACCCGTTGTCTTCAGCTAAAATGATCATATATCCATTTTTATTAGGTAAGTGCAGTTCTAAATAATACAAACTCTTGTAAAAGTCTTCTGACACATATAGAAGGCTTCTATTGTTATTCTATACAAAAACGTTTGTGTTGTGATGCAGAAAACACTCTTCTTACGTATTTATTCACTTGTTTTCAACTGTGTAAGTGAAATCATATTAAATGGTTTTTAAAAGTGTTTACTATAACATTTTGAATATTCCACACTGAAAGGAAAAGCGTTAGATTAGATTAGAAAGCATTCTGTAGGTTCGTTTAGGCCAGGAAGCCACTGAACATAGAATTTGTCAAGGCATATACATGTATACATATGTTCATATACTACGAAAAAACAACCAATGTGTAAAGCTCTAGTGCTAAAAGCATGGATTACAAAAACAGCAGAATAGACATATAATCACACCATTGGCTTTTGAGACCTGTACGCCACTGCAATATACTTAATGTGCTCTATAAAAGCATAAGCACTGTTTTTTTTTTCTTGCATGCACATAAAAACAAAGAGTATAAAAAGTAGTGTTAAAATGTATAAATAAATATAATTTCATTATATGTAACACTGATGTAATGCCAGCTGATAATTGTCTAATTATCGACATAATAGTTACTACTAGTTCTTATATAAAACTAAAATATGATTATTGTATTATGTATTTTTCATAAATGTCAACAAATTACAATACATATTTACAAATATGTTATAGAAATTACAATGCAAACATTTACAATTATGTGCTAGAGTGTAAAATATCAAAGCATCAGGTTTTACAGACCTTGTGTCATTGCTAAATACTAAAATATTCATTTGACACATTCGTGCAAGTCATGTATACATCGTATTTAAATTCACTCTATATTACACATGGCATTAGATATTGTTGAAGGTGCATAAATAATATGTGTACATATTTCACAGTTTTCAATTAAAGTATTCAATTTAAATTATTTAAGAGTTCAAATCAGATCAGACTTATTTTTAGCAATTCATTACCCAGTTCAAATTGATCTAGCTTCCTCTAGAGTAGCGCATATTTGTCGAGACGTAAAATGTGGCTGACTTTTACTAGGCTGCATGCAAATGGTACTAAAGGCCAAAGTGGTCTACTATATAAATACAAATTCATAAACTAATTTATATACAATAAAGTAAGAAACAAATAATTGAAATTGTTTTTGTATTTTACTTTTTTTGAGCTTATGCTAAAACTCTCAAAACTGCCTCCATTCATATATTTTTTTGAATAAACCCTTCTACTTCCTAGAGCATTTTTACATTAACAGAGACCATATTTGTTTATTTCTTTTTTCCATTAGATATGGTAAGTATTTGTTTGACATCCACAACTTCGATGCATTCTTTCTAGAACATCTCAGGGATCCACACAGATATAACAAACCAATGAAACCTCTGATCTCTATAGCATCTGTTGCTTTCGTATCCATTTCCCAAGAAAAGTTACCACGAACTTCATTGATGTGAATATTAGTACATGTTACAATAAAGCTTATTATACTTTCATCCAAGAATAACTTCAGAGTTTCTGTTTCCACCTTTGTTACTTAAGCTTCATTTTTGAGTCCAGGTAAGTGAGTAATAATATTAAACGATCTTTGTCTAACATCGGGAGGGTATTTCCATTTCCTCCATTTATGCGTCCTCTTGTATACTTTCTTCCTGTACTTGAAATTCATCATTTTCTGACACTTCTTCCTCTGTTTCTGAATCATGGACCCCTCCGTTCACAAATCCTCGGCATCTGAGTGACAGTTATCACTGAGCTCATGAAACCATTTGAGCCACACATCACGACGTTTCCTAAACTCTGTTATAGGTTTGTTTACCTGTAACAATTCTTCCACAAACTATAAAGTAAAGGGAATAGATCGTTTTAGTACATAATAAGCAAAATAAATGTAATTAGTTCCGAAACCTCTATAATTATACACATTAAATTAGGATTCAACCTAGGAAAGCAATAAAGTAACATACACTTACTTGGTTACAGATTCTAGCAGCAAAGCTCGCGCGGATGACAGGTGTCCTTCAAGCTATAATAATGTGTCATCAACAATGTACTTTGTGTAACTGAAAGCCAATAATGACTGAAATTGACGCACGGAGAGGGCGCGAACTCAATTCAGGCCAGTCAGACAAAATAGGGCGCGAAAAACACGTGGATGACGGGTTAAATAATATCCTTTTTTATGCTTTTTATAATAATTGTATATGTAATTTTAGGTCATCTTCTAAGGTTTTCGCTTGTTTAGCTTTAATATAAATTTAAGTAGTAGATAAATGCAAACATTAATGTGTACGCACATTTTTAAATTTACGCTGAAAGCCAAAACAAAATATACGTTTCATGGGATCCTGTAAAAGTTGTTTTCCCTGTCATTTTTTCCTTTAGTAGCCTATCAAATTCAGTGAGTGAAATATTATATCTTTGTTGGTTAGCACTAACGTTTCTGTTCTGAGCAAGCGACCGCCCCTTGCATATGACGTCATTGTCATGTTGTGGGGCCTCAATTATTTTGTAGGTATTCGTTCTATCCAAAACGACAGTGTCAAAATTTCTCCTAGAATAGGTTTTGATCATCCCTGAAATCTAAAAGAACATTTTAATAAAGATTCTTATGTTATGTGTTTATGTGCGTATTATATATTTAAAATTTAAAAGCTTTGCATACATTTTGCTGCTTTTGGAAACACCAGTAAATTCGCCGTTAATCTATAGGAGCAAGAGGCCCTCCAAATTGTCATATGAAAAATATTTATAAGGAGCCTCTTATGGGAGCCAGGGAACCAACCGTTGTAATTTTCTATATATTCTTGATCCCCGTAATAAGCAAAATTTTTTATGAAAACATATTTATTCTAACATGAATTGGTGAACTTTATAAGATGATTTTCATGAAGTACTCGTGAATTAGAGAAAAAATAGTACTAAACAAATAAGTTAACTCACTCTGATGATTACTTTAAATTACTTTACTAAATGCTCAAAGCAGCTCGATTAACATCTAAACTCTTGGCATTCTTTTGGAAATTATATCCCTAACTCTTGAAAACATACAAGAGCTTAGTGCGACAGGCTTCAAGTAATCGAAACTTCATATTCTCCTTGTTTGTAGCTGCTTTAAACATGATTTACTGTTTTATGTATCACTTTAAAAAGGGTGTTAACTCGGATGAACTAGGAGGTCCGATGATAGGTCCAGCACGTCCAAAACCCTTTCACAAAATTTCTCATTTAAAAATTGACGCGTGAATATTGCAAATTGCGGTGTTGCAACCCCTGCTGATACCAAATTTCTCTTCTCACACGCAGAAAACGTTTTCAAATAAGGGAGGTCATTCATGGTTGAGAAAATTAAAATATTATTCACCAGTATTAGTGCCTTCAAAGAAATATGGGCGATGACAAGGTTATCAAGAGTTCCACACATAACATTTAGCCACCACAGATGCAGAAAAGGCACAGTTCTCATCCATTTCGGATATATGTTTTATTTAATTATAAAAATATTGAGTATTTCGAATTTTAAAAAAGATTAGATTTATAAAAAATAAAATTCATCAAAAAGCCTGTATATAAATAATTTAATATCCTTAATTGTATTAACAATCTCCTTATTAATTCAAAATTCTAAAATTATATTTAACATTTCAATATAAAAATTAAATAAAAATAAAGACAATTAAAAAAAAATAAATACTAACATCCTATTCACTGGCTAATAAAGCATATTATATCCATTAATTGTAAACGCCAACCACTGAAGGTAAAATTGTTGAGAGAATTTCCATGTATCGACTGTCTATTACATATCGATTTATAAGTTTATTGGTTATTTATTATAAAATAATAAAACCGTGAATGTTAAATGCACTTGACAAAGTAGCTGATACAGATAATTAAATTAAATTGGCGGCTCATGGCAGTGTTTTATCGCACGTGTTTCACTTGAGCTTGGGTTTAATCCATGTAACCGCATATGTGTGGTCGAAGTGGCTGGGCGCATTTTTTAGGCTTCTCCTGTTTCCCTCAACATTTATTCTATAAATTGATCTGCATCACCTTTCCTGTCATCTATTTCACCTTCATCTTATGTCTTCTACATTTTCGCTTTCTCCATTCCTGGATCCATAATTCACTGCTCCCCAAACGGCGTCTGATCCCAAGTGCGTATCCTCCATATGAGGAGTGTAAGCAGGTGGAAAAAAATAAAGTTTCATGGCAGTTCTTAGATTAACTCAGTTTACTGCGTCTTAAGGTTTTAAAACCGAAATAAATGCCGCCAAAATCAATGCAATGCAATTGTCCTATTGATAAAACGTTTACGAATCTTATAGTAGACCTAGACTAGACGTGGCAAAGCTATGAACAACAGGCTACATTTCTTAAACTTGTAAACGCAGATAATTACCCTCTACTAGCACTTCCTTACTTTGGTATTACTTGCATGTCTGTCAGTGCAGTTAATGTTTGTTGATAAAAATTGTAACGGTTTTATCGCGCCACGTTGTGGGTGCCAAATATGCTACGGTATGGTGCCACGTTATGCGTCGTTTGTTGTTCACGTTTATTAAGTGCGTCTGGACGTACTCCGCTACCAAAATATCAGATCTCTTCACGTACCTGATTTTCGAGATCCCCTCTTACAGCTCCCTCGGCGTAACTCAGTCTGCTTGAAAATTGACTCTCTCGGGTGATAATGAAAATGAGGGCAGTTAGGAGTGGTCCTACGAAACACTTAACACGCTTTCACTTTCATATATTCGTTTATTCTTGACTAGAGTTGAAACGTGTTTAGACAAGCACTTTGCTTTACATGCCAATTGAGTTATGATGATTTCCAAAAAAATGTGCACAAACATCCTACACTCTGTTACTTATATAGTAAATTCTGCTGTCATGGCTGCTTCATTCTCATTGGTCAGAAAGACCGCGAACTAGGCATATATGTGTCCCATAATACATCTCTCCTTACCCAAAATGCATAACCACCTTGGGACCGTCGCAACTCAATGAAGACAAACTCACTTCCCTACAATCCGGGGCTTTATGAAATTACCTTTTCACTCATTTCTCCATTGCACGCACATGCACCAGAGTACGTGACTGACAATAGCGTTCTCCTTCACAAAGAACCTTCCCTTATTCAGCAGCCAAGTTTGGTAAACAACTTTCAGCTGTGCTTGCTAGAAGCTAGCTTTATACACTTTTAAATAATTAAATAATAGATAATTAACAGAAATAATAATAATAATAATAATAATAATAATACCGAGGCCGACTAATGGTATCAAATTACGGATTATTTTTATTCGTTTTATTTTCTTGCTTAATAAATAAGTATGTTAGCAGTGTTAATAGCTCGAGAAAACAAATCTGATGTGTTCCACTCACATGACTTTCTCTACATCGTTGTAACAAATCATTGCTAACAAGAATCTTTTTCTATCTACTTTATGATAATCAAGATAAACATTAGCAGAAACTTTCTTAATTACTTGCGTCCTTGTAAGTAGAAGAGAAATAAAGGAATACACTAGGCCTAAAATGAAAATATTTTAAACGTTGGTTGCCATGTGGCTGAATTCCGTTTCTTTGTAGGGCCATGAACTTACAACTTTCTGTGTGAGAACAGTTGATGTATTTTGTAACTAAAACAAATAACAAGGAGTATCTCAGAAATGGTTAATTCCACGAAAAAGACTAATATGACATAAACTGTGTGATTTAATGTGATCTACATTTTGTGAGTGGTAAGTTATTGTCTGTCTCTTACGGCTTACCAGTTACGCAAAATTCAGCAAAATGCTTTCAAATTAAAGAGGTTTATAGAGGCTGTTCCCAGCAAATAAATTAATTTCCATGTAAACATTTTTAATATAGGAGGTTTTATCAAAATCGTTTCAGCCATTTTTGAGAAAATCAAACTTTTTTCCATGTATTGAGTAGAGTGAGGTGGGAGGACATTTTTCAAAATGTTCGTGTCGCATCCCTCTGAGATACTAAACTTAAATACCAAATTTGTTATTTTACCGAATTTTCGTTTTTGAGATGTCGTGTTCACGGACAGACACACGAATCTTTTTCTGAAAATACATTTTTTGGACACAGGGAACCCTAAAAAGTATATTTCAGGTGAAATATCTAAATCGATAACTTATCCATGCACTATGTACATAATACGTGTAGAGAAGGTAAAAGTGGCTAACATTTCAAGAACAGCTGACTCGTAGAATCAATGAATGTATTAATGTGGAATGTAATTGAAGATGCATAAAAATGACCACTCTTTGACAAATCGATAAGAAACACAGTTATTTCAGAGGTCCATACACAAACAGAATAGCGTTACAAAATCAATTATTGCTCTATCATTTGTTTGTGAAATGTAGTAACGGAGTAATTATTTGCTGATGCCAGTACATGAAAATATGTAATGAACAGAGTGAAATAAACATTGATGCTCCGAGGGGAACAGCTCAGGCTGTAACCTCAATGGGCCACTTTCGAGATACTCGCCTACCTCCCAGTCTGCCCTGGGTTTTTCTGGTTTCTCCCGGTCGGCAAGCAAATTATGGGGATTCTCTTCCTTCTATCTCCACTTTCCTGTCCATCATTTTCTTCCATCCATCATCCCTTTTTATCTGTTTCAGGTGTTCGGTGGATTGCGGCTGGGCGTTTTGTAAAAGTGTTTTCCAGGCTTTGTTGCGGGGGCCGCCCGGTTGGGACCTGCCTCGGGCTCTTTCGAGTGGGCCGCTCAATCAAATACCACCGGGAGTTCGGGGGCTTGAAGGTGTGCGCCTGGGCGACATCGGTTGCGTTCTGTCTGGAAACGTTAGGGTCCTTTTCATGCTTGTGCTTGAAGAGGACCCCAATGTAGTAGATGTTCATATCTCCCTCTCAGTGGTATAATACGTCGCAAAGAATCCACATTGGCCTATGACGGTGTTTCGCCTCATGCACTGGAAAATTCCTGCGTCTGATACTCTTTGGGACACAAATCTAAGTTTAGCTATAGAAAATTGCAAATATAACAAGTAAATATTTCTTAGTAAATATTAGAATGTCACAATCTCCTGCAGAAATTTTTATACCAATAATATCTGTCAACTCTCACGGACTGATTACACAGATTCTGAGGAACGTATAAAACAAAGAAAAACTGCAAGACATCTGGTCAGAGTCAAGCTACACTCTGCCGCCAAACAGTCTCTATTTCACGGCCGGAAATATGCTGTTGATGGGGTGTGGGGAGAACCACCGGTGGTCTATCTCGCCTATGGCTTAGGATCGGGAGGACCCAGGTTAAATAATCGGTGGTACGGCATGCCTGGATGATGACGGGCAGGTAATAGTATTTTAAACTTGAAATAGACACATTTAAGGCCAAATGTTATTTGCCAAACCAAATTCTGGATTTTTACCAATTTTTCACCATAGTCAAAATGTTAAAGCACCACACCCACTTAGAGTCATCCATTTAAGTCGTCACGTGATACGGTTCAAAGTGCCGCATGGTAATAAAAATAACAGGAAATTGAACTACAAGTATCGCATTATTAACTAGCCAATTCTTTTCTCATTTATTGCCCTTTTTGAACAAATTTCACAAATGTACTACCGTTAGTCGCAACGGATTCACAATAGCCTATGACGGTGTTTCGCGTTGCGTCTGATATTCCTTGGAGATAAATCTTGGTTTACCAACAGACAATTGCAAATATGTCAATTTATTTTGCTTGCTCAGTGTATTTATAACGTTCTTAAAGATGGAGTGCGTTTCCAATAAATTTTTGCATCAAGAAACCTTGAGCAAGTAAAGGCCGTTTCAAAGGGTACTCTTAGTAGTAACTAACACAGCGTCTTTGCTTGTATAGATAACGCTTACAACTGCCACAAGGATTGTATCCCAATAACACATAAAAAGAAAATCTGCTGTGTTCCATTCTCATGACTTTCTCTACTTCTACTCGTATGTAACAAATTATTGTTAATAAACTTATTCTTCTATTTACTTCAATCTAATCGAGAAAAAATTGGCAGAAATAGTCTTATTACTTGCTTCCTTGTAAGTAGAAGCGAAATAAGGGACTACCATAGGTTAAAGTGAAGTCAAAAGCTGGTTAATAGGTGACTGAAGTTCCTTTATTTGTATGGACACGAGTTGACAAATTCCTGTATGAGAAAAGTATAAGTTTTTCAAAGCTGAAACCAAAAACAACTCCACGAAAAAAATGTATATAACATAAATTGTGTGCTTTAATGCGCTCTACATTTATTGTGTGTTAAATTTTTGTCCATTTCTTACGGTTTAGCAGTTATGCAACATTCTTCCAGAAGAAAGTAATCTTCAGAGGCTATTCGAAGAAAATTCAAGATATATATATATATATATTATTTATCAGGTAAATATCTTTTATATACAATATTTTAATCAAAATCTTTAGAGCCATTTTTGAGAAAATCAGAATTTTAAAAAAAAGTTTCATATAAAGGGTAGTTGGGGGTGGAAGGATTTTCTTGAAAATCTTCGTATCGCATCCTTGGAAGATACCAAACTTAAATACCAAGTTTGGTATTTAACGGTATTTTCGTTTTTGAGCTATGCTGTCCACAGATACACAGACACACACACACACACGGACCTTTTTCCAAAAATGCTTTTTTTGAATTCAGGGGGACTCAAAACATGTATTTCGGTGATATTTCGGTGAAATCTCGATATCGAATTATTGGGTGCATTACAATACTTTCTCTATACACTATGCACATGGTACGTGTGGAGAAAGTAAAAAGAAATTTGATCATGATACTCCTACACGTTTGGACGAAGACAATTTTCTAATTATAGCGGCACTTTTTATTAATCTCATTACAATGTGTGCATAAAGACGGTACACTAAAGGAAAGCCTTGGGCTCAAGAAGCTCACATATATTAAAAGTCTAATGTGTACCATTCATATGGCTTTGTCTACATCTCTGCAACACATTATTGTTAAAAAGCTTATACTTCTATTTACTTCATGCTAGTGAGAAAAATTTAGCAGAAATAGCCTTATTGCTTGCTTCGTTGTAAGTAGAAGCGAAATAAGAGAGTAACATAGGTTAAAGTGATATTCAAAAGCTGGTTGCTATGTCACGGAAGTTCCTTTGTTTGTATGGATAGAACTTGATAAATGCCTGTATGAGAAATGTATAAGTTTTTCAAAACAATAATTAAAAACAAGGAATGTCTCAAGAACCATCAACTCCAAGAAAAAAGTATATATAACATAAATTGTGTGTTTTAACGTGATCTGCCTTTTTTTTTTTTTTTTTTAGTAAGTTTTTGTCCATCTCTTACGGTTTAGCATTTATTAAAAATTCCGTAAAATTCATCCAGAGTAAAGTACCCTTCAGAGGCTACTCCCAGAAAATTCAAGATGTATATTTTATTTGTCAGGTAAATAATTTTAATATACGATATTTTAATCAAAATCGTTATAACCATTTTTGAGAAAATAAACATTTTCGAAAAAGTTGCCTATAAAGGTTAGTTGATGGTGGGGAGACTTGTCTCAAAATCTTCGTGTCGCATCCCTGGAAGATACTCAACTTAAATACCACGTTTGGTATTTTATCGACCATTCGTTTTTGAGTTATCGTTTTCACATACACACGGACACACACACACGGATTTTTTTGTGAAAATGCCCTTTTTTGGATACAGGGGACCCTAAAATATATATTTTCGGTGAAATCGAGGTATTGAATCTATGGGTGGTGTGCAATAGGTTCTCTATACTCTCTGCATATGGTACGTATAGAGAAAGTAAAAAAGGTGAAACGTAATAGTCTCCAGCTTCTGCGTAACAGTTTATGCTACCAAATAACTTGTGATGTTAGATAAATATCTTATAGCGTTGCTGGCTGACGTTCAACAAATAGCCACGAAGATGGGCATTGGACCTTAGAGGTAAAACGACCTCAGCGGCGAGAAGCTTCGGTGCGATTTGCTTGGACTTCCGGGTCACATTATATTTAAATCTGCACTTCATTTTGTCAATTACGATGTATACACAAAGTGCATAATTGACGAACCAAAACTTACGCTTAGATGCTTCTATCAGATATTCGCTTTCCAAAATATTAAAGGGGATTTAAAGAAGCGCACAATAGAGAATGCTATACCACGGAGGATATGTTAAACGGGAATAAAATCTACATTTTATTGGATGCTGTATGTGTTATCACAATGGAGCATATTGAAGTGTATTACCACAGTACAAAATCTGATTTACTGCATTCAAGCGACTTTCTTTTCCAATCCTCCACAAACTATTCTTAGATATAGGCATTCTTAATTCTTTTAACACATATTTTCTTTTAAATACATGAAATGATGGAATACAACGGGGTAAACCGAAAACAAGTTATTTTAAAAGCTGGATATGTGATGGAGTTTTGTTTGAGCCATTTTAATCCAACCAAAGGCTACAACTTAAGAATAATTACACGTACTATGTACATAATGTATAGAGAAGGTATTGCACTCCAGGCAAAAATTAGATACCGAGATTTCACTGGAAATATATGTTTTAGGGTCTCCTGTATACACAAAAAGCATTTTCAGAAAAAGGTCCGTGTGTGTAGGTGTGTTTGTCCGTGTGTCTGTGACCAGGATAACTCAAAAACGAAAAGTCGGTAAAATACGAAACTTGATATTTAAGTTATGCATCTTCCAGGGATGCGACACAAATATTTTGAGAACCCTCCCAAATAACTTTTACATGGAACTTTTTTCGAAAATCTTGATTTTTTATAAAATGGCTGTAAAGATTTAGATTAAAATATTATATGTTAAATATATTTACCTGACAAATAAAATGCATATCTTGAATTTTCTGGGAATAGCCCCAAAAGACTACTTTATTCTGGATGAATATTACGAACTCTTATATAACTGCTAAACCGTAGGGGATGGACAAAGGCTTACCTCAAGAAATGTAGACACTGCTAAAACACACAATTTATGTTACATATAAAATAAATATATATATATATATATATATATATATATATATATATATATATATATAACCAGGTGCGGTTTCCCTCAACATGTGGGCCGGTATCATTGGTGATCGATTAGTTGGACCCCATGTACTTACGGGGCAGTCGTTCACAAACTCCCTGGAAAACACCATACCTGACGTTTTCGAAGACACTCCACTGATCAATCATCAACACATTCACTTCTTGCATGATGGCGCTGCTGCACATCCGGTGCCGGATTTGGAATCCCTTCGGAATCGAATTGTGGCAAGTTGTGAATTTGGGATCGTGTTCGCAGGTCAATGAGACATCGATGTGAGGTCTGTATTCAAGCAGGAGGTGGACATTTTGAACATCTTCTGTAATGACAACAACCTGCGGAAAGAAAAACGTTCCAGTGAATTTCAATGTTGTGAAGGCCATAACTCGGAAATGAAGCATTTCCGGACATATGTTATAATGAACTAACTTGATTGTCTACATGTGGAAAATACATACCTGAAATTATTCCCCGTATTTTTGAAACACGCTGTATATATATATATATATATATATATATATATATATATATATATATATATATATAGAGAGAGAGAGAGAGAGAGAGAGAGAGAGAGAGAGAGAAATTGATGAAAAAAATTAGTCATCAAATTCTTTCGCTGGAAAATGTATCTTACAGAACGGCTTTTAGTCGGTTATTCGAATTTGTTAAGAAAACCTTGTTAGTGAATGTTTCGTTTAAAACAAGGTTTCTTTGCATTTTACAATTACTCATTTAATATTACTGTTGTAGCTTTACGTACTCTAATGTTGTATAAACATAATTTTTTGCAATTTATAACATGAAAACTTGCAAAAATTGCTCCAATATATTTTCAAGTGGTGCAGGCTTTTACCTGAATAACATATAGAATTCAATTTGAAACATAGAAGCAAAGGATGTTTTTTAATAATGATTTTTAAGAAAACATCATTTGGTGAATGGTGGTTAGTAATGAGATGGTCTTAACCAGAAATCTGAATGTCGCATTCATTGCGAAACAGAGAAGTACATACAGAGCGTTAGTGAACTACACCGACATAATTTGTTAGATTGTGCACGTGACTGATACAAGTAATTGAGATCGGCGACGCATGGTCCCCGGATAAACATAGCGCAGCTACATAGCGCTAAACGTGTGGGTGCTGATAAATCGGTGTTAAAGCAAAGTAGATTGACAAAATGGCTTAGAATGTCTTTAAAACTGCTGCCTGTGTATAGGAATATCGATTTTTAGCAGCTCGTTACTAGCGTTCTCAAGATTTAATGTCGCAAATAGCTGTAAAATCTCGTACTTGACAGAACGACACTGAGCATTCATTAACTACGTTCTTGAATTATATACCCTTCTCTGGAGGCGCTTTTTCAACTGTTCTGGTGGCTAAATGTGTAACGCGGGAAGCTGTTATCCCAAAAGTCCGAAGTTCGATTACTGTCATAGAGTAAGATTTTCTATTATCATTTTTTTCATTGCAGACGAAGTGCCGTGATACGTGGCGTACTGGCACTTCAGAAACTAATAGCCGTTATTTCGAAATTTCAATAAACAGGCCAAAAATCTCATATCTCAAATTACTTATTTAAGTAATCTATACATTCTGTGAAAATATTTAGGTATAGTTTTTAACATCCTGTATAGTAACGGACAATTCACCTTTGCTCCAACTCAAGCTTTTACCGCAATAATGGTTAAGATTCCATTTTGATGCCTTATTTGCCACAATTTTTATGAATGGTATGTGTAAGATCCACATTAGGCACGCTGTTTGCTTCCATATAGTATATCAAGATTTAAATTTTATTGTTAATTTTTGTTCATTTCATAAACTTATGGAGCGCACAACGACTGGTGCACTAGAGGTAGGAAACTTTAGTTTCCAATGACTGACATACTATGCAATGTGGAAACATAAAACCAACGGGTTCTTGCAGCCTCTTCTATATAATTACACCTTAATTCATCTTCACGGATTAGTAGCTACAGCTCCGGGGTTTGAAAAAGAATTGCTTTTGTTCATAAGAGCGCTTGAGGTCACAAGCTGCCTTATCACACAAGATAAATCACTAAGAGGATAACCGCTTCTTTGTCTTTAATGTCAGGTCATGTGACATGGGTTTCTGTTTCACATTGTCCCTCGTGGTTTCCATAAATACTCTTAGGAAACACACGTCTCTGTTTGCCTGGTCATTATGTTAATTTGCTACTTTGTATTTTGGTTATTCTTTTGTTCAAAAACTTCAACTTTGTGAACTTTAAATTTTAAAACGGTTTTACTTATACTTTTCGTGTTACTCAAGCTATCGACGGAAAAGGCTCTAACGTTTGGTAACATGTGAGGGGATCTAAAGATCAATTCCCAGAGCCCGCTGCTCTGAGCATGGGTTTTTCGTGGTTTTCCCTGGTGTATAGGGAGGATGGCCCCTATTTCCTCCTATCTCGTTTTTGACTCCGAGTACTGAATTACAGGCGGTGTCGGACAGGTAGCTTAGAGGCCTGTGTATTGGAACTTCTTGGCCCTGCAGATGGGAACCTTTAGAGGCGCACTTCTGTAGCAAGCTTACCCGATCCCGCTAGAGGAAACCTCTGAGAAGTGGCTGAAGAATGCCTCTGAGCGCCGCTCTCATGGCTCAAGCTGGTCACCTGTGCTTCCTCAGTTGCAGGAAAAGATTCATTGTTGGTGAGGTACTATGTGTCCCCTGCGAGAGCTGTTGATAATCGTAATCATTGTTTTACTTAAGCTATTAGAAGTATATCATTAAATTCTATTCAGAAATTCAGCAGCAAATATTGTTCTATTTATACTTTCATAAACGTAATTTAATATCCACGGTGCCATAAGTAGTTAAAGCGGGCGTCAAACACTACCAAATATATATACACACACGAGGGCTGTTCAAAAAAGAATGATCACATTTTTTTTTGACAACGTACTTTTACTCATCCTCATAATTTTGGTGGTCCTTCTCAAAATAGTCTCCCATGAATGCGATGCACTTGTCCCAGCGTTTCTGCCAGTCTTCAAAGACATGCTGGAAACCATTTTTTGAGAGGTGCTTCAAAATCGCCTCCGCAGCCTTCACCACTGCTTCTGATGATGGATAAGGCCTCCCACGAAGGCGTTTCTTCAAGTTAGGGAATAGAAAAAAGTCACATGGGGCTAAATCCGGACTTTAGGGAGGGTGTGGGATGCACTTCACGTTGATTTTTGCAAGATATTCAGCAACAACATTGGCAATATGCGGCCGTGCATTCTCGTGGTGCAGCATACAGCCTGCTTCACGGAAATGTGGTATTTTGCACCTGATATGGACTTGCAATCTTTTCAGGACATCCCTGTAGTATTGTCCAGTTACTGATGTGTGTGCAGGTACAGCATGCTGATAAACCATTCCATGAATTTCAAAGAATGAGATGATATAACTTTCCCAGCAGAAGCAACCACTTTCGCTTTTTTGGGGGTTGGTGATGAAGGAGACTGTAACTGGAGCACCGGGTCCACCTTCCTTTGAAATTGATTGTCTCCCCTCTTTAAACATTTTAAACCACCTTCGAGCTGTGCTGTAAGGAAGAACAGAGTCTCCATATGCCTCCTGTAATATTTTATAGGCCTCAACTGAAGATTTGTTGAGACGAAAGCAGAATTTCAAAGCCGCATATTGTTCCTCGCGTGTTACCTTCATTGTAGCGGTAGGCGATACTGGACATGTCTGAACTTGCCTGGTTCTCACAGGCGGGAACCACGAGTACCAACAATGAAACTACTACGGCGTGTTTGTTTCACATTAAACTAACAGAATATAATAAGATTGACTTTTAGTGCGAAAAAGTATGACCGTAATAAAATTATGATCATTCTTTATTCAACAGCCCTCGTATATAGCCCGCTTTAATATCTAAGGTCATATCGGGGTTTTGCACTTGAAACAACTTGTCAGTAGGTTTAAATCATTTTGTTTTCTTCAAACACACACATTCACTCTCACGTACATACTTCCAGACTCTGTGGGGGATAGGGAATAATTCTGACTAAAGAAAGATTCCCCGCCCCAGGCGGGAATCGAACCTGGGAACTCAGCCTGAGAAGTCAGCTCGGTGGCCACTCGACCACAGAGGCAGTCAAGATATTTCTGTGTGTGAGTATAAATAAATAGCACAACACAAACTTGAAAAATAATAGTCAATCTTTCGGTATTTTAAGGGTACCAAATATTAAGAGCTCCCGATTTTGAATCCAGGTTACAATGAGCTACTCGCATTTTATTTTTTGGGGGTTCTTCTTTGTTCTGAGAAGACGATGTTGGTTAACTTTAAGCTTTATGGTTCCGATATGGTACCTTTCATTCATATTTTGATATGACCTACCAGGTTAAAGCATATTAAAATACATCTAAGAAAAATAGTAAGCATATAAGAAACGTTATTATGAATCTCATTATCTATGTTACATTTTCTAAAAATGCCTCCAAAACATTGAGCAAAGTATAATTTTTAAAGCATAAAAATTATAGTAAAATGTATTTTATTTTGAATTTCAACGAATAGCGCTATAACTCTTCTAATTTCTAATGTTACACACATTAACCTGAAAGTTCCAAATCACTCAAAATTTGTGAACCACATGTTCAGGGTAATGCTACTTGCCGTGAGTAATTACCACGAATTAAAAATCTGATGTGCCCCAATCATATGACTTTCTCTACATGTTTGCAACAAATTATTGTTAAAAAGCTTAAGCTTCTATTTACTTCATGCTAATCGAGAAATATTAGCAGAAATAGTCTTATTATTTCTTTCCTTGTAAGTAGAAGGGAAATAAGGGAGTACCATAGGTAAAAGTGATAATCTAAAGCTGGTTGCTATGTAACTGAAGTTCCTTTGTATGGACAGGAGTTGACAAATTCCTGTATGAGAAAGTATAAATTTTTCAAAGCTGAAAACAAAAACAAGGAATATCTCAAAAAAGGATCAACTCCACGAAAGAAATGTGTATAACATAAAGTGTGTGTTTTAACGTGCTCTACATTTTTTGTGTTTGTAAGTTTTTGTCCATCTCTTATGGTTTAGTAGTTATGCAAAATTTCGTAAAATTCTTTCAGAATAAAGTAGTCTTCTTAGGCTATTCCCAGAAAATTCAAGATATACATATTATTTGTCAGATAAATGCCTTTGATATACGACATTTTAATCAAAATCGTTGGAGCCATTTTTGAGAAAATCAACATTTTCGAAAAAAAGTTCCATGTAAAGGGTAGTTGGGGACGGGGGGATTTTCTTGAAAATCTTCGGGTCGCATCCTTGGAAGATACTAAACTTAAATACCAAGTTTGGTATTTAACGGTATTTTCGTTTTTGAGCTATGCTGTCCACAGACACACACACACACATACACGCACATACACACACACCCGCGCGGACCTTTTTACAAAAATGCTTTTTTTTTTTGGATTCAGGGGGACCCAAAACCGGTTTTTCCTGTGAAATCACGGTATCGAATTTTTGGGTGCAATACAATAACTTTTCTATACACTATGTACATGGTACGTGTAGAGAAAGTAAAAATACAGTAGACCACTGGCGGCGCAGTAGTTAATGAAATACATATTTTGATCGAAATTGGGAAACCTCTTCTATAAAACCTTTAAAAGGCATTTATGTTGCGAATAAATACTAATAAATAAAATATTTGGATTCTATACTATTTATTTTCATGTAAATGTTGATTTTATCCTATCTAATTGTCACGTTTACCTTTCTCCTAACCCTTGTTTGACTGCTCTTATCTTTGTAATTTTTACTTCCTCTAGCTCCGTATGTACAATGTACATAGGGATAGAGAAGGTATTGTAATGCATCCAAAAATTCGATACCGAGATTTCACCGGATCAAATGTTTTGGGGTCCCCTTAGTCCGAAAAAAGCATTTTTAAAAAAAGGTCTGTGTGTGTCTGTCTTTCTGTGTGTGTGTGTGTCTGTGGACAGCATAGCCCCAAAACAAAAAGACCATTAAATACCAAACTTGGTGTTTAGGTTCAGTATCTTCCAAGGATACGACACGAAGATTTTCAAAAAAATTCCCCACCACAAACTACCCTTTACATGTAAAACATTTTGAAAAATTTGATTAAAATCCTGTATATTAAAGCAGAAATAAAATGTATATCTCGAATTTTTTGGGAAGAATCTTTGAAGATCTCTTCATTTTGGATGAATTATGCTGAATTTTGCTTAACTGCTATACCTTAAGAGATAGAAAAAAACGTAAAACACAAAAAATGTACCTCATGACAAAACACACAATTTTTATCCCTTACTTTTTTGTTGTGGAGGTAGCCGTTTTCGAGATATTCCTTGTTATTGGTTTCAATTGTGAAGTACTTAAACTTTTCTCACACAGGAAGTGTCTGTTTTTCTTTTGTTCTTCTCCTGGCCAAGCAAAGAAGTGATTTGCAGTGACAATCGCATAACGATAGCTTTTAAAACATTTGACAATCACTTTAGCATAGTGCATTTCCTTATTCCCTTCTACTTATAAGGAACTAAGTAATAACATTCTGCTAACATTTATCTTGATTAGCATTGTGCACAAAGAAGAAGAATATTTTGTAGGAGTTTTGTAGAGCAGCTAGAGAAAGTCATGTGTAACACATCAGACTTTTTATGTTGATATTGTTTTAATTTTATCTACAACCATCAAAGTATATTCTGTATAGAAACAACGCAGATAAAGCCAATATATGCAGTTTGTTTTCCGTAAAATATATTTTAGTTTCATTCATTAGTATGCTACATAGAGTATCGCAGGTTTTACAGAGTTTAGTGAAAATTAAACGTGTTTGTATCATTGCTTTACGAATATTATCATGTATTTAGTACTCGTATTTTTAATGTACATTGAAAAATGGTTTTTAAGTGATACATTTCCAACTCTATGGGAAGCTATAAATATAGCAACACTATGTAGGTGTTCAAATTCCCGAAAGCACAAGTTTAACAACCATTAAAGGGAAGAATATTTCGCCGACCAGAAACTTAATACAGGTCCACTAATATTTATTTAATATTCACAATAAATTACGGATCTATTAAGTAACTGCACATATCAACTTTAAATGTGCAGAAACAGTATCTCATTCAAAAGATAACTAAACAAAGATTATCTCCCAAAACCGTATAAATTATTATTAACGGTTTCAATTAGTTTAATTTTAAGGCATAAATTTCATTTAAAATAAAAAATAAATTATACATTTTTAGTTAAACACTTAATTTTTGTAGATTGAGTTACATTTTAAAGGTACTAGTAATTTTTCAGTAATGATTATTATCTGAAGTTTTCTATACTTAAATCTGCCATCAAACTTAAATATGAATTATTTGTGGAAAAAAAAAAAAAAAAAGAATGTAATAACCTGACTGTATAATATACACAATTTACCAACAAATGTTTGACATTTCCTTATGAGAAAAAGTGTATGTTTGCAAAATATAGATGCATTTAAGTGAAAAATGGGTGCTGGTACTTTTTGGAACTAGTTGTGGTCATAATGGAATACTTGTCATAATTTTATGTTTACTTTTATCAGATAAACACTGTTGGTTAGTGGTTTGGCAGTGTTTTTCTTTACATTATGAAGTTTTCATTTAATAGAAAATGGAAATGTTAAATAAACTCAATTACATTTAAAACCCAAAGCTTACCAGGAAATTTATAGACCATTTTTTCTTTAAAAAAAGAAACTATTTATAGAAAGTGTCATTATAGATGTTGATTTCCGCTTCCTTCCGCTAAAAATAATATTTGTTGAATATATTTTGCATTTATATGTAAAAGTTAGTAATAATATTGCTGCAAAACTCCATTCTATTTACTTGCAATATGACAAATATTGTTGTTAATTTCACATGTGCTTTGAATTAATGTTAGCCTTCTGAGATCATATATTTTCGTATTTATGCTTTCTTTATTTAGGAAATCTGCTTCGAATTTGAAGTGAGATAATAATAGGAGTTTCTATCTAAATAAATAGCCTTATAAACTAATTTTTTGACAATATAACATTATAGGCATGGGTAGGATATCGTTGTTATGCCAATGATACCTTCTTCCCTTCGGTCTTATGGCCTGTTCCGCCCTCACAGCAAGGGTTGAGTTTTCAACCCAGCGTTTGTTTAGGTGACCTTGAGATGTCCTCTCGTCTGTGGGACAGTGAAGCATGGCGTTTGGAACTCAATTTGTGCGCATATAATGTGATTTATCCATTATCTCTGGTGTCATTTTATGTAATGAATCATAGGCTGCAATCGTAATCCTTTCATTAACTTTTTATTGCGTTTCTGATTCCATTCAGCATATGTCACTGTATATCTCGTAAATTTCATTTAATTAGCTATTATTCTGCTTTATTATTTTTTCCTAAATGTCTATATTTCACTTCGTAACAATACATGTCCCACCAGGCTCTTATAAAGGCCTTGTATAGCCTGATATAGATATTGTTATATTTATTATAGCAACTATTTTAGGGTATTTAGAAATTTTCTATAAGTGTTTAATGAAAGAAGAATAATACGATAGTGAAATAATAAGCAATGGTAATATTGCCTACAAAAGTCTGAAATTATCTAGTGAAACTTTGCTCTTGAAATTAAATCAAAGTGTAAGGAGAAGCAGAAATATGTTTTACATTTTTAGATATCCTTGGATCTTTCTTAGATTTTTTAACAGAGAGCCTAAAAGAATACTTCTTCTTTATATCAGCATTGGCCTTAAAGAAAAACATTGGAACGATAATTTAAAATTTTCAAAGCCTTCCATATTTTACTTTTTCATTTTAGTATGTATCTCAGTTGTAATTCTGTGAACAATAACTGATTTTGTTAATACATATTAGATGCTTAAGGTGGGAAAATTACATATTTGCAATGAATCATTTTTACAATCCAACCCACAGAAATTATTCTTTTGCCTTTAGATGTTCTTATGTTTTACACGAGATAAGGTTTACCGGCCATTAACCGCTTTGATTGTATAGCAAGGCAAATTAAAGTTAAGATGATCAAATTAGATTTCAAAGTGCCTATGTATATATTTTCAGCATACGGAAAAACCTCTGAAGGAAAATTTATGTAGTTAATTCACCCTAGCCGAGATGTGAACTCGGGATGTATTGAATCTCAGCCAGGGGGCATACAAGCTTTTTGTTAAATACATCTTAATAACTTTAATACATAAACAACGTCCGAAATTTTCAGTAAATTTTAATTCTTATACATGTTAACTTTTCAGTAGTTGTTGCTTTTGTAACAGTAATTTCATTGTAATTCATTTTATGCAACAAGTGTAAATTTTTAATGTTATTTATTATAATCTTCACATAATTTTAATATTTAACCTGTGGAGTGGTTTATAGGAAATAAACTGTTTAAACCCCTTTAAAATTACGAAATACTTCGTAGCATAAAAATTAGCATTCACGTTGTTAAAGTTTTGCTAAACAAAGCAGTAAATCCGAGATCAAGCAGAGAGATTGTCAGGAACGTCTTAGGCTTGGATTCGGCAGGTCCTGGACGGTCCCTTTTCCAGAGTGTTAATCGGTTATTTCTGATTAGTAAGGCAAATGGTGGAATGTAATGTCTTTTCCCACAAATTTCACTTTGCTTGTTCACTATCACTGAGCTTCCTCCTCATGGATCAGGTAAGCTGTGCAGTATCGGGGGGGTTCGACCAATAGCGCAAAGGGCTGTTCTCGGCCCTGCTAGATGGCAGATTCCCCACGATTCCGCCAAAGGGAAGCATTCCGCTCTTATGACCGGGTTATCAAGTTTGGAATAGTTAGGAAACTCTGTGATCTTTGTCGGCCGGCCTTCCTGCGGGCAATAATCTCCTTCTGTTCAATCACCTTATCCGTTCCTCCAGGGGTGATAAGCACAAGATATGCGAGATGTTTACTTTCATTTCCCCCAGTATTACTCAAATTCATACTCAAACATTTTTAAAGGGCGCATGTGTTTACCAAATTGACATTACATGAAACAGTTATCTACCACTAATTTTCAAACAGTTTACTTCACCTTCATCCATGAAATGGACCCCTTTGTGACATTGCTGTTACCTAACTGAAACTATTTCTTAGAAATATTTGTGATTCTCTTAAAATGGCAGTTATAGCAGGCAGTGTGTTGTGAAAGTAAACGTCAAAGTTTGTAATCTCATTTTTACTTTCTCTGCACGTACTATGTATATAGTGTATAGAGAAGGTATTGCACTCCACCCAAAAATTTGATACCGAGATATCACCGGAAATAAGTGTTTTAGGGTCTCCTGTATCAAAAAAAAACATTTTCAGAAAAAGGTCCGTATGTGTGTCCGTGTGTCTGTGTGTCTGTGAACACGATAACTCAAAAATGAAAAGTCGGTAAAGTACCAAATTGGTATTTAGGTTAATATCTTCCAGAGATGCGACGCGAAGATTTAGAGAAGAATTCCCCCACCCCAACTTACCCTTTACATGGAACTTTTTCAGAAATTTTGATTTCTTCAAAAATGATTCTAATGATTTTGATTAAAATATCGTATAAATAAAATGTTTATCTTGAATTTTCTAGGAATAGCCTCTGAAGACTACTTTATTCAGGATGAATTTTACGAAATTTTACTTAACTGCTAAACCGTAAGAGGTGGAAAAACCTTAACACAAAAAATGTAGAGCATGTTAAAACACACAATTTATTGTAGGTATATACATGTTTTTTTCGTGGAGATGAATTTTGAAAAATTTGTACTTTTCTCATACAGGAATCTGTCAACTCCTGTCCACACAAACAAAGGAACTTCAGTTACATAACAACCAAATTTTGACTATTACTTTAACCTATGGTACCCTCTTATTTCATTTCTACTAACAAGGAAGCAAGTAATAAGACTATTTCTGCTAATTTTTTCTCGATTAGATGAAGTAAATAGAATAATTTGTTGCAGAGATGTAGAGAAAGTCATGTGAATGGAACACATCAGATTTTTATTACGAAAACAAATGTTTAAACATTGTGGCCCAATATGCTTCGAATTTGCAATGCATCTCTAAGCAGCGCTCTGAAATTCTCTTAATTAGTTGGTAACTATGCGAGTATTGTATCATTCACTAACAGCATTGTTAAGCTTCAAACTCAACATCAGAATATCACGTATCTCGGCCACTTAACATCTCTTAATGCAGTTACTTCATTCTAAAGGAATTAGCTTTAGCTATGGTTATACTAAAACATCAGTTCACTTAGGACTATCTTGTACGAATTCCAATAAAACTCTGTTAGACGATATTTCATGTAGTATAATTTGTTGTACTATTCAGGAATTGAGCCTATTAAGAGAACAAAACGCTTGCATGCGTGGTTAAACCGTTATTTCGTGAATAGACCATAGAAACAAGAAGTCTACGTGATTACTAGACACATCTTTGTCTGGGATAAACGATGCATGTTTTTGTAATATGCTTTTGAGAACCAGAAAACCTAAGAGAATGCCTTGTAGTTATTATTCATATTTGAACAAGACAGCAATGAGAATCAATTTGAGAAAGAATACAATGTTTTACAATTTGATGTTTATTTAGAATATAACTCGGGCAGATAGATACAATAAATATACTCTTCAAAACAGTGTAAAATATTTAGAATATTTTTAAAATGCATCTAGTTTTATGGAAACACTGAAGTTAAATCCCAAAAAAGATAAAACAAACATGGTACAGTAATTCACCAATAGGAGACGCGTAGCATCGTAAACAGTAAGATTTAGTCATTATCGACGAAAGACAAAGGTCTGGTTACTTGAGAAGGTACAAAATAATAATTCAAAGTACAGCATAACTACATTATGACTGTTGGTGAAACAGTATGTCATATACAGTATATGTGTAACTTTTAACAATAGTTAACTAGCGACACCGTAAGTTTACCGATGACAGAAGCTACGTTAAATATACGTTTATACCGTTTTGAACAGTTTGTTGAGAATATTCGTTATATATTTGTCATTAATGCAGAGAATAAAAAGCTGATATGTTTCATTCACATGAATTTCTCTACATCTCTGCAACAAAATATGGTTAAAAGCTTATGCTTTTGTTTACTTAATGCTAATCGAGAAAAAATTAGCAGGAATTGTCTTATTACTTGCTTCCTTGTAAGTAGAAGCGAAATAAGGGAGTAGCATGGGTTAAATTGATAATAAAAAGTTGGTTGCTATGTCACTGAGTTTCCTTTGTTTGTATGGATAGCAGTTGAAAAATTCCTGAATGAGAAAAGTATAAGTTTTTCCAAGTAGATAGGAATATCTAAAAACGAAGAACTCCACGAAAATAATGTATATAACATAAACTGTGTGTTTTAACGTGCTCTACATTTTCCGTGTAGTAAGTGTTTTCCCATTTCTTACGGTTTAGCAGTAATTGAAAATTCCGTGAAATTAATCCAGAATAAACTACTCTTCAGAAGCTATTCCCAGAAAATTCAAGATATCTATTTCATTTATCAGGTAAATAGCTTTAATATACCATAGTTTAATCAACATCGCTACAGCAATTTTTGGGAAAATCAAAATTTTTAAAAAACGTTGCATGTAAAGGGTAGTTGTGGGTAGGGGAATTTTTCTCAAAATCTTCATGTTGCATCCATGGAGGATACTAAAATTTAATACCAAGTTAGGTATTTTACCGACTTTTCGTTTTTGAGTTATCGTATTCACAAGCACACGGACACACGGACAGACACAACACACACACACTTACACACACGGAGCTTTTTCCGAAAATGCTTTTTTAAGATAAAGGGAAACCTAAAACATATATTTCCGTTGAAATTTCGGTATCGAATTTTTTGGTGGAGTGCAATACCATCTCTATACACTATGTACATAGTACGTATAGAGAAAGTAAAAAAGAAAGACTTACTTTGCCTGCTGCTACATATCAGATCAGAATTACATGACATCTGTAGGCATCTAAAGGCAGCAGAGGACATCTTACCAAATATTGAGGAATTTGAAGAAAATTAAACCTATTCTTAGTAAAATGTTAATTTTGCAATAATTTCTAAAATATGTCTATATTCGGAAGTTTATACTTAGAACATCTATTTAAATCTCTGTTATGCTTCATACCAATAAAACTATGTTACTTTTCTATAAACAACATGGTCATAATCAATTTGCACTCATAAGTTTCTAGTCATTTAATTTTGCTAATATGGACTTTATGATATAAGTTATATGCACCTTTAGAATAGTAAAATACAGCACATGGAACTAGTTTATAATAATGCTTACTGCGTCTGCAGATATGTGCTTTCTGTACTTCTTAATACACAATGTACCCGCTCTGCATGTACTGCGTAATTATATTACACGGGCGATATTTTTCTTTCCTTTCTCAACCAATATGTACCACTTCTTAAATAAGACTCATTAATTGGTTTTATTTACACGTTATTTTTTACATTTGTCTTTATAGTCCATCAATATAGACTCCCTGCTTCTCTATCACTTAATCCCAACGCCTTGAAGTTTATGTTATTCCATCCAGAACACTACATCTGTTGATCTGTCGAATGACCCGGGTAACGGTGCAAGAAAGTTGTTACAGAGAAGGAAATTTGTGACGTCCACGCATAGTTCTTTCAACTTCGGAAAGAAGTCGAAGTCTGGTGGACTCATGCCCGGGATCTAGTAAGGATACGGCAAAACTTCGCATCCGTATTCGCGCAGTTTTTGGACTCCAACATTGCCAATTTTCGAGCATTGTTGTGGAATATGTGTGGTCAAGCCTCGAGCTACTAAGGTGGTATTTGTGCTTTTTTTTTCTCTCTCTCTCTATACGTGCTATGTATATAGTGTATAGAGAAGGCATTGCACTCCACCAAAAAATTATATACCGAGATCTCACCGGAAATATATGTTTTAGGATCCCCTGTATCCAAAAAAAAGTATTTTCAGAAAAAGGTCCGTGTGTGTGTTTGTGTCCGTGTGTCAGTGTGTCTGTGAACACAATAACTCAAAAACGAAAAGTCGGTAAAAACCAAACTTGGTATTTGAGTTTAGTATCTTCCAGGGATGCGATACGAAGATTTTGAGAAAAATCTCCCACCGCAACTACCCTTTACATGGAAATATTTTCGAAAATTTTGATTTTCTAAAAAATGGGTCTAACGATTTTGATTAAAATATCGTACATTAAAGATATTTACATGACAAATAAAATGTATATTTTGAATTTTCTGGAATTTTGCACAACTGCTAACCGTAAAAGATGAACAAAAACTTACCACACAACAAATGTGGAGAACCTTAAAACACACAATTTATGTTACATGCATTTTTTTCGTGGAGTTGATTGTTTTTGAGATATTCCTTGTTTTTTTTTTTTTCAGCTATAAATACATACTTTTCTCATACAGGACTTTGTGAACTCGTGTCCATCGAAACAAAGGAACTTCAGTCGCAGAGCAACCAACTTTTGACTATCACTTTAGCTTATGGTGCCCCCTTATTCGCTTCTACTAACAAGGAAGCAAGTAATAAGACTATTTCTGCTAATTTTTGCTCCATTAGATGAAGTAAATAGAATAATTTGTTGCAGTGACATAGAGAAAGTCATGTGATTGGAACACATCAGATTTTTTTTTGCGCACGTTATGCATAGGTTACGATAATAACATTGTGACATTTGGTCTACATGTGACACTATCTGTCATGACGATTCCTTGGTGATCACCAGCAAAAACCATCATTTGCTTGAGCTGTAATTCAGCGCCTCGAAATTTCTTGGAGTGGAGAATCTGAAGTTTTTTTTAGGAACGTATATGTTTAATGTACAAATGAAATAAACCTTACATTTATCTATATTTTCCAAACCAAACCCTATCATATGGTGATGTCCATTTAAGGCAACCACGCATTTTGTTCTGAAGTAAATATTTAAAATTATATCGGTTTAGATTATTTTCTTCTTTTCATTTTTCTTCTTCCGCTGCTTTTTCCATAATCTTTTGACTCACAACTTCAGCTGCAAAAGGAAGAATGTATAACAATCATTTGGGTTTAACTTCACTGAATTCACATCTTCCTCCCATTTCCACAATCACTCTTCCAGCTTTAACAGATGTGTAGTGATCACGTCTGCCACCTCCCATGCGATGCCCTTGTCCCTTTTTGGTGACTGGCTGCCAAGGTGCATCCACTCTCCATATTGCAAACATTCAATCTCCTTTCATTTAGCTCAATATTCCCATATGTATCACCTCAAAATGATCCCATTTTAAGCGACCTCAATGCTATAATGCCATATTGTTTATGAATTAAGAAGTTGTGTACTTCTTCGGGCCCCTCATAAATTTCAAATTCTTCATCATCTTGGGTGGTCTGATGTGTTGTGGTAATTGAGACACCTTTGGCATAAAGGTGAGCTTACTTCTTTCTGGAAATTCCACATGGTCATAGAATATTGGAGGTGGAAAATATTTTATCCCAGCTGGCGGTATAATGTTTATAGTTGCGCTGTTACGAAACACTGTTGCTGAACGAAACATCAGATTCTTCATAGCTTAGCGTTGCTACGCTTTAAATTGAAAGTAAATTCAAATTTTCTATATGTTTGATATTTATTAGAAGATTGCTGATGTAATACCACTCAACCACCGAAGTTATTTGTTTTTGTTGGCTTTAACCAATAAAATATTTATCCATGACTTCATGAATGTTGTTACACCTTAGATGCACCTTATCATAGGACTGTGATTTCAACTCCGGTTAAAAGTCTGTAATCCAAGTTTCAGTTTGACACAACAATTCTTGACTTTCACTGTCAAGTCGCGTTCTTTGAGCAAGGTTACAATGTCCAGCCGTTTCTGTTTCTCCTCTGCAGTCGAACGGTTTGCGACTCCTCTCGCAGAAATGTATCTTTTCCTCAAATCGTTTGTCAGAATGCAGAATACTGATGTTCAGGAGACTCGTTTGGCTTCAGCAAGCTCTTCACATGACAAACAGCGATATTTTTAAAAGCATCTGCCACAAAGTTCATAATTAGTTTACCTGTTGATAATTTTGACCTTCTAGGACCCTATCGTCTATATGCATACAACCGCTACAAAAACGAATATCCCAGCATAAGCTCAACACAAAAGCCATTTAACGCGCTGTGTATTTCTATGTATTTTTGCCACGTAAAGTTTATATCTTGATATACGACTTTTGGTATTTAATAGCCACTGTATCCGAGACACACAGTTTTACTTCTCACCAGGTCTAAGTTGAGAACACAGTGAAAAAAACCAAAATCGGGTTTCTTCCTAAAGCTCTCAACCACATTTGACGTAATTTTCATTGTAGTTGCATTAGTACAGCGTTTCTAGCTGAATCTTATGCAAAAATAGAAACTGATATTCTTTAACAAGCATTTTGGGTGTGGAGGGAAGCTATCTGCTTTATTAACTTGGATTTGCAAAGAGCTCTTCAAAGAGATAAGAAAATACCAGTAATTTGTCACAAGTATTTAACAAAGAAGGATATATTTTCCATGTGTTTCAGATCCTCGCTGAACTAAGTTAACGGACTATCCGTATGCCGTTTTGAGAATGAGTAATGTCTTTTCTAAATATCAGTTGCAAGGTAAAGGCTAGAGAACTGTTGGAAACACCTCACGCTACATAGATCTACTGTCCACAAGCATTCCCAGGAGCAAGGAATGAAGTGAAGAATCACAGATAGCTACAGTCCGGCGGCAAACAGCCCAGAAGCATGCGGAAGTCTCTAACTGTTTGGCCAAAGCTTGTTCTTCCCGGTGCCAGGCGTAATCATTTAGCCACCAAAGGTTCCGGGGTCAGAAGCTGTACCGCCCCCACCGGACGGCAACCACAACGGCAAGAACAGAATTCAGAAAGCCCACGCATCCACACGCCACCTCCAGCACTGCCACATAGCACGAGCACAGAGACACACATGAAAGTTGATAAGGAAGTGGCATGAAAATGAAAATGATGGAAAGGAAATTGTGGAGAATAACACCGCAGCAGTCGTCTAGGAGACGAGGAAAACCTCGATAAACACCTGGTAAGGGTGCGCTGTCGATGGCTATCAATCACAAGACTTCTCAAATACGTGTCTCAGACGTTACCGCAGCGCCATCTCGCTCGGTAAGTACAGGGGTTAAGTGACGATCATAAAATATTTTGTGACGGGCTTGAATAGAAATGTTTTTAATGTTACTTCTTAGTTGCATAAGATATATGAATGTATTATATTGTATGAATTATATACCTAATAATAGTAATCACAAATATAATATTATAATATATAGGGTGTTAATGAACTACCGAAATAATTTGGGAGATAGTGCTCGTGACTGATATAAGTAATTTGAGATCGGCGATGCATGGCCCCCGCAGCTACATAGCGTTAAACGTGTGGGTATCAGGTGCTGATAAGTCGGTGTTAAAGCAAAGCAGTTTGAAAAACCGGCTTAAAATTTCTTTAAAACTGCTGCCCGAGTATAGAAATATCGATTTTGAGCAGCTCGTTACTAGCGTTCTCAAAATTTAATGTCTCGAAGATCTGTAAAATCTCGAACTAATCCCTTAACAGTGCAACACTAAGAATTTATTTACCACGTTCTTGAGTTATGTAGCCTACTCTGGAATGCTTTTTTTCAACTCAGTGCTGGCTTAAAGTGTAACGCGTAAAGCTGCTATCCCAAAGGTCATGAGGTCCATTCCTGTCATAGAATAAATACTTTTTATTGTTATTTTTTTCATTCCAGACGAAGTGCCGCGATACGTGGCATACTGACACTTCAGAAACTTATAGCCGTCACTTCGAAATTTCAATAAACAGGCCATGTCTTAAATTACTTGTTTAAGTATTCTACATATTCTGTGAAAATATTTCGGTATAGTTCATTAACAGCCTGTATATGTGTGTGTGTATATATATATATATATATATATATATATATATATTATAAATTCAAAGAAATAACACTTTTACTGTTGAACTATTACACATTCAAATAAAAATTAGGAGATATTTTTATAGAAGTCCATTAAAATTTACCTTTCAGCTATCTTAGTGTTACAGCGAAGTGTTTTCTGCAGTCCTATATTATTCGTAGCGCTAACTTACCATGTCGCCAGTTCCGTCATACAAAATTGGTTTGAAAGTCTAGTATTCCCATTGCAAGGTATTTTATTATGTGTAAAGGTTAAAGAAACTGGCATTTACACAATTTAAGGTAGCGTTTACTTTGACAGACGCTAAATAATCATCTGCTGACAGTAGATATCATTTAAAAGTTCTATTGACAGTCATTTGTCTTTACCTTATATAACTAACGATCATTTACGTTGTCATGTAAAACATATTTATCATCCATTTTTATTACTTTCTCTACACGTACCATGTACATAGTGTATAGAGAAGGTACTGCAATCCACCCAAAAATTCGATACAGAGATTTCACCGGAAATATATGTTTTAGGGTCCCCTGTATCCAAAAATAAGCATTTTCAGAAAAAGGTCGGCGTGTGTGTGTCCGTGTGTCTGTGAACACGATAACTCAAAAACGAAAAGTCGGTAAAATACCAAATTTGGTACTTATGTTTAGTATTTTCCAGGGATGCGACACGAAGACTTTGAGAAAAATCCCTCTACCTCAAACTAGCCTTTACATGGAACTTATTTCGAAAATTTTGATTTTCTGAATAATGACTCTTTAACTATTTCGATTAAAATATCGTATATTAAAGATATTTACCTAACAAATAAAATATATATCTTGAACTTTCTGGGAATAGCCTCTGAAGACCACTTTGTTTTGGATGAATTTTAGGGAATTTTGCATAACTGCAAAACCGTAACGGATGGAAAAAAACTTACCACACAAAATATGTAGAGAACGTAAAACACACAATTTATTTTAAGTACATTTTTTCGTGGACTTCATAATTTTTTAGATATTCTTCATTTTTGATTTCACGTTTAAAAAACTTGCAGTTTTCTCACACAGGGATTTGGCAACTCCTGTCCATAAAACAAAGGAACTTCAGTCACATAATAACCAACTTTGACTGTCACTTTAACCTGTGGTACTCCTTATTTCGCTTCTACTTACAAGGAAGCAAGTAATAAGACTATTTCTGCTAACTTTTCCCAATTAGCATGAAGTAAATAGAAGCATAAGCTTTTTAACAATAATTTGTTGCAGAGATGTAGTGAAAGTCATGTGAATCGAACACATCAGATTTTTTCCCTCTACTGCGTATAGTAAGTAGGGGAATTTTTATATTTAAACCAAAATACATTCTTGAAATTTCACTGGAAATGCCTTATAGCGTCTGAGGCCCTCTGGGTCGTCAGCTCTTTGTGATTGGTTATCTGCTGCAGAGGTGAGCGATTAAATACTTCTGAAACGCTGTGTTTCTGCCTGTGAGTATGAACACACGTTAAATTGAGATAGAGTTTTTAATAGAGACTATTCCAACATATGTTCAACGAGTTGCCTTTTGTTGAAGTTGAAGGGTTAAACTCTTCTTTAATCTAGGCACGAGAAACTGTAATTGTTTCGTATTATATCTTAAATTTGCAGTTTGCCCAAATCTCCCACCGTATTAAAAGTAACGAGGGTAAACTGCCGTAATTAGTGACTGCTGGCGAACATGGCCAAAGCAGTGATTAGCCTAACGTGGAGCGTAGCGCGCTAATTTTCACAACAGTAAAGCGTCTTTCAGATAATCAACTCTCCGCAATGACGCAGTACACACCCACGTTGTACCTAAGAGCCATAAAATCATAAATCCAAAAATCTGATGTGTTTCATTCACATGACTTTCTCTAATAATTATTGTTAAAAAGCTTATGCTTCTATTTACTCCAATCGAGTAAACATTAGCAGAAATAGTCTTATTACTTGCTTCCTTGTAAGTAGAAGGGAAATAAGGGAGCACCATAGGTTAGAGTGATAGTCAAAAGCTATTGCTAAGTGATTGAACTTCCTTTGTATTGACAGGAGTTGACAAATTTCTATATGAGAAAAGTATAGTTTTTCAAAGCTGAAACAAAAAACAAGGAATATCTTAAAAAAATCAACACCAGGAAAAAAATGATATAACATAAATTGTGTGCTTTAAAATGCTCTACATTTTTTGTGGGGTAAGTTTTTCCCCCATTTGTTAAGGTTTAGCAATTATGCAAAATTTCGTAAAATTCGTCCAGAATTCAGAGGCTATTCCCGGAAAATTCAAGATATACATTTTATTTGTCAAGTCAATATCTTTAATGTATGATATGACAATCAAAATCGTTAGAGCCAGTTTTAAGAAAATAAAATTTGTCTAAAAAAGCTCCATGTAAAGGATAGTTTGGGGTGGGGGGGCTTCTTCTCAAAATCTTCGTGTCGCATCCCTGGAAGATAGTAAACTTAAATATCAAATTTGGTATTTTACCGACTTTCCGTTTTTGAGTTATCGTGTGCACAGACACACGGACACACACACACACGGACCTTTTTGTGAAAATGCTTTTTTTGGATACAAGGGACTTTAAAACATATATTTCCGGTGAAATCTCGGTTTCGAATTTTTGGGTGGAGTGCAATACCTTCTCTATATACTACGTACATAGTACGTGTACAGAAAGTAAAAAATTAAATGCAAATATATATATACAGGTGTTAATGCACTACACCGAAATTATTTGCGAGAATGTGCACGTGACTAGTATAAGTAATTTGAGATGGGCGATGCATGGTCACTGGATAAACATAACACAGCTACTTAGCGTTAAACGTGTGGGTATCACGTGCTGATATATCGGTGTTAAAGCAAACAAGGTTGAAAAAATTGCTTAGAATACTTTATGAGGACACGACTGTGTTCACAATTACGTGTTATCACAGATATCGACTGCTGAAACTATTACAACATTACATACTTAATAAATAAGACATAATGCATTCAAAATGTCCATTGGGTACCCAAAAATAATGTAAACTGTGGCAGCAACTAGTTCACGATTTCACGCGGAAATATCATTGTCGATCCAAAACAGTCTGTAATACTTTGTGTAAACGAAAACTGTTGATATGTGTTTGATGAGGTTTTGGATATAATTTAAACTTGTTCAGAAAGTTAAGCAGGGAGAGGAATGCTTAAATTTGGCAGATTTTTTGTCTAATAGCTTCACATTCAAAACGTAAAATGTGAACAGTTACGCATGATAGATATCCACTATTGTCAGAACAGGTTCTGAATAGTAAGTATTTATCAAATGCTTGTAAAAAGGTACTTGTGAAATACTTACTCTTCACTGTTGACCTCATCACCTACCATGTTTACAGATTTTGAGGCATCGAGTCGTATTGTAAGAAACATAAACCTTACTGCATATACCATGTAGAATGAATTCATGCATTGTGGAATGGAACAAAAGAAATGCATAGAAATGTAAACTATGACGTAAGGCTGATGAATAGTATGTACAGGTTCTAACCCATCGTCTCATGGTCTTAAATTTATTACTGCTACAAAATAACTTATTCTGAATTTCAATTAATATAAATTATAACAAATCTATATTAATCATGGTAATAATTTTTACTTTCTCTAGCCTCATGTGTACAATGTACATAGAGATAGAGAAGGTATTGTAATGCACCCAAAAATTCGATACCGCAATTTCACCGGAAATATATGTTTTGTGGTCCCCTGAGTCCGAAAAAAGCATTTTTCAAAAAAAGGTCCATGTGTGTGTGTGTGTGTCTGGACAGTATAACCCCAAAACAAATAGACCGTTAAATACCAAACTTGGTATTTAGGTTTAGTATCTTCCAAGGATGCAACACGAAGATTTTCAAAAAAATCCCCTACACAAACTACCCTTTACATGGAAAAAAATTCGATAATTTAGATTTGCTTAAAAATGCTCCAACAATTTTGATTAAAATACCGTATATTGAAACCATTTATGTCCGAAATAAAATGTATATCTCGAATTTTTTTGAAGACCTCTTTATTCTGGATGAATTTTGCTGAATTTTGCTTAACTGCTAAACCGTAAGAGATAGAAAAAAAACGTACAACACAAAAAATGTACCTCATGACAAAACACACAATTTTTGTCCTTTACGCTTTTGTTGTGGAGGTAACCGTTTTCAGGATATTCCTTGTCATTGGTTTCAATTGTGAAGTACTTAAACTTTTCTCACACAGGAAGTTCTGTTTTTCTTTTATTCTACTCCTGGCCAAGCAAAGAAGTGATTTGCAATGACAATCGCATAACGATAGCTTTTAAAACATTTGACAATCACTTTAGCATGAATGAATGAATGAATAAGCGTATTTATTGACATAGCAATATCATACATAGAATTTCAACAATCGCACGGGTCCACAGACCGTACGTGCTTTTGTAATACACATTACAAGCAATATTAATACATCACCAACAAAGAATTAAAAGAGTATACACGAAAATAAAAAGACAAAGGAAATACACAGTCAAAAGCAATATTAAACAACAGTAAAGAATTAAGAGTGAGCCCGAAAATAAAAATACAAAGATATTCAAATATAGCAATTTCAATTTACAGCGCAGAGTACATCTTCATAAATGCACCCTCTTATAATAGATAATTACACTTAAAAGACATATATACACATAATATATACACCATATATAAAACCATAGCACAACAGTGAGCTAAGTATGACATAATATATATATATATATATGTAGAACATTGTAGTCACTTTTGTTTAGTTGATCTTATTCCTCCCCCCCCCCCCCGTCTCTATTGGTAGCCTCCTCAGATCTCAGCTGTCTTGCCTTAAGCATAAATTTACCTAGCCCGTCCATGTTTTCCGTAGCGTCCAACATGCTTCTAGCCCTACATTCGCAGGGTAAAAAATCGCGGCAAATATTTTCCCCGCCATTCCTCCGTACCCCTACATCTTGCCAAGATGTGAGTCCACGACTCTTCCTCCTCGCAAATGGGACAGATTCTCGTACCATTCTCGTCAGATATTTTCGTGCTCCTCCATGCTCCTAGTCTAATCCACGCGAGCCCCTCTCTAATGAGTTTGGTACCTGTTTTGATGTATTGTTCCATACCCCACTCCAATTTTAGCCCAGACTGCGCTTCTAATGACACCTTATCTGTGCATTGCGCAATTATTTGCTGTGTGTCAATATCACAGAGGTGGTTCTTACTTTTTCTCCAAATACTTCGCCTGTTTTCCTGCCCCGCCGTCCAAATGTCTCCCATCCCAATGGTTTCCAACCCTTTCTTTAATTTTGATGCCCACGTCGAATTACCTTCCATTCGCAACTGTTCACGGTAGCAGACTGTCCTAATTAGAGATTGGTTTCCGTGAACGATTCTCATCCAATATTTAACTGCTCTGATTTTGCACTCTATCATTTCACTATGTTCTCCGAATCCCTCATTATTCCGCAGTTTGTCGTACCCCCTTCTACACCCAGAATTTCTTTCAAAAATTGGGTTCTCACTTGATCCAGATTCCCTGTTTGTTCCCACCCCCGTATTTCTCCTCCGTATGTCATCGTGGATCTAACTGTCGCTCCGTATACAGTTTTCATTAAGGTTATGGATATATTCGGTATTCTGTAGCGTATCCGGAGAGCTTCCGCCGCTTTCACCCTTGCCTTGTGTTTCGTAATGTCAATTTGTTTTGTCCATTTTCCGTTCATTGTAAATGTGAGTCCTAAGTACACAAAAGATTTAACATTGTCCATTATCTGTCCTGCATATGTCCAAGTCTCCTCCCTGCTATAAACACAACCTTTTTTTTAAAGTCATTCCCTTAGTCTTATTCACATTAACTGTAAGTAGCCATTAATCGCAATAATTTTTAAGTTTGCCCAGTCCTCGTTGCAATCCGTTTACTGTCGTAGAGCACAATACTAAATCGTCTGCGTATAAAAGTGTTGGGATCTGCTAATCCGCTACTACTGGTGCTTGGATATTCTCTGCTATCATTGTCTCAGTAATATCATCCACAAAGAGATTAAATAGCAAGGGAGATAAAATGCAAACCTGCCTCACTCCCCTATAGCTTCGGCAGCTCTCGGACACTCTGTTTCTGTCGTACTTTACACAGAATTCAACATTTTGATACATTGCCTGCAATGCTCTAACCATTTTACTTTATAACCCCTTTCTGCCTAGTTTGTGCCATAATGCATTTCGATTGATAGAGTCAAATGCCTTCTTAAAGTCCACAAAAGCACAATGAAGCTTTCCCCGCTTAACTAACAGTTGCTTCGTCCTTAAAGTGTCTAATATAAAAGCGGTATCTATGGTACTGTGTCCTTCACTGAAACCCATTTGAAATTGTGAACGTTTGCCAAATTTACATTCCCAGTCCTTTATCTGGTTATATAACACTCTACAATAAATTTTCTCCATAATTGGCAGCACAGTAACCCCCCTATAGTTATCCGGATTCCCAATAGTTCCCTTCCCTTTGTACATGGGATGAATAATGCCCTTTCCCCAACAGGTAGGGTAATTCCCCTCAATAAACAATGTGTTACATATCTGGAGCATACTCCTACCAAACTCATTAACATTGGTTGCGGCTTTAAAAACTTCCTGGGGCAGCCCATCCAACCCTGGAGCTTTGCCTCCCTTCAGACTCCTCAGCGCCTGTGCTCACTTTAGCATAGTGCATTCCCTTATTCCCTTCTACTTATAAGAAACTAAGTAATAACATTCTGCTAACATTTATCTTGATTACCATTGTGTACAAGAAGAATAATCGTTTGTAGGAGTTTTGTAGAGCAGCTAGAGAAAGTCATGTGAGTGTAACACATCAAATTTTTACTTATTGGTTGGGAACATACACACCATGGGATTTTGTTTACATCTTAAAATGAGGCATTTGCCGCCAATGCAACACATTAGTGTTTATACCTTCTGTATTTTACTTGTTGGTGTTTGAAACGAAATTTCATATATTAATGCTGCACATGAAATATTGTCTCATCGATAGGGTCAATAATTTCATTTATTGCAGTTGGGTTGTCTTCTACGTACTCTCCATGCAAATGGAGCTTCAATATTCTTTGTTTGTATTTGGATTTCTAATGTATATGAAAAATAAACATCAGATGACTGAAAAGAAAGTAATGGTGTCTTAAACCATTAAATAATTTGTCATTATTGCCACACATTGTTATTTAGCAAGCGTGAAATACAGATGATCTATTTTTTAATCTCTTTGAGGAGATAGTGTTCTCTGCAGGTTCAATTGTAATAATAACATTCGGTCTAGTATTAGAATTGGTGAGTAAAGTTTACTTCATACAGTATATAGCGCAATAAAAGAAAGAATATGTATGCAAAGTAAAATATAGTTTTCAATGGTTTTATAACGCACGAAGTTTTGGACACAAATAATGATAATTTTGATAGCAATAATGAAAACGTTGATGGTTGTTCCTCCAAATAGTGATTCTTGAATGATGAAGATGAAGCATATAATGGCGCAACATGTAGGTACTGTACACGATCTGGATATTCTGTGATGGCTGGAAATTCGGTTTCTTGGAACTGAAAAGTCTATGTCCATTTTGGACAATGAATTTATTGGTGTTAAAGATGAAGAAATCTCAAGGAAAACAAAAGACAGCCTACACCCTCTTCCAAAATAAAGAAAACGAAGTCAAGCTACTCTGAATCTGCTAAATGTAATTGAAGACTGAGATAAAGTTTGGAAGTGCAAAAATCCATATAACGTCATTGTGAGAGAATCAGTGCAATATACAAGTTGTTCTAAAACCATAATAATACCTCTGTTTCGATGCGGAATAGCTGAGAATCTTGCCATTTTGTTGCAACTGTCAAGGCACAAATAATTTCCATCACAAAAACATTATTGATTAAAGTTCGATACTATAAGATTGTTATTGACAAAAATGAATTCGCAAAATGAATTTTGGAATATTCTGTTTAGCTTTTGCAAATAATAAGGCTGCAATAATTTTGTTATTAAAATGAATATGTAATCAACAGAAATCCAAAAAAATTTAATTGCTATAAAAACATCAAAAACTGCATTGCCCTGTATAAGAGAGGCAGAAATTGTTTTGCGGTCATCTCATTGCAAGCACAAAGAAGTCGTATTACTAAGGACAAAGTGAATTATGTATATTCTCTTTGAATGTGGGTACCACTTTTTTGGCACCCTTGTGTATTTCTGCAGGTATATAAGAAAACTGTTTCAGATTAAGGAAAGGAGTGTGACGTAGAATTGCTGTAACAATAGCGGCATAAAAAAATAAGCTTTAAACTACTTTATTAGAATTGAGTGTTTTAACAAAACGTTCGTATTGAGTAACTTCCGAACAAGATACAGTCGCAGAGTGTGTGACTGATATAAAACAAATTAATTACGATAAAAGCGTCCGGTGTGATTAACACTTACTCCACCAATTTTAGTTGCCTATAGCGTGAGCCTTATAATTTGGGGCTTAATAATGAATAGGACAGAAAACTCAAGTATAACATTAAATGTTAATTTTGTATTTTATTCCATCTTTTATTCCATTTAGCTTTGACTCCTTGGCACAGGTCACTAAGATACTTGGCCTTCCGCACGGCCGCTGCGTACCCCATCTCGGTCCATTACAGACGTCATGGATGCGGTGAGATATTGGGGTGAAAAGTGGTCACTGCTTCGATCCCCCCTGCCGGCCAGTTAAAGCGGACTTCATGATTTGAAGTCGCTACTTCCGTATTGGCCCCCCAGGGACCTCATGAGGCTGAGTGCATCCCGGTCCAGATCTCCCAGCGGGAGAAAAAAATCCGCACGACGCACTGGGAATCGAATCCAGGCCTGCCGCTTGCCAAGTAGCAACGCTACCACCGCGCTAAGAAGACGACCATATTTAGCTTTCGGTAACTGTTACTGAGCGTGACTTGGTGTACAACTCTGTTAGCCACAATTGTAAACGACAGTATGTATGTGCATTGTTACCTATATCCGGAAGAACTTTTCAAAGATCCCCATGTTTTTGTAATTGAGCAATTTTTATATAGGAACACAGTATATTCCAGAATAGATATTTGGATCAAAAATTTATCCGTGTTCACGCTTTTGGATTTACTCAGCAAAATACAGAGACACTTTAGATTTGGGAGCTAGTGGGCTCGTATGTACAAAAAAGCTATTGTCTTGGCGAAACAAAAGATGGAGCAATGCGACAACGGCTTTTTCTTCACTGGACTCTCAAGAAGTGCATGTAACGAGAATGGTCCCTATAAACAAAAGAAGCATTGTATTCTGGAACTGCGAGGCTATAGCCAAACAACATATATAGAATTTTCAAATCTGATCAGGACATGCACTGCTGCA